>CM061747.1:1637064-2315943 GCA_030979885.1 Lolium multiflorum | reverse complement strand
TGCCGGCTCTTTTTGCAAAATTATTGGATAAGCGGATGTGCCACTAGTCCATATGAGAGTCCGTCAAAAGTAAATGACAAGGTTGAAAGCTAAACACCACATACTTCCTCATGAGCTATGAAACATAAACACAAATTGAGAAGCATTTTGAAGGTTTTAAAGGTAGCGCATGAGAATTTACTTGGAATGGTTTGAAATGTCATGCATAGGTATTTATGGTGGACACTTTGGAACAACTTGGTTTTCAGGTGTTTGGAAGCACGAGCAGCGTTCCCGCTCAGTACAAGTGAAGGCTAGCAATAGACTAGGAGCGACAAATCAAGAGAGCAGTAATTGTCATAATCATGCTTGCGGCAAAATAAATTAACGGAGGCATAAAAGTGATACAAGAACTCTGAAGCAATATAGATCATCGAGGCTTAATTGACTTTTTGTTCAGTCATATGCATGCGTGAGCATGTGCCAAGAATCGATATAAACGAATTATTCAGAGGAGGATACCACAATGCCATACTTACTTATGAATAAAACAATGCAAGCAAACATCCATGACATGCTACTCATATTAATAGATTGGAGCTAAACATGAGAGATCATAAACTATTAGACTTTCTCAAATAACATATACCTCACATGAACCAACTAAGCATGCTCACATGGATGAGTATATGTACAAAAATGAAAACAAATAGAGTTCATACCAGCCTCTCACCGCAATCAGATTGTCGTAGATCGTCATTATTGCCTTTTCACTTGTGCAGCTTGGATAATATGAAATGAAAACCACGCTCCAGCCACCGAAGACCATTGAACTCATAAAGAACTTTACAAACCAAAGAAGAACAGCAAATATTTTTGGTGTTTTCGAATTAGAAACAAGAAAAGGAAACAAACAAACAAAGCAAAATCTTTTTGGGTTTTCTTATAGCAAACTAGCAATAGCAAATAAAGCGAAACAAATGCAAGAAACCAAAGCAAACAAATGGTGAAGAGAAACAACAGAAATATTTTTGGTCTTTTTGTGTTTTGGAAAGGAACAAAGCAAAAACAAGAAATAGCAAACTAAAAGAAACACAGAAAAGCAAGATGGCAGAAATCTGCCAAAACCTGACAGCAGTACAGAAATCGATTTTTACAAAAATCTTACGTTGCTCAGATCGAAAAGTGTTCAACTAATGAAAGTTAGATAACAACCTGGGGAACCTGCACAAAAATTGGCAGCTCAAAATGACGCTCTGGCTATTTTTGAGAATTTTTACGGTAACGCCCAGAATCTGTTTTCAGGCAGCACTTCCCCAAATATTATCTTCCTCTCATTAGAAAACCACTCAAAGAACTAAACAAGTATGCACAAGTATCCAGCAACCATAATATGCAAAGAATGAGTGATGCCGGTATACCTCCCCCCAAGCTTAGGCTTTTGGCCTAAGTGGAGTTCAATCCCATCGATCCCATGAGGTAGTGTCTCCGTAGTATGACGAAGATGGATCGTATTCCGGGTATGTGCTAGAAGAAGCACCCGGATACGTGACGGTGTAGTCGTAGGAGGGCTCGGCGTCCTCGGAGTCATGCTGCTGGTGGAAATCTTGTATCTTCATATGTTCATCCACCTCCTCCTTAGTGCGCGACCATGATTGCCTGTCAATATTGAACAAACCTGGGGGGAAGAGGAATTTCCTCATCCCCGTCAGAAAACAACATTCTATACACCATATTATCTAAAGTAGAATCAGTGGTAACAAAATGATGACTCTTCATAGCAACAATATCAAGTTTCCTAGGGGCCAATGGCACATCATTAGGATCAATAGGAAGATTTAGATATGTTAAAACACGCAGTGCAATAGTTCCTCCAAAAATAGGCCCCCTGGTAGTCAGGCGGCGAGCAATAAGAGCACCAAGGTGATAAGATGTCTGACCAGTAAGTGCAATATTCAAGAAAGCAAGATGGTAACTAGAAATGTTGCTAGTGTTCTCCCTACCAAGAATGCTAGTAGCAATGTAGTATGCAAAATACTTAATGGCGGGGAGTTGAATGTTCCTTATCTTGCCACGCTGAATGGTGCGACAATCATCATCGGTAATCCCTCGATAGAGCTCCAACAAGTCCCGGGGGTTGTCATCAATCCTACTTGCTGTACCTACAGGGGCAATATCCAATGCACGACAAAAATCCTCCAATTTCATAGTAACAGGATTACCATAGATCCTGAATGCAACCGTCGGCTCATATTGTTTGTTGTTGAACTGGAAACTCTCGACGAAGATTTTGGTGAGCATATAGTATTGCTCCCTTTCATCTCCCATATAGGTGGTTAACCCTGCCCTGTTGACAAGGGTTAAGAAATCCTCCAATATCCCTGCATTCCTTAGAAAATCATAGCATGGAAAAGTAGAAGCATTAGGAGGCCCGTTGTCCTCTTCGGGCGCGAAGCTAGGCGCGATGATGTCTTCATTGTATGATCGCCTAATCCGGGTGGCGGCCCTAGAAGGCCTCCCGGTGCTGGTTGTCCCTTTCTTGAACAACTCTCCAAAGTTGAACTTCTTCATAGCTTCTCTGAAATTTTTAACAAATGATATAAAATTTGATTTGGTGACATATAATTGAGGGAAACTACCATAGGAACTTGCTAGAGTACTAATCATGCATCAAAACTAGTTTCTACCACTTAGAACAAGCATGCAAGCTCACTAAACATGTTACCTACACAGCAAAATATTCAAGATATACTCAACCAAACAAAATTCTACTTGGATGGGTGGAGGAGTCACATACCAAGGAGCAAATGTGCCAAATTTCAGCAAGAAATCTGGGCTGAGCAAAGAGATCGAGAAATCTGGAGCTCTGGAGCAAAAACGCGAGTGAGAGGAACTTGGTACGAGTTTTTTCGGGAGAGAGAAGGTGCTGGGAGAAAGAGATGACAAAGTGGGGCAAAGGCCCACACCACATGGTGGCGCGGCCACCTCCTTGGCCGCGCCGGCCTGTGGTTTGGCGCCCTCTGGTGCCCCACAGGTCATCCTCTGGTGCTCCCAGGTGCCTCGTCGAAAAATAGGACCAACGGTATAATTTTTGTGAATTTTTGAAAACTTTGAAAAATGCACATTTCTGGGTATTAAGTTTATTATGCGGCGAGAATTTTTGAAATCTCAAATAACTAAGGAACTTTGCAAATTAAAAATGCTACAGCAACTAGAGCAAGTGGAGGAAGAAAGAGATGTTGTTTACCTCCTCTATGCATATAAAAGGTATTCGTTAACAAGGTTGATCAAGTCTTGTCACCAAATAAATTTTACATAGCATAAGAAGAAATAAACCTCAAATCAATCATGTTACCTTGAATTGTATTGATATGGATCCAATCACGAGAGTTTGATATTCTTCTTTAGGCTCATATATAGGACAATCAATAGTTCCCACTTTGATAGTTCTCACATTAGAAATAGTATTAACTCCACACGCTTTCTCAATCCTCTGGGGAAATAAACGGTATGTTCCCTATCATCAACATTGAAAGTAACCTTCCCTTTATTGCAATCAATAACAGCCCCTGTGGTGTTAAGAAAAGGTCTCCCAAGAATAATAGACATATTATCATCTTCAGGCATTTCCAACACAACAAAATCAGTTAATATCAAGCAGTTAGTAGTAACTTGAACAGGAACATTCTCACATATACCAACAGGAATAGCAGTAGATTTATCGGCCATTTGCAAAGATATATCAGTAGGTATCAACTTATCTAAGTAAAGTCTCTTATAAAGAGAAAAAGGCATAACACTAACACCGGCTCCCAAGTCACATAGAGCAGTTTTAACATAATTATTCTTGATAGAACAAGGAATAGTAGGTATACCTGGGTCGCCCAACTTCTTTGGAATTTTGCCATTGAAAGAGTAATTAGCAAGCATAGTGGAAATTTCCTCATTGGGGATTTTCCTTTTGTTAGTAACAATATCTTTCATATACTTTGAATAAGGAGGCAATTTAATAGCATCAGTCAAAGGGATTTGCAAGAATAAAGGTTTCATCCAATCGCAAAATTTATTATAGTGTTCTTCTTCCTTTGATTTTAGTTTCTTAGCAGGAAAAGGCATTTGCTTTTGCACCCAAGGTTCTCTTTCATTACCATGTTTCTCAGCAATAAAATCTTCTTTAGTGTACTTTTTATTTTTAGCATGCTTTTCAGGTTCTTCTTCAACCTCTTCTTTATCAGGAGTATCATTCTTATCATTATCTTTATCATTATCATGTTCATTACCACTTTCAGTTTCAGCATCAGAAATAGAAATACTATTAGGATCATTAACAGGTTCAGAGGATTCTACAACATTTTTATGTTTCTTCTTCTTTTTCTTCCTAGAATGAGCACTAGGTTCAATGTGTTGAGAATCTTGTTCAATTCTTTTGGGATGCCCTTCAGGATATAGAGGATCCTGGGTAGAGACACCACCTCTAGTTGTTACTTCATAAGCATGTTTCTCTTTAGAATTATTCCCTAACAAGTCATTTTGCACTTTAGTGAGTTGATCAATTTGAGTTTGAATCATATGAAAATGTTTAACAAGCATCTTAACATCATTGGAGGTTCTCTCCACAATATCATGCAATTCACTAATAGCTCGAGAATTTTCCATTAAATGATTCTCTACTCTCATATTAAAATTTTCTTGCTTAACAATATAATTATCAAACTCATCTAAGCATTGTGCAGGAGGTTTGAATACGGAATATCTTCCCTAGTAAAGCGTTGAAGGGAGTTTACCTCAATCATGGATGAAGGGGAATTATCTCATATATCTTCTATAGGAGGTAGATTCTTCACATCTTGATTTAATACCTTTCTCCTTGAGAGACTTATTGGCTTCCCTCATATCTTCATCATTCAATTCAATTAAACCCCTCTTCTTCAATATCGGGTTGGAGTTGGTTCAGGCGTAGTCCAATCATCATGATTGGCTTATTTTAGCCAATAATTCTTAGCGTAAATCTGGAGTTCTTTTCACAACTCTGACAGCACAACTATCCAGGTATGCCCTAGACTCAATGGTTAGTCCACTATAAAATATATCAAGTAAATCATGATTTTCCAAATCATGATCAGGCCGAGCTCTAATAAGAGAGCAAAATCTCGCCCAAGCCTCAGGCAATTTCTCTTCATCTCCCTGGTCAAAATTATAAATTCTCTGCAAAGCAATATGTTGAGCACTAGCAGGAAAGTATTTGCGGAAGAAAACATCAAGCAATTCTTTTGGACTTTTAATAGAATTAGGTGGCAAATTATTATACCAAGTTTTAGCGTCATCCTTTAATGAGAATGGAAAGATTTTAGCAACAAAGTAAGTACGCATCTTGACATCATCAGAAAACAAGCTACTTAGAGTAGATAACTCAGTCATGTGTTCAACAGCACTTTCTTTTTCAGTACCACAAAAGGGTGTTTTCTCAACAATAGCTATATGAGATAGATCAAGAGAAAAATCATAATCTTTATCCTTAATGTTTATAGGAGATGTGGCAAATTTAGGATCAGGAGACAGTTTATATCTAGCATGTTCTGCAAGCAACTTTTTAATTTTCCTTGCATCAGTAGTAGCATTGCATTTTTCAATAAAATCATCATTAAGCTCCACATAATCTTCATCAGGATCATCACTAAAATAATCAAGTTCAGGTGAATTAACAGGTGTAGTAGCATTAGGAGTTTCAGTATTTTCAATTTGTCTAGATCTCTAGCAATTGTAGCATCTAGAAAGGATCCCAAAGAACCACTATCATCAAGCACAGCAGAAACATTATCAATATTATGAGAGTTTTGATTCAGCAGAAGCCCACTTGTGACATCGCGGTAAACAAGTTAAGTTTATCAATCAGATAATGAATCAAGACGTGCAGAGTATTCAGTTGTACCTTTTCTTGTAGTGGATGGTAATATGGCGATCTTAGTATCGCGAGGTTTACCCATGATGGAGAATTTGCAGCGAACAATATTAATCCAAGTGAACTTCCAAATAAAGCTATGCTCCCAACAGCGAGAAAATAGTCTTGATGACCCACAAGTATAGGGATCTTGAGTCTTCGAGGGAAGCAAAATTTATTGATTCGACACAAGGGAGACAAAGAACACTTGGAAGCCTTAAGTGAGTTGTCAATTCATTTGCACAGGAAACGGACTTGCTACTTAAAGTTTATCTGATAATAACAGTTTATATAGGCGATAGTAAAATACAGCGGTGAGAATAAAACAGCATAGTGATTTTAATGTAGTTAAAATCTGTAGGCAGGAGACGGATGACGGGCGTTGCATGGATGAGAGAAACTCATGTAATAATCATAGCAGGGCATTTGCAGATAATAATAAACGGTGTCCAAGTACAAAGCAATCAATAGGCATGTGTTCCATATATAGTCGCGTGCTGCAATGAAAACTTGCACAACATCTTTTGTCCTACCGGCCCGGTGGCGGCCGGGCCTCAGGGAAACTCTTGGATATTAAGGTACTCCTTTTAATAAAGTACCGGAGCAAAGCATTAACACTCCGTGAACACATGTGATCCTCACATCGCTACCATCCCCTCCGGTTGTCCCAATTCTTGTCACTTCGGGGCCATTGGTTCCGGACAGCGACATGTGTATACAACTTATAGGTAAGACCATAAACAATGAATATCTTGATGAAGCAATAACATGTTCAGATCTGAGATCATGGCACTCGGGCCCTAGTGACAAGCATTAAGCATAACAAGTTGCAACAATATCATCAAAGTACCAATTACGGACACTAGGCACTATGCCCTAACAATCTTATGCTATTACATGACCAATCTCATCCAATCCCTACCATCCCCTTCGGCCTACAGCGGGGGAATTACTCACACATGGATGGGGAAACATGGCTGGTTGATGTAGAGGCGTTGGCGGTGATGGCGGCGAAGATCTCCTCCAATTCCCCGTCCCGGCGGAGTGCCAGAACGGAGACTTCTGGCTCCCGCGACGGAGTTTCGCGATGTGGCGGCGTTCTGGAGGGTTTCTGGCGACTTCGACTTCTCGTGCGTTTTTAGGTCGAGGCCGATAAGTAGTCCGAAGGAGGGCGTCGAGGCGGCCACACCACGGGCCGCGCGGGCCCCCTGGCCGACGCCGCCCTATGGTGTGAGGCCTCGACTCCTTAATTGTCCCTCCGTCAGTATTCTGGGAAAATAGGGCCTTCGCATAAATTCGAGGATTTTCCGAAAGTTGGATTTCTGCACAAAAACGAGACACGAGCAGTCTGCTGAAAACAGCGTTAGTCCGTGTTAGTTGCATCCAAAATACACAAATTAGAAGCAAAACAATAGCAAAAGTGTTCGGGAAAGTAGATACGTTTTGGACGTATCACCTGACTCGACCGATGATGCCGAGCTAGAAGATTTAGTATGGACCACTGAAAACCTCGAGAAGGTCGGAATTTCGAGATGATACGTTCCTTCCTTCCCGACGCGAAAGTGGAACCTTCCGAACATAATCTCCATGGGCTCCTCCAGATACGCATATGCATCCAAACGGGAGGGCGGGTGAGGTACAAAATCAACGAGACCAGTTTCGATATGTTTACCTCTGTCCATGATGTTGCTTGCTGCCGACGAAATCGACGATCCTGAACGTGCCATCGAGATCAGCTCCTTGTCGCCTCTAAATTCCACAGACGGCGCCAATTGACAAGGTATCAACTTGTCAATGCCTACAAGTAGTAGACTAGGGTTTCGTTGGATGTAGAGGGCAAGTAGATCTCGAAGGTTTCAGCCGAAAATACTCGACGATTAAAACTAGGTTTGAAAACAATATTCGATCCTTTCTTTGTTCTCGACTCCCCCTTATATAGGAGGCGGGCAGGGATTAAGTGATGTACAAGTTTGGAGTTGAGAGGTTTCGTAATCCATAAGATTACATTTACACTTCCTATTACAACTCTATCTTTCCATAACAACATATTAGGCGAATCTTCTTATCTTTCGGGTCGTGGGCCTTGAATAAATCCCGGGTACTATCTTCGGCAGGCCCATTGGGAATGCCTATGTCACTAGGGATAAAACATCAATGCTTTGTCTAAGGATATTTGTGTTGATTACATTACGCACCATACTTAATGCAATTCTCTGTTGTTTGCAACTTAATCTTGGAAGGGGTTCCTGAAGGTGGACTTTTAGGCATAGATGCATGCTGGATAGCGGTCTATGTGCTTTCGTAATGCCGATTGAATCTCACTCTACTCATCATGATATGTATGTGCATTGTTATGCCCTCTTTATTTGTCAATTGCCTAAGCCTTTTGTTCACCCAACATGCTATTTCTTATTGGAGAGACACCACTAGTGGTATGGACCCCGGTCCATTCTTCTACATCTGAATACAATCTCGCAATTTGTTCTCTCTTGTTGTTTGCAAACAAACATCATTTTCCACCATACATTTAATCCTTTGTTTACGACAAACCGGTGAGATTGACAACTCAGCATTAAGTTGGGGCAAAGTATTTTGATTGTGTTGTGCAGGTTCCACGTTGGTGCCGGAATCCCGTGTTGCGCCGCACTACACTCGCCACCAACAACCTTCACGTGGCCCTTGACTCATACTGGTTCGATAACCTTGGTTTCTTACTGAGGGAAAACTTGCTGCTGTATGATGTCTACGGGAGCTTCTATTCTTGTAGACAGTGTTGGGCCTCCAAGAGCGGAGGTTTGTAGAACAGCAGCAAGTTTTCCTTAAGTGGATCACCCAAGGTTTATCGAACTCGGGGAGGAAGAGGTCAAAGATATCCCTCTCAAGCAACCCTGCAACCACAAAGCAAGAAGTCTCTTGTGTCCCCAACACACCTAATAGGTGCACTAGTTCGGCGAAGAGATAGTGAAATACAAGTGGTATGAATAAATATGAGCAGTAGTAACGGCGCCAGAAAAGTGCTTGCTGGCGTGCAGTAAGTAAACATGCAGTAGAACAGTAAACAAGCGATGATTGCAGTATTTGGGAACAAGGCCTAGGGATTATACTTTCACTAGTGGACACTCTCAACATCGATCACATAATAAAACCACTCTACACTCTCTTGTTGGATGATGAACACCGCTATTTGTGTAGGGCTACAAGAGCACCTCAATGCCGGAGTTAACAAGCTCCACAACATTCGATATTCATGTTTAAATAACCTTAGAGTGCATGATAGATCAACACAACTATACCAAGTACTAACATAGCATGCACACTGTCACCTTCATACTATGAGAGGAGGAATAGATCACATTAATACCATCATAGTAATAGTTAACTTCATAATCTACAAGAGATCATAATCATAAACTACGCCAAGTACTACATGATGCACACACTGTCACCATTACATCATGAAGGAGGAATAGAGTACTTTAATAACATCACTAGAGTAGCACACAGATATATTGTGATACAAAACACATTGCAATCATAAAGGGATATAAATAAGCACTTCACTATGCTATCCATAACAGTGAATAAGTATTCTGTGAAATATAGCCTAAGAGACCCACACGGTGCACACATGTCACCTTTACACACGTGGGACAAGGAGTCTCCGGAGATCACATAAGTAAAATTCACTTGACTAGCATAATGACATCTAGATTACAAGCATCATCATATGATCTCAATCATGTAAGGCAGCTCATGAGATTATTGTATTGAAGTACATAGAGAGAGATGAACCACATAGCTACCGGTACAGCCCCGAGCCTCGATGGAGAACTACTCCCTCTCATGGGAGACAGCAGGCGTTGATGAAGATGGCGGTGGTGTCGATGGAGGAGCCTTCGGGGGCACTTCCCCGTCCTGGGCGTGCGAACAGAGACTCTGTTCCCAGATCTTACCCGTGATGGCGGCGGCTCTGGAAGGTTTCTCGTACCGTGGCTTTTCGTCTCGAGGTTTTAGGTCGAGAGGCTTAAATAGGCGGCCCAGTCGGAGGGGCACAGGGCCACCACACCATAGAGCGCGCTGGCTTCTTGGCTATGCCGCCATGTGGGCCCCTGTGGGTCCCTCTGGCGACTCTCGGGTGTTACGGATGCTTAGGAGATTCTAAGATCTTTGGCGTTGATTTCGTCCGGTCAGAGAATATTTCCTTACTAGGATTTCTGAAACCAAAAACAATGAGAAAACGGCTGGCCTTGGCATCTCGTCAATAGGTTAGTTCAAACGCATAAATATGACATAAAGTATGCATAAAACATGTAGATATCATCAATAATGTGGCATGGAACATAAGAAATTATCGATACGTCGGAGACGTATCAGCATCCCCAAGCTTAGTTCTGCTCGTCCCGAGCAGGTAAACGATAACAAAGATAATTTCTGGAGTGACATGCCATCATAACCTTGATCATACTATTGTAAGCATATGTAATGAATGCAGCGATCAAAACAATGGTAAATGACATGAGTAAACAAATGAATCATAAAGCAAAGACTTTTCATGAATAGTACTTCAAGACAAGCATCAATAAGTCTTGCATAAGAGTTAACTCATAAAGCAATAAATCAAAGTAAAGATATTGAAGCAACACAAAGGAAGATTAAGTTTCAGCGGTTGCTTTCAACTCGTAACATGTATATCTCATGGATAGTTGTCAATGCAAAGCAATATAACAAGTGCAATATGCAAGTATGTAAGAATCAATGCACAGTTCACACAAGTGTTTGCTTCTTGAGGTGGAGAGAAATAGGTGAACTGACTCAACATAAAGTAAAAGAAAGGCCCTTCGCAGAGAGAAGCAGGGATTAAATCATATGCTAGAGCTTTTAAGTTTTGAAATCATATAGAGAGCATAAAAGTAAAATTTTGAGAGGTGTTTGTTGTTGTCAACGAATGGTAATGGGTACTCTAACTACCTTATCAACCGGACTTTCAAGAGCGGCTCCCATGAAGGACGTTATCTCTACCGGTAGATCATCCCTCTTCTCTTTTGTTTACACATGTATTTTAGTTTCATTATTGATGACACTCCTCCCAACCTTTTGCTTACACAAGCCATGGCTAACCGAATCCTCGGGTGCCTTCCAACATTCACATACCATGAAGGAGTGTCTATTTGCAAAATTAAGTTGCTTGCTGATGAATCAGAGCAAAACATGTGAAGAGAATTATTAATGCAAGTTGTAATTAATTGGGGCTGGGAACCCCATTGCCAGCTCTTTTTGCAAAATTATTGGATAAGCGGATGAAGCCACTAGTCCATTGTGAAAGTCTGTCAAAAGTAAATGACAAGATCGAAAGATAAAACACCACATACTTCCTCATGAGCTATAAAACATTAACACAAATTGAGAAGCATTTTGAATTGTTTAAAGGTAGCACACGAAGTATTTACTTGGAATGGCAGAAAATACCATGTAGTAGGTAGGTATGGTGGACACAAATGGCATAGTTGTTGGCTCAAGGATTTTGGATGCATGAGAAGTATTCCCTCTCGATACAAGGTTTAGGCTAGCAAGGTTATTTGAAACAAACACAAGGATGAACCGGTGCAGCAAAACTCACATAAAAGACATATTGTAAACATTATAAGACTCTACACCGTCTTCCTTGTTGTTCAAACTCAATACTAGAAATTATCTAGACTTTAGAGAGACCAATTATGCAAACCAAATTTTAGCAAGCTCTATGTATTTCTTCATTAATAGGTGCAAAGTATATGATGCAAGAGCTTAAACATGAGCACAACAATTGCCAAATATCACATTATCCAAGACATTTTACCAATTACTACATGTAGCATTTTCTGTTTCCAACCATATAATAATGAACGAAGCAATTTCGCCATGAACACTAAAAGTAAAGCTAAGAACACATGTGTTCATATGCAACAGCGGAGCGTGTCTCTCTCCCACACAAGCATGATGTAATCCAATTTATTCAAACACAAACAAAAATAAAAGCACACAGACGCTCCAAGTAAAGCACATAAGATGTGACCGAATAAAAATATAGTTTCAGGGGAGGAACCTGATAATTTGTCGATGAAGAAGGGGATGCCTTGGGCATCCCCAAGCTTAGATGCTTGAGTCTTCTTGAAATATGCAGGGGTGAACCACCGGGGCATCCCCAAGCTTAGAGCTTTCACTCTTCTTGATCATAGTATATCATCCTCCTCTCTTGACCCTTGAAAACTTCCTTCACACCAAACTTCTCATAAACTTCATTAGAGGGTTAGTACATAATCAAAAACTCACATGTTCAGAGGTGACACAATCATTCTTAACACTTCTGGACATTGCTCAAGCTACTGGAAGGTAATGGAACAAAGAAATCCACCCAACACAGCGAAAGAAGCAATGCGAAATAAAAGGCAGAATCTGTCAAAACAGAACAGTCCGTAAAGGCAGATTTTAATAAATACTTTCGTTGCTCAGATCAGAAAACTCAAAACTAGTGAAAGTTGCGTACATATCTGAGGAACACGCACGTAAATTGGCAAATTTTCTGAGTTACCTACAGAGAAAACAGCCCAGATTCGTGACAGATAGAAATCTGTTTCTGCGCAGAAATCCAAATCTAGTATCAACCTTCGATTAGAGGCTTCACTTGGCACAACAAAACACAAAACTAAGATAAGGAGAGGTTGCTACAGTAGTAAACAACTTCCAAGACACAAATATAAAACAAAGTACTGTAGCAAAATAAACACATGGGTTATCTCCCAAGAAGTTCTTTCTTTATAGCAATTAAGATGGGCTCAGTTTTAATGATGCACTCGCAAGAAATAGTATTTGAAGCAAAAGAGAGCATCAAGAGGCAAATTCAAAACAAATTTAAGTCTAACATGCTTCCTATGAAAAGGAATCTTGTAAATAAACAAATTCATGAAGCATAATGCAACAAGCATAGAAAGATAAAACAAGTGCAGCTTCAAGATTTTCAGCAAAAAGAGAGGTGTTTTAGTAACATGAAAATTTCTACAACCATATTTTCCTCTCCCATAATAATATCCAGTGGCATCATGAGCAAACTCAACAATATAACTATCAAATGAAACATTCTTATCATGAGTCTCATGCATAAAATTATTACTCTCCACATAAGCATAGTCAATTTTATTAGTTGTAGTGGGAGCAGATTCAACAAAGTAGCTATCATTATTATTATCATCATCAAATATAGGAGGCATATTGTAATCATAATCAAATTTATCCTCCATAACAGGTGCGGTACCAAAAGACTACTATCATTATAATCATCATAAATTGGAGGCAAAGTATCATCAAAGTAAATTTCCTCAATGCTTGGGGGACTAAAAAGATCATGCTCATCAAAACCAGCTTCCCCAAGCTTAGAATTTTCCATAGCATTAGCAACAATAGTGTTCAAAGCATTCATATTAATAACATTCCCATTAGCATGCATATAAAGTTCCATGGGTTTTTAATTCTCTCTTCAAACACATCATGTCCTAATTCAAGATAAAGTTCATAAAGATCTCTCATATTTTTGTTGTTTTCCATTATGCCTAACTAGTGTAAACAAGAAACAAAAAGATGCAATTGCGGATCTAAAGGAAATAGCTTCGAGCACAAACACAATGGCGCCAGAAAAATGTACAGGAACCGGAGTATGAGTGCCTTTTACCTTTCCTCCCCGGCAACGGCGCCGAAAATAGCTTGATGTCTACGGGAGCTTATATTCTTGTAGGCAGTGTTGGGCCTCAAAGAGCAGAGGTTTGTAGAACGGACAAGTTTCCCTTAAGTGGATCACCCAAGGTTTTATCGAACTCAGGGAGGAAAAGGTCAAAGATATCCCTCTCATGCAACCCTGCAACCACAAAGCAAGAAGTCTCTTGTGTCCCCAACACACCTAATAGGTGCACTAGTTCGGCGAAGAGATAGTGAAATTCAGGTGGTATGAATAAGTATATGAGCAGTAGTAACAGCGCGAGAAAAGTGCTTGCTAGCGTGCAGTTGATGGTAAAACAGTAAACAAGCGGAGATTGCAGTATTTGGGAACAAGGCCTAGGGATTATACTTTCACTAGTGGACACTCTCAACATCGATCACATAATAAAACCACTCTACACTCTCTTGTTGGATGATGAACACCGCTATTTGTGTAGGGCTACAAGAGCACCTCAATGCCGGAGTTAACAAGCTCCACAACATTCGATATTCATGTTTAAATAACCTTAGAGTGCATGATAGATCAACACAACTATACCAAGTACTAACATAGCATGCACACTGTCACCTTCATACTATGAGAGGAGGAATAGATCACATTAATACCATCATAGTAATAGTTAACTTCATAATCTACAAGAGATCATAATCATAGCATACGCCAAGTACTACATGATGCACACACTGTCACCATTACATCATGAAGGAGGAATAAACTACTTTAATAACATCACTAGAGTAGCACACAGATATATTGTGATACAAAACACATTGCAATCATAAAGGGATATAAATAAGCACTTCACTATGCTATCCATAACAGTGAATAAGTATTCTGTGAAATATAGCCTAAGAGACCCACACGGTGCACACACTGTCACCTTTACACACGTGGGACAAGGTCTCCGGAGATCACATAAGTAAAATCACTTGACTAGCATAATGACATCTAGATTACAAGCATCATCATATGAATCTCAATCATGTAAGGCAGCTCATGAGATTATTGTATTGAAGTACATGGGAGAGATGAACCACATAGCTACGGTACAGCCCCGAGCCTCGATGGAGAACTTCTCCCTCCTCATGGGAGACATCGTTGATGAAGATGCGGTGGTGTCGATGGAGGAGCCTTCGGGGCACTTCCCGTCAGACGGCGTGCGAGACAGAGACTCCTATCCCCAGAGATCTTGGCCCGCGATGAGCGGCGGCTACGGAAGGTTTCTCATACGTGGCTTTCCGTATCGAGGTTTGGTCGAGGAGGCTTAAATGGCGAAGAGGCGGGTCGGAGGGGCACAGGGCCACACACCAGGGGGGGCGCCCCCCCTCTGGCCGCGCCGCCACCATGTGTGGGCCCATTGGGTCCACTGCAGCGTTCTCGGGTGTTGGATGCTTGGAGATTCCTGAATGCGGCGTTGATTTCGTCCGATTAAGGAATATTTCCTTACTAGGATTTATGAAACCAAAAACAGCAGAAAACAGCGGCATGGCATCTCGTCAATAGGTTAGTTCCGGAAACGCATAAATATGACATAAAGTATGCATAAAACATGTAGATATCATCAATAATGTGGCATGGAACATAAGAAATTATCGATACGTCGGACGTATCAGTCATGCACACACCTTCCTCTTGGGGTTCCCAACGGACGTGTGTTACCGCGTCATCAAGGCGTTTTAGCGTTGAGGAGCGAAAAAGTTACACCACAAGATTTCTAACTCCCACGTCAACTGCACGCCAAGCTGTTTTATTGGTTAGGGAGATCAAGACACGCTACAGGGGAGTCTCCCACATCAATCTCTTTACTTTGTTTTGTCTTGCTTTACTTTACTTTATTTACTGCTTTGTTTGCTTTCTTTATATCAAAATACAAAAAAATTAGTTACTCGCATTTACTTTATTTACTGTCTTGTTTGCGTTCTCTATATTAAAAACACACAAAAAAATTAGTTACTTGCTTTACTTTATTTACTGTCTTGTTTGCGTTCTTTATATCAAAAACACAAAAAAATTAAGTTACTTGCATTTACTTTATTTAGTTTGCTTTATTTACTACTGCTAAAATGGGTACTCCTGAGAACACTAAGTTGTGTGATTTCACTAGTTAGGCTTAATGGAAAACAACAAAAATATTAGAGATCTTTATAGTATTTATCTTGAGTTAGGACATGAGGTGTTTGAAGAGAAAATTAAAAAACCCATGGAACTTTGTTTGCAAAATAGTTGTAGCAATGTTATTAGCATGAACTCTTGAATTTCACACGTTCGTTGGGCAACCCCAAGAGGAAGGTATGATGCGCACAGGCGCAAGTTTCCCTCAGAAAGAAACCAAGGTTTATCGAACCAGGAGGAGCCAAGAAGCACGTTGAAGGTTGATGGCGGCGGGATGTAGTGCGGCGCAACACCAGGGATTCCGGCGCCAACGTGGAACCTGCACAACACAACCAAAGTACTTTGCCCCAAACAGTGAGGTTGTCAATCTCACCGGCTTGCTGTAACAAAGGATTAACCGTATTGTGTGGAAGATGATTGTTTGCGAAAACAGTAGAACAAGTATTGCAGTGGTTGTATTTCAGTAAAGAGAATTGGACCGGGGTCCACAGTTCACTAGAGGTGTCTCTCCCATAAGACAAACACATGTTGGGTGAACAAATTACAGTTGGGCAATTGACAAATAAAGAGAGCATGACAATGCACATACATATCATGATGAGTATAGTGAGATTTAATTGGGCATTACGACAAAGTACATAGACCGCCATCCAACTGCATCTATGCCTAAAAAGTCCACCTTCAGGTTATCATCCGAACCCCTTCCAGTATTAAGTTGCAAAGCAACAGACAATTGCATTAAGTATGGTGCGTAATGTAACTAGTGACTACATCCTTGAACATAGCACTAATGTTTTATCCCTAGTGGCAACAGCACAACACAACCTTAGAACTTTCTGTCACTGTCCCAGGTGTCAATGCAGGCATGAACCCACTATCGAGCATAAGTACTCCCTCTTGGAGTTACAAGCATCTACTTGGCCAGAGCATCTACTAGTAACGGAGAGCATGCAAGATCATAAACAACACATAAGCATAACTTTGATAATCAACATAACAAGTATTCTCTATTCATCGGATCCCAACAAACGCAACATATAGAATTACAGATAGATGATCTTGATCATGTTAGGCAGCTCACAAGATCCGACAATGATAGCACAATGGGGAGAAGACAACCATCTAGCTACAGCTATGGACCCATAGTCCAGGGGTAGACTACTCACACATCACACCGGAGGCGACCATGGCGGCGTAGAGTCCTCCGGGAGATGATTCCCCTCTCCGGCAGGGTGCCGGAGGCGATCTCCTGGATCCCCCGAGATGGGATCGGCGGCGGCGCGTCTCTAGAAGGTTTTCTGTATCGTGGCTCTCGGTACTGGGGGTTTCGTCACGGAGGCTATTTGTAGGCGGAAGGGCAGGTCAAGAGGCGGCACGGGCCCCACACCACAGGGCGCGCGGCCAAGGGGGGCCGCGCCTATGGTGTGGCCCCTCCGTGGCCCCTCTTCGTCTCTCCTTCGGACTTCTGGAAGCTTCGTGAGAAAATAGGCCCTGGGCTTTGATTTCGTCCAATTCTGAATATTTCCTTACTAGGATTTCTGAAACCAAAGCAGGACAGCAACCGGCATCTTGTTAATAGGTTAGTTCAGGAAAATGCACGAATATGACATAAAGTGTGCATAAAACATGTAGATAACATCAATAATGTGGCATGGAACATAAGAAATTATCGATACGTCGGAGACGTCTCATCTAAGCTTAGTTCTGCTCGTCCCGAGCAGGTAAAACGATAACACAGATAATTTCTGGAGTGACATGCCATCATAATCTTGATCATACTATTTGTAAAGCATATGTAGTGAATGCAGCGATCAAAACAATGTATATGACATGAGTAAACAAGTGAATCATAAAGCAAAGACTTTTCATGAATAGCACTTCAAGACAAGCATCAATAAGTCTTGCATAAGAGTTAACTCATAAAGCAATAATTCAAAGTAAAGGCATTGAAGCAACACAAAAGAAGATTAAGTTTCAGCAGTTGCTTTCAACTTGTAACATGTATATCTCATGGATATTGTCAACATAGAGTAATATAATAAGTGCAATAAGCAAGTATGTAGGAATCAATGCACAGTTCACACAAGTGTTTGCTTCTTGAGGTAGAGAGAAATAGGTGAACTGACTCAACATTGAAAGTAAAAGAATGGTCCTCCATAGAGGAAAAGCATCGATTGCTATATTTGTGCTAGAGCTTTGATTTTGAAAACATGAAACAATTTTGTCAACGGTAGTAATAAAGCATATGCATCATGTAAATTATATCTTATAAGTTGCAAGCCTCATGCATAGTGTACTAATAGTGCCCGCACCTTGTCCTAATTAGCTTGGACTACCGGATCATCACAATGCATTGTTTTTACCAAGTGTCACAAAGGGGTACCTCTATGCCGCCTGTACAAAGGTCTAAGGAGAAAGCTCGCATTGGATTTCTCGCTATTGATTATTCTTCAACTTAGACATCCATACCGGGACAACATAGACAACAGATAATGGACTCCTCTTTTATGCATAAGCATATAACAACAATTAATAATTTTCTCATTTGAGATTTGAGGATTGTTGTCCAAAACTGAAACTTCCACCATGGAGCATGGCTTTAGTTAGCGGCCCAATGTTCTTCTCTAACATATGCATGCTTAACCATAAGGTGGTAGATCTCTCTTACTTCAGACAAGACGGACATGCATAGCAACTCACATGAAATTCAACAATGAATAGTTGATGGCGTCCCCAGTAACATGGTTATCGCACAACAAGCAACTTAATAAGAGATAAAGTGCATAATTACATATTCAATACCACAATAGTTTTTAAGCTATTTGTCCCATGAGCTATATATTGCAAAGGTGAATGATGGAATTTTAAAGGTAGCACTCAAGCAATTTACTTTGGAATGGCGGAAAATACCATGTAGTATAGGTAGGTATGGTGGACACAAATGGCATAGTGGTTGGCTCAAGTATTTTGGATGCATGAGAAGTATTCCCTCTCGATACAAGGTTTAGGCTAGCAAGGCTTATTTGAAACAAACACAAGGATGAACCGGTGCAGCAAAACTCACATAAAAGACATATTGAAAACATTATAAGACTCTACACCGTCTTCCTTGTTGTTCAAACTCAATACTAGAAATTATCTAGACCTTAGAGAAACCAAATATGCAAACCAAATTTTAGCATGCTCTATGTATTTCTTCATTAATGGGTGCAAAGCATATGATGCAAGAGCTTAATCATGAGCACAACAATTGCCAAGTATCACATTACCCAAGACATTTATAGCAATTACTACATGTATCATTTTCCAATTCCAACCATATAACAATTTAACGAAGGAGAAACTTCGCCATGAATACTATGAGTAGAAACCAAGGACATACTTGTCCATATGCTACAGCGGAGCGTGTCTCTCTCCCATAAAGTGAATGCTAGGATCCATTTTATTCAAACAAAACAAAAAACAAAAACAAACCGACGCTCCAAGCAAAGCACATAAGATGTGATGGAATAAAAATATAGTTTCAGGGGAGGAACCTGATAATGTTGTCGATGAAGAAGGGGATGCCTTGGGCATCCCCAAGCTTAGACGCTTGAGTCTTCTTGATATATGCAGGGGTGAACCACCGGGGCATCCCCAAGCTTAGAGCTTTCACTCTCCTTGATCATGTTGCATCATACTCCTCTCTTGATCCTTGAAAACTTCCTCCACACCAAACTCGAAACAACTCATTAGAGGGTTAGTGCACAATATAAATTGACATATTCAGAGGTGACACAATCATTCTTAACACTTCTGGACATTGCATAATGCTACTGGACATTAGTGGATCAAAGAAATTCATCCAACATAGCAAAAGAGGCAATGCGAAATAAAAGGCAGAATCTGTCAAAACAGAACAGTTCGTATTGACGAATTTTAAAATGGCACCAGACTTGCTCAAATGAAAATGCTCAAATTGAATGAAAGTTGCGTACATATCTGAGGATCATGCACGTAAATTGGCTTAATTTTCTGAGCTACCTACAGGGAGGTGGACCCAGATTCGTGACAGCAAAGAAATCTGGAACTGTGCAGTAATCCAAATCTAGTACTTACTTTTCTATCAACGGCTTAACTTGGCACAACAAAACACAAAACTAAGATAAGGAGAGGTTGCTACAGTAGTAAACAACTTCCAAGACACAAAATAAAAACAAAGTACTGTAGGTAAAAACATGGGTTGTCTCCCATAAGCGCTTTTCTTTAACGCCTTTCAGCTAGGCGCAGAAAGTGTGTATCAAGTATTATCAAGGGATGGTACTTCTACAGCGGGGTGTGGGCTTTTCTCAACCAGGCATAGTATATTAGATACATAAGTTTTAGCATCTCCCTTTTCATTAGTCTTAGGCGTGCTACTCTCATCAAACAAATTTTCAGGAACAAGCCAAGCATAGTTATTTTCTAGTGCATCATTCATAGCTAGGAGCTTACATGGTATTGGTGCTTTGATCTCCCCTCCATCATCAATATTATTAGTGTATCTTATTCTATCCATATCCATCTTTTCAAGGAGACTAACAAAATTAGTAGGAGAACCAAGCATATTAAATTTAGCAAACACCTTTCTAGCTTCTCTTGCTAGACCACCAAATTCTCTAAGAAGGGTTTCTAATACAAAATCTTTCTTTTCCCCTTCTTCCATATCACCAAGTGTGAAAAACATGTGTTGGATTATAGGATTAAGATTAACAAATTTAGTTTCCAACAAGCGAACTAAATGCGCAGCAGCAATTTCATAAGTAGGCGCAAGGTCTACCAAGTGTCTATCTTCAAAATTTTCAATAGTACTAACATGATTGAAAAATTCTTCTATATTATTTCTCCCAACTATAGACCCACGTCCTACCGGTATGTCTTTTGTGGTAAAATTAAAAGGAAACATGATGAAATAAGTAAAGTAAATGCAAGTAACTAATTTTTTTGTGTTTTTGATATAGCAAACAAGATAGCAAGTAAAGTAAAACTAGCAACTAATTTTTTTTTTTTTTGATTTAGTGCAGCAAACAAAGTAGTAAATAAAACTAAGCAATACAAAAACAAAGTAAAGAGATTGAGAAGTGGAGACTCCCCTTGCAGCGTGTCTTGATCTCCCCGGCAACGGCGCCAGAAAATATGCTTGATGGCGTGTATTTCACACGTTCGTTGGGCAACCCCAAGAGGAAGGTATGATGCGCACAGCAGCAAGTTTTCCCTCAGAAAGAAACCAAGGTTTATCGAACCAGGAGGAGCCAAGAAGCACGTTGAAGGTTGATGGCGGCGGGATGTAGTGCGGCGCAACACCAGGGATTCCGGCGCGGAACCTGCACACAACACAACCAAAGTACTTTGCCCCAACGAAACAGTGAGGTTGTCAATCTCACCGGCTTGCTGTAACAAAGGATTAACCGTATTGTGTGGAAGATGATTGTTTGCAGAAAACAGTAGAACAAGTATTGGAGTAGATTGTATTTCAGTAAAGAGAATTGGACCGGGGTCCACAGTTCACTAGAGGTGTCTCTCCCATAAGACAAACAGCATGTTGGGTGAACAAATTACAGTTAGGCAATTGACAAATAAAGAGAGCATGACAATGCACATACATATCATGATGAGTATAGTGAGATTTAATTGGGCATTACGACAAAGTACATAGACCGCCATCCAACTGCATCTATGCCTAAAAAGTCCACCTTCAGGTTATCATCCGAACCCCCTCCGGTATTAAGTTGCAAAGCAACAGACAATTGCATTAAGTATGGTGCGTAATGTAACTAGTGACTACATCCTTGAACATAGCACTAATGTTTTATCCCTAGTGGCAACAGCACAACACAACCTTAGAACTTTCTGTCACTGTCCCAGGTGTCAATGCAGGCATGAACCCACTATCGAGCATAAGTACTCCCTCTTGGAGTTACAAGCATCTACTTGGCCAGAGCATCTACTAGTAACGGAGAGCATGCAAGATCATAAACAACACATAAGCATAACTTTGATAATCAACATAACAAGTATTCTCTATTCATCGGATCCCAACAAACGCAACATATAGAATTACAGATAGATGATCTTGATCATGTTAGGTAGCTCACAAGATCCGACAATGATAGCACAATGGGGAGAAGACAACCATCTAGCTACTGCTATGGACCCATAGTCCAGGGGTAGACTACTCACACATCACACCGGAGGCGACCATGGCGGCGTAGAGTCCTCCGGGAGATGATTCCCCTCTCCGGCAGGGTGCCAGACGATCTCCTGGATCCCCCGAGATGGGATCGGCGGCGGCGGCGTCTGGGAAGGTTTTCCGTATCGTGGCTCTCGGTACTGGGGTTTCGTCACGGAGGCTATTTGTAGGCGGAAGGGCAGGTCAAGAGGCGGCACGGGGCCCCACACCACGGGGCCGCGCGGCCAGGGGCGCCGCCCTATGGTGTGGCCCCTCCGTGGCCCCTCTTCGTCTCTCCTTCGGACTTCTGGAAGCTTCGTGAGAAAATAGGCCCCTGGGCTTTGATTTCGTCCAATTCCGAGAATATTTCCTTACTAGGATTTCTGAAACCAAAAAGAAAACAGCTGCACTTCGGCATCTTGTTAATAGGTTAGTTCAGGAAAATGCACGGAATATGACATAAAGTGTGCATAAAACATGTAGATAACATCAATAATGCTGGCATGGAAGCATAGGATAATTATTTACTTTGATGATACTTTGCCTCCCATTTATGATGATAGTGGTATTTTGGTGCCACCTACTATGGAGGATAAAGTTTATTATGATTACAATATGCCTCCTACATTTGATGATTATGGTGATGAGAATAATAATGATAGCTACTTTGTTGAATTTGCTCCCACTACAATTAATAAGAATGACTATGCTTATGTTGGGAGTAGTAATTATTTTATGCATGAGACTCATGATAAGAATGCTTTATGTGATAGTTATATTGTTGAGTTTGTTCATGATGCTACTGAAAGTTATTATGAGAGAGGGAAACATGGTTATATGCATCTTAATAATATTAAGTTTCTCCTCTTTATGTTGAGAATCTTGAAGTTGCGCTTGTGTTGCCTTTCTATGCTTGTTGCGTTATGCTTACATGACTTGTTTATTTACAAGATTCCTTTTCATAGGAAGTGGGTTAGGCTTAAATTTGTTTCATACTTGCTTTTTGATGCTCTCTTTGCTTCAACTCTCATCCTTATGTGAGCATCATTAAAATTACTGAGCCCATCTTAATGGCTATAAAGAAAAGCGCTTATGGGAGACAACCCATTATTTTACTACAGCACTTTTGTTTTATATTTGAGTCTTGGAAGTTTTTACTACTGTAGCAACCTCTCCTTATCTTTATTTTATTGCATTGTTGTGCCAAGTAAAGTCTTTGATAGTAAAGATGATACTAGATTTGGATTACTGCGCAGAAACAGATTTCTTACTGTCACGAAATTGAGTAGCCCCGTCTGTAGGTAACTCAGAAAAATCTGCCAATTTACGTGCATGATCCTCAGATATGTACGCAACTTTCATTAAATTTGAACATTTTCATCTGAGCAAGTTAAGTGCCCCATAAAAATTCGTCATTACGTACTGTTCTGTTTTGACAGATTCTGCCTTTTATTTCGCATTGCTTGTTTTGCTATGTTTGATGGATTTCTTTGTTCCATTAACTTTCAGTAGCTTTGTGCAATGTCCAGAAGTGTTAAGAATGATTATGTAACCTCTGAACATATGAATTTTTGATTATGCACTAACCCTCTAATGAGTTTGTTTTGAGTTTGGTGTGGAGGAAGTTTTCGAGGATCAAGAGAGGAGGATGATACAATATGATTAAGAAGAGTGAAAACTCTAAGCTTGGGGATGCCCCCGGTTCATCCCTGCATATTTCAAGAAGACTCAAGCATCTAATCTTGGGGATGCCCAAGGCATCCCCTTCTTCATCGACAACTTATCAGGTCACCTCTAGTGAAACTATATTTTATTCCGTCACATCTTATGTGCTTTACTTGGAGCGTCTGTATGTTTTTATTTTTGTTTTGTTTGAATAAAATCGGATCCTAGCATTCTCTATATGGGAGAGAGACACGCTCCGCTGTTGCATATGAACACATGTGTTCTTGACTTTACTCTTAATGTTCTTGGCGAAGGTTGAAACTGCTTCGTTCATTGTTATACGGTTGGAAACAGAAAATGCTGCATGTGGTAATTGGTATAATGTCTTCAATAATTTGATACTTGGCAATGGTTGTGCTCATATAGATCATGTTTAAGCTCTTGCATCATGTACTTTGCACCTATTAATGAAGAAATACCGTAGAGCTTGTTGAAATTTGGTTTGCATGATTGGTCTCTCTAGAGTCTAGATATTTTCCGGTGAGGGTTTGAACAACAAGGAAGACAGTGTAGAGTCTTATAATGCTTGCAATATGTTCTTATGTAAGTTTTGTTGTACCGGTTCATACTTGTGTTTGCTTCAAACAACCTTGCTAGCCTAAGCCTTGTATTGAGAGGGAATACTTCTCGTGCATCCAAATCCTTGAGCCAAAAACTATGCCACTTGTGTCCACCATACCTACCTACTACATGGTATTTATCTGCCATTCCAAAGTAAATTGCTTGAGTGCTACCTTTAAAATTCCATTCTTTGTCTTTGCAATATATAGCTCATGGGAAAAATAGCTTAAAAACTATTGTGGTATTGAATATGTACTTATGTATCTTATTTCTTAATAAGTTGCTTGTTGAGCGATAACCATGTTCCGGGACGCCATCAACTACCTTTGTTGAATATCATGTGAGTTGCTATGCATGTTCGTCTTGTCTGAAGTAAGGGTGATTTATCATGATCAAATGGTTTGAGTATGCATATTGTTAGAGAAGAACATTGGGCCGCTAACTAAAGCCATGATCCATGGTGGAAGTTTCAGTTTGGACATCAATCCTCAATCTCATATGAGAATATTATCTGTTGTTGAATGCTTATGCATTAAAGAGGAGTCCATTATATGTTGTCTATGTTGTCCCGGTATGGATGCCTAAGTTGAGAATAATCAAAAGCGAGAAATCCAATGCGAACTTTCTCCTTAGACCTTTGTACAGGCGGCATAGAGGTACCCCTTTGTGACACTTGGTTGAAACATATGCTATGCAATGATAATCCATGTAAATCCAAGCTAATTAGGACAAGGTGCGGGCACTATTGGTAATCTATGCATGAGGCTTGCAACTTATAAGATGTCTTATGCATAACTCATATGAATTATTACTACCGTTGACAAAATTGTTTCTATGTTTTCAAAATAAAAGCTCTAGCACAAATATAGCAATCCATGCTTCCCTCTGCGAAGGGTCATTCTTTTACTTTCATGTTGAGTCAGTTTACCTACTTCTTTCTATCTTAGAAGCAAACACTTGTGTCAACTGTGTGCATTGATTCCTACATACTTGCTTATTTGCATTCATCATATTACTTTGTGTTGACAATTATCCATGAGATAAACATGTTGAAGTTGAAAGCAATTGCTGAAACTTATATCTTCCTTTGTGTTGCTTCAAAACTTTCTACTAAGAATCTATTGCTTTATGAGTTAACTCTTATGCAAGTCTTATTGATGCTTGTCTTGAAAGTACTATTCATGAAAAGTCTTTGCTATATGATTCAGTTGTTTATTCATTGTCTTTACCATTGCTTCGAATCACTTCATTCATCTCATATGCTTTACAATAGTATTGATCAAGATTATGATAGCATGTCACTTCAGAAATTATCCTTGTTATCGTTTACCTACTCGAGGGCGAGTAGGAACTAAGCTTGGGATGCTTGATACGTCTCAAACGTATCTATAATTTCTTATGTTCCATGCTACTTTTATGATGATACTCACATGTTTTATACACACTTTATGTCATTATTATGCATTTTCCGGCACTAACCTATTGACGAGATGCCGAAGAGCCAGTTGCTGTTTTTGCTGTTTTTGGTTTTTCAGAAATCCTACAAAGGAAATATTCTCGGAATTGGACGAAATCAACGCCCGGGGTCTTATTTTTCCACGAAGCTTCCAGAAGACCGAAAGGATTACGAAGTGGGGCGACGAGGCGCCGCCACACCAGGGCCGCGCGGCCAAGGGTGGGCCCGCGCCGCCCTGTTGTGTGGGGCCCTCGCGTCGCCCCTAAACCTACCCTTCCGTCTACTTAAAGCCTTCGTCGTGAAAACCCCAGTACCAAGAGCCACGATACGGAAAACCTTACTAAGGCGTCACCGCCGCCAATCCCATCTCGGGGGATTCAGGAGATCGCCTCCGGCACCCTGCCAGAGAGGGGAATCATCTCCCGGAGGACTCTTCATCGCCATGATCGCCTTCGGATCGATGTGTGAGTAGTTCACCTCTGGACTATGGGTCCATAGCAGTAGCTAGATGGTTGTCTTCTCCTCTTGTGCTATCATGTTAGATCTTGTGAGCTGCCTATCATGATCAAGATCATCTATTTGTAATGCTACATGTTGTGTTTGTTGGGATCCGATGAATATGGAATACTATGTTATGTTGATTATCAATCTATCATATATGTGTTGTTTATGATCTTGCATGCTCTCCGTTGCTAGTAGAGGCTCTGGCCAAGTTGATACTTGTAACTCCAAGAGGGAGTATTTATGCTCGATAGTGGGTTCATGCCTCCATTGAATCTGGGACAGTGACAGAAAGTTCTAAGGTTGTGGATGTGCTGTTGCCACTAGGGATAAAACATCAATGCTTTGTCTAAGGATATTTGTGTTGATTACATTACGCACCATACTTAATGCAATTGTCTGTTGTTTGCAACTTAATACTGGAAGGGGTGCGGATGATAACCTGAAGGTGGACTTTTTAGGCATAGATGCATGCTGGATAGCGGTCTATGTACTTTGTCGTAATGCCCGATTGAATCTCACTCTACTCATCATGATATGTATGTGCATTGTTATGCCCTCTTTATTTGTCAATTGCCCAACTGTAATTTGTTCACCCAACATGCTATTTCTTATTGGAGAGACACCACTAGTGAACTGTGGACCCGGTCCATTCTTTTACATCTGAATACAATCTACTGCAATCATTGTTCTCTACTGTTCATTGCAAACAAACATCATTTTCCACACCATATTTAATCCTTTGTTTACAGCAAGCCGGTGAGATTGACAACCTCATTGTTAAGTTGGGGCAAAGTATTTTGATTGTGTTGTGCAGGTTCCACGTTGGCGCTGGAATCTCTGGTGTTGCGCCACACTACACTCCGTCACCAACAACCTTCACGTGGCCCTTGACTCCTACTGGTTTGATAACCTTGGTGTCTTACTAGGAGAAAACTTGTTGATGTACGCATCACACCTTCCTCTTGGGGTTCCCAACGGACGTGTGCTTGACGCGTCATCAGCGGTGTCCAGTACATGGCGGCGGCGGCGGTGGAAACGTGTGGCACGGCGGTGGCCAGTACGTGGTTTTTTTTTGATTTGAAATAAGGCGGGAACGAAATTTTTTAAAAAAATTGGCCTTTGGAGCGTTTAGTCCGGTTTGTATTACAAACCGGGACAAAGAAGCCTGGTCCGGTTTATATACGAACCGGGACCAAGGGTCCTCCCAGCAACACTTCGTCTCGATTAATCCCGCGGAGGCAGAGCGGAGTTGGACACCGCCAGGCTGCCGAATCGCCGCGCGCGCCACTCGCCGTCCACCGCGCCACCGCCACCGCCGCGCGCAGCGCCGCTGCCCTCCGCCTCGCGCCCCGCCACCGCCGCCGCCGTGCGCCGCCCTCTCTCCTCTCTCCCGCGCGCGTGCCGTCTCCGCCGCCGCCCGCGCTCCGCCGCCGCCGCCGCCTCCTCCTCCACCGCCGGCCGCTTCGTCTCCCGCCGCCACCGCGCCCCTCCACCTCTCCTCGCCGTCCGGCGCCATCACCGCCGACGACCGCGCCGCCACCGCGCCTCTCCCTCCGCCGGTAAGCGCGCCCGCCGTCTCCTCCTCCGGCCGGCCGAACCGGGCCGGCCAAATTTTCATTTTTTTTATTTTTTTATTTGTTAGATTATAGTGTAGTTCATTAGATTAATTAGTTGTACAAAATAGTTAGTTAGTTTTAGTGAAAATTTAGTTAGAATTTTAGGGAAAAATAGTTAGAAATTAGTGGTGCAAAATAGTTAGTTAGTGTTAGTGAAAAATAGTTAGAAATTTCGTGAATAATTAGTTAGTTAGTGTTAGTGAAAAATTAGTTAGTTAGTGTTAGTGTTAGAAAAATAGTTAGTGTTTAGGGTTAGAAAAATAGTTAGTGTTTATGAGGGCCGCCGCGCCGGTAACCACTACGCTCGCGATGGCGCCCCCAAAATACGGTAGTGCCGGCGCCCCCAAAATAGAGTATGTAGTGCCGGCGCCCCCCAAACGGTAGTGCCGGCGCCGACTAACATAAAAGTAGTGAAGTTATTTTTTTATTTATGTTAGCGTTGATACATATATATATGATTTGTTTTCGTAGCTACGATGCCGCGATAGCCGCCGCATCGTGGTAGGACTATTCTAGAGGAGATGCAGCAGATGGGGAGGTGGGTGGGCTCCGCGGGGTGGCACTGGGAGGTCTTAGCTTCCGGGACGCGCACCTTGGTGCGGAATCCGGGTCCCGTCGTCGACCCGGATATTCTCTGGTGGAGGTCTTATGGGCCACGGTCGTTTGAGGGCGGCCGCCGAGAGGTAGGCGCATTGCGGCGGAGGAACGTTCGCCGTTACATGTATGCGTTAGACACCATGTATAGGACCGGATGGTCAGTTATGCGGGGATCTCATGTTAGCTATGCTCCCGTTGTTGTTCCGTGGCTTTGGGGGTTCACCCGGCGCGGCTCAGGACCCAGTCGGCGCGTTATAGGACCCGGTCGACGCGGTTGAGAGGTTGTAGTAGTGATTGATGTATTAGGGTTAAATAAACATGAACCCGATCTATGTATGTATGTAACTGCACTATCTGCTTTCAGCACTATGTTATCGATCCTTACTTAAGAACTACATATGTAACTCCATTTTTAGTTTTCTGCATTATCCTTAATTTGATCATATGATAGTTCCTATATATAGCTTGCAAGTCGTTGTAGAAAGCATGGTGGGACAGAGAGATGAAACTCAAGAAAATTTCATGGCTGACCTCATAGCCAACGGTACTCTGGATGATCGCGACGACGACGTTATTCCAGATGATGGCGGTGACGATGTCACCGCAACTTTTTTGAATGACTCCGGTGAGGGAGCGGAGAATATTGAGGAAGAAGATTCTAATGGCGCCGGTGAGGAAGAAGATCATCATAATGGCTCCGGAACCGTAGTTACCCAGGTATATAAATTAATTAAGTCGCTGTTGATCGACTAGATGCATTAACTAATTAAATTGTACTGACTATGAATTATTTCTTTTTTAGCCCTCCGGATCGAGCACTTCTTCTGTAAAGTCGAAGAAGCGAGGCCCGGCCAAAAAGTTGGACGACGGTGTTAGGCACGACATCACCCATATCGCTAAGGATGGTAAACCGATTGCTCCAGAAAAGGTGCAAAGTCATTTATAGCTCAATGCGGAGTGCTTGTTAGGGACCACGTCCCGATCACCGTTCGAGAATGGAACAAGCCGAAGGGACTAGTGCTGTCTGTAGAGGAAGAAGCTCAAGGTCTTTATATCGATGATGTAGCCAAAGACAACATTCTGACCAAGCTCATGTCACATTTAAACATAGTACCAGAGGGGGATGCCGCTGAAAAGGCAAAGATGGAGCAGGCCCTCCACGACTTTGCCAAGAAGAAGATGGCCGAACTATTCAAGAACCACAAGAAAAGATTGCGCGGCTTTATCAAGATAGACAAGACTCCAGACAGTGAGAAGGTAAAAAATCACTGGGACGAATTCGTGAAGTACAGCACGGAGTCAGAAGAATTTATGAAAAGGTCGGAAACAAATAAGGAAAATGTTGTGTTGAAGCTATATCACCAAATTCTGGGTCCAGGTGGATACAGGGCTAACCGTCCTAAGTGGCAGGCAGCTGAGGTGGAACTGACCAGGAAAGGGATCAGATTAGGGACACACGGTTGGATCGAACGGTGCAAAGAGTGGTTCTACGGGATTGGGGGAACGTTGCATCCAGAAACAGGGAAGTGCATCTATAAGAAAGCTCATCTGAAGGTTCCCATTGAAGCCCTGGAACAAGCACATAGGGACGTGGAGGAGGGGAGGTTCCAGCCCGAAAGAGAGAACGATGAGCTGACACGCGCCCTTCGTAACAAAGAACACGGCGGACGAACACGAGGCACAGAAGGCTCCGTTCCGTGGAAGTATGGCTTTCCTGCGGAAAGGAAGAGATTTCCTGATAAAAGCCATGAGAGGAGAAAGGCAAGGGAAACAGACCGCATAGCGTCCTTAGAGGAGGGTTTTAGCACCATGAAAGCCCAATTAACCATGGTAACCCAAGTACTTACATCCCAGATGGCTCAGGGGCAGGCTGTAGATCCTGCATTGCTCAATGCTATCGTCCCGCTGCAATCTCAACAACGAAAAGCAGCGTGGCTTCCACTCAGCAGGTGGATAATGATGATGATGACCAGGTGGTCGAGCCTCCTCGCTACCCCCATGGATGATCTCACTGAGAGCCGTCCTTGTGAGCTGCATGTTAAAGTTTTCAACCTATCCTTCAAGGCGGTCGGCATCCTCTTACATACAAGGTCTTACTATTGCCATCCGGTCCAAGACGACTTTGCTGTTTGTGATGGTGGATGAAGTGTTGAGAATTATGAGGGGTTGGTGCTTGAGCACCCTGCAGGTGAAGATGGGGAAATCAAAGAACTGGGAGAAGCCCGTGGAACCACCGTGCAATGGCGGAAGGAGAACATTGTGTTTCCAGGTGAGAAGCCACCAAGCAGGCCACCTCGTCCACCTCCTTCGCCACCTGCGCAGTCTCCTCCACGTGATGATTCTCCTCTGCGCGATGATGATTCCCCTGTGCATGAGCAGTCTCCTCCGCGTGAAAATACTCCGCCGCCTCCTCCTCCTCGTCAGGAGACTCCGCCGCCTCCACCTAAGCAAAAGAGGAAGCTAACCGCGGCACCTCCTACAGCTCCGAAGAGATCATCAACTCCGATGAGGGCACAAACTCCAGAGTTGTTACCACATGAGCAGACTGAAGAGCAAAAGGTGTTTCTTGCGCCGAAGAAGATGTTCATTCCACCGCATACAGTGAAGCACTTTGCCGAGACGAGAATGAAGAGACCTGAGCTGAGAGCTGATTATGACCGTTCTCTTGGACAGCCCTCTAGAGCGAGCAAAGCAAAAAAAGTCGCCCAGCTTGGACAGCAAGACATTCAGGCCATACCCCACTTCGTCCTGCAGCCCTATGATGGTCCAGAGACAGCATCGATGATCGAACGGGAGGCTAGAGCTCAGGGAACATCAGTTGAGGACGAATATTACTATCCAACGGCTCAAGTGGTAAACAAGTATAGATACGGATCTGATCTCGTCAAACCTGTTGAGCTCGCGCGTCTAGGGACTCAGATACGAAGGTTGCATGAATGGTACCTGAAAGCCTGTCGAAAAGGTGATCGCTACCTCACAGTGTATCTTAGAGATGAGCATTACTTCCGGGGGGACGAAGAGATAAACCTTGAGTTAGAAGAACTGTTTCAGTTATTCAATCAAGACGCCCTCGACAAAGTTGTCATCAGTTGCTACTGCCTGTAAGTGATTTATTTATGTAATTAAGTCTGTAGCTCAGCTCATTCATTTGCACTAACAATTATCCTCACTATATTCTTTGTATACGCTATACATTTAATTATGCAGAATGAAGAAGCTCGAATGCAAAAGAGGCAAGCTCCTCGAGCTGGGGTTCATTGACCCAGACACAGTTCATGAAGTTACGGTTCGAGACTACGGCAAGGACACAAAGGACAACATGCTACGTTTTTTAGTGAAGCAAGCAAACAAAGAGGATATATTCTTTCCCTACAACTTCAAGTGAGTGTTATAACATACATTATGCTTGTGCAGCTTCCACTTTATTCTCTTAATTAATCATTGAGCTATGCTTGTGCAGCTTCCACTTTATTCTCCTAATCATTGATCTTCACAAAGGAGTCGTAAATGTCATGGACTCGAAACGTAAAGAACATGCGGAATGGGCGGACATGGCTGCCATCCTCCAGAGGTAATTTCAATCAATTTCGTATTAGCATTTTCATATGTTCTAATTCGACGATATCATCAACTAATCAATAACTCATTTACTCATTATTTTTTGCCGGGCAGGGGGAAGCGGTTCATCAATACTGTTCCGGGTAAATGGAAACCGGAGCTTCCAAATTTCCCTGTAAGTAGTACTATATATATAGCTATGTCCGTGAAACTGTATATATGATATTTACTTTCAATACGATGCTTGATTATTAGTTTGATCGAACTATTTTTCGTAAAGTGTATGAGGCAGGAACCGGGAATAACTTATGTGGATACTACGTCTGCACCTTCATTCGTGACATGGCCTGTCCCAAGGGTGGGGATGCCCGTATACACCACACTCGTGTACGATAACAAATTTTCACAATTAATCTTAATTAGTACCATCTATTGTATTGAGTTCCATTCATATGTATATATTTATACTGATCTCCTTTTTTAAATATAGATGATACGCCTGCGGGACACTCTCATAACGGAGGATCAAATACGAGCAATTTAAGAGGAAATCGCGGGATTCTTTCTTACCGAGGTCATTGCCCCAGGTGCAGAGCACTATCAGGAGTTCGTAGATCTTGATCGTGTACTTCGTAAAGGCTAATAGATTTAGTAAAGAGATCCGACTAGCTTTATATTGTAAATATGCATGCATTGCGTGTAGTGTTGACGATGTCTATATATTCACGACGATTTTTTGTGGTTTCTTGAATGATATATATGCATTGCTGAAACTCTGCCGCGGCAGAGAAACGCTGCTCCATCCTAAACCTGTGCCGGGTAGAGAAATAGCAATTCTCTGCCGCGGCGAAAGCTTCCGAGCCCGGTTCGTACCACGAGCCGGGACCAAAACCATCACTAGCGCCCTGGCCGCACGTGGCGCCGCCTTTAGGCCCGGTGCAACTTTGAACCGGGACTAAAGGGGGGACCCTTTAGTCCCGCCTAATTGGTCCCGGTTTGGAAACCGGGACTGAAGGCCCAAATGAACCGGGCCTATAGCCCCGTTTTCCACTAGTGAATTGGACCTTTGGACGCTGATACCATTTCAACTCTTCTTCCCGAAGAAGACTCGCTATCTGAGTATTGGATTGCATTTTCAACTCCAATTCAATACTCGTTAACGGTCTCACTTCAGCAAGCGCTTCAAGCTCATCAATTATATTCGATAAGGGAAGCTTCTCCTTTTTAAGAACACCAGCAGTATGACTTGTCCATCCAGAAAGGTGTTTGCGAAGAGCTCGCATATTTTTATTCCACCTTATAACCGGATTGCTGCCATATACTGGCCTTTCCCATACATTTTTAACCATATCATGGAACCCTTCCCGCTGTAAATTAAGAAAACGAAGTGTGATATGGTAGTGGAACACATGATCTAGTCTAGATAGAAAAGTCTAAAGCACATGTATATGTTCAGCTACAAAAAAGATGATGCGGCGCCTGTACTATCATTTGATTATAGTATTTTACAAGTGGATATATATACTGCACTAAGTCTTTGCCCCACTAATTGTAGCGTTGGTGGCAGTGTGTAGGTTTAGTATTGTTTCTGCTTCACAAAACCTCCATGACGCGTTGACCGTTTGCGGTTACATACTGTAGGAATTACGTGTCACCCACAACACGCCATTGACGACCTATAAATCCAAGCAGCACACGAGCAAAGCATTCCACCCACCAATCTACCAAATACACAATCTCTAGCCAGAGATGGCCAACATGGGTACAATGGAAGAATGGGTCGTTCCAGCCGATGCGAAGAAAATGTGGCCGGAGGTGGTCGGCCTGTCGTCGGAGGAGGCCAAGAAGAAGATCATTGAGGACAGGCCGGACGCCGATGTCCACATCCTTCCGCCTTCCCGCTACATTGCCACCATGGACTACCGTAGTAACCGAGTTAGGGTGTTGGTCGACTCACGCGACAAGGTCATCCAAACTCCCAGCATTGGATAGCTAGCTAGCTACTCTCATCCAATCCTTATGTGTGTGCTGATCGGTATGCCGAGTATAGCATATATCCGTGTTTTACTGTCTGGTTGGTGATCCGTGGCGTTTGATGGGTGAGTCTGCTCTGAGTACATCGATTTAAGGCAAGCTAAAAGTACTGTTTCTATGTTCATTTGGGAAATTAATTGTTGTATATATGTAAATCTGTGCTGGTCAAGAAACTGTTAATTATTACGTACGATGGCGCGACGGATGTCCTGATAATTTTTAGGACAACACGACGCTTGACCAATGTATCTGAATTTCTTTCATCCTGGACTGTGTTTAGTATCTCAGAGCGGAACACCATCTCAGTCCAGTTATCTTTGTGTACGTGCATCCGTTTATCTGTTTTGTGTTCTGTCTACCCAATAAATACAGCAATTTGTGAAGGAAATACATCAACCATATGTCATGCACGAACCTGATCATATGATTGATGGTCCACGGGATGGCATTTCATTGCATTGAAGCGTTAGAAATTGTGTTCATATTGGAACCGTGTCTCGACTTCTTTTATAAAAATATGCCAAGATGTTTCTTCCGCTTTGGTCTCGTTTTATTTTTCATTTTTAGAAGTTGTTTTTTTCTTCACATACCCACAAGAGAACTGTGCCTAACTTTCCCAGGAGGGAGCCCATGGCCCCCGTGGATGCGCTCACCAAAAGTTTCTCCATTGTTTCTCACTCGAAGTTGTCTCTGCCTAGATAGCGTGTGTTGCTTAATGACCCTGCGGTGGTTGTATGGACAGGAGGGGCTCTATCCCTTGTATGGTGGAGCAAAGAATCTTCCTTGTAGAAATTAACAGTCAAAGAAAGCGATATCCTGCCTTCCCTTGGCTGTTGCTAACTACATGGAAGAAGTTAGCATTGAATAGTTTAATATTTGAGTAATTGAATGTAAGTGAAGCCTTACTCGAATCGCCCATAAATTGTGTTTTATGGTGAAGAAATTGGCTTTCTCAAAAGTTTCTCTTCTGTTACTGAATCTGCTAGACTTTAGGTCCCGACATTGAGTGCCTTCTTCTGACACGCCAGTATCATTGGTGTCCATATGATTGTCTATCTTGTACATGTTTGGAATTTTCTTATCCTCATAACTATACCACATTAAACAAGGACTAGTTGAATGCCCGTGCGTTGCTACGGCTTCACCTGCTACATATTTATCTAAATATTCTTACTTTTAGACATGCCAATATTTTTACTTTTATATTTCACAATACATATTGTATTTTTTGTTGGACTGTGTGCATTTGTAATGTTGCTAGGGAAATGCGTTATTGTAGAGGCTAGGTCTAAATAGTATCTTCACGATATTTGCTATTTATCGAGAAAAACAAGTATTGTATTTCTTGTAGAGTAACTTCTTTGCCCGATTGTGCAACATCATGTTTTCTTGTAAAATAATTTCTTTGCTAGATTGTGCAGCCACATAATACGCTGTAATTCTTAGCCAACCCATATATAGAGTAAAAGAAAAACTTATTGTATTTCCTCCTAAAAGTAACTTACATATCTATATATGATCATCCCCTATGAAATAGGAATTAATTATATAGTCGTATATCACCTCCCTCAAAATATACCAAATCTTGGAAAAAAGCAAACACTCAATTCACACAAAGAATTTTCATATTTTAAGAGAGCATGTAGCCAAATTGTCATACTCTAACATATGCACTCATGTAGTTGCGATATGTAAGTAATACACGAGTGAGTAAATTTTAACGAGATTTTCACTAAAGTTCTTGTGAAGATAACATCAAAAAGGATCGCTGCTTCTAACAGTTGGTTTTTGTAGCCATAATTTTCTTTAGGGAAAATCCATATAAAAATATTCAGTGACAGTGACAGCCATAGTCCAGCCAAAAATAGTCTAGAATGTTATAAACAAACACATATAAACATCACTTTTCATAGACCTTACAACATATGAAACAAAGGAACAACGTCCTTAAAGCTCCGCATGTACATGATATTTCCCCAATTATCCGCTGCCGCTGTTGGTCGACTTAAATCGCTTCTAAGAATCACCTGGGCGCTCTCAAATCTACCTCCACCCACAATATCATTATCCAATCAGTGAGATGGAGTTCAATACTCGGACATGGGATGGGAGGATAGAGGCAAATGAAGGCAAACTGATCAACTGAGCTTCTGTTCAATGGTGGAGTTCCTTGCCAGCAACTCTCAGCACTGAATCATCACTTAGTGAAATTGAGAACTTTGATGCACTTAAGTTCTTCAATACTGACAAAAATGATATGGCAACACAAATCATATCGCACAATCAGTTCCACCAAAAGGAACTTTGCAATCACCTTCACGCAACGGTAAAGTTAATTGACAACACAAAATCGCCGTGATTCTCCTTTTTAACGAAAGATAACTTGCATAAGTAAATAAGGTTTATTCGCATATAAAGTGACATCTACAAATGCTTTTGAAAACCTCTAGTAATATAAGTAAACCTCCACATGACCCATCAATTGAACCAAATGATTCATCTATAAATATATGTGTTTTGGTCATGTACAACAATAAAGATATTTGAAGGTTGCATTGAGTCAACAAAATTACCTTACAACAATAAGAAACGTAATAAATTCAAATATATATCGAAAGAGATCTAAAATCTGATTAAAAAATTACCTTGATGAAGTTAATGAAGCCGCATTTCAAGAAGAAAATATTGAGAAAATTGTATGTTCCACACTTGGCTTGTCCTCAACACTCACAGCAGAACTCAGCTTTGTCTCGTAGATCCCTGCCTTGATGCTTTTCAAGACTTCCAATATTTATCATGATGTTCTTCTTCATATGGAGAATGCCAACATAAGTCCATTTTAAGCACCACACAAGATATCAAGAAAAAAACCAACGAAGATGATGTAGCTCCAGATCAAGTTAGCTCCAGAGGAAGCTCTCAGTGGTTAGAAACACAAAACTATACGGAATAAGGAAATGCAACAGCAATGACTCACATGGATAACTCATGTTTAAAACAATATGGAATATACCATGTTTAAAATAAGCTCTATTATTTCTGCAAGATAATCAAATGGGGAGATGAATAATAGCTTCATCTCAAACACAGAAATCAAATGTTTTATGTTGCCATGAAATCATTAGGTAGTGATTGTATGAGCCATACTCGTTCTACATACATGATATGATTCAGCAATGATGAACTGAATGAAGCTATAATGAATCATTAAGATGTTGATTAGGTATTAAAACGCATTCCTACAAGTAACATGATCTTTTGCTTATCGGATATGTCCATCCTACTACTCCGATCCCATGTGCCACCTCCTCTAGTGACTTGGGTCGAACTTAGCTTCCCCCACCACTGCTGCAGTTGGCCTTACCCCGGTGGCGGTGGGCGCCATTGCCAAAGTTGATGGGGAAGATCCTCTAGTTGTTGCGTGAGGCAGAGACCGAATGCCAGGGTGGCAACACTCAGCTAAATATGCAATCTCAATGAACACAACTGTAAAAATATAAGAAGCCGACACATAACTTTCACTTTGCAAAATATTAATATTTTTCTGAAAGAATATGAATACATATACGAACATAACTGAACCTGCAATAATATGATTGGATCATTGTTCTCGATAGACTTACTGAATGAACACTCCGATGCCTTTTCCCCCAACCAAATCATGTTTTCCCGTTCTCTATTCTCCTTCCCTCCATTGACGCTATTGCTTAGCTCCTGTGTCAGCCTTGCTGCATCGCAACTGCTCTACCACGTCCTGCTTTGCTGCTGACAGTTGGCATCACCATCACCTGTGGCACTGTCACTTATGTATCTTCAGTGAATGCAGTTTTGATTGTGTTACCAAGTAGCCGATAAAAACCATCTCCCAGGAAATAAGCACTGAATCGATTTCATCAATCCAGCACGGAAGACCACCATGAAAGAATCACCACCAATCAGCTCTTTGTAAAACAACTTGATGTGAAAAATCATTAATTAGTAAATAAAATCAGTTAAGAATGAAAAAAAAAATGTAAAGGAGGCCTAGCTACCTTGTTAGCGCCTTGGAGGATGCGGCCTCGATGCAGTTCTTGGAGGTGTTGGTGCAACCCTGGGGTTGGCTGCAACTATTGTGCCGCTGGACGATCTGTTGCACTCGCATCTTGAGGATAGAGATCCTCGAGGCAGTGTGACAGTGAGGCTGCTAAGTGAGGATCTCGTATAGGCCGGTATGAGGAAGTAGCAGCATGTGCCAGCGGAGAAGGATTGTCGGCTCGTCGTTTACGTACTGGAGAGTCCGTGGTCATGGGGGGAGGTGGCCTCGTCCTTGAAGGCGACGCCGTGGCGGCTGAGGCACCCGTGTTCGTGGGAGCAGGGATGGTGGCCGGGGCGCGGGTGTGCGGACTCGACATTGGGGACGTCGAGGCGGCGGTTGTGGCCCGGGAGCTCCTGGGTAGAGGTGGGCGCGTCAATGGCGACCTCGAGGTGGCAGTCGTGTGGAGGGAGCACATCAGAGACGGGCACGTAGGTGCTAGGAAAAAGCAAATCGGATCAGGGAAGAAAAATGGCAGACGATTTTGTTTGCTCCACCCCGCTAATTCCGTCTTGAGAAGCGAAGCGCAACAACTGCCTAGGAGGTGACAACGACGATCTTTGTTTTAGGGACGTATCGAGATTGACCACACAGATTTTCATACAGCGTATAATTTATTGATTACGATCCAGAGAATTGGTGGCAGGTCCATGCGTGGTAACCATATCTTGGTTGCTTTCCATGTGTTACCGATTCGGCCATCTCTTGCTTGGAATAGATATTCCACTATTTCGCTAATAATACTCCTCGTTTACTTAATTGTAGGGATTTCATGGTTAATAGGCCAAGTATACTTCCTTATCTGGCATGGGGATTTGTGGAAATTGATTGGCGCATAGGAGATAGGCCAAGTATACTTCCTTATCTGGGATGATGATTTTTGGAAATCGATTGGCTCTTAAGAGATTTTGATGCGAGTAGAGCACACACGGTTAGATATCAAGCGGAAGGTGTTTAATACGATTAAACGGCTAAGATGATCCTGATCTTTGACATCAAACATGTTTGACGACGTACCAACTCGAATATAATAGTAAAGATAAAACAATATTTAATAGGAAAGAAAAACAAAAACAGAAAGTACAGCATGAGTCTTGTACTGTGACCAGCAGCTATGTTTGCCACTGTCATGCGGTTAAGCCTGTGCAAGAGTAGTAGTTACAATAGTAGCCTTCTCCTCTACAGTATTGGTAGATGAAAGATGTGAAAGTTAACTAACTTGTATCTCTGACTAGATAGTGCGTGTTGCTTAATGACCATGCGGTGGTTGTATGGACAGGAGGGGCTTTATCCCTTGTATGGTGGAGCAAAGAATCTTCCTTGTAGAAAACAACAGTCAAAGAAAGTGATATCCTGCCTTTCCTTGGCTGTTGCTAACTACAGGAAGAAGCTATCATTGAATAGTTCAACATTTCAGTAATTGAATGTAAGTGAAGCCCGTGGTGTGGTGCTGAATCGCCCAGAAAAGCAATTGGCTTTCTCAAAAGTTTGTCGCCTGTTACTGAATCTGCTAGATTTTAGGTCCTGACATTGAGCGCCTTCTTCTGACACGCCAGTATCATTGGTGTCCATATGATTGTCTAGCTTCTACATGTTTGGATTGACCTTGCCAACTTCCTCAAACCCATCTCCTAGGGTGGTCAATGCATTGACCTTGCCACACCCGCCGTCAATGCCACCATGATGCGAGACACCACCACCGTCCTGCGCGCGCCCATCATCCCTTATCCATTTTCGGAAGACCGCTGCGCCACGCCAACCTTGACACGGTAGATGAACAGACACCACCACCGTCCAGCTGCTCCAAAAACAATGCCCCAAGAGGTAAAAGGACGTAGATAGCATCGCCATTATTCGATCTAAAAGACCCAGATCTAGGGTTTCTCACGGAGCAGCACGAGCAAGAAGACATATACTGCGATGGTGATGCCTTGAAGGAGGTTACGACGCATGACGTCACTATCGCTCCCCAAAACCAGGGTCGGAGCACGGTTTTCACCGGCAGCCGCGCATCCCCAACTCGCTACTAGGACTAGATGTGGGAGCAGGAGATCGCCAGAACCAGCCCCAATCCGGCTGACCACCTATGACGGAGGAGATGGACACCATCGCCATGTCTAGAGTTGCTGCCCTAGGGTTCCTCCATGACGCCGCCTCCCCGCCGACGTAGCATCGACAGTAGCCTCAGGAAGCCGCAACCTGTCTAGGCTCACATGACCATATCTGGCCCGACCTCGAAGCTACCGCTGGTGATGCCACCGCCTGCAGATCGCCGCCATGGCCACCACCTCCTTACATCACCGCATCAGGGAAGGCCAGGCCAATCGCTGTCGCCGTGCCCACCGGTCCGCAGCCGAGGAGAGGACGTCACCGACACGCCACCAAGTCTTTGCCTGGCAGCGCCTCCGGTAGCGATGGTGGAGGAGGAGGGTGCATAGGGAAGACGAGGAGGAGTGCCGAGGGCCACCCTGGCGCGGCGCGGCACCGCCGCTCAGGGCGAGAGAGTGAGGGTTGAAAGACTAGCTCTGATGATTCTCTAATACAATTACAGAGGTTTTCATACGCACTATTATCTTCTATATCGACGGTTGCGATTGATGATATCTTTGACAAAGATTTTTTTTATTGGTTAACCAAGTTATCATTTGTTTGGTGTCATGACAAAATTTATGTTGTTGGTGGTTTGTTCACGCAAGCAAGTGATACTTAAGCTTGGTGCAACTACCCATAGATGAAAGGCCGGACATGTAATTTGTCTCGGGACCACTAAAGAAGTTAATGATTTATTTTCAGAATTATCAAGGTGTGACTGTTTTGTGGCGGGCGATGGTCCAGCAAAGTCAACTTGCACACGGGCTCTTCCAGCCAAGCGAGCTCATCCTTCTAATCCATCATCCTTAGCTTCTGTATCTTCTTGCGCATAGCATTTGCACTACTGCCTCCCACCATCACAGCCAGTACACACCAACCAACAACATCGAGCTCGCCAATGGAGGCGACTGCACTGAGCGTCGGCAAGTCCGTGCTGAATGGAGTGCTTAGCTACGCCAATTCCGCTCTGGCTGAGGAGGTGGCTTTGCAGCTTGGTGTCCGCCGTGACCACGTGTTCATCACCAACGAGCTTGAGATGATGCAGGCTTTCTTAGAGTCTGCTCATGACGAGGGAGATGACAACAACAGGGTGGTGAAGGTATGGGTGAAGCAGGTTCGAGATGTGGCGTACGACGTCGAGGACTCCCTCCAGGAGTTTGCCGTCTGCCTCGAGAAGAAGTCCTGGTGGCGTATCCGCCGCACGCTGCTAGATCGACGCCATGTGGCCAAGCACATGAAGGAGCTTAGAGCCAATGTTGAGGATGTCAGCCAGAGAAACATGCGCTACAACCTTATCAAGGGCTCTAGCTCGAAGCCTGCAACCATTGGTGGGCAATCTGCCATCGCCGGTGCCACTGTGATGTCTGGCAACGATGAAGCAAGGTGGCAGCTGGAAAAAGCAAAAGATGATCTCTTTCAACTGACCAGGAAGAGGGACGACAATCTTCGAGTGATCGCAGTTTGGGGAACAAGTAGTAACCTCAAGCGGACATCCATCATAGAAAGAGTCTTTGCAGATGTGAAGAAACACAAGGTTTTTGATTGCCATGCCTGGATTACGTTGACACGTCCTTTCAATTCAACGGAGTTCCTAAGAAGCATTATCAGGCAGTTCTATGTTAATTTTCTTCAAGAGTCTGACAGAAAGGAAAAAGTAATTGGGGGTCCACAAGATCTGAGAAGGATGGGGATGAAGAAGGGAAATGATTTGGCTGAGGAGTTCAAGAGTACGTGAATGAGAAGAGTTTCCTGATTGTGCTTGATGACATATCCACCATTGAAGAGTGGGATTGCATTAAAGCATGTTTTCCGAATAACAAGAAAGGAAGCCGAATAATAGTTTCCACGGAGCTGGTTGAAGTTGCAAGCTTATGTGTGGGACCAGAAAACATCACACCGGAGCACAAGCAGTTGTCTGTTGATTTAACTTTGTACGCTTTCTATGAGAAGGTAATGATTGAAGCCCTAATAGAGAGTCATCATGTTGATTTTTGTACGCAGCAACCCCCTGTTGATTTTTTTTTTATCACTGAAGATGATTAGTTTTATAATTTTGGACATCTAAATTCGGTGAAATTTAGGAACAGAGCAAAGGCAAGTTTTGAAATTAGTCATAAAAGAGGTATTCCATTATTATGGACAACTAGTAATTGTTCCATAAGTGTCTGCAAAACTTAAAACATGAGTAAATGTTCCCTTATGGAAAAGAAGGCAAAACCTAATCAATTCATGCTTGTTTACAGGGTTCTCAAGATGGAACAGAATCAACAGACGCCGTGTCTAGCTCAAATGTGCGAACTGATGTTAGTGACAGCTCTGACAATAGGAAGATGCTCAATCGTACAGAGACAATGCTATCAGCTTTAAAGGAATCCCAACTAATTGGGAGGGAGACAGAAAAGGAAGAAATTATCAAACTAATTACAACTGAGGATATCCAACTTGAAGTGATTTGCGTGTGGGGAATGGGTGGTCTTGGAAAAACCACACTAGTGAGAGATGCACTACGGGAGAACCGACGTGTGCCGACGGCCAAATGTCGGGGCCGTCGGCACAGAGGCCTCCAGCTACCGGCGACGGAGCTCACCGTCGGCACAGCATGGCCGTCGGCACAACGCACGGTACACCGACGGCCACCCTCGGCGCAACCGCGGCCGTCGGCACAGCTAGGTGGAGCCCGAAGGTCACCGTCGGCACATCTGCAACCGTCGGTACACGCTCTGACAGGAGGGCCCAGCCGTTAAACTGTCACGGCACCGTCTGCACTGTGCCGACGGTAGCCCACGGCGCAACGGCGGCCGTCGGCACAGCGACTGACTGCTGGGTCCCCCTTCTGCTGTGCCGACGGTGACCCACGGCACAACGGCGGCCGTCGGCACAGCCAATTATGCACATTTTTTGGTTTTTTCTATTTTTTTTTGCATCAAAGAGATAATTATTACCCATATAATTTTTAATCCATATCATTTTTTTTGTTTATTTATTTCTCACTGCTATTTTGGCGAACCCCTTTGCGAGAAACCTATATATATGTATAAGGGCGGTATAGAACCCCTTCGCCAGAAATCGAACCTCGGAGGGGGTGAATGGCCCACACACGATACAAAATACTTAAGACCCACACACGATACAAAATACTTAAATAACTAGACTCACACACATACCAAAGCGCTTACAGAACTACCCAACACGAAAACAGTTAAAGAACTACACCCACACAGAGGAAGCAAAACACTTAAAGAAACTACACCCACACACATGAACCAAAACACTTAAAGAACTAGACCCACACACAAACCAAAGCTTTTAAAGAACTACACCCACACACGAACAAAGCACTTAACACACGACACACATATTAATCAGAAGTCGAAATCTTCATCCTCGGGTGTCCTCTGAAGCGGTGGTTGTGAGGTTCCACAACCACCGTTCATCATTCTCCCCCATGTCGACGCCTCTCCTTTGGCGTACTCTGCTTCAACCTCGGCCTTCCTCTGCCGCTTTCCCGCCCTCCTCTCTCTCCTGTACGTCTGCTTCTCCTTCCAGAATGCGCGCTTGCCTCGACGTCTCCGGGATGGTCTCTGCGCCACTGTGCCATGAACTGCTCGTCCGCCTCGGTGGTATCAATCCGCCGCTGGCCAGCCCTGTACCGCCGCGCTTCACCCTGTGAGCGAAGTAGTGGCTCAGTAGAGAGACTCGGCTTCCGTCAGAGACCTGACCTCCGGAAGTTCATTTCGTGGCGCGGCCGGCCAAACCTCCAAGCCGCAACGTCGTATGCGCGGGCAGCAGCCTCCTTCGTGTAGAAGGTGCCGAGCCACACACGCGTACCACCGGCGGTGATTTCAGCCGCGAAATGTCCCGCAGGCCGCAGGCGAACGCCGATGAAGCCCGTGTTGCTACGGCGACGAGGAGCCATCTCAGCGGCAGCTCAGCTCAGAGGATTTTGTGGTTCTATTGGATGAGAGAAGTGATGAAGGGAGAAATGTTGCTGGTGCTGTTAGTGGAGAAGCCATGGCTATATATAGGCCGACGAGGGGCTGAAACGGCGGGAAAACATGGCGGGGGAGAATGGGCGGGAAAGGGTGGGCGGGAAAAAAGGGCGGGAGAGAAGCAGCGGGAAAGGGTGGGCGGGAAAAAGGGCGGGAGAGAAGGAGCGGGAAAGGGTGGGCGGGGAAAAAAAGGGCGAGAGAGAAGCAGCGGGAAAGGGTGGGCGGGAAAAAAGGGCGGGAGATTGCATGTATAGGGGGAACTCCCTCGGAGGTGAACCGTAGAGAACCTTGGGATCATATGGGATGATACTTGTTTCCACATGTACCTATGACCTAAGCAAGCTCAAACGTAGGCATACGCCCAGGGGACCCCAGATGGGATGCGATCAAAGGGGTAGACGGCGGTCAACGAGACTAGGGTTTCGTCAGAAATCGAGCATCGGACCTAGGGAATGGCCCCAAAAGTTGTGTGTGTCCACATGGCATGCACAAAAGTGATTTAAGATGGTTCTATATCCAATGCTACCCCTCGGGTGTGCCCGCTTCTCGGACATGGGGTTCCTACACTTAGGCGGATCTGCATGTATAGGGGAACTCCTCGGAGGTGAACCGGAGAGAAACCTTGGGATCATAGGGTATGATCCTTGTTTCCACATGTACCTATGACCTAAGCAAGCTCAAACGTAGGCATACGCCCACCGGGGACCCCGATGGGATGCGGTCAAAGGGTAGGCAGGCGCGGTCAACGGAACTAGGGTTTCGTCGAAATCGAGACCTAGGGAATGGCCCCAAAAGTTGTGTGTGTCCACATGGCATGCACAAAAGTGATTTGAGATGGTTCTATATCCAATGCTACCCACGGGTGTGCCCGGCTTCTCGGACATGGGGTTCCTACATTAGGCAGATGCATGTATAGGGGAACTCCTCGGAGGTGAACCGGAGAGAACCTTGGGATCATAGGGTATGATCCTTGTTTCCACATGTACCTATGACCTAACCAAGCTCAAACGTAGGCATACGCCCACCGGGGACCCCCGATGGGATGCGTCAAAGGGGTAGACGGCGCGGTCAACAGAACTAGGGTTTCGTCAAATCGAGCATCGGACCTAGGGAATGGCCCCAAAAGTTGTGTGTGTCCACATGGCATGCACAAAAGTGATTTGAGATGGTTCTATATCCAATGCTACCTCCCCGGGTGTGCCGGCTTCTCGGACATGGGGTTCCTACACTTAGGCAGATTCTGCATGTATAGGGGGAACTCCCTCGGAGGTGAACCGGAGAGAACCTTGGGATCATATGGGATGGTCCTTGTTTCCACATGTACCTATGACCTAAGCAAGCTCAAACGTAGGCATACGCCCACCGGGGGACCGATGGGATGCGATCAAAGGGTAGACGGCGCGGTCAACGGAACTAGGGTTTCGTCGAAATCGAGCATCGGACCTAGGGAATGGCCGCAAAAGTTGTGTGTGTCCACATGGCATGCACAAAAGTGATTTGAGATGGTTCTATATCCAATGCTACCCCCCGGGTGTGTCCGGCTTCTCGACATGGGGTTCCTACACTTGGCGGATTCTGCATGTATAGGGGGGAACTCCCTCGGAGGTGAACCGGAGAGAACCTTGGGATCATAGGGTATGATCCTTGTTTCCACATGTACCTATGACCTAACCAAGCTCAAACGTAGGCATCACCGGGGGACCCCCGATGGGATGCCAAAGGGGTACGGCGCGGTCAACGGAACTAGGGTTTCGTCGAAATCGAGCATCGGACCTAGGGAATGGCCCCAAAAGTTGTGTGTGTCCACATGGCATGCACAAAAGTGATTTGAGATGGTTCTATATCCAATGCTACCCCCTCCGGGTGTGCCGCTTCTCGGACATGGGGTTCCTACACTTAGGCAGATTCTGCATGTATAGGGGGAACTCCTCGGAGGTGAACCGGAGAGAACATTGGGATCATAGGGTATGATCCTTGTTTCCACATGTACCTATGACCTAACCAAGCTCAAATGTAGGCATACGCCCACCGGGGACCCCGATGGGATGCAGTCAAAGGGGTAGACGGCGCGGTCAACAGAACTAGGGTTTCGTCGGAAATCGAGCATCGGACCTAGGGAATGGCCCCAAAGTTGTGTGTGTCCACATGGCATGCAGAAAAGTGATTTGAGATGGTTCTATATCAATGCTACCCCCTCGGGTGTGCCCTTCTCGGACATGGGGTTCCTACACTTAGGCAGATTCTGCATGTATAGGGGGAACTCCCTCGGAGGTGAACCGGAGAGAACCTTGGGATCATATGGGATGGTCCTTGTTTCCACATGTACCTATGACCTAAGCAAGCTCAAACGTAGGCATACGCCCAGGGGGACCCCCGATGGGATGCGGTCAAAGGGGTAGACGCCGCGGTCAACAGAACTAGGGTTTCGTCGAAATCGAGCATCGGACCTAGGGAATGGCCCCAAAAGTTGTGTGTGTCCACATGGCATGCACAAAAGTGATTTGAGATGGTTCTATATCCAATGCTACCCCTCCGGGTGTGCCGGCTTCTCGGACATGGGGTTCCTACACTTGGATGCATGTATAGGGGGAACTCCCTCGGAGGTGAACCGGAGAACCTTGGGATCATAGGGTATGATCCTTGTTTCCACATGTACCTATGACCTAACCAAGCTCAAACGTAGGCATACGCGCCGGGGACCCCGATGGGATGCATCAAAGGGGTAGACGCGCGGTCAACGGAACTAGGGTTTCGTCGGAAATGGAGCATCGGACCTAGGGAATGGCCCCAAAAGTTGTGTGTGTCCACATGGCATGCACAAAAGTGATTTGAGATGGTTCTATATCCAATGCTACCCCTCCGGTGTGCCCGGCTTCTCGGACATGGGGTTCCTACACTTAGGCAGATTCTGCATGTATAGGGGGAACTCCCTCGGAGGTGAACCGGAGAGAACCTTGGGATCATATGGGATGGTCCTTGTTTCCACATGTACCTATGACCTAAGCAAGCTCAAACGTAGGCATACGCCCACCGGGGGACCCCCGATGGGATGCAGTCAAAGGGGTAGACGGCGCGGTCAACAGAACTAGGGTTTCGTCAGAAATCGAGCATCGGACCTAGGGAATGGCCCCAAAAGTTGTGTGTGTCCACATGGCATGCACAAAAGTGATTTGAGATGGTTCTATATCCAATGCTACCCTCCGGGTGTGCCCGGCTTCTCGGACATGGGGTTCCTACACTTAGGCAGATTCTGCATGTATAGGGGAACTCCCTCGGAGGTGAACCGGAGAGAACCTTGGGATCATAGGGTATGATCCTTGTTTCCACATGTACCTATGACCTAACCAAGCTCAAACGTAGGCATACGCCCGCGGGGGGACCCCCGATGGGATGCGAGTCAAGGGGTAGACGGCGCGGTCAACAGGACTAGGGTTTCGTCAGAAATCGAGCATCGGACCTAGGGAATGGCCCCAAAAGTTGTGTGTGTCCACATGGCATGCACAAAAGTGATTTGAGATGGTTCTATATCCAATGCTACCCTCCGGGTGTGCCGGCTTCTCGGACATGGGGTTCCTACACTTAGGCAGGTCGCATGTATAGGGAACTCCTCGGAGGTGAACCGGAGAGAACCTTGGGATCATATGGGATGGTCCTTGTTTCCACATGTACCTATGACCTAAGCAAGCTCAAACGTAGGCATACGCCCAGAGGACCCCGATGGGATGCGATCAAAGGGGTAGACGCCGGTCAACGGAACTAGGGTTTCGTCGAAATCGAGCATCGGACCTAGGGAATGGCCCCAAAAGTTGTGTGTGTCCACATGGCATGCACAAAAGTGATTTGAGATGGTTCTATATCCAATGCTACCCCCCGGGTGTGTCCGGCTTCTCGGACATGGGGTTCCTACACTTAGGCGGATTCTGCATGTATAGGGGGAACTCCCTCGAGGTGAACCGGAGAGAACCTTGGGATCATAGGGTATGATCCTTGTTTCCACATGTACCTATGACCTAACCAAGCTCAAACGTAGGCATACGCCCACCGGGGGACCCCGATGGGATGCGTCAAAGGGGTAGACGGCGCGGTCAAGAACTAGGGTTTCGTCAGAAATCGAGCATCGGACCTAGGGAATGGCCCCAAAAGTTGTGTGTGTCCACATGGCATGCACAAAAGTGATTTGAGATGGTTCTATATCCAATGCTACCCCTCCGGGTGTCCGGCTTCTCGGACATGGGGTTCCTACACTTAGGCAGATTCTGCATGTATAGGGGGAACTCCCTCGGAGGTGAACCGGAGAGAACCTTGGGATCATATGGGATGGTCCTTGTTTCCACATGTACCTATGACCTAAGCAAGCTCAAACGTAGGCATACGCCCACCGGGGACCGATGGGATGCATCAAAGGGGTAGACACGCGGTCAACGAACTAGGGTTTCGTCGAAATCGAGCATCGGACCTAGGGAATGGCCCCAAAAGTTGTGTGTGTCCACATGGCATGCACAAAGTGATTTGAGATGGTTCTATATCCAATGCTACCCCCCGGGTGTGCCCGGCTTCTCGGACATGGGGTTCCTACACTTAGGCGGATTCTGCATGTATAGGGGGAACTCGGAGGTGAACCGGAGAGAACCTTGGGATCATAGGGTATGATCCTTGTTTCCACATGTACCTATGACCTAACCAAGCTCAAACGTAGGCATACGCCCACGGGGGACCCCCGATGGGATGCAGTCAAAGGGGTAGACGGCGCGGTCAACAGAACTAGGGTTTCGTCGAAATCGAGCATCGGACCTAGGGAATGGCCCCAAAAGTTGTGTGTGTCCACATGGCATGTACAAAAGTGATTTAAGATGGTTCTATATCCAATGCTACCCCTCCGGTGTGCCCGGCTTCTCGGACATGGGGTTCCTAACTTCCTACACTTATTGTTTAGGGTTAGGGTTAGGGTTATGATTTGAGATGATCTATTCTATTCTTATTTTTTGTAGTAAATAGTGACAATATTTATTTAAAAAATAAAAAGGAAAATAAAAAATAAAATAAAAAAATAAAAAAATAGCCTGTGCCGACGGTCACCGTCGGCACAACATCATGCCAACTAAGTAACCTAGTAGAACAAGTGCTTACTCCTATTCTATTCTTATTTTTTGTAGTAAATAGTGACAATATTTATTTAAAAAATAAAAAGGAAAATAAAAAATAAAATAAAAAAATAAAAAAAACAGCACGCGGCGGCACAACCTCACCGTCCGGCACGGGTGGGTGGACATAGATCGGCGCGCGCGGCCCGACCCATCTCATCCACACCCCCGGCCCGCCTCAGCCACCCCCACCCCCGCGCGCCGCCGTCTCTCCCGGCCGCCACCCGCCGCCACGCCGGCCGCCCTCGCCTCCCCACACCTCCGCCGGCCCTCGCCTCCGCCACCACCCGCCGGCCGGCCCGCCCGCCCGCTCCTCCGCCACCACCCGCCGAGGCCCGGCCGCTCGCCTCCGCGCGTCGGCAGCCGCCCGTCGCGCCCTGCGCGCCCCGCCCGACCCTCGCCTCGCCACCACCCGACGCCGGCTGCCGCCCTCTTCCTCCGCCACCACCCGCCGACGCCGGCCGCCTCGCCTCGCGCGTCGGCAGCCGCCCGCGCGCTGCGCCGCCCGCCCCCTCGCCTCCGCCGCGCTGCGCGCCGCCTCGCCCGCCCTCGCCTCTTGCCCCTGCCCGCCTCGCCCGGTAATTGAAGGTAATTTTTCTTCTTTTTATTTTTATTTTTGTGTCTATTTGGTAGTTAGTTAGTTATTGAGTAGTTAATAGTTAGGGAAAATTGAAATGGAAAATGAAATTGAAAATGAAATTGAAATGCTAATTGAAATTGAAATGCTAGTTGAAAAAGATATTGAAATGCTAATTGAAAATAAAATTGAAATGCTAAATGAAATTGAAATTGAAATGCTAATTGAAAATGAAAATGAAATTGAAATGCTAATTGAAAATAAAATTGAAATGCAAAATGAAATTGAAATTGAAATGCTAATTGAAATTGAAAATGAAATCTATTTAGCGATGAATTTGCATTGACAAATTTTTATTATTTTAACTAGGTCCCGTAGTGAGCACCCCGCGTGACGACCCCGGATCTTGCGGCGCATCTCTACGGCCGTCGACATCGCCGGTTGTTCGACTACTTCCTCTACAGCCGAGGGTGAGCTGAATTGCCGACTCCCCCTCCGCATTTTTTATGTCATTAGATTTAATTTCTCCGTCAAGTCGCGTAACCTAGGTGTCAATTCCCGTCCGCAAGCGTTACGCGGATAAATATGCATTAGTGGTCAGCATATTTTGAACCGTAACGCTTGTGGCATTTACGGGACAGTCGCCGGACCCGTAGTTGGGTACGTTTTCCATGTTCTGCTCGGGTGCGAGACAGGATTTCGTCAGCGCCTCCCTGTTGTTCTCCGGATGCACATCCTCTCGGCTTTTTGCCGAGACGTGTATCGGGAGAGCAGCGGGGAGGTGCTGCCGAAATTCTGTCTCGCACCCGAGCAGAACGTGGAGAACGTACCCAACTACGGGTCCGGGGGCTGCTAGGAGCCCACCTAGTAGAGATGTAGGTTGATGCACGCGTTTTCGCCGGTAGAAAAGTAAAAATATGATGCATTCAATTTCATGCTACTATTTGTTGTTTGTCACGCAATAAAGCAGGATGGCTGATAATGAGTGGATGTACAGTGGCCGTGTTAGTTCGACTCAAGTGACAGATGAATGGAAATGGAAGACCGATTTGTTAGTGAAGGAGTTAGCTCGTGGTTCGAAGGGGATTGTTCGTCCCCGTTGCCCTTGCAATGTCTGCAGGAGGCGTCATCCTAAGGATATTCTAGAGATGACTAAACACCTTTGGTGGAATGGGTATATGCGTGACTACGACCCGCCGGTCGACTTTTCTCGGCACGAACGTGATAGAGGTGAGGTGATGCGGCAGCGGATCGATGGCAATGAGAACGATGGCATCTTAAACTTGCTAGATGATCTTCGGGATGCTGACATGCCAGAGTTACCATGGGACGAACAGTCTGAACCGGAGGAACCGCCTGAACCGGAGGGACCGCCACAACCGGAGGAACTTCCAGAGGAGGAACCTGAGCCAACCGCGAGGGCCTTCATTGATATGATGGCCTCAGCTAGGAGGCCTCTATACCCGGGTGCAAAAATGTCTCAACTTGATGGCATCACGCAGTTGCTAGCCGACAAGTGCATGTTTGAGAGTACTCGAGCATCCTTTGAAAAGACTCTGAACACAGTAGGTAACATGTTGCCTGAAGGTCATTGCTTGCCCAAGACCATGTACGAAACGAAGAAAATCTTGAAAGCATTGAAAATGGATTATGTAACATATGATGTCTGTCCAAAACTTTGCCTTTTGTTTTGGAAAGACTATGCGGATGACAAGTACTGTGCCAAGTGTGGTCACTCTAGGTATCATGAGGTAGATGTAGGCAATGGTCAGAAGAGGCAGACAAAAGTAGCCATAAAGATTCTTCGTTATCTCCCATTCATCAAAAGAATCCAGCGGCTTTACATGTTCGAGGAGACTGCCAAGCAGATGACATGGCATAAGACCGGGATAAGATTGCAAGACGAGAAGAAACGGGTACCCATGGTACATCCATCTGATGGTCAATCATGGAAGCGCTTCGATGAAAAGCACCCAAATGAGGCAAGTGAGGCTCGGAATGTTAGAATTGCGATAGCAACCGATGGATTCAACCCATATGGTATGTCGACTGCCGCGTACAGCTGCTGGCCCGTGTTTGTTATTCCGCTCAATCTCCCTCCCGGAGTCGTAATGCAAAGGAAGAACATATTCTTGTCGATGATCCTTCCAGGGCCTGAATATCCAGGGAAGAAATTGAGTGTCTTAATGCAACCACTTGTGGATGATTTGCACCACTCGTGGCATCACGGTACATTGACATACGACCGAGCATCAAAGAGAAACTTCATCATGAAAGTTTGGTTCCACTATTCGATGCATGACCTACCCGGGTACGCCCTATTCTGTGGGCATAGTACAGCTGGTAAGTTTCCATGCCCAGTGTGCAGGCACGAACTAGAATTCAGGCACCTAAAAGCTGGACACAAATATGTTGCCTTTGACAAACACCGCAAGTTCCTCAGTCCAGGGCATCGGTTCAGATCTGACAAGAAAAACTTCACGAAAGGCGTAGTTGTGCTTGAACATAAAGAAATACCAAAGTTCAATGGTGCAACTGTTGATGCTGAGCTACGTGCTCTCCAGCCTAGTAAGGAACCCGGCCACCAATTTGAGGGATATGGTAAAACGCACAACTGGACTCACATAGCAGGCATAACAGAGCTCGAGTATTACAAGGACCTTGAACTTCCCCATAATATCGATATGATGCACACCGAAAAGAATTGTGGGGAGGCATTCCTTAACACCTGCTGCAACATACCAGGCAAGTCAAGGGATAATGTTTCAGCTAGAGTCGATATTGAGGAGATATGTGACAGGGTGGCTCTACACATGCAGCCTCCTGAGGGCAATCGAAAAGGTTGGTTAAAGCCGCATGCCAAGTACTGTCTTGATAGCGCCGACAAGAAGGAGGCATTTACGTGGCTCAAATATGACGTGATGTTCCCTGATGGTTATTGTTCGAATATGAGTAAGGGAGTCAATCTTGCTACAGGAAAAATAAACGGGCTCAAGAGTCACGACTATCATATATGGATTGAGCGGCTGATGCCGGTGATGCTTCGAGGGTATCTCCCCGATCATGTCTGGCGAGTGCTTGCGGAGGTGAGCCATTTTTTCCGCACGGTCTGTGCTAAGCAGATATGTACCGAGGTGATTGAGAAGCTGCAGCAGCAAGTGCCGGACATGCTATGCAAGTTAGAGATGATATTCCCCCAGGCTTCTTCACTCCGATGTTACATCTCATCGTGCATCTCGCCAACGAGGCACTCTTGGGGGGACCGGTGCAGTATCGTTGGCAGTTTTGTATTGAGAGGGAGTTCAAATATATTCGGTACAAATGTGGAAACAAAAATAAGATTGAAGCATGCATAGCTGAGGCAACTCTCCTCCATGAGATGGCAGACGCCACGACAATGTACTATGCCAATGATGTGCCCACTAAGCATAACCCGGTCGCTCGGTACAATTCCGATGAGCCCAACCGTGACCCAAAGCTCTTGCTCTTCAAATATCCCGGTGGCAAGGCCGGTGCCTCAAAAGTGGAGAACATTTCGCCAGAAGAGAAGGATTGCATAATGCTTTACGTGCTTATGAACATGGAGGAAGTGGTCGATTTCATGAGGTAAAATGATGAACCAATTACTTTGCAACCAGTAACTTGGTTTTGGTCTAATACGTATTTTCTCCTTTCAGCCAATTCCATGATGAAATGTGGTCAGGAAGAAATGGTCCCACTCCCACGCAGTGGTACACTCTTCTGAAAGAGGGTGCCCCGCCCTTAAATAAAAGCTTCGTGAACTGGTTCCATGAAAAAGTAATTTCTCAAATGTTCCTCTTACTTTGCAATCCGTGACTTGTCTTATTACACGTAACTAATGCACAAAATAATCTGAACTGAACTTGTAGGGAGCTGATCCCAACGTTGAGATGACAGATGAGTTGAGATGCGTTTCCCAGGGTTTTAACCGTAGAGTCCATACGCATGAGAAGTATGATGTAAATGGGTATCGCTTCCATACGGAGTTTCACCAGAAGAACCGGCCTAATGCAAAAACAATAAATACTGGGGTCTACACCCGCGGAGCCGATGATCTTGATTACTATGGAAGGTTACAAAAGGTATACGAGTTGACGTTCAACAACGCAAACATAGAACTCAAGCTCTTTGTGTTCAAATGCCACTGGTTTGACCCACACGGTGGAATGAGAAGCACCCCTTCCATTGGTTTAGTTGAAGTTAGGCCTACAACCACCTACAGCGGATCCGACGTCTATGTTGTGGCTCACCAAACCAAGCAAGTTTATTATTTGTCCTACCCATGTCAGAATGAGGAACTCATGGGCTGGGAAGTCGTGTTCCAGGTATCGCCACATGGTAAGCTACCCATCCCCTCCGAGGACGATTACAACAACATTGACCCGGTAACATATGAGGGAATTTTCTATCAAGAGGAAGAGCAGTTCGGGGCTCTTCAAATAGACATAGGTCTTCAGGATCTCCACAACGATGTACAAATGCGTGGTGAGACCGTGGTGGACCTGAAGGACATAGCTATGCTCACCAAGCGCCATGCGAACAAAGACAACATTGTCGAGACTCAACCGGAACCCAATGCCGACCATGAATACTCATATGATACTGATTTTGATAGTGAGGCTGAGAACCCAATGCCTAGAGATGAGAGTGGTGATGAATGGTGAGGGTCTTTTATGCTTAGTACCTACATTATCATTATGCTTAATACATACATTTGTCATTATGCGTAGTACCTACATTATCATTATGCTTAATACATACATTTGTCATTATGCTTAATACCTACATTTTTCATTATGCTTAGTACCTATATTTGTCATTATGCTTATTAATTTTCAACATGCTTATTAATTATTTTCTCTTTTCTTATGCAGGTAATTGCCCAATATGAGCGGACGGAAGGCATCATCGAGCTCCTTGCTTGATCAGATGCATCAGCGGAAGCCAGGGCCGGGTGCTTCCAGACGGAGTGGAAGACCCATTGTTCCCACCCGGCGTTACGAAGACGCAGACGGAGGACGGGGAGGACGAGGGGGAGGACGAGCTGGAGGACGAGGGGGAGGACGAGCTGGAGGACGAGGGGGGAATGCACAGCTCCTTCTAGCTGACATTCCCTCTGCTTCTGGCTCAGTGGCTTCACAGTCTATGGATGAGGAGGAGGACACTAGGGAGGAGGAGGAGGACACTAGGGAGGAGGAGGAGGAGTCTAGGGACGAGGAGGCTTCGACGGAGATGGCTCCGAAGAAGTTGCGGATTCGTGGGGAAGCGCAGGTTCCCGATGAGAGTAAGGAACCTGCTACGGAGGATGAGAAGTGGCTCCTTGTCCCAGGAAAGATAGAGTAAGTAGTAAGGTGATTTCATTTTCGTTATGACACTTAGCATTTTCTAATGTTTGATAATTGTGCAGGAATTTCACATACACGGGGAAGAATGTCCGCGTGCCAGGGAGTCTGATTGGAGCTGCTATTAGGAAGTACTGGCCGGGGATGTACACTCCGGTCCTTGGGGGCGAGTCCAAGCTAGCCTACACTTGGGAAGACTATGAGATAGCGCCTTACCCTGGCTTTACTTCCGCCGCCGACGCCGTGATCAAGAAGTTTTGGGTACGTAATGCATACTCTTTGGGTTTCGTTCATATGTAGTTGATAACCCCACCGTGATAACTCATGCCTCTCACACTTTCTGTTATGCTTGATTGCAGCGCAATTATAGGGTGGCGACTGAGCATAAGGAGAGGGCGGACGTGGTGCTCCGTAACATGTGTCGGAAGTTGACACGGCAGCAGTGGTACAACCAGAGGATCACGTGCATCGGCCACTTCTATGCTGAGCAGGGCGTAAGGTACACAAAGCCTGAGATTGTGCAGGGACTCGCCCCGGCTATGACGATAGATGACTTCATGTCGGTAAGTAATTGTCAATGCGATTCTATGTACCGCGGCTAACTTGCAACTATATTGTTTGTTCTTCAAATGAGTTTTGATTTTGCAGGTTGTACCACATTGGGCTGATAATAATAAGAGGGCCGCCTTCATGGAGTTGGTCAAGAATTGGGTCGGCGAAAACCCCGATTTCAAGGCCGTGAGCGACCGGAACAAGGCCAACCGTGGTTCTCAGGGAACACACACTGCGGGGAGCAGCAGCACCGATCGCTATCGGGAGCGTCTGGTACATATAAAAATGGAACAAGCTGCATTTTTTTGATTTTCGATGATATGCATAACATTTGTTTTGTGATGCAGGGGAAGAAGCTCGGGAGGGAACTTGGTGAGATGGAAGCGTGGACGCACATGAAGCTGGTGACGCCCGGTCCGAACGAGCCTCGGCCCGCGCCTGAGATGTACTACGGCAAGGCCAAAGAGAACAAGGAAAGATACTGCGAGGAGTACGCCAAGCTCCATCCAGAGGTGGAGGACCCTATGACCGAGCCGGTCGACGAGGTGGCGATGATGCTGGCGGGGTCCGGCCAGCCGCATGGACGTCCTGCCTGCCTTGCTGGGGGTTTCAAGCCTCAGAGGAACTTCACGCAGATCAAGGCTACCCTCCCCTCCGGTAGCTACGCTACCTCCTCGCGGACTACATGCCGTTCTCGGGTAGAGGTTGATGTAAGTCATCCACACTTTCATCCTCTGTTTTGACTCTTGTTCCTGAATGGCTATGTTGATGAGACGCATTATTTCTGAAATTGTAGACTCAGCTCGAGGAGGCCTATGCAGTAGCTTACGAGGAGTATCTCGAGAAGATTAAGGAGCATGACCTTGTGAAAGATGCCTATGTCCAGTGGACGAGCAACCAGATGGCGGTAAGTTTCAATCTCTATGGTTGCAAAACATCATAAGTCCCCATGTTTGAATCTGAGCTATCTCTCCCGTTTCTTGCAGAGTTTCACTCGGTTCATGATGACTGGAGTGCGAGAGGAACCACTCCCAGAGCCACCTCATCCGGGGCCGACGCTAGTGTTCCCGTCCAAGGAGGAGTTCTATATCATGTACAAGCGTCAGCGTCAGTTGACCCCGGTAAGTTGCTAACTTGGCTAAGTTGCTAACTTGGTGTGACATGGCTAAGTTGCTAACTCCCTCCAACATGTAGGGATTGGGAGAATCCGGGAACGACACTCCTTGTGGTACGCCGATGCACCCCGGTCGCCATTCTCCTGGTGCTTCTGCCGAACCTCGGCATTTTTCTGGTTCCGGTGGCTCTCGTCGTGGTTCTACCTCCCCGAGCACCGTCGAGATACAGCGGCCTCACTTCACCCACTCGGAGCTAGATCGTCTGTAGCTAGATCGTCACTCGGGTGGTGCACCACCATACATTGTACTAGCTACATGACACATGCTATATGTGTAGAATGATCTATGTAGGATGACTATATGTACCGTATTGCTTGTGTGCTATATTTGTACTAAATTTGGGATTTGGTGCCATATTTGTGCTATATCTGTGATGTGAGCTATATGTGTGCAATTCGTATATGATACTGCTATTTTATATGCAATTGCTGTGCAAATGGAGCAAAATCAGGGAAATTAAAAAAAACTGGGCAGCAGCTGTGCCGACGGTGTCACCGTCGGCACAGGCCCATAGCTGTGCCAAATGGCAGGGTCTGTGCCGAGCTGCTGCCCAGCGCGCGTTTTTTTCCAGTTCAAATCAGAACGATTTCCCGCCGGTTCTGGGGAAAAAAAAATGAAACTGTGCCGAGTGGGCACGTTGACGGCAGCCGGCTTGACGGCGAGATGAGTGTGCCGACGATGGGCAGGCCGACGGCCACCGTCCAGCCGTCGGCGTACGCCTGTGCCGACGGTGTCGTGCTACGCCGACGGTGCCCGCGCGAACCCCGACGCCATCTGTGCCGACGCCGGTACGCCGACGGTCACCGTCGGCAGAGACGGTGCCGACGGTGGACTTACCTGTGCCGACGGTGCGGGGCCGTCGGCCCACGGCGTCTTCCCCGTAGTGATGTCTACCAAGATGAAAAACTCAGTGGGAAGTTTGAGAAGCGTGCTTGTGCCACAATTATGCGCCCTTTCAACGTTAACGAGCTTCTCCAGAACTTAGCTTTGCAGTTTGGCTATAAGGATGTCCCAGAAATGTACAGAGAATTGCCAGGAAAGAAATATTTGATTGTTCTTGATGATCTATCATCCAATGCAGAATGGGATACTATAATACAACACTTTCCTGCAACACAGACATCATGCCGGATAATAGTCACCACAAGGGTAAAAGATATTGCCATACATTGTTCGAAGAAGCATGAAAAAATTTACAGACTCGAAAGTCTGGAAGACAACGACGCACTTGACCTATTCACCAAAAAGGTACAGATAGTGTGGTTATCTCGTATTCTATTGGTTTGAATAAAGACTGTATATTTGTAGATTCTAACAACATACAGATGTGAGCTATTATATCTTTTTTACTAAGTAATGCCATGTGACCGCCGACCACTTGTTTTTCTCGTTGGTTGTGACTGCTTATCGAGCATATTTTTATTTTAAATGGACATGTATGTTGTTGGAATTAAACAATCTATCTTAGTTCGATATATTGATCTGTTTCAACCAACCCAGAAAACTAATATAATAGAATTATGTACATCTTAAAGCAGAAATTTTTATTTCAGCATATTCACACAAGTAGCAAGACTAACTTCTACCAATTTTATTTTCGAAGTACTGACGGCCTGAACTTGTATTAATTGCAGATAATTGGCGAGGCTACCAATATGGATGAGGAGTATCCTGAGTTGGTTGAACATGCAAATCTGATCCTAAAGAAATGCAATGGACTCCCACTTGCAATAGTCACAATTGGGGGCTTTTTGGCAAACCAACCAAAAACTGTTATGGAATGGAGGAAATTGAATGAGCATATCCGGGCCGAGTTGGTGATGAATCCAGAGATTGGTACCATAAGAAACATTCTTATGAGAAGCTACGATGGTTTACCCTATTACCTCAAGTCTTGTTTCCTGTATATGCCCATCTTTCCCGAGGACTACTTGGTTGGACGGAAACGCTTGGTGCGTCGCTGGTCTGCAGAGGGCTATTCAAGGCAGGTGCATGGTAAGTCTGCGGAGGAAATCCTGGATGGCTACTTCATGGAACTTATAAGCAGGAGCATGCTTTTACCATCTCAACAATCAATTCATGATATAGAAGGAATTGGTTCCTGCCAAGTCCATGATCTCATCCGTGAAATCGGCATCTCAAAGTCGATGGAAGAAAATCTTGTTCTTACACTGGAGGAAGGCTGCAATTCAAATAGCCATGGCACCATGCGCCACCTTTCTATAAATGGCAATTGGAAAGGAGACCGGAGTGAATTCGAGAGCATAGTGGACATGTCGCGTGTAAGATCAGTAACAGTTTTTGGTGATTGGAAATCATTTTTCATTTCTGACAAGATGAGTCTACTCCGAGTGCTAGACCTGGAAGACACAGATGGTCTACGTGATCATCACCTGAAGCATATTGGGAAGTTTCTTCACCTAAGATATCTTTCCCTAAGAGGATGTCATGCTATTTATCACCTGCCAGATTCGTTGGGAAAATTGAGAGAACTCGTGACGCTAGATGTCCGAGGTACGAGAATAATCAAGCTTCCGAGGAGTATCGTCAATCTCCAGAAGCTAAACTATCTTCGTTCTGGTAGGAAAACGTTTCATGAGGGTGGCTCGTATGAATCATATGAAAACAAATTTGGTGACGTTCCAAAGTTCCTTGGAAACCGACCATGCATTATGTTTCGCATGACGAGGAATGCTTGTTGTTGGAGGAGTGGTGCACCTGATATTCTTTATGATGACATGGACCTTAATTGCCATGATGCATGCACTGCTCTTTGCTACCGTGATGTCCCTTTTATTGCGATGCGCCTTGACTTGCATGGTGTTCTAGTGCAAAGTGGGATGAGGAAGCTGAAAGCCCTACACACATTGGGTGTTGTGAACATCGCACTGCAGGGTAAAGATGTTCTAAAGGACATAGAAAGGCTCATTCAGTTGCGCAAGTTTGGAGTGACTGGTGTCAATAAGGAAAACGGACAAGAGTTGTGTTTGGCAATTGTTGGTCTGAGCCGTCTAGAGTCATTGTCAATCCGGTCAGAGGGGGAGCCTGGTTTATCTGGCTGCTTGGATGGAACATTCTCATTTCCGAAAAAGCTGAAAAGCCTAAAGCTGTACGGTAACATGGTCAAACTGCCAGAATGGATAAAGGGGCTGACGAATCTGGTGAAGCTGAAGCTACGGAGCTCTATGATATCAGAGCATGGTGATGCCATACAGGTCCTTGGGGATCTACCGAACCTGGCATCCCTGCATCTGTTAAGGAAGTCGTTCGAGCGGAGTAATGCTTGTCTCACATTCCGTCCACACATGTTCCTGAACCTGGTGGTGCTGGAACTTGATCGTCTCTTGATCGACCGGGAGTATATAAAGGAGCTGCTATTTTTGAAGTTTGAACAAGGAACAACCCCTAAGCTAGAGCTGCTCAAGTTCCGTTATGCATTCATCAATAGTCGGACACTCTCGGGGCTACCATCTCTGGCAAGCCTGAAGGAGGTTCTGCTCCAAGGTCACTATGATGACTGCCAATTGGCATACCTGAGGGCCGAGCTCACAGACAATCCCAGCGCACGGCGAGCCCCACATGACGTACTGACATGGAGGTTGGAGTTGCCGTCAGGCAGCATGCCGTCGGGGAAACCGAATGGCTCCGAGCTCAAGGTTTGCGCAGATGATGTTCATCCGAGCCAAGCCCAATTAGTCTTGTCCGGACAGCTTGACCTCTCGCCTTCATTAACCCTGCAGTGGCTTGCATCAGAGATTCAGATGTCCTTTCCTGGAGTTCATTCAGCAGATGACTTCAGCAGGCCAGGACTCTGTAGTTTGTACTCAAGAGCTTCAGGCTCTTGAACCTGTCCGCTTTGGACACTTACATTTGTCGAGCTAATCTGTGTCCCAGAACTTGGGCAGCTGTTCTCACAATTGCAATAAACTTCAGCAGCTCCTTTCTTTGCGTCCACGTGAATTGGGGTGGACTCTGTACATCCAGTGCTGAGAACTCCTGACGCTTGATACTTGGTGCTCACAGGTTCCGTGTCCTAAAACTTGGTACTGCGAAAACAGCCCGGCATATTTTGTCCATGTTCCTCAGCTTCATCACATAAGATTGGAATCTCATATGCCCTGTCTTGGAAGGCACGGTTTGCGCAGAGCGAGTGCCTTGCCTTGGTGACAGAAGCGTCTCCATCCTGCGAAGAGATTTCCGCACCCAAATGGTAAGTTTGTACTACAATCCCCTGTACATCTACTACATATTACTAATCTATTTTGATATATACTGGTTGATTCATGTTATACACTTCATGCTTTATTCTTTTGCTGTAGATTTGGTTTGGACCTGAAGGTCCACAACAGCTCACTGCTATATTCAGGGACCTGAGATATGTCCATCTTCACAATATATTTGCTGACTGCGATCTGAGTTAGACATGTTTCTAGACAATATATTTGTCCTTGAAGCTGCACCTTCCCTGCAGAATTTTTTGTGTAAGTCTGTTACTTTGGATATTTTAATCCTCATCTTGTTATGAATATAAATTGCTGTATGACACGTTTCTAGGTATTCACCGTTAGCAAATAATCAGCATGCTCGTATTACATTATACCACTCAATACTCAATGTTGCCAAAAATAGTAAAAGCAGTACACTTATATATTTATGTATTACAGCGTATACTGCTTGCTTTATGATACATTCTTGCCGCTTCATTCTTCTTTCTGGTGCAGATTTGCACTGAATCTGAAGGTCCACAACAGCTCGCTCCTCAATTTAACAAACTGAGAGATGTGCATCTTTGCAATATATTTGTTGACTGCAATCTGATTTGGACGCTGTTTATTCTGACGCTGCACCTTCCCTGCAGAATTTTTATATAAGTCTGTTACTTTGCCCTTTTTAATCCACCTCTTGGTCTGGATATAAATTTCTGTACGAATTTTTCTAGATCTTCAGTCTTAATAAATAACTAGCATATCTGTATAATATTAAACCACTGAAATACTCCATGCTTTCAAAAATGGTAAAAGCAATACATTTAGTCTCTTTCTGTATTAAACATGTTGTTATTCTACTGGATTGCAAAACCGAGGAATTTCTCTTCTTAAAAGCTGTTTGGCGCATCGACCCTCTTCAACGCATCCTCTCCCTTGCCACTCAACAGGGCATCCTCACTCCCATTCGCTCCAGGGTCACCAGATGCCGGATTTCCCTGTACGCCGATGATGCTGGGATCTTTGTGAACCCCTGCAAGGAAGACCTCAGTGCCATCTCCTCTATCCTAGACTGCTTCAAAAAAGCTAGTGGGCTTGTCACCAACATGACGAAGACGGAAATCTTCCCGGTGCGCTGTGCGGACATTGACCTGCTGGACATCCTCACTGACTTCCCGGCTAAACTGGCCAGTTTCCCTGGAAAATACCTTGGCCTACCTCTCCACTTTCGACGCCTCCGAAAGGTCGACCTGCAGCCTCTGATCGACAAGATTGCCGGAAAGTTGCCGGGATGGATGGGCAAGAACTTAGCGCGGCCAGGAAGAGTCATCCTTGCTAAGACGGTCCTCATGGCTACCGGTATATACCACGCTACGGTCATAGCGCTGCCTAAATGGGCTAGAGACAGGATCAACAAGATTGCCAGGACCTTCGTCTGGGCAGTGGACGAGGGAGAACATGCGGCTCAAGGGAAAGACCTCGTGAATTGGAAAACGGTGTGCAGGCCGAAGACTCTGGGGGGCTTGGGAATGCTAGATATTGAAAGATCTGGAAGAGCTTTACGGCTCCGCTGGCCTTGGCTCCAATGGACTGACCCTGAGCGTACGTGGGCGGGATCAAAGCTTCCCTGTGACGAGACTGACATGGCGCTTTTCAGGGCCTCCACCAAGATCACTATTGGCAACGGAAAGCTTACCTCCTTCTGGCACGACAACTGGTGTGGACGGGGCCCCTTTTCGACTTGGGCGCCTGACCTTTTCAAGATTGCCTCCAGGAAAAACCGCACGGTTGCGAAAGAGTTGAGCAACAACAACTGGATCCGCTCCGTCAACAGGATAAACACACCCACACAGCTGACGCAATATTTGGAGCTTTGGGACATCATCCAAGCCGTCAACCTGGCCCCTAAGTAACCGGACTCCATTATATGGACTCTCACTACCGACTCGACTTACAGTGCTAGCTCTGCTTACAAGGCACAGTTCTTCGGTGGTCAGGCTAGATTTCTCGCAACAAAGATTTGGGCTGTTCACGCCGAACCGAAGTGTAAGCTTTTTGGATGGCTTGCCCTGCACGGAAAGCTGCTAACTGCTGATATGCTCGCCATTAGGGGCTGGCCACATGAACCTCTATGTCCTCTTTGTCTACATGCGCCCGAGACGACCAACCACCTATGCAAAGATTACCCCTTCACTATAGCCATTTGGAACCGGATGAAGACCTGGGACAATGATGACAGCCCTGATAATCGCCACGTCCACCAATCCATCACTGAGTGGTGGGATGACTTGATCTCTGGAAAGGCTACAAAGGACCAAAAACGCATTAGGGGCCGGTTCCTATATGTTCTTTGGAATGCTTGGAAGGAACGAAACAGACGCATTTTCACTGGGCGCCGCCTTACCTATCTGGAGGTCGCCGATATCACAAAGGAAGACGTTCTCCAGAGGGATCGTGCCATCAACGGCTTCGGGCCGGCCATACCGGCCGAACCTGACTGACCTTTTTTCCCCTCTTCTTTTTCTTCTTTTTTCTTTGCGTGGTTTTCTGGGGCATATTCCCACCTTAAGCTAAATATGCCCTCTCCTATACAGTTTGGTCGGTTTTTCCCCCTTGCTTAATGAAAAGGCAGTGCTCCTGCCGGTTGCTCCAAAAAAAAAGTTGTTTGGGTTCACCTTGTAAACTGCAATATTCATGAAAATCGCAAAGGAAAATTTCCCATTGGGTCCAACCTTTTACTGATTTCCCCCTAAATACATATGGATTGCACCGAGTCTGTTTAGATGGAAGGCTCGAAATGAGCCCAACTTTAAATTAAAAGCCATGAACCGGCTAGAAGTTACACCAAAAGTTACAACACACACATGCGCATAGCACAAACCGAAAACCAACAATAAAAGACAACACAGAGCAAGCACGTCCTATGCAGCAAAGCGCCCTGTTGAGGGAGCCTTGTCTTCTGTTTGCACCGGAGCAAGCACATCCTAGTCCACGCCAACAAACCTCCTATGCAGCAAAGCAGCAACCTGTGGGGGACACGACGCTGAGCAACCTGTGGGGGACACGACGCCGAGCAACCTATGGGGGACACGCTGCCGAGCACAGATTGAGGATCCAAAGGAGGGGGATCTTGCGGCGACGCCTCCAAGAAGATGCATGGCGCACAAGTGCTTCATTGTCATCGGCAGATACCGAGGTCCTGCAAATTTTCGCACAGACCCCGGACCACCGCCCCCACGAGCTCGGGCTAGGTCCAGACCAGTAACACAACATCTTCCAATGGCCTTTTGATAGGCACACCGGCCAAAACTATGACCAGACGCCGGCCTAGCAAAGCCCCCCGAGGCAATAGGCAGGCCATCAGCTACCGAAGCAAGACCGTGTATAAGCAGCCATGCCAACAAGGTGAGAGGGCTGGGACACCAGGGATAGATCAAAGGGTGATCCACAAGACACTACAAGAGAAGCTTGCCCGAAGCAGGACCACCAAGGGGAACAAATTGAGGCAGAGGGACGGCATCCATCATTTTGAAGCAGGGGATCATCATCGGGACACCTTCAACAAGGGAACGACACCGGATAGGTGACTCCATCACCGGCAGTGGCGAGGCCATGCGTAGCTTTCACTAAGATCTCACCAGGACAAAAATCTGGTCGTCGTCACGAGGTCATAGAGCGGATAGAACAGAGCTCGATGTCGCACCTCCAACCCAAGCCACACTAAGACCTAGCCCCAACTAGAGTCTACCGCAAGAATGAACGCAAATACAACACCTGCACCAGTGCGACCTTGAAGGTCGAAGGGAGAGACCACAACCATGAAAGCATCTGTAGCCCAGGACATGCTGCCACCGACCTCGGTGAGCATGCGCTAGCCCAGGGACCCTACCCTAAGAGAGCCAGCCAGCATCGGAAGCGCCCACCCAAAGATGTAGAGCCACCGACGCGAACGGCCGAAGAAGCCGCCAGATCAACACCTAACAGATCAAGCATGGACGCGGAGGAACAATGGAGGCAAGGTGTTGGAGGGTGTCCAAACGCAGGCACAAAAACGCACCCACAGACCACCCAGATCCCGACCGGGACCGCCAGGACCAGATCTGGCAGCCAAACACCCGATCCCCTAACCATTGTCGGCGGCCACACCACCGGCACGTCTGAGGCCCGCATCGCCTGCCCCAGTAGGATGGCTAATTGGTGGGGGCCTGCTAGGCCTAGATTTGGGCCCACAAGCCCACATCCATCCAAACCCTAGCCGCCAGCAGCAACCCCTTGCGACAAGCCGACGCACGAGGCGCCGCACCACCGGAAGCACCGAAGAACGGAGTAACATAGTCGCACCAGCCAGGGACCACCACGGCACGCCGCCGTGTGGTGCAACCCTTCCTGACGAGCCTACCCGACGCGCGGGAGGGAGCATCCAGAGACGCGCGTCGATGCTCCGCCGCCGCAACCGGAAGGCCGGCCAGAGCATGGCCTAAGGTGCAGCGACATAAGCAGCATCGGCAGACTTCGCCGCCCCTAGGTCGGGAACCGCCCCGTCGGTCCGCCTCGTGCATGAGGAAGAACAGATCCGCCGCCGGCGGCACCGCCCGGGCTTTTCCCGGTGGGGGAGGGGGTTGTGGGCTGGAGAAGGGGCCCCCCGCTACCTCGGGGGGCACCAAGTATGTTAGTCTTTAATATATATATTTGTACAACATGTTACTATACATCGGTGGACCTAGCGCCCCTTTTGCCTGGGCACGCGCTCGGGCTTCACTTCCGCTCATGCGTGGCGTGAGACCAGCTCCAGTGTTGATAGAACCACTTAGAGCATCTCTATCGGTGGCCCCCGATAGCTATGTGGGGATCGGCGTTGTTTTTAGGCTCCAATCGGTGCGTCCTAAAAAGCGCCGGCGTGGTTTCGAGCCCAATAGAAGCGTCGGTAACCCCATGCCGGCCCCTTTGCAAAGGGCGCGAATCGGGCACGTCGGTGATACATCTGATCCCGGTCGCGCTCGTCGCTTCCCGTGCGTACTCGGTGTTTCCCGCGCGTTCTCGTTGCTTCCCGCTCTTAGGTGTTTCCCGCGCTTTCTTCCAGCCATTTCTCGCGTCGGCGTCACCTATAAACGCCACCTCTACTCAACGAACACCACAGCAGCCATCGTAGCTAAAAATGTCTCGTCCCCTTCCTACCACGTACTCAATGCTGCCGCTCCGATTGTGGCCAGCTGCCTCCACCCCCTTCTCCACCTGCGCCTCCACCTGCCGGCACCCCCAATTTCGATGATGTGGACGAGGACCTGGAGGTCGCAGAATACGAGCAGTGGGAAGCGGTGGCGCTTGCGGCGAGCGTAGATGCTTTTGTCGTGGACGAAAGTCACCAGCAGGAGGTGGAGCGGCAGCGGCTACGGGAAGCGAACACGTGGCGCCGGGAGGCACATGAGGAGCGTCAACGGTAGGATGAACTGCGACATCGTCGGCATGTGGAGGCGCTGAAGCAACGGCTGCGGAGGCAGGGTGGAGCACCAGCAAGAGGATGGGGGCCATAGATTTGGCGGCCTAGGAGGAGGAAGTGGCAGCAGAGATAGCGGAAGCGAAGGACGGCGAGTCGCTCGACTGGTCCGATGATGGGCCAGACGCGGAGGAGCAGGCATCGCAACAGAAGGAGATCCTTGAGTTCTTCGAGTCGCTCAAGGTGGAGGATGATGCACATGTCGATGAGAATGGTAACGAGGAGCGGGTTGCCCCGTCTACCTCTCCATCGAGGCGGACCGCCGCTTCTCCACCGAGCATAGGGAATGGCTACGCGAGGACCGGGAGAGGCGGCGCGCGGCGTACGACAAGCTAGGATTCGGCAGGGCGGGGCTGTCCAACGCACCGCTGGGCGGCTAGTAGGCTACAAATGTAGCAAACTTGTAATATATAACTAAAATTTAAATCTTTGTTTTAGCTAAATAAATTCTATCGAGGCCACGGTACTGGGGACACTGGTATGGGAACCCGTTACTCAAACTGAGAACGTCATGCCAGCGCCCGGGATACGATAGTGTGGGGCTTGTTAGGAATAAATTAGCTTTATATTTAGGCTAATCAAGCAGTTAGCATATTCCTTAGAATATTCCCTATAGCAGTTAGCATATTAGAGATTTATCCAATCGATGTGCAAAACGAACAGTTGTGTCCTTTCCAAAGAGACACAAGTTTTGTAAATCGACTATGTACTCATGACTGTTGGGTACTATAAATACCCCAGGTCCCTATCAATGAAATCATTCACTTCCAATCTCTGTTTCTCTTTACTTTATCACACTTTGCTCTGCCAAAGCGAGTAGGTCACGGAGAGAACAGAGAAAAGGTGAGAAAAAAGATGGCTTTCCTGCCGCTTTTGGCTTTTGCCTTCGCTCGTTTTGTAGCCAGGGAGCATCGCCGCCCACGGGTTACTCGAACGAACTTTGGTCTGGCTGCCACTCACCGCCAGAGTTTTGGACCGGCCGCCGCTGCTAGTCGTCGGAACGTTGGCCGGAACTTCGGGCGCCGCCACCAACATCGCCTGAACCGCAATGGTGGCCTCCGCCACCGTAGGGCACCTCTTGTTGCCTGTTGCCTTCGCCGTCGCCGTCGCTACGGTCTAGGTGCCGACCTCCGCCGCCGCCACAACCATGGCCACCACCATGGTCATCGCTGGGTGCAGCGCGAGGCCCCCGCCGCCATGTCGGAGGCCGTGCACGAAGCAGTTGCCGGTGCGACAGAAGTCGCCGCCGTACCCGAAGCCGTTGCTATTTCGCCGCTTGTCACTGCGTCGGTCGCTGCTGCGCTGGAGCGCGAAGACGAGGCTTCTGCCTCCAACATCTCGGCGGACGTCGACGACCTGTTGCCTCCTCCGCCCGCCTTCACCGTCCCTCCCATGGAGTGGCTGCTGGGCGGACCTAGCACGGGGTGGCTCGTGGACGAGTCCGAGCGCAACTTCAGTGACGTGGAAGACAAGGCAACACCTCCGCTGCAGTACTATCTGCGCCATGGGTAAGGCCCCTGTCTCCCGTCCTCCGACGCCCTCCGACGAGGACCCGGCGCACTTCGCCCCGCCGGGCTACGCCCCCGTGCTGCCGTGCCGGAGTTCTCTTCCTCGTCGGCCATGGTGCGCAACCAGGAGAAGATCGAAGACGCCGCTCCCACAGCAGCACGCTCGGTCGTCCCCGACCTCAACCTCCCCATGCCGGAGGAGAAGGAGGAGAATGAGGACGCGGCGCCGTAACTCACCCTCCCGACGCCCTCACCTGAGGCGCGCGTGCTTGTCCGCCGCCTCGCTTCAGCCATGGCGGCTCGCCCTGCCGGCATCCGCGTCGGGACTTGGTCCCCGGCGAAACTTGGCCTCACAGATCGCTTGGGGGCGCTCCGCCTTGAAGACCCTTCCGAGAGAACAAGCCGCCGTTGAATCGCCGGCCACGGCCGCTGGCATGAAGCTGGATAGAATTGTGTAGAGGATAACGGCATCTCCAACGGGGCGACGCAAACGGATATTTTTCGTCCGTTTACGTCTGCGCGGACAAAAAATGCGCTCCAGCGGTTAGATGCAAAACGTCCGCAGCGTCCGTCCTGACGCTAACGTGGACCAAATATGCGCCAGGAATGTGTCTGTGCGGACGCGTCCGCACGTCCGTTTGTGTCCGGTTGGCCTGCATGCAGCTCTCTCTCCTCTCCTTTAATCATGCATGCGCTCATTCCTAGCCACACAAAAAGAATTTTTCCCTCTCTCTTCTCTCTAATCACGCATGCGGTCAAATAAATGCGTCTCTGCTGGAGAAGGGCACACGCATAGAAATATGCAAACATTTTTTTATGTCCGTGCTCAACACGGATATAAATATGCGTGATCCCGCTGGAAATGGCCTAAGACGAGGGGGACGACGGGATTTGTTTTCCCCAAGTCGCTTCTCCCAGCCCTCGCTTTATGCTGATCCAGCCATGTGCCGACGAGGACTAGGCCCGTGTACTGAAAAAGCCTAACAGGCTATGTGCTCACGTTACCACTGTTTACGTGTAGTACTAGTATTAACTAGTCACAACGCACGTCTTCACAATACCATTTTTTTGAATCTTATATTTTGATTCATTAGTTTCCTTTTTTCTACAATTTTTATTTGTCTCTTATCATTTTAAAGTAAAAATATGAAATTTGAGCCTTAACCAGTGATGACCCGTGCTGCAGACAACTTAAACACAACTAAAATGTACTCTTAATCAGGTAGAACTGGTACATACAAATAAAAATAGAGGGACTTAGCTGCATCCCACTGAAAATTATTGACGGATAACTACAAGGTGTCTCTAGCCTGGCTTGTTCCAGAATGCTAATGAAAAAGATGCAACGTACATGCATGGAATTGAGCCAATACATCCATAACAGGATCCAGAAATTGAGCCGTCAATCAAATTGGCCATCGTTAGGATACCTCAAGTTCTCAGCCAGGCCAGCACGTCTGCATCTACAGCCACCTTCATCTAAATCCTTGCACTCACCGACACGGGCTCGGCCTTTATCAGCACGTACTGATCCAGCGCAGCCACACCCGGAAGATCTCCCAACACACAGTCATTACCGCCCATGACATCTCTAGTCAGGAGTTAATTCATGTCTCACAGCCTCACAGGCCACACAAAAACTTGGCGGGAGAGGAAATCGGCTGCAGGGGAGGTGGCGTTGGACGGTTGGAACACTGTGTTGGGCTCGAGGAGGTAATCGAGAGGGGATCTTGTGGCAGCTTCAACGAGGGATGATGCCGGCGTGGTGAGCGGTTGTTAGGGCGGAGCGCAGACGACCGTGCGAGGAGACGTACGGAAGATCGTGGGAAGACAATCCGGATTTTTTTAAGTGAGACGATCCTAGATTAGCGGAAGGTGAAACTGATTAGGGAAAAAATCGCGCGCTGTTAGCGGTATGGATGGGAGTCAGGGAAGTGCAATGTCATTGGAGCAACGCTGTCCGTCGGATCTGTAGACATGGATGGCTAGGATCCAATGTTTCTGCCAAGTTCTTGCCTTTATAAGTAGTTGTAGATTGTAGATGTAGATTATTCTGTTTAATTCTGTTTAGGATCCTCCCATCTATTTATTCTTTATTCAGATTAGCAGTATACTATGATGTATATACATCTATGCTAGAGCTTATGTCTATTAGAAGTCACAAGTGTGTAATAAGACATGTTATCAATATATTAGCCAGTAGCATATTATATCATGTTATTTGGTACAATAATTTTATTTTGCTCTTGGAGAATTCATTTTCTTTGAAAATTTTCTCATCGATAAAATATGAGATAAAAGGCCAAAACAAAATATGTGACTATCTCGATTAAATTCGAAGATCTACACATATATGGCCTAATATTCAAACTGTTTCCTCTAGAACATGTTTGTTATGTACCAAAATAAATTTTACTATCAAGTAAAATTAACTAAATGCATGATCATACATGCAGGAAAAATGAGTGACATCAGTAAAAAAGAATTCAAAGAACTACAACTTGATGGAAGTAACTATTTATCATGGGCCATGGATATGAAAATAAATTTAAATGGTCGTGGCCTTGGTCCCGTGATTATCACACCCCCCGAAAATGCTCCAGAAATACCCCAAGTGGCAAAGTATGCGGCATTACATTTCATAAGGCACCACCTCCATCCCGATTTAAAAATGAATATTTGATGGAGGAGGATCCACTAGCTTTATGGAACTCCCTCAAGGAGAGATATGACCAACAAAGAGCAGTTATGTTGCCGGAAGCCGAGAGAGAATGGTCTCTCATAAGGTTTCAGGACTTTAAGTCCGTTGCGGCATATAATTCTGCCGTGCATAAAGTTAACTCCAAACTGAGATTTTGCAATAAGCAAGTTTCAGATGAAGATTTAATAGAGAAGACCTTATGCACTTTCCATCCCTCGATGAGGATATTGCAACAACAATATCGTCAACACAAATACACGAAGTATTTTGAGCTTATATATGCATTACTTCAGGACGAGAAGCATGATGAACTTCTCATGAAAAATCACAATGCTCGCCCAGTGTCATGCCGATCCCTGAAGCACATGCTAATGCTCATTTTACTAATAAATTAGGAAACCATAAAAGGAACTTCCGAAAATTTAAGGGAAAGTGGAAAAACAATGGTCAAAAGACCAATGGTCAATTTAAAAGGAAAGGTCATTTCAAGAGAAATGATCAAAATGATAACTCTCAAACTTGTCAAAGGTGTGGATGTGCGAATCATCGTACAAACAAATGTCGTATTCCCAAGCACCTAGTGGATCTATATATGAAGTATGGAGGAAAAGGGAAGCAAGTTCATGGAAATGAGGCTGAAGCTCACTTCAATGTCATTGAAGACAACCCTCAAGCCAGTCCATCTCAAAGTGCTATTGAAGAATTCAAGCCAAAGGACAATATCATCCTCGATGAAGACATGCTTGTGGACTACATCCAAGATGTTTTTGGAGACCTCAATTGATCTCCTAAACAATTGATGTCACTTAGTGTTGTCTGCCAAAACCCACCGGCGGGTAGCGGCCTGTCAACACAGGTAGAGCCGGGAAGAGCCTAGAGCTGCGGCTGGCTGAGACCCCTCCGAGCGACGGCCCGCAATGCTCTTCGGTCACACGCGGCGAAGTGCAGGGCGTGCCACCTGACCTATACCGTCGGAAGGTGATGGGGATGCCTCGCTTAGTTCCTGCATGGCATACACGTAAACATTAAATAAGAGCCTCGATCGGCTCTCAGGTTATCTGTGAATCGGCTCAAAGAGCCGATCCACCCATGATTCGTACGGGGTGCACGAATACTTGGTGATCCTGCTTGATCAAGATAAAGCTAATGAGATCTACGACGATTTAGGGTTTTCACCGCATAATCGGATCATCCTACTCCAGGTTGGGCCTCGCGGCCACGCACGGTGCTCGTAAGCCGATCCTAAACAAGGCCAAAAAACCAACATGGCGTTGATCCTCGGAACATCTGTTTAGGACTTGCGAACGCCACCCTACGTGCCGCTGGATCCTCCCCTTTGTAAGGCCTAACTATTGCGATATTAAACTAATCCTTGCGGAGCAAGGAGCAATAACGGATCAGATCTACTAAATAATGAACAAGCGGTGCCGCCCCACACAGAGATAGGTGTGAGGGCGGCTAGACATGCAAGGGTTGCACTACGTAAGCATGTTATACGGAGAACTATGCTAACCCTAACACATCTATGATAACTACGTTGCTCGCCATCAAAAGGCGCAGTCGAGCAACGCATGAACAACGTGGAGCTTGTGCTGCCTAGATCGCAAGATGCGATCTAGGCAGCATGTCTACGATTGAAACCCTCGAGACGAAGGAGTTGGCGATGCGCCGAGATTGGTTTGTTTTGGGGTGAACGTTGTGTTGTTGTTTTCCATAAACCCTAGATACATATTTATAGTCCGGGGGACTTTCTAACGTGGGAATATCCCCACCGTGCACGAGACAAACTCTAACTTTAAATCTAAGATATAATCTACTATAATTAAAGATACACGGGCAAACTAGCCCAAATTCTCCGTGCAAGGCCGCTTCAGAGATCTTCCACGTGTAGTCTTCCAAGCCCATCTCTCTTATGGCCCACCTCTGGATTTGTCAAAATCGGTGATAACACATGCCCCCTGGTTTTGGAAATAATTTTCCAAAATCATTATGCTTTCCTTCGTCGGGTCATGTCGTGGCAGAGCAGAGCTGTTGCAGTATCCGTTATCATTATGCCCTGTCTTCTCAGCTTCTCTGTAAAATTCGATAGCTCTGGCGTCATCTCCTCGAAAACTATAATGACATTAAATTCCCACCAGGCTTCTCACTATTTAACTGTGCCGATTGATTAGCTCTCTTCATCCCCTTCCTCTGTTCCAGCCATCGGCACCCAAAAAACCCTCTTCTCCTGTAGCAATGTCTTCCTCTTCCTCTTCCTTCCCAAACCTCTTCCCTCAATCCCCGCCGAAGAAGAAGAACGAGGACAGCCTTCACTCCGAGGTGAACCCCCTCCCCTCCGCCAATGAGGAGAAAGAAGGAGAAGTAGCGAAGGCCAAGGTCTCCCCCTCCGCCAAGCTCCCGCCGAAGAAGCGCTCCCGCATGTGGGCGGACAGCGAGGACGAAGATGACGACGAAGAAGGAGAAGAGGAGGAGGAAGATGAATCTTCCTCTTCCGCCGGGTACCCGCCAACCAAGCGCTTCCGCTCCTGGCGGACAGCGAGGATGATGATGATGACGAGGAGAAGAGGCTCCGGCCACGGGCTGGGGCAGCGACGAGGAGCTCCCTGGGAGCAGCGTCGACGACAGCGACGGCGGCGATGACGAGGACAGCGACGACTAGTAGAATAGGACTAGTAGTAGCAGTGCACTAGGCACCAGATCCCCCCTTTTGAGAGCCATCGGCTCTATCTTGTAAAGCCGCTCCTCTGAATTAATGAAATCGGTCTTTTGATTCACCCTTCAATTGCTCCAATTTCATTCCTTCCGCCTGTAATGTCAAGACCGATAGCAATGTATCGGATTTCTTTTCTTTTGGACGCCCATGAAGCCGGACTCTCATGTCGATTAGCTCGTAGGCCAAGAACTTCTCAATTTCAGGCTGCGATTTGGTATTCGACCATAATTTTTCGCAATCCCTTAGCCGATGACTACTCATCGGCTATTTTGAGAATCTAGTCCCTTTCCTCCTCTTGCAGCGACAGGACGGTCCAAAATCTGTAAAAGCCGATGGCCTCCTTTCCGATTCCTCTCCATAGCTTCAGTAATCTTCTTTCACGACCGAACTGCTTCCAGAGAGGATCACGATGCAGGATCAACCGATGCAACTCCAATCGGTTTCTTAAGAACCAAATATCCATGTAGTCCGTTGCCCCCCGAGCCTTCATCAAGGCGAGAACAGTAGTGAGCCAACCACATGTGCCACCATCGGCCTCCGAATTGTAATGCAGAATCAGCCGATTCTATCAAAATCGGCTTCCCAGAGAATTTTTAAGGCGAGCTGCCCCCCGAGCCTTAACCAAGGCAAGAATACCGGCAAGGATACACAAGTCGCTGATCAGCTTTCTTCTACTGAACGTCGATATTGATGTAAACCTTGAGCACATAGCCAGTAGGTCTTGGTCTTGTATAAGTGTACTAGAGTCGATGGCTGCGCATCGGCTTCTTGCGCAAAATTTTTTTTTTTTTTTGTTTGGCCGATTTTTTCTCAATCGGCCCCCAAAGTTTCACTGCACACATGCTTACACATGTTTATCTGCACGTGTTCATCTGACTATATGCCCCCCGAGCCGACATCTGCCAAATGACTGTAGATATCGGCTTTCATGGTTAGACAGAGACGCGCACTTGCACGTTGGCCTCGCAAAGATTCATGCGACTTTCATCGCCGACGTGGCCGCCGCCCGGTGGATCGTTGCGAACACAAGCGAGAATATGTGCGAGAGGATAATTTTGGCCGATTGCTGGAATCGGCCTCCACATTACTTGTTCGATGAAGGTTTTGTAATGTCCCTCCATAAACTTTTGGGGCCGATCACAAGGATCAGCCTCGCCTGGTTTGCCCATTGGCTTAATCTTGCTACTCGGTCAGGCTGGATAAAACCAACCCAACCTCTGACTTGATGCGCCTGCTGTCGTCCACCTTGAGCGCATCGTATAATCGTGGAGCACTAAGCTCCGTCGGCAAGACAAGCACCATGTTTGTGCCAGCCGATGTTTCATCATCGGCTTTCTTTTGCTTGGGACGCCACTCCATTCTCCGGGGACGACCCTCCTCATCCAGGGCTCGCTGAATCTTTGCAGCCAGATCGGGCCGTGCCTTCCTTAGCGTATGCAGGTATAACCTTTCGGCTTCCTCCGGGCCGCGCAACCGCTGAACCCTGCGTTTTGTGAACGGCTGAGTCCGTCGGGCACCACCTTGGACGGTGGTACTGTCTTCTTCTTCTTCTAGTCCCTCGTCTTCGGAATCCTCAAGATCTGCCCAACGAGTGACTCAGCGCGTTGCTTGGTGGTGGGAGAGGCCCTAGCGCTCAAACACGGACACGTTGGCTGCCTCCTTCTTCTTCTTGTTGCATTCGGGCAATTGCCGATTGTGGGCAATCGGCTCATCCCTGAATCCCAGCGGTGTCTGAAGAAAGGGCAGTCCCAGTGTCTAGCGTTGTCATCTTGCTCCCTTGACTTGTCCGTGGCACGGCGCTCGTGCTCCTCCTCATCGCGATCCTGCCGACGATGTCTTCTGGCTTCTCTAGCCGGACGATCTCCTTCATCATCATAGTTGGACCGTCGGCGTTGGTCATCTTGACTCACATATTTGAGGAGGTGATCAGAGAGAGGTCGTTGATATCTTATGTTCTTCACTTCTCCTCTGTGACGTAGCGCTTGCCATCATGATGGAGCCGATCGCGTGGAAGCGGCCTCCTCTGTGTCCTTGCTATGAGAGCAGCTGCCCTCATCTCTATCTTTGCCAGAGTGGTTCCCAAGTCCTACCATGTTGATGCTGAACGTGGGACCTGGCTGGCAGGGTAGATGACTTCTACCATGTTAACGGCGGGGAAGGGCTGGGTGTCTACCTTCATGGCGTACTGGTTGAAAATTAAACGCCCCTTCTCTATCGCCGCTTGGATGTGCGACGCCACACCCTGCGGTCGTTGGTGGCATGGGAAAGCGAGTTGTGGAATTTGCAGTATGGCTTTCCGTTTAGCTCTTGCGCCGTGGGGAACTTGAGACCTTCAGGAATCGTCAACTGTTTCTCCTTGAGCAGGAGGTCGAAGATTTGTTCGGTCTTGGTCACGTCAAAATCAAATCCCCTAGGCGGCCCTGGTGGCTTTACCCATTTGCGGGACACGGGGTTCCTCCCCGAGTCCAGCCACTGCCACTTCTTGGTCTCCCGCAGGCACTTCACCTTCCTCAGCATCGACCATGACTACGCACGCTTGAACTTGTCTTGGTACAGTGCAGGTGGCGCTGTTCATATGCGATAGTTTCTGAACCATGTGCGCCAGCGAGGGATAATCTGCTTGGGAGGCCATGTCCTTGAGCTGTGTTGCAAGGCCAGCTACTGCCAACTCGACTGCTTCCTTTTCGGTTATACGAACCGAATAACATCGGTTCCTAAGATTCCTGAAACGCTGGATGTACCGTTTCTCCGCTTCGACGTAGTTGTGCTAGATCGGCAATGCTAGACTCGGAAGCTTCCTGAATGGTATTGCATATGGAACTGTTCTTCCAATTGCTTCCAAGGCTGGATGGAGTTTGCTGGCAAAGAGGTGTACCATCCAAAAGCCGATCCCGTGAGGGACTGTGAAAAGAGCCTCACGCGTAGCTGATCCGACACTGAAGCGGTCCTAGTTGCGCCAAATATCGGCCGATGTGCTCGATGGAGCTGGAGCCATCCGATCCACTGAATTTGGAGAAGTCAGGGAGCCGATATTTAGGTGGCAGCGGGATCATCTCATACTCGTCGGGGTACGGCTTGGAATAGCCGATTGCCCTTCTTTCGGCACCATGCCGAGCGGTCTCTCGATGGTGCGATCGATCCGTGTGCTGGCTGCGGAGATGCACTGAAGATTCGCCGGGGTGGCGTACTTAGCCAGCCATGTTTGCTTTTCCAGCTCGAGCCAACTGCGGAGCTGGGCTCGGGAGGTTCGTCGGGGTGGCGTACTTAGTTAGCCACGTCTGCTTCTCAAGCTCTGTTGCGACGTTCCTCTGTTTGCGCCGGAGTCCCGACGTTGTGGCCTGGTTTGAGAGTGGCCAGTTGCCACAATCTGGCACATACGTGCACGCGTATCCTTGAGGGATCTCCTTAGGCGCCTCAGCCAAGAACTGGTAGTCACTAGGGTCACCACCGATCTTGTAGACGACGAATGCCGGTGTAGCGGCACTTGGTGGTGCTGCCAACGCATATGGCAGCGGTGGACGGGCTGGAGTGGCAACTCTCCTTGATGCGTCCCGAGAGCTGGTCTTGACGGCGAGTACTGGTGGCTCATGATCTCCTGGATCACGCGCAGAGCAAGACGCTCCAACACGTTGACCAAGTTTTCAGAGTGGCGGTGTAGCGAGTGAGCCACCAAGTAGTTGATCTCCTGCCGCAGGTGGTTCCTCCGACGGGGCAGAGAGATCTATCCCATCGAGTGCACCTTGTGGTGAGAATCCCTTCCATCGATGCCATGGGTACGGGTTCTCTGAAAAGAGCCGATGAGGTCGGCTTCGAGGGTGACCTTGATCTCGTCGTATTTCTTCTTGAGCTCGGCAGGTAACTCCTCGTAGGTGACTGGCGTGCCGTCCGCCATCTCAGATGTAGATGGCGATGTGGTTGATGTAGACGATGGTCGGGCGTGCCGAGAATGTGTTGTCTGCCAAAACCCACGGCGGGCGCGCTGTCAACACGGGTAGAGCGGGAAGAGCCTAGAGCTGCGGCTGGCTGAGACCCCTCCGAGCGACGGCCCGCAATGCTCTTGTCACACGCGGCGATGCGAAGTGCAGGCGTGCCACCTGACCTATACCTGGTCGGGAAGGTGATGGGGATGCCTCGCTTAGTTCCTGCATGGCATACACGTAAACATTAAATAAGAGCCTCGATCGGCTCTCGGGTTATCTGTGAATCGGCTCAAAGAGCCTATCCACCCATGATTCGTACGGGGTGCACGAATACTTGGTGATCCTGCTTGATCAAGATAAAGCTAATGAGATCTGACGATTTAGGGTTTTCACCGCATAAGCGGATCATCCTACTCCGGGTTGGGCCTCGCGGCCACGCACGGTGCTCGTAAGCCGATCCTAAACAAGGCCAAAAAACCAACATGGCGTTGATCCTCGGAACATCCTGTTTAGGACTTGCGAACGCCACCCTACGTGCCGCCTCCTCCCCTTTGTAAGGCCTAACTATTGCAGATATTAAACTAATCCTTGCAGAGCAAGGAGCAATCGTAACGGATCAGATCTACTAAATAATGAACAAGCGGGGTGCCGCCCCCACATTAGTTACTGCGAGGAGAACTATGCTAACCTAACACATCTATGATAACTACGTTGCCCGCCATCAAAGACGCTTCAGCAGACAGCGCATGAACAACGTGGAGCTTGTGCTGCCTAGATCGCAAGATGCGATCTAGGCAGCATTCCCCAGATTGAAACCCTCGAGACGAAGGAGTTGGCGATGCGCCGAGATTGGTTTGTTTTGGGGTGAACGTTGTGTTGTTGTTTTTTCCATAAACCCTAGATACATATTTATAGTCCAGGGGACTTTCTAACGTGGGAATATCCCCACCGTGTACGAGACAAACTCTAACTTTAAATCTAAGATATAATCTACTATAATTAAAGATACACGGGCAAACTAGCCCAAATTCTCCGTGCAAGGCCGCTTCAGAGATCTTCCACGTGTAGTCTTCCAAGCCCATCTCTCTTATGGCCCACCTCTGGATTTGTCCAAAATCTGGTGATAACACTTAGCTACTCAAATACTACAATGTGTTATATATTGTATAACAACAAGTAGAATAAAGTCTTTTAGACTACATGTATTGTATTATGTGAATCAGACATAATATTGTAATGTATTTATATTTCGAATTTGTAATATAAATACTATGTATGTAATTTGATGAATATATGAATAAAATAAATTTATTCTAAAATATTCTCTTTCTATTTTTAGAAATTTTACGGGAAAAATCCGATGGAAGAAGAATTATGTTTAGTGGATAGTGCTACCACTAATACAATTTTAAGGGAAACTAAATACTTCCAAACTCTCACTAAGAGAAAGGAAGATGTTATGACTATAACCGGGAGTAACAAAGCAATAATTGGTTCAGGAAGAGCCACATTCACACTCCCTATGGGTACTACTATTGTAATTCAGAATGCACTCTTGTATCCTGAATCAACACGTACCCTTATAAGTTTCAAAGATATCCGATCAAACGATTTCCATCTTAAAACTATTAAGATGGATAAGAAAGAATATTTGCTTTTAACAAAAAGCGATGGATATGAGGAACAAACTCTCGAAAAATTCCCTTCATTTTCTTTCAGATTATACTTTACATACATTAAACCCGTACCTTATGTTGCGCACAAAATAATTTTTCATAATCTTGATAAATTCAAGACATGGCATGATCGGCTTGGTCATCGTGGAATAGGTATGATGAGAAAAGTTATAAGCAATTCTGTTGGTCATAATTTACCAATTAAAAGATGGGATTTCTATTTTCGTGCCCTCAGTTCCTTAGTTGTGCCCGGTTTTCCCCAGCTCCTTAGTTTTTCCTCAGTTTTTCCCAAGTGCTTGTTTCAAACCCGCAGAAGCAGTTTAGACGGCAGGATTCCCGTTAAGTTGACCGCTCCGTGCTGACGTGTGGGGCCGCATCGTGTGGGCCCGCGTCGCGTGGGGCTGGTAGAAAGGGACCGCGTGGGACAGGACGAGATAGCGTTTGGTTGCACGTGAGCAGGAGCTGGGTTTTGTCTCTCGGCCATTGGCATTTCCCTTTTAAGAGTACCTTTTCTGCCTCCTTCTCTCTGCCTTTTTTCACCTAATTAGTATCAAATCTAGAGAAGCTTGCATTTCTGTCTTTCTTCAATTATTATTTGTGCCTTTTGGCCCTCGTTGTTTGCCCAATATGGCAGCAAATCTAGTAGGGAGCCCAATCTAGTACTCCATCCGGTCCATATGTATGTAGTTAAATCTAGAAGCAAATCTACAGGGAATGTATGATAAATTCACAAGGTCATATAGTAGAATAGGGATAGATAATATAGATAATAAGCTGCATTCAGCAGCCAAACATAGTAGGGTTCGAGGTTCTTCACAGCAGTACAACACCATCATACTAAGGGATCCCTAGCTAACAACAAAGGGATCCCAAAAACAAAATGGAGGAGGCAGCAGCAGCAGCACACTTCCAGGACTCCGCCTACCCCATCTGCCTCTGCCTCCACTTGTTGCTCCCCTTGGGAGCCTTGGGCTTGAGCGGAGGCATGCGCCCGCCGGAGATCTCCACCCGCTGGATGCTGCGGAGGTGCATGCCGAGCGCCAAGTGCTTGGCGCGGAAGGAGTTGGGGTTCACCGACGCGCCGACCTTGGGGTTGGTGTTGCCGATGTTCTCGACATGCGTGAGGAGGCAGTTGAAGTCAGTGCCGCCGAGGCTCCTAGTGCAGAAGGGGCACATGTAGACACCCTTGGCGATGGCGAGGTAGGAGACGTACTGGCCGACCTGCAGCCTCCGCAGCACCTGGCGAGTCTTGACGTCATGGTGCTCGTCGTCGCTGCCGACGTCGCTGCCAGACAGCTGATCCATATCAAACGGGAATTTATTAGTGAATGAGTTGCAACGATGACTAACGTGCATGATAACAAAGTTAGGAAAAACAGAGGCAGCCTCAGTTAGAGTGGACACGATTATATGTCTAGACGGAACGATAAATCTCATGCACAACAAATTTGTACATAGAAATGGTTCGCTGAACCCTCCCTGTAAATCTGTGCTGATTCATCATAGGCAAAGAAACAGATTCCAGATCTGAACTTGAACACATTCTGATTATTTGCAAAATTAAACGGTTGATATCTTTTGATTCGTGCATAAAATAACTGATTGAGATCCTATGATTACTTGCATAAATTAACTGATTGAGATCCCATTATTACTTGCATAAATTAACCGAACGGCCGAACCCCAAATCTTAAACGAAATCAAGGAGGGATCAAAGCAAAATGAAATAAAATCGGCACAAATATTAGTCCAATACTCATCCATCCACAGATCCATCTACACCAGCAAAAATAGGGTTCAAAAAGGAATGAGGAACAAAAAGGAAGCAAACCGTAGTTACCTCGTTCCATGGGTCCTCCATGGAGGTGTTGTAGGGGTTCGGGGGCGGGACGTACGGCACATACTCGTAGGGATCATATCCCGGCGGGATCTGACCGCGACCGCGGCGGCCTCCGATGCAGGCGGAGGAGGCGGCGACGTCCGTTGAGGGGACGGCGGCGGCGTCCGTTGAGGGGACGGCGGCGAAGAGGGAGGCGTCGCGCTTGGGCCGACGGCGCCGTGGACGATGGGATTGGCATTCTCCTTGTCCATCTCGCCGGCAGAGGAGAGGGAGAGAGGGTTTTTGCTTTGGAGAAGATGATGGGACGTGAGACGAGGCGGCGTTGCGTAGGCGAGTGAGAGTGACAGAGATAGTGGGAGGAGGCGTCTATAAAGACAAGGGGTGGTTAATGCGACCCGCGTCCTACGCGTCCACCGCGCACGTCTGCACGTCTTGGACTTCTGCAATGCGCCACGCGTCCACGATTGCACGTCTTCGACTTGCCGCGACCGGCGTCTACGCGTCAACAATTGCACGTCTTTCATTTACCGCAACACGCGTCCTCGAGTCTAACCCTGGAAATTTAGATATACTCAGGTATAACCACGAGTATTATACTAGCATTTTTGTGTGCTCAGTTTTCCCCTTGAGTGCTAATACTGGCTAGTGCAATATGCTCAGTTTACCCTCAAGTAGCTGGTCAACAGAGAGTCAATAAATGGGATTAACTAGTTAAATAAGTCATTTAATGTGCAAAAATTCCGAAAAATAGTGGCACATACTCATGGAGTCTTTACCACAAATTGCCACTTCTCAAAACATAGATAAGTCATAGATAAATCAAGTTTTACCACAAATTGCCACTTCTCAAAGGCCTTCTCAAATCACCTAGTAGCTATGAAGGTGCATGGTTTTCCACAATAAGCCCTTCCCAAAACAGCTTTCCCCAAAACATACTTTGTCTAAATGAGGCCACAATTCTCACACTCATGTATATTTGTATTGAAAATAGTTTGAGATAGGCCAAGATGGGTTTTATTGTACAAAACACGCATTTTCCATTTTTAAATCTCATATTTGAATCCCTTAGTCTGTTTATTACATAGGTGCCCTTGGTTTCTTGATACTACTCAGTTTTGCCCTCTCCCTCCACAAATTCTCTCACACGTGCAACATTGCCCTGATCGTATGATCTAACGGGCAGGATAACCCCTCTATCTCTCTGTCGGCGGTTACCTTCCACTCTCTAATTATGCTAAAGGGCGGTTTTCTATATTCATTTTCACGCGCTAAAAATTATAAATTGTTTTAGGCATTACTTTTCACGCAAAAAATGATAAACCATCACCGATTTGTTGTAGCCATAAATTTTCACGCAAAAAATGATAAACCATCACCGATTTGTTGTAGCCATTAATTTTCACGAAAATCCCAAATCATAAACCATCACCGATTTGTTGTAGCCATTAATTTTCACGCAAAAAATGATAAACCATCACCGATTTGTTGTATCCATTACTTTTCACGCAAAAAATGATAAACCATCACCGATTTCTTGTAGCCATTACTATTCACGGTAAAAATGATAAACGAACCAATCTATCTATCTCTGTATTTGAAGTTTGGAAGGGTTTACCATCTAGTTATGTTAACTTTCGAGGTTTTGACCTGAAAACAAATGGGTATTATAAAGGGAAATAAAAGTTCAAAAAAATGTAAAAATGAAACAATCTACCTATCTTTGTATAGAAGATCGTCTGTATGATTTTTGAGGTCATTTAGAGAAGGTAGAAAAAAATCCCTTTTGAGAAGGTCGAAAAAACCTAACTTGTTACAAAAGCTGGTTTCAGTGAGACCTAACCAAATTTGGCATACATTATGCCATATCTATAACAACAAGGAATATCTAAAAGGGAAAGTTTCACAAAATTTGAAATTTATGGCGAAAATGATGCCATACATGATGTTGTTTTTCGAGGTTTTGACCTGAAAATCAATTGGATATTATAAAGGGAAATAAAAAGTTTGAAAAATATAAAAACGAAACAATCTATTTATCTATGTATAGAAGATCAGCTGTATGAAATTTGAGGTTATTTAGAGAAGGTAGAATAAATCACCTTGTTAGAAAAGCTGGTTTAAGTGAGACGAAACGACATGCGTTTAAGCAAAGTGATTTTTTCGAACATCTCCAAATGATCCCAAATTTGCCATACATGATGCCATACGTGTAACAACAAGGAACCCTATCTAAAAAGTGTCAAAAAAGTTTGCCCAACCGTATAGCTCTATCAAAAAGAACCTCACCATGGCGCTAGTATAATTTTGGGCTTAGTTACAAACTTTCGTTACCTAACCTTCAACACGAAACTTGTTTCAAATCACTTTTGGCGTACAAGAAACAAATCCCTCCTTGATTCGAGCACCACAGCCTCCAAACTTTGCCGATGCCGATATCGGCATGGTCAGAACGGCTATGCTCGCCGCCACTGCTAGGTCACCGTCGGGATGCACCCTCAATCCCGTCCCCTCATTCGATCACTGACACACCAGAGATACCGCCGAGGCCAATGCTGAACGTACATGCTGATGCAAATGCCGAACATGCATCCACGCCGATGTGGGCACGGCCACGCTGCCCCGCTATGCTGGACGCCACAGACCACCGCGAGGTCTTTCCCTTCGCCACCACACTCTTCTAGCACCCATCTATACACGCCAGAAAGGAGAGACACTAGTTTTCTCTACATTGCTCGCGTTCGTGTCGGACACGGTCAGTCAAAGTTTTGAGGTAGTCATCGATGTCGTCGACCATTTCTTCTCTTCTTTGCATGGTTAAACGCGTCTAGTTCATATCTATCTAATGCGTCTGGTCTCGCCTCATGCAGTTCTTTGTGGACGTCGATCTCATCTCGGCACCCCGCAGGCCACCTCCTCCGTGCCATCGCCGTAGAGCTCCGTTTAAAAATCTATTCCTACCCGTGTATTGCCCCTTGTATCAGCGCCATGGCCCATTTGTCATTCGATATACCGAAGCCCCACTCATGCGTGTTTTGGTCAGGGATACAACGATGCTTACGGTCAAACAAAGATGGATGGTCTGATGTGTCTTTGCGGGCTCTACGTGGCCCCACTAGCCAGAAGATAATGGTCAACCGTCGGGCAACCGGCCGTTACAGCATCTGTGATGGTTTCAGACAAGGTCTTGGGGAAAACTGGAATAGGTATGATGAGAAAAATTATAAGAAATTCTAGGTCACAATTTACCAATTAAAAGATTTCCTAAGTCATCAGATTTTGTATGCACGGCATGTGCTACTGGGAAATTAATTATTAAGCCATCCTACCGCAAAGTGAAAACTGAGTCGCTTAATTTTGTTGAAAGAATTCAAGGAGATATATGTGGTCCAATACAACCTCTATCAGGACCCTTTAGTTATTTTATGGTGCTAATTGATGCATCCACTAGATGGTCACATGTGTGTTTATTATCGACACGTAACCATACCTTTCCCAAACTAATAGCTCAAATTATCAAATTAAGAGCAAATCATCCTGAACACAGGATTAAAACAATAAGAATGGACAATGCGGCTGAATTTAGCTCACGTGCATTCAATGATTATTGTATGGCCTTAGGCATTCATCTAGAACATTCTGTACCTTATGTTCATACTCAAAATGGATTGGCTGAATCTTTAATCAAAAGAGTAAAATTAATTGCTAGACCATTATTGCAGAATTGCAATTTACCAACCTCTTGTTGGGGACATGCGGTTTTACACGCCGCAGATCTGATACAAGTCAGACCAACTGCATATCATGAAACTTCCCCATTTCAAATAGTACGAGGCAATCAGCCAAGTATTTCCCACCTGCGAAAATTCGGTTGCGCTGTATACGTACCGATATCACCACCGCAGCGTACCTCCATGGGCCCCCATAGAAAAATTGGAATCTATGTGGGATATAAATCTCCGTCAATTATAAAATATTTAGAACCCCTAACAGGGGACCTGTTTACAGCCCGGTACGCTGATTCAATTTTTGATGAGGACCATTTCCCGGCATTAGGGGGAGAAACAAACCACAAAGAATGCCAGGAAATAGATTGGAATGTAACAGACATCCAATCCTTAGATCCACGTACTAAAGAATCTGAATCTGAAGTTCAGAGAATAATAGATTTGCAACACTTTGCAAATAACTTGCCAGATGCATTTACTGATCACAAAGGTGTCACTAAATCATATATCCCTGCAGTCAATGCACCAGAACGAGTAGAGGTACCAAATAAAACTACTCAACTCCCAATTACAAATAAAAGGGGGAGAAATCTGGTCTCAAGGGAAAAGGCTTCTCCAAAGCCACCGCGGAAACAAAGGAAATCTATGACGGTAAATGCAAATCAACCTGAAGTTGATAGACACCAAGATGATGTTCAACATCAAGAACCTAGCATAAATGTGCACAAAAATTCTAATGCTGGGACATCGAAACAACCAGACTCCATTGTTATGGGAAATCACACGGTGCCTGAAGAAACTAATGAAATTTCCATCAACTATATTGATTCGCGAGAATCATATAATAGAAAGACTACAATTGTCGAAACATATTGTCAACACCCGGATTTTTAAGTCCAGATGTCTATTATGCCATTCCTCGCAATCCCAGGAATATTGTTTTTGCGAGACATAATAGATTAATATCATAACACATCATTCATTACAACGCATAATTGTCTTACAACAAGGAATCACATGATCCAGTCTCATTACAATAGTAGATGATCTATTGATCAATTACAAAACACATAGCGGAAAGCGAAGTAGCGTAGTAGTAGTCCATCTATTCCACAGGCAACTGTTGACGTCAGGAATGATCCTAGTTGTCGTAGACGTCCGCTGTCCTTCTTCCGGGTTCCGGTCCTCTTCATAGTCTGGCCATTTGAATAGCCAGGGACAAAGCCATGAGTACTTTAAAGTACTCGCAAACTAATACTAAGGTAAACACTATCAACTATAGAAGGGGGATGCTAAGCTCTAGTTTCATTTGCATAAAGCCAGTTTTATTTCATAAACACTTTCGTAATCAAAAACCTTCATTTGCTCAACTAACTCAAGTGGGAACATTAGTGTCATTCCCACAACTCCGTTGTGATTCAAAGTCAAAGTCACCTTTCAATTCAAATCACAAGTCACCATTCACCTTTTCAAATTCAAGTCACCCTTCACATGTCACATTTTGAAAATGGTCTGATGACGGAACGGTATGGCCATTCCAACCGTCCATAACCGTGGACGCGGCTATTCGAATAGATCTACACTCTGCAGAGGTCGTACACTTGTGCCACAACATTTGCAATAATCCGTCGGGGTTAACTGGCCCTGATTTACCACACTCCGTGTGCGGACTACCAACCATAACCTTTCACTTACATATCCTAGTATAGGCATCTCTCCCCATGAGCTTGGCCTCCCGTGAAAACCAACTGTTAACCCGGGAACTGCACAGGGCTTGGGCCGGACATTCACCTCATATTCACGTCATTTCATATCACTTCACTTTTGTAGAGGCAGCCTCCAGCATAACCCCGATGACGCTTGTTTAGAGGGAACCCATACTAAGATACATAAACTTCTAGTTAAGCCCTACCCATATCAGGTATTGTGGGGGTACTTGCAAAATTGGAATGGTATCGCATCCAAACCCAACCATCAGTTTTTGGTAAAATTCACCAAGTCATTCACCAGTCACATTCACCTTCAAAATCTTTCAATAGAATGACTCATCATTCCAAGGTTTTCAAAATCATTTCAACTCACAAGTTCCCATCTAGAGTAGCCACTTTTGATATTGAGCACTAGCAACTAATCATGAGGGGTGCTAACTAGCTTATAGCCTTCTAGGCTAAGTTTGATACTCTTGTAGTATTCTATCTCTAGACCAAAGTTAACTATAAAAGCAAGTTATAAATAATCAAAAGCAAAAGCTTGTAAGAGTAAAACTGGGAAATGGGATCATTAAGCATAAAGTAAAAAGTGGTAGTGCCTTGCTCTTGTAGAGCTTTGCACTTTGCAAGTATTTTAGCTTGCAAAAGTCTAGCTTGCAAAGGTGTTAGCTTGCCTTGGTTGGTGTATTGATCAAAGTGGTCTTCTTCTCCTTCTTCTTGGTAGAATACCTCTTCTTCTTGATAGTCTCCGGTACTAGCGTCTATAAACGAATACGAGGATACAATCACCAAACAATTCATTGGCTATTCCAAACATCACATATATTCACACAAACTATTCTATTCACACTATTAACACAATTTGGTGCATTGGTGGTATTGCTTTGAGGAAGAATAATTTCCTCTTATTTTATATGTAAAAGATAGTTTCCATATAGTTCTCGAGGAATAATTTCCTCTCATTGAATCTTCTTTAAGATTTAATTTCCCAAATCATCACACATGAATTTATGTTGACCTAAGTCAACCATTCATCATCATCATTTGAGAAAATGATTTAAATGAGGTAGGAATACCTCATACCATTTAATAAGGCCTATTATGATTTAAAATCTCCAAGTATTTCATGTGAGAGTATTTGACCAGGGGTTCAAACTTCATATGAAAATACTTGGGACAAGATTTAAATGAAGCGAAACACTTCATATAATTTACACAAGTAAACTAGCATCACTCATTACTATTAAGTGGGTAAATGTGTTGTTCTCTTATTTAGGAAAATTAATTTCCTCTCATACTACATAAGGTGTTACTTTTAATTACTCAGAGATATAACTTCTTCTCATTGTCTCATTAAGCTTTAATTTCTCTTATGAATAATATATGACCTAGGTTGACCCAAGTCAACCTCTTCATACTTATCATTTGAGAAAATGATTTAAATGAGGTGAACACCTCATGCTATTTAATTCCTATTAATATCCTCAAGGGAGCATATATGAGACCAAACAAAAGGGCCATCACATTACTTTAGGCCACTTGGTAAGTTGATTTAAATGAGGTGGTACACCTCATAGATTTGAATCCTAATTTTGAACATAATTTAAATGAGGTGGTGCACCTCATGCATTTTAATAACACATAGTAAAGATTTAATATCATCAACTAATTCAATATGAGATTTTAACAAACCAGGGTATCTACCTCAAATTGAATTAGTTGAGACAAGATTTAAATGAGAGGGAAACTCTCATACAATTTAAATACCATTTTGGAAAAAGTTTAAATGAGCTAGAAATGGCCAGATAGCCATTATTTGAATCTAGCCCAAGATCATATGAAACAACTATAGTATTTTATTACATAATAAATTAGACAACATCAAATGTGATTTTTGAGAGGTGGAACCACCTCAAAATAGTTTATGGTTGATTTTTAAGATTTATTTGAAGTTTGAAAAGTTACTGATTTGTTATTTTTACTATTCAAAAACTACAACACCTTTTGATTTGAATCCAGTGTGGTTGGATGGGGCCTTTCATGAGCTTTCTAAATATATAAAATTTGTTGGAATTGGCTCAGTAGATTTGGATCTATTGAATTTTGAATCTAGCATCAGATTGCAATATATGTCTATTCTGGATTTTTGAAAATAAACGGTGGGCTGGCGGGAAGGTAAGTGGGCCGAAAGATTTGAACAGAGGGAACCAGCCCAGCTAGCGGTTTGGGCTGCTGACAGCGTGGGGCCCAGTGGTCAGTGGGTCACTCACCCGAAGCGGTACGCAGGGCTTAAGGCCGTTGGATCAGACGACGATCGAACGGAGGAGCGTCGTCGTCGTCGTCAGCGAGAAGCAGCGGCGGGCACGGCGGAGGTAGGGGGTCGGCGGCGCTTCCGGGCTCCGGGGATCGACGGCGATGGGCGGCGACGACGTTGTCGTGGACGGGGAAGCCGATGGAGCAGACGGCGGCTCGGATGATGGCCGAAATCGACGGCTTGCTTGGCGGAGGTGCTGCGGGTCTTCAGCTCGCAATTGGGCGGCTGCCGGCGATGATGTGGCTGGGAGAGGAGCGGTGGAGGATCAGAGAGGGGAGAGGAGTGGTTTGTGTGAAGAGAGGGAGGGCTGAGGGGCGCTATTTATAGCTGGCGGAGATGGCCGGGGTGTGCCGTGAAGGGGCGACCATGGCGACGGCGTCTGGAGCGACGAAGGGGCAGGGGAGTGGGCGCGTACGGTTGGTGACGTCCAGGCGGTGCTGAAGCGCGTCGTGGCGAGGACAGGGAAGGAGTGGTCGCGTCGTCCTCTTCCTGCGTCATGGCAGTACGGGGGCGGACGGTCGGCGACGATGGCGTCGTCCACAGGGCGTGCGAGGGCCAGTGGGCGTGTCCACTGCGTTGCTGACGTCGAGAGGAAGCTGCTGGTGAAAGGATAGGTCAAGGGGAGCGCGGAGTCGACGGGGCGAAGCGGTGTCCTGGCGCGCTCCGGGGCGTCACCATGCGCGTCCTGTCGCGCATGGGCGTTTTCTGGGCGCGTCGGTTCACGCGGTTGCTGGTCAATGTTGACGTCGAAAAGGTCAAGGGGGTACACGGTCGTGATCAGCAGAGTGAGGGCAAGCTCAGAGACATGCTGAGGTGATTTGGATGGGAGAGGAGAGGGGTGAGCATGGTGAGGTGACAAGAGGCCGGCATGGTCTAGGTTTTTGGTCATGGTGACCAAAGCAAGGGCAGGCAAGTGGTGGCTCTGGTGCTGCAGGGTAGGGATGGTCTCCAGAAGTGCAGAGGTGGCCAGAGTTGGACTTGGTCCAAGGTAAAATGGAGGTATGGGCAACATTCCACACCCTGCCTGCAAGGTGTTCGAGGTAATGCCCGCAAGAAAGTTTTTGTCAAATTTTGGAAAAACCTTTGGTGGGTCTCAAACATATATTCATAGAAGTGGAATGGTGGTGGTGGGGTTCCATTTGGTGAAGAATTGCAAAAAGGAAAAAGTGGGATGATCTTCTCTTTATTTCAAGGTCTCCACTTGGCAACACTATACTGGTCAACCTGGTCAACATGAGGTGGGGTGGTCAACATGAAAGTTGTTGACCTTCATATGGTCTTGGATGACATGGTCAGAGTTGACCAAGGTTGGTTGAAGAAAAGTCAAAGGCAGGGGTGTAAAGTAGGGAAGATGTTATAAAAGGGTCACATGACCATTATCATATGTATGTGAGTTTTGAATTTTCCTTTGATTTGATTCTTGTTTCTTTGATGCAAATGTGTTTGTTTATCATATATTAGTATTCTACAAGCAAGAGATCAAGCCATGGTGGCCTTGCTTGAAGATTTGCAAATTTGGTTCTATGTGTATTTGAGTAAAAAGGGGATTTTCTCACCAATTGCTTTCTCTCCATTTTGTTTTGACTTTTGTTGACTCTAAAGTGATTCTTATTGGTTTAGAAACATTTTCAAACCATTGAATCCATTTCAAAAGGTCTTGGTCAAAGATTTGCAAAAATGGCCATAACACATAAGAGGTGATGTGTTAAGTTTTAGTATTTTTGAAAAGGGTTCACCTTGCTTCACTTGGACATGGGTTAGGGTCAATTTGGTGTTATATTAGGTTTGGAGAAGGTTTCACACCATTTGGTCAAGGTAGAAAAGCATAGGTCAAGATTTGGTGAAAAGGGTTATGGTTCTCATATGCCTCTATGCATATGTTGTAATGATTTTTGATTTGAGTGTTTGTGGCCCAATTGATGTTGTTGAATGTTGAAAAGGTATTTGGAAGGGATCCAACCATTCACAACAAGTCCTAGGGTCACACTTCTCAAATTCACAAATTTGCATTTTTCTCACATATGCCTCTATGGCATTTTTAGTTTCTTTTTATTTTCTTTGGAAAACCACTTGGAATTGGTTGGGTAGGTACTAGATAAGGTGTATGAAGGTTTTCTAAACCTCTAAGCAAAGTAGCAAAGCTTAGGGTAAAGTTTTATAAAAATAGCCATAGGCACATATGCCTTTTTCTTATTTAATTTCTTTTTATTTCATTTTATCTAGTAGTGGTGAAAAGAGGGGTGAGGTCTAGGGTTTAGTGGGGTTCACAAAGGTTCACCACCATTTAGCAAAATTAAAAAAGGTAGGGTTCAAGATTTACCTATTAGGGTTATATGTTCCCATAGGTCTTTTATTTTATTTTGGGTTTCTCAAAAAGGATCCAAAGGATTTCTGGAGAAGATTAGGGTTTAAGGTTTTCTTATTTGATTTCTTTCTCCTTTGTTTTATTTGGTTGGTGATCTTCACTTGATCACTTTGGGGTTTTAGGGTTTAGCACATAAGCATCATAACACTCATCATGGCAAAACACAAGATTTGAACAAGATCTATTTGTATCAATCTTATTTTAATAAAAGTTTTTGTTGGTTCCAAAATTTGGAACCAGGGAAATTCATTTGTTTTGTTTTGAAATTTTTGGGTTGTTACAAACCCTTCCCCCTTAAACAAATCTCGTCCCGAGATTTTAAGAAAAGTTAGGTTCCTAAGAGAGATTGAGCATTTTAATAACAGGAGGCAGGGTCTGGGGTGCTTCCTGAGCTTCAGTGGCAGTCATGTGGTAGAGACGGCCGTTGTTGTTGTTCTGGTTCCTTCTTCCGGCAAAGCGACGCTGTTGCTGAGCAGGCGCTGCGGGGTTGGCGGCAATCCTGGCAAGCTTTTTGGGGCACTCGTTGGAGAAGTGACCCACAACTCCACATTCATAGCAGTTGACGGTGGACTTGTCTTTGGGGTTGACGGGGGTAGCATTGCTTCCAGTCCTCGGGGCGGTATTGGGGTTGTTGTTGTTTCCATTGTTGTTGCTGTTGTTGGGGCGGTTGTTGTTGTTGTTGTTGTTCCCTCCGGGCTTCGGGGGTCCTCCGTTGTTGTTGGTGTAGTTGGGGCGATAATTCTGGCAGGGGGCTTGTTGTATCTTGGGGTGAATCCTCCGGAGGAGTTGTTGCGATACTTCTGGTTATGGTGGGGTCCACTCTGGTTCATCATTCTGCGCTTGCGGTTCTCGTTGGCCTGATGCAGCTTTCCTTCCATCTGAATGGCTGAGTCCACGAGGGCTTCTAAGTCAGCGAACGGAATGTTCACCAACACAGTTTGCATCTCGTCGTGCAATCCGTTCAGAAATCTTTCCTTCCTCTTCTCATTGGTGTCGGTCTCATCCGGGGCGTACCTTGACAGCGTAAGAAACCTGTCGCGGTATTCCACCACGGACATCCTTCCTTGCTTGAGTTCACGGAACTCATCTCTCATCTTCTTAATCAGTCCTTGGGGCACATGGTATTTGCTAAACTTAGTCTTGAAGTCTTCCCAGGTCATCATCTGTCCCGCATTCATTGCGCGGGCGCTTGTCCACCAGGCTCTGGCGGGTCCTGACAGATAGTGGGTGGCGAACAGTACTTTCTCGGCGTCTTCAACTTGTGCAACCTCCAGGTTGTTCTCCATTGTCTGGAGCCAGTCATCAGCATCTAGGGGTTCTTCAGTCTTGTTGAACATCGGAGGGTTGGTGTGCTGAAAGTTCTTCAGCTTTGACCCTGGGTGATCGTGGTTTCCGTGGCCTTGGTTGTTCTGAGCTATCTGTTGCAGTGCAGCAATGTTGGCTTGTCGTTCAGCTCTCTCGACTTCTCGGTCTGCCATCATCGTCTGCAGCAGTTGCATCATGGCATCCTGGGTGGTGTTGCGGGTTGGTGGGGCCATCTGGACATCGAGGTAGATGATAAGATAAGAGGGAAATTTCTATGGTTTGTTTTGTTAAATTTTTAAAAGTTCACAAATTGAAAAATTTGAGTAGTGTTGCGGGGGTAAAAACCAACAACACTTTTTCATTCATACCAAGCATCATACATTACAAAACTAACACACCGTTGGTTTGAAGAACCATTCATCGTTCTACGATACAAGGGGAATCCTGATACAACTCACACCTACTTAAGTGCTTGGGTGATACTACTCTTCAGGGTGGATTCTTCTTCTTCACGGGTGAGATGCTTGGCGAGAGGTGAGGGCGTTGTCCAAATCTCTGCGGGTTTTGTACTGCCTGAAGTCCTGAGGTGCTTCATAGGGGTTCATCTTTGGTTGTGGTGGGGGCATGGTCATCGGTCTTCCCATGGAGTCATGTCTTGGGTAGTAGATGAAGCGAGTGTTCTTGATCTTGTCCTCATTTTGTCCACACAGACGGAAATTGCTTCTTGCATAGCTTTGTCTAGTCCTTCCTTCCAAGTGTTTCCCGTTACAGAAAACCAAATGGTTTCCCATACTGGGGCATCAAGCTTCCTTCGTAGATCAGTAGAAACGTCCCACCGGGGTGGTTCTCCTAACTGAGCTTTGAGGGGTATTCCGAAGAACTCAGGATACGGGTGTCCCAGATAGTCCACCAGTTGCTTCAATTCCTTTTCGAAACTTTTGTCGTCTCCGGATCCAAGCTTATAGGATTCCCATTGGTACGTCATCTGTGAGCAAAGAGGAGGAGTGAATTAAAGAAGTAGTCAGGTGTGCAAAATTTTAGATAGTGCTACAACGAAAGCAGAGTATGAATTTCTCATTTTGAAAAAAGATTTCAAGGGTAAGAGTGGAAATAAGTTTTTCACAAATATTCACCTCTTTGGTTTTTGAAACTAAGTTTTTCAGACGTCCATTCTAACTAGGGTCTCCTAAGGTCAACAATGGCTCTGATACCAACTTGTCAACACCCGGATTTTTAAGTCCAGATGTCTATTATGCCATTCCTCGCAATCCCAGGAATATTGTTTTTGCGAGACATAATAGATTAATATCATAACACATCATTCATTACAACGCATAATTGTCTTACAACAAGGAATCACATGATCCAGTCTCATTACAATAGTAGATGATCTATTGATCAATTACAAAACACATAGCGGAAGCGAAGTAGCGTAGTAGTAGTCCATCTATTCCACAGGCAACTGTTGACGTCAGGAATGATCCTAGTTGTCGTAGACGTCCTGCTGTCCTTCTTCCGGGTTCTGGTACTCCTCTTCATAGTCTGGCCATTTGAATAGCCAGGGACAAAGCCATGAGTACTTTAAAGTACTCGCAAACTAATACTAAGGTAAACACTATCAACTATAGAAGGGGATGCTAAGCTCTAGTTTCATTTGCATAAAGCCAGTTTTATTTCATAAACACTTTCGTAATCAAAAACCTTCATTTGCTCAACTAACTCAAGTGGGAACATTAGTGTCATTCCCACAACTCCGTTGTGATTCAAAGTCAAAGTCACCTTTCAATTCAAATCACAAGTCACCATTCACCTTTTCAAATTCAAGTCACCCTTCACATGTCACATTTTGAAAATGGTCTGATGACGGAACAGTATGGCCATTCCAACCGTCCATAACCGTGGGCGACCATTCGAATAGATCTACACTCTGCAGAGGTCGTACACTTGTGCCACAACATTTGCAATAATCCGTCGGGGTTAACTGGCCCTGATTTACCACTCCGTGTGCGGACTACCAACCATAACCTTTCACTTACATATCCTAGTATAGGCATCTCTCCCCATGAGCTTGGCCTCCCGGTGAAACCAACTGTTAACCCGGGAACTGCACAGGGCTTGGGCCGGACATTCACCTCATATTCACGTCATTTCATATCACTTCACTTTTGTAGAGGCAGCCTCCAGCATAACCCCGATGACGCTTGTTTAGAGGGAACCCATACTAAGATACATAAACTTCTAGTTAAGCCCTACCCATATCAGGTATTGTGGGGGTACTTGCAAAATTGGAATGGTATCGCATCCAAACCCAACCATCAGTTTTTGGTAAAATTCACCAAGTCATTCACCAGTCATTCACCTTCAAAATCTTTCAATAGAATGACTCATCATTCCAAGGTTTTCAAAATCATTTCAACTCACAAGTTCCCATCTAGAGTAGCCACTTTTGATATTGAGCACTAGCAACTAATCATGAGGGGTGCTAACTAGCTTATAGCCTTCTAGGCTAAGTTTGATACTCTTGTAGTATTCTATCTCTAGACCAAAGTTAACTATAAAAGCAAGTTATAAATAATCAAAAGCAAAAGCTTGTAAGAGTAAAACTGGGAAATGGGATCATTAAGCATAAAGTAAAAAGTGGTAGTGCCTTGCTCTTGTAGAGCTTTGCACTTTGCAAGTATTTTAGCTTGCAAAAGTCTAGCTTGCAAAGGTGTTAGCTTGCCTTGGTTGGTGTATTGATCAAAGTGGTCTTCTTCTCCTTCTTCTTGGTAGAATACCTCTTCTTCTTGATAGTCTCCGGTACTAGCGTCTATAAACGAATACGAGGATACAATCACCAAACAATTCATTGGCTATTCCAAACATCACATATATTCACACAAACTATTCTATTCACACTATTAACACAATTTGGTGCATTGGTGGTATTGCTTTGAGGAAGAATAATTTCCTCTTATTTTATATGTAAAAGATAGTTTCCATATAGTTCTCGAGGAATAATTTCCTCTCATTGAATCTTCTTTAAGATTTAATTTCCCAAATCATCACACATGAATTTATGTTGACCTAAGTCAACCATTCATCATCATCATTTGAGAAAATGATTTAAATGAGGTAGGAATACCTCATACCATTTAATAAGGCCTATTATGATTTAAAATCTCCAAGTATTTCATGTGAGAGTATTTGACCAGGGGTTCAAACTTCATATGAAAATACTTGGGACAAGATTTAAATGAAGTGAAACACTTCATATAATTTACACAAGTAAACTAGCATCACTCATTACTATTAAGTGGGTAAATGTGTTGTTTTCTTATTTAGGAAAATAATTTCCTCTCATACTACATAAGGTGTTACTTTTAATTACTCAGAGATATAACTTCTTCTCATTGTCTCATTAAGCTTTAATTTCTCTTATGAATAATATATGACCTAGGTTGACCCAAGTCAACCTCTTCATACTTATCATTTGAGAAAATGATTTAAATGAGGTGAACACCTCATGCTATTTAATTCCTATTAATATCCTCAAGGGAGCATATATGAGACCAAACAAAAGGGCCATCACATTACTTTAGGCCACTTGGTAAGTTGATTTAAATGAGGTGGTACACCTCATAGATTTGAATCCTAATTTTGAACATAATTTAAATGAGGTGGTGCACCTCATGCATTTTAATAACACATAGTAAAGATTTAATATCATCAACTAATTCAATATGAGATTTTAACAAACCAGGGTATCTACCTCAAATTGAATTAGTTGAGACAAGATTTAAATGAGAGGGAAACTCTCATACAATTTAAATACCATTTTGGAAAAAGTTTAAATGAGCTAGAAATGGCCAGATAGCCATTATTTGAATCTAGCCCAAGATCATATGAAACAACTATAGTATTTTATTACATAATAAATTAGACAACATCAAATGTGATTTTTGAGAGGTGGAACCACCTCAAAATAGTTTATGGTTGATTTTTAAGATTTATTTGAAGTTTGAAAAGTTACTGATTTGTTATTTTTACTATTCAAAAACTACAACACCTTTTGATTTGAATCCAGTGTGGTTGGATGGGGCCTTTCATGAGCTTTCTAAATATATAAAATTTGTTGGAATTGGCTCAGTAGATTTGGATCTATTGAATTTTGAATCTAGCATCAGATTGCAATATATGTCTATTCTGGATTTTTGAAAATAAACGGTGGGCTGGCGGGAAGGTAAGTGGGCCGAAAGATTTGAACAGAGGGAACCAGCCCAGCTAGCGGTTTGGGCTGCTGACAGCGTGGGGCCCAGTGGTCAGTGGGTCACTCACCCGAAGCGGTACGCAGGGCTTAAGGCCGTTGGATCAGACGACGATCGAACGGAGGAGCGTCGTCGTCGTCGTCAGCGAGAAGCAGCGGCGGGCACGGCGGAGGTAGGGGGTCGGCGGCGCTTCCGGGCTCCGGGGATCGACGGCGATGGGCGGCGACGACGTTGTCGTGGACGGGGAAGCCGATGGAGCAGACGGCGGCTCGGATGATGGCCGAAATCGACGGCTTGCTTGGCGGAGGTGCTGCGGGTCTTCAGCTCGCAATTGGGCGGCTGCCGGCGATGATGTGGCTGGGAGAGGAGCGGTGGAGGATCAGAGAGGGGAGAGGAGTAGTTTGTGTGAAGAGAGGGAGGGCTGAGGGGCGCTATTTATAGCTGGCGGAGATGGCCGGGGTGTGCCGTGAAGGGGCGACCATGGCGACGGCGTCTGGAGCGACGAAGGGGCAGGGGAGTGGGCGCGTACGGTTGGTGACGTCCAGGCGGTGCTGAAGCGCGTCGTGGCGAGGACAGGGAAGGAGTGGTCGCGTCGTCCTCTTCCTGCGTCATGGCAGTACGGGGGCGGACGGTCGGCGACGATGGCGTCGTCCACAGGGCGTGCGAGGGCCAGTGGGCGTGTCCACTGCGTTGCTGACGTCGAGAGGAAGCTGCTGGTGAAAGGATAGGTCAAGGGGAGCGCGGAGTCGACGGGGTGTCCTGGCGCGCTCCGGGGCGTCACCATGCGCGTCCTGTCGCGCATGGGCGTTTTCTGGGCGCGTCGGTTCACGCGGTTGCTGGTCAATGTTGACGTCGAAAAGGTCAAGGGGGTACACGGTCGTGATCAGCAGAGTGAGGGCAAGCTCAGAGACATGCTGAGGTGATTTGGATGGGAGAGGAGAGGGGGTGAGCATGTGGAGGTGACATGAGGCCGGCATGGTTAGGTTTTTGGTCATGGTGACCAAAGCAAGGGCAGGCAAGTGGTGGCTCTGGTGCTGCAGGGTAGGGAGGGTCTCCAGAAGTGCAGAGGTGGCCAGAGTTGGACTTGGTCCAAGGTAAAATGGAGGTATGGGCAACATTCCACACCCTGCCTGCAAGGTGTTCGAGGTAATGCCCGCAAGAAAGTTTTTGTCAAATTTTGGAAAAACCTTTGGTGGGTCTCAAACATATATTCATAGAAGTGGAATGGTGGTGGTGGGGTTCCATTTGGTGAAGAATTGCAAAAAGGAAAAAGTGGGATGATCTTCTCTTTATTTCAAGGTCTCCACTTGGCAACACTATACTGGTCAACCTGGTCAACATGAGGTGGGGTGGTCAACATGAAAGTTGTTGACCTTCATATGGTCTTGGATGACATGGTCAGAGTTGACCAAGGTTGGTTGAAGAAAAGTCAAAGGCAGGGGTGTAAAGTAGGGAAGATGTTATAAAAGGGTCACATGACCATTATCATATGTATGTGAGTTTTGAATTTTCCTTTGATTTGATTCTTGTTTCTTTGATGCAATTGTGTTTGTTTATCATATATAAGTATTCTACAAGCAAGAGATCAAGCCATGGTGGCCTTGCTTGAAGATTTGCAAATTTGGTTCTATGTGTATGTGAGGGAAAAAGGGATTTTCTCACCAATTGCTTTCTCTCCATTTGTTTTGACTTTTGTTGACTCTAATGTGATTCTTATGAGTTTAGAAACATTTTCAAACCATTGAATCCATTTCAAAAGGTCTTGGTCAAAGATTTGCAAAAATGGCCATAACACATAAGAGGTGATGTGTTAAGTTTTAGTATTTTTGAAAAGGGTTCACCTTGCTTCACTTGGACATGGGTTAGGGTCAATTTGGTGTTATATTAGGTTTGGAGAAGGTTTCACACCATTTGGTCAAGGTAGAAAAGCATAGGTCAAGATTTGGTGAAAAGGGTTATGGTTCTCATATGCCTCTATGCATATGTTGTAATGATTTTTGATTTGAGTGTTTGTGGCCCAATTGATGTTGTTGAATGTTGAAATGGTATTTGGAAGGTGATCCAACCATTCACAACAAGTCCTAGGGTCACACTTCTCAAATTCACAAATTTGCATTTTTCTCACATATGCCTCTATGGCATTTTTAGTTTCTTTTTATTTTCTTTGGAAAACCACTTGGAATTGGTTGGGTAGGTACTAGATAAGGTGTATGAAGGTTTTCTAAACCTCTAAGCAAAGTAGCAAAGCTTAGGGTAAAGTTTTATAAAAATAGCCATAGGCACATATGCCTTTTTCTTATTTAATTTCTTTTTATTTCATTTTATCTAGTAGTGGTGAAAAGAGGGGTGAGGTCTAGGGTTTAGTGGGGTTCACAAAGGTTCACCACCATTTAGCAAAATTAAAAAAGGTAGGGTTCAAGATTTACCTATTAGGGTTATATGTTCCCATAGGTCTTTTATTTTATTTTGGGTTTCTCAAAAAGGATCCAAAGGATTTCTGGAGAAGATTAGGGTTTAAGGTTTTCTTATTTGATTTCTTTCTCCTTTGTTTTATTTGGTTGGTGATCTTCACTTGATCACTTTGGGGTTTTAGGGTTTAGCACATAAGCATCATAACACTCATCATGGCAAAACACAAGATTTGAACAAGATCTATTTGTATCAATCTTATTTTAATAAAAGTTTTTGTTGGTTCCAAAATTTGGAACCAGGGAAATTCATTTGTTTTGTTTTGAAATTTTTGGGTTGTTACACATATTTCTCCTCTAAAATTGCTAAAACCCTTCAACTGGATCCAGAGCCAAAATCTATGAAAGAGTGCCTGAAGCGCTCGGATTGGCCTAAATGGAAGGAGGCAATTGAGGCAGAATTGCGCTCGCTTAATAAAAGAGAGGTATTCTCTAAAGTAATACCTACTCCTCAAAAAGTCTTCCCTGTGGGAGCTAAATGGGTTTTTGTTCGAAAAAGGAACGAAAATAATGAGGTGGTGAGATATAAAGCGAGACTAGTAGCACAAGGGTTTACGCAGAGACCCGGTATCGACTACGACGATACATATTCTCCTGTAATGAGTGGAATTACGTTTCGATACTTAATATCATTGGCAGTACAAATGAATTTATCAATGCAGTTAATGGATGTAGTGACCGCATATCTATATGGGTCACTCGATGCGGATATTTATATGAAAGTCCCTGATGGACTTAAAATCCCTAATCACAACATGTATTGTGTAAAATTATAAAAGTCACTTTATGGCTTAAAGCAGTAGGGTAAAATGTGTTGGAGATATGCCCAAGAGGCAATAATAAAAGTGGTTATTATATATCTTTGTGTTTATGATAAATGTTTATATACCATGCTATAATTGTATTAACCGAAACATTGATACATGTGTGTTATGTAAACAACTATGAGTCCCTAGTAAGCCTCTTAACTAGCTTGTTGATTAATAGATGATCATAGTTTCATGATCATGAACATTGGATGTAATTAATAACAAGGTTATATCATTATATGAATGATGTAGTGGACACACCCAATTAAGCGTAGCATAAGATCTCGTCATTAAGTTATTTTCTATAAGCTTTCGATACATAGTTACCTAGTCCTTTCGACCATGAGATCATGTAAATCACTTATACCGGAAAGGTACTTTGATTACATCAAACGCCATTGCGTAAATGGGTGGTTATAAAGGTGGGATTAAGTATCCGGAAAGTATGAGTTGAGGCATATGGATCAGCAGTGGGATTTGTCCATCCCGATGACGGATAGATATACTTTGGGCCCTCTCGGTGAAATTTCGTCTAATAGCTTGCAAGCATATGAATGGTTCATAAGAGACCACATACCACGGTACGAGTAAAGAGTACTTGTCAGGAGACGAGGTTGAACAAGGTATAGAGATACTGATGATCAAACCTCGGACAAGTAAAATATCGTGTGACAAAGGGAATCGGTATCATATGTGAAAGGTTCATTCGATCACTAAGTCATCGTTGAATATGTGGGAGCCATTATGAATCTCCAGATCCCACTATTGGTTATTGGTCGGAGAGAGGTCTCAACCATGTCTACATAGTTCGCGAATTGTAGGGTGACACACTTAAGGTTTGATGTCGTATTAGTAGATATTGAATATATGGAATGGAGTTCGAAGTTTTGTTCGGAGTCTCGGATGGGATCCAGGATATCACGGGGAGTTCCAAAATGGTCCGGAGAATAAGATTCATATATAGGAAGTCATTTTATAAGTTTGAAAATGATCCGGTTCATTTATGGAAGGTTCTAGAAGGTTCTAGAAAAGTCCGGAAGAAATCACTATGGAAGGCGGAGTCCCGGAGGGACTCCACCTAGCATGGCCGGCCAGCCCTAGGGGGTGGAGTCCCAGGTGGACTTGATACGTGTACAGCACGCGTCCGTTGGGAACCCCAAGAGGAAGGTGTGATGCGTACAGCAGCAAGTTTTCCCTCAGTAAGAAACCAAGGATATCGAACCAGTAGGATTCAAGAAGCAGGTGAAGGTTATTGGTGGCGGAGTGTAGTGCGGCGCAACACCAGGGATTCCGGCGCCAACGTGGAACCTGCAGAACACAATCAAAGTACTTTGCCCCAACGTAACAGGAGGTTGTCAATCTCACGGCTTGTAACAAAGGATTAGATGTATAGTGTGGAAGATGATGTTTGCTAAGAACAGTAGAACAAGTATTGCAGTAGATTGTATTCTATGTAAAAGAATGGACCGAGGTCCACAGTTCACTAGTGGTGTCTCTCCAATTAGATATAGCATGTTGGGTGAACAAATTACAGTTGGGCAATTGACAAATAAAGAGGGCATGACAATGCACATACATATCATGATGAGTAGTGTGAAATTCAATTGGGCATTACGAAAAAGTACATAGACCGCTATCCAGCATGCATCTATGCCTAAAAAGTCCACCTTCGGGTTAGCATCCGCACCCCTTCCAGTATTAAGTTGCAAACAACAGACAATTGCATTAAGTATGGTGCGTAATGTAATCAACACAAATATCCTTAGACAAAGCATTGATGTTTTATCCCTAGTGGCAACAGCACATCCACAACCTTAGAACTTTCTGTCACTGTCCCAGATTAAATGGAGGCATGAACCCACTATCGAGCATAAATACTCCCTCTTGGAGTTACAAGTATCAACTTGGCCAGAGCCTCTACTAGCAACGGAGAGCATGCAAGATCTTAAACAACACATATATGATAGATTGATAATCAACATAACATAGTATTCCATATTCATCGGATCCCAACAAACGCAACATGTAGCATTACGGATAGATGATCTTGATCATGTTAGGCAGCTCACAAGATCCAACAATGATAGCACAATGAGGAGAAGACGACCATCTAGCTACTGCTATGGACCCATAGTCCAGGGGTGAACTACTCACACATCAATCCGGAGGCGATCATGGCGATGAAGAGTCCTCCGGGAGATGATTCCCCTCTCCGGCGGTGCCGGAGGCGATCTCTGAATCCCCCGAGATGGGATTGGCGGCGGCGGTGTCTCTGGAAGGTTTTTCGTATCGTGGCTCTTGGTACTGGGGTATTCGCGATGAAGGCTTTAAGTAGGTGGAAGGGTAGGTCAGGGGGCGTCACGAGGGGCCCACACGCTAGGGCGGTGCGGGCCCCCCTAGGCCACGCGGCCCTAGTATGGCGGCGCCTCGTCGCCCCACTTCGTGATCCTTTCGGTCTTCTGGAAGCTTCGTGGAAAAATAAGCCCCTGGGCGTTGATTTCGTCCAATTCCGAGAATATTTCTTTTGTAGGATTTCTGAAACCAAAAACAGCAGAAAACATCAACTGGCTCTTCGGCATCTTGTCAATAGGTTAGTGCCGGAAAATGCATAAATATGACATGAAGTGTGTATAAAACATGTGAGTATCATCATAAAAGTAGCATGGAACATAAGAAATTATAGATACGTTGGAGACGTATCAGCATCCCCAAGCTTAGTTCCTACTCGTCCTCGAGTAGGTAAACGATAACAAAGATATTTCTTAAGTGACATGCAATCATAATCTTGATCAATACTATTGTAAGCATATGTAATTAATGAAGTGATTCGAAGCAATGGTAAAGACAATGATTAAACAACTTGATCATATAGCAAAGAATTTTCATGAATAGTACTTTCAAGACAAGTATCAATAAGACTTGCATAAGAGTTAACTCATAAAGCAATAGATTCTTAGTAAAGGCATTGAAGCAACACAAAGGAAGACATAAGTTTCAGCGGTTGCTTTCAACTTGTAACATATATATCTCATGGATAGTTGTCAACATAAAGCAATATAAAAAGTGCAATAGGTAAACATGTAAGAATCAATGCACACAGTTGACACAAGTGTTTGCTTCTAAGATAGAAAGAAGTAGGTAAACTGACTCAACAATAAGTAAAAGAATGGCCCTTCGCAGAGGGAAGCAGGGATAAATCATGTGGTAGAGCTTTTCAAGTTTGAAATCATAAAGAGAGCATAAAAGTAAAGTTTTGAGAGGTGTTTGTTGTTGTCAACGAATGGTAGTGGGCACTCTAACCCCCTTGCCAGACAGACCTTCAAAGAGCGGCTCCCATGAATTCTTTTATTTTTGGGTGACACTCCTTCCAACCTTTGCTTTCACAAACCATGGCTAACCGAATCCTCGGGTGCCTTCCATCAATCTCATACCATCAAGGAGTGTCTTTTTATTTTAGTTTTATTTAGATGACACTCCTCCCCACCTTTGCTTTCTCAAGCCATGGCTAACCGAATCCTCGGGTGCCTTCCAACAATCACATACCATGGAGGAGTGTCTTTTTTTGTAAAATTATGAAGGTTAATTAATTGGGGCTGGGAACCCCATTGCCAGCTCTTTTGCAAAATTATTGGATAAGCGGATGAAGCCACTAGTCCATTGGTGAAAGTTGCCCAACAAGATTGAAAGATAAACACCACATACTTCCTCATGAGCTATAAAACATTGACACAAACAAGAGATAATACATTTTGAATTGTTTAAAGGTAGCACACGAAGTATTTACTTGGAATGGCAGAAAATACCATGTAGTAGGTAGGTATGGTGGACACAAATGGCATAGTTTTTGGCTCAAGGATTTTGGATGAACGAGAAGTATTCCCTCTCAATACAAGGCTAGGCTTGCAATGTTGTTTGAAGCTGTTATCGCCAGATTTTGACCACATTGGAGATGGGCCGTGATTAAATGGGCTTAGAGAATATGCACGTGAAATATTTCTGAATCAGCCTAGTACGAGAATTTGGGCTAAACTGACCGTGTATTTGTACATTATGGTAGATTTAGAATTAAGAGATAGAGTTTAGTTCGTACGAAGTTAGGTTTATTTCCCAAGTTAGAAAGTCTACGGACTATAAATATGTACCTAGGGTTATTGAGAAAGGAGGACGATCACGTTCGCAACAAACCAATCTAGGCGCATCGCCACCCCTTGTTTCGAGGGTTTCTTCCGGGTAAGCGCCATGCTGCCCAGCATCTTGCGATCTGAGCAGCATAAAGTTTATTCGTTGTTTATGTGTTGCTCGTACTGAAGCCTTGTTGATGGCGAGCAACGCCGTTATCATAGATATGTTAGGGTTAGCATCGATACTATCTTGATATATTTGCTTAGTTATGCTACCCTTAGATATCTAGCTGCCTTTACACCTTTCTTAGGTGCAAGGGCAGCATCTTGCTTAGTCTTTATTTAGTAGATTTGATCTGTTATGATCGTTCCTTGTTTACCAAGGATTAGTTTGATATCTGCGTAGCCAGGCCTTGCAAACGGGTTGAATGATCCAGTAGTGCTTGAGGTACGGTTTGCCGATCCTAGATGAGTTGTTCCGGGAATCAACTCCATGTTGGTTTTTAGGCCCTTTTCTAAGGTTAGTTTTCCGTTACTTTACGTATCTGCCAGGCTCAATTACGTGCGAGATGTTCCAGTCATGCGGTGAAAACCCTAGATCGTCGTAGATCGTTTTAACTTAATATTGATCAAGCAGGACCACCATGTGATCATAGATCTAATACGATCCATGGGTGGATCGGCTCCTTGAGCCGATTCACAGGATAACCTGAGAGCCGATTGAGGCTCATATTTAATGTTTACGTGTCTGCCATGCAGGAAACTATTCGAAGCAATCCATTGCGGGCCATCCTTGCACCAGCTAGGACGTGTGCCGGAGCATTGCGGGCTGTCGCCCGAGGGACCAGGACCCTCCAGCAGTTTTGGGAGCCTCCCGGCTCTCCGTGTTGCCCGTCGCTGCTCGCCGGTGGGTTTTGGCAGGCAACACATGTCAACACCCGGATTTTTAAGTTCAGATGCCTATTATGTCATTCATCGCAATCCCAGGATAATGTTGTTGCGAGGCATAATAGTCGAATATCACAGTCATTATTTATTACAAGCCATAATGTCATACAATCTTGAATCACATGATTCATCTTACATAAATAGTTGATCCTTCAATCAACATACATACACAAGTTCATACATAGCGGAAGCGTAACTATAGATGGACTCTCTAGTCCACAGGCCAACATCTGACGTCAGAAACCCCTAGTTGTCGTAGGCGTCCTGCTGGTCATCCTCGTGATAATTCTGTTCATCATCGTACTCTGGCCATTTGAATAGCCAGGGACAAAGCCGTAAGTACTTTAAGTACTTGCAAACTAATACTAGTGTAAAATGCTCACTAAAGGTATTAAATCTCTAGTTTAACTTGGGTAAGCCAAATTTTAGTTCACAAGCTTGGATCATATGCTAACTAACTCAAATGGGAACATTAGTGTCATTCCCACATCATTGGTAATATTTCAACAAGTCACCACATCACCATTCACAATCACTAAGGTTTTCAAAATATCTGACACCGGACACTGTATGGCCCTTCCAACCGTCCGTAACCATGGACACGGCTATTCGAATAGATTGACACTCTGCAGAGGTTGCACACTTGTGCCACAACATTTGATTTCATCCGTCGGAATAACTCCGAATCATCGTAACACAGTACGCGGATCATCAACCATAACCTTTCACTTACAAATCCTAGTATGAGCACCTCTCCCCATGAGCTTGGCCTCCCAGTGAAAACCAACTGTTAACCTGGGAACTGCACAGGGCTTGGCCGTACAATTTCACCTCAATTCACATCATATCTTAACAACGGAGGCAGCCTCGGCATAACCCCTATGATGTGTGTTCAGAGGGAACTCATACTAAGATACATAAACTTCCAGTTAAGCCCTACCCATAATCAGGTATTGTGGGGGTACTCAAAAATTGGAAAGGTATCGCATTCAAACCAATATCAGGGTTTTATCAAAAATCACTATCTTCTCTTGTTCACCATCCACTTCACATCATTCAATGGAATGCTCACCATTCCAAGGTTTCAAATTCAACAAGTCATATGTTCCCATCTAGAGTAGTCAAGTTTTAGTATTTTAGCACTAGCACTAATCATGAGGGGTGCTACATTGCTTTGCTAACTTTGCTACTCTAGTAGTTGTATTCACTATACCATTTGATATCAACTCTTTGAAAACACAACAAGTAAAACTTGTATGGTATAAATGTAGGATAGGATGGTATGAATAAAGATAAGAATCATGGTGCCTTGCCCAAGGAGGGCTTTGCACTTTGCAAGAGTATTAGCTTGCCTTGGTAGTTCTCTAGGTTTTCTTCTTCCTCTTCTGGGTAGAATTCTCCTTCCTCTTGGAAATCTCCGGTGCTAGCGTCTAAATTTGAATACGAGGTATAATCACTAAACAAGCTCAAGGACTATGCTAAGCACATCATTATCTCACACAATCTAGGCTAAGCACACACATAAAATAATTAGGTGCATTGGTTTTCTTTATTAAAGAAAATGATTCCCTCTCATAGCATGTATAGTTAATAAATCTTCATTTAGTTCTTGAGGAAACTAATTTCCTCTCATTGAAATCTTCATAAGATTTAACTTCTCAAATAACCATACTTGAATTCATATTGACCAAAGTCAACATTCATTATTAGTATTTGAGAAAATGATTTAAATGAGGTATGTCACCTCATACCATTTTATAATTCTATAAATGATTTAAATCTCCAAATATTCATATAGGAGTGTTTGGACCTGGGGTACAAACATCACATGAATTCATTTGGGACAAGATTTAAATGAAGTAAAATACTTCATATGCTTTACATAATAGTTTTGGACAATATCACATAGCTAAACTAGCCATATAGTCCATTAATTAATCTAGGGCATGATCATGCAGAGTGACCACACCATTTTCTTGCAGAAACAATTAGTGTAAGTCAAATGTGAGCTATAGGAGTTGGAATCAATTCAATATCTATTTTGGTTGATTTTTAATAATTATTTGAATGTGAAAACGTCCCTGCCTTCTTCTTTTTATCATTTTATTTCCACAACAGATCTCGAGGTGAGACCAGTGGCATAATGTAGATCTTTTTGCTAGCTTTCCAAATATATAAAGTTTGTTAAATTTGGCCAAGCCAAACAGATTCTATGAATTTTCAAAGTTGGGTTCTGTATTGAATTTAAACTAAATTTATTAAACGAAGTTTGAATTAAAAAGGCCGGCGGGAAAACTAACTGGGCCCAAACGTTTAAAAATGGCCCAAGGCCAGCCCACCACGCATCTGTGCACGCGCGGGCCGCCTGACAGTGGGCTCCACCCGTCAGCGACACTTAACTGCCGAAGCGGTATGGACTAACGTGGGGCGTTGGATTAGAATAGGATCTAACGGCTCTGGTGCGTCGTCGTCGACGGCGAGAGAGAAGTTCGCCGGCGGCGCAGGTAGGGGGTCGGAGGGCTTACGGTGGCTCCAGCTAGGGTTGGCAGTATGCTCGACGAGGTTGTAGACGACGGCGAGGCTCCTGGTAGCAGTGGCGTCGCTTGGGGAGGCCTGGATCGACGGCGATTGCTGCAGAGCTTCCGCGGCAGTGATGCGTCGATTGGCCTTGCTCCGGCGACGATTGAGGTGGCTACTGGTGCTGGGCGAGGTGGTGGTGAGTGGTGATCATGGTGGTGTGCTTGGTTGTGTCCAGGGAGGTCTCTATTTATAGGAGAGAGGGGGTGCTGCGAGGCAGGGAGCTGGTCGTCGCGGGCGCGGCGTCTCCGGCGAGCTAGAGGGCTAGGCGTGACGCAGCGACGATCGGGAGAGTACGGCGAATCCGCGAGCGTCCGCGGCGATTTAATGCGACGCGTACGGTGGTCGGGCGAGCGCGTGTACTGCCGCGGCCGTGGTGGGCGCGTTCGTCCTCTCCGGCGGCCGTGGTCGCCAAGGCATGACGTCGGCGTGTCTGGCGAGCTCCGCGTGGCGAGAAAGGTACTACGGCGCGCGGATGTGGTCGGGTACGGCGAGATTTGGCGGGCGCCGCGTGGGCGTGTCCGTGCGCCAGTGACGTCGCCCATGCCGCGCGCGGCATACCTGGGCGTACCTGGGCGCGCGTCGTCCGGGTCCTGTCGTCGTCTCCTCGGTCAAAGGCGAGTACGGGAGATCTTCTGGGATCGAGGGCGAGCTACTGGACAAGGTGGCGAGGCGATCGTGGAGGAAGGAGAGGGGAAGGTGTCGAGGTGGAACGTGGCCGGCATGGCCATGTCCACGCCATGTCTGGCCTCTCCTGGTGTTTCCTTGGCATGGGCTCGGTGTAGGAGTGTCTAGGGGTCATGGCTAGGGCAAGTAGTGGTCAAGGTTTGGCCAGGTTTGGTCACATTCTGAATTTTGGGAATCTTACATATGTTTCAATGTCTCATCTTCTCTTGATCATAACTCTTGATCCATACTGAATTTGATATCATGATCTTTACAAAAGTTGTTCACCTTGTTGTGTACTTGGATGACAGGCAAAGAGTTGGATTTGTTTAGTTTAGAAATTTTGAAATAGAGAGGCTCAAATTGGTGACCAGACTATAAAAGTCAGAAATGACCATTATCATATGTGATCATATTTTCAATTTTGAATTTGGTTTAAATGGTATATCTTTGATTCTCAAAGTTGTAATTACTCTTTGATATCATTTTACAAATATTGGTGAAGATCAAATGGGTCTAGGGTCAAATTTACAAAAATGACATAGACCATATGTTAGGGTTTTTAGGGTTTTAATAATATTTGATTTCTTTCTCTTTTTGATTGATTTGATGTGTGATCATCACTTGATCACTCTAGGGTTTTAGAATTCATCATACTCACAAATATAACAATCATCATGGCATATCACTCAAAATGCACAAGTCCTATGCAGGGTACTATATGCAAAGTAAAAGTTTTTGTTGGTTCTGAAATTTGGATATTTGGAATTGTTCTTCTTCCTTTATTTGAAATTTGGGATGTTACAACACATTCTGGCACGCCCGGTGGGACAGTCTACAGCAACTGCGTCAACATCTGCACCAGAGATGGCGGAAGACCCAGTCACGTACGAAGATCTGACTGAGGAGAACAAGAAGAAATACGATGAGATTAAAGCTCTCTTCGAAGCCGACCTCATCGGCTCTTTCGAGAGGACCCGTAGACATGGCATTAGATGGAAAGGGTTCTCAGCCGAAGGCGCTCTCGATGAAGTGGATCTGTCTACCTGTTCAGAAGAACGCACCAGAGCTCTGCGCCATGAAATTAATTACATGGTGGCTCACTCTCTACACCGCCATTCTGAGAGCCTGGTGAACGCTTTCGAGCGCGTTGCGCTTCGCGTGGTCCAGGAAATCATGAAGCATCAGTACTCTCCGTCAGGACCTACCATAGGGACTCACCAAGGAGAAATACCGTTCCAGACTAGACCACAGCTGCCATTCTCGCTGGCAGCTCCAGAGCCACCGGGTTTACCGGCATACGTCGTCTACAAGATCGGAGGCGATCCTAGCGATTACCAGTTCCTGTATGAACCACCTAAGGAGACCCCGCACGGATACATGTGCACGTACGTGCCGGACTACAATAACTTGGCGCGCACGAACCAGATTGCAGCAGGAGGGATTTGGAACAGCGGAGGGATTTGGAGCGGATCGAGAAGCAGGCGTGGCTAGCTAAATATGCCACTGCAACGAGTCATCAAAGCTCGACCCCTGCAACTCATACCGTGGACCAAATCAGTGCAATGTTGAGAGACCAGTTCGGCATGGTGCCAAAAAGGAGGGCAATCGGCTATTCTAAGCCGTACCCCAACGAATATGATTTGATTCCATTGCCGCCCAAGTATCGGCTCCCTGAGTTCTCAAAGTTGAGTGGGTCAGAAGGCTCTAGTTCAATTGAGCATGTGAGCCGGTATTTGGCACAGTTGGGCATGATTTCAGCATCAGACCAGTTACGCGTAAGGTTTTTTGCGCAATCTCTCACAGGACCAGCTTTTGGGTGGTACACCTCGTTGCCACCAGATTCAATCCGGACGTGGAAGCAGATGGAAGAGCAGTTCCACATGCAATATCACTCAGAAGCTACCGAGGCTGGCATTGCCGATCTGGCGCAAGTACGACAGAAGCGTGGAGAAACGGTGTCGGAATACATTCAGCGTTTCAGGGACGTTAGGAACCGATGTTATTCGGCTCGTTTGAATGAGAAAGAAGCAGTCGATCTGGCAGTGTTGGGCCTTGCGGCGCCGATCAAGGACATGGCTTTCCAAGCGGAATACACTTCACTGGCGCATATGGTTCAGAAACTATCATTGTATGAGCAGCGCCACCCAGAATTGTACCAGGACAAATTCAAACGCCCGGTAAGCCTGGTTGAGACAGAAGAGGATGAAGACTCTGCAGGAGACCAGGAAGTAGCCGTGGCTGAATGGGCTCGGGGCAAACCCCGTGTCCTGCAAATGGGTGAAACCACAAGGTCCTGCAAAAGGGTTTGACTTGACGTCGGCAAAGCTGAGCAGATTTCGAACTGCTTAAGGAGAAGCAGCTGAAGTTACCCGAAGGCCATAAAATCCCTACGGCGCAAGAGATGAATGGAAGACCGTACTGCAAGTGGCATCACTCGTTCACCCATACCACCAGCGACTGCAAAGTGTTGCGTCAGCAGATCCAAATGGCGATAGAACAAGGCCGTCTGATTTTCAGCCAGTATGCCATGAAAGTGGACACGCAACCGTTTCCTGCCGTCAACATGGTGGAGGGCAATCACTCCGTGAGGCGCCAGCCAGATTTCTCGTTCAGTATTAACATGGCAGGGCCTGTATACCACCCTGGTAGGGACAAAGAAGAAAGCAGTCGCTCTCGTGGTAAGTAAAAAGAGGAGGCCGGCCCACGCGACCGGCCCCGATATGATGACAGATGGTACATCACAGAGGAGCAAGTGAGAAACGTGCGGTACCAACGACCGCTCTCCGAGCATCTCCTTAACAAATATGAGCGTCAGTACGACCGACGCCGGCGATACGACGTAGACGACGAAAGAGATCGTCGGTCTGGTGTAGACAACATAAAATATCGTCGGTATGATAGAGACGACGAAGGATATGAGCGCCGCGCTAAGGGAAAGTCAAGAGAGCAGGAGGACATGGACAGACACTGGGATTGTCCTTTCTTTAAGCATTGCTGGGACTCAGGAATGAGCCGATTGCCTACAATCGACAACTGCCCAGAATGTAGACAGAAGAAGAAGGACACAGTGACGTGTCAGTGTTCAAACGTCTAGGGCCTCTCCCATCTCGGAACAAGCAAGCTGAGTCCTCTCGGGTGGAAGATCTCGAGGAGTTAGAAGATGAAGAAGAAGAAGAAGAAGAACAAGATAGATACCACCGTCCAAGGTGGTGCCCTGATGGACTCAGTCACTCTCAAAAGCGTAGGGTTCAGCGACTACGTAGCTTGGAGGAAGAGGCAATACCTGCACACGTTGAGGAAAGCGCGGCCCGATCTGGCCGCGAAAATTCAGCAAACTTTGGACGAGGAGGGTCGTCCACAGAAGAAAGAATGGCGCCCCAAACAAAAGAAAGCCGATGATAAGGCATCGGCTGGCACAAACATGGTGTTCATACTTCCGTCGAGCTTTGTGCTCCAAGAACAGAAGAGGCACCTGTAGCATAGCTTGACTGCGGCCCACGGCCAGTTATCTTTGAAAAGCCACGAGAGAAGAGCTACAAACATCTGAAGGCCCTGTACTTAAGAGGTTATATCAATGGGCAGCCTGTCAACAAGATGCTGGTTGACACGGGAGCGGCAGTCAATATAATGCCATACTCCATGCTACGTCGTCTGGGACGCTCTAGCGCGGATCTGATCAAAACCAACGTCACACTGAGCGACTTCAACGGCCAAGCATCAGAAGCGCAAGGCGTTCTGAGCGTGGATCTAACTGTAGGCCGAAAAACCATCCCTACGTCATTCTTCATCGTCGACAGCAAAAGCACCTACGCTGTCCTGCTAGGGAGGGATTGGATTCACGCCAACTGCTGCATTCCATCCACAATGCACCAATGCTTGATACAGTGGGATGGAGATGAAGTAGAGGTCGTCCATGCAGATGATTCAGCCGAGATCTCAACAGCTGGCATGAACATTTGGGAAGCGGAAGACCAAGAGCCACTCTCTGGAGTCAGTTTGGACGGCTGTGAGCGCATCGAAGTTACAAAAAATGGGGTGAGGCTGGTCTTATCCACCGGCCTGACAGAGTAACAAGACCAAAGTCAATGGACGTACGTGGCAAGGCCGATCCATGCGATCGGCCCCAAAAAATAAAAAGTAATGATCTCACTTTAAGCATGTCACGTAGTCGTAGTAACGGGACTCCTTCCCGTAGTAAAGCACGAACAAGTTGTAAACCTTCATTGAGCAATGCAATCAAAATGGGGGCCGATTCCAGCAATCGGCCCATATTATCCTCGCCATACGTTTTGCCTGTGTTTAGCATCGATCTAGCAGGCGACGGAAAGCTAGGGTATGGGTTTACATCGGCTGATGAGCTGGAAGAGGTTGACATTGGTCCTGGGGATAAGCCACGACCAACTTTTATCAGCAAAAAGTTAGATCCGCATCTGAGGAGCCTGATGATAGCTCTGTTGAAAGAATACCCAGATTTCTTTGCATGGGATTACACAAAAATGCCTGGGTTAGACAGGAGTATCATTGAGCATCGGCTCCCTCTTAAAAAAGGATTTCGGCCGTTCCAGCAACGAGCACGACAGATGAAGGCTGAGATTCTAGAAGAAGTCAAGAAAGAGATCGAGAAAATGTTGGACGCCGGGTTCATCAGGCCATGTAGGTATGCTGAATGGATTTCTAGTATCGTACCTGTACAGAAAAAGGACGGCCGATGATGTGTCACCATAATTTTCGAGATCTCAACAGAGCTACTCCAAAGGATGAGTATCCAATGCCGGTGGCAGAGACATTGATCAATGCAGCTGCTGGTCATAAGGTGTTGAGTTTCATGGATGGCAATGCCGGCTACAACCAAATTTTCATGGCTCCAGAAGATATACACAAGACTGCATTCAGAGTACCAGGTTCAGTGGGCTTGTTTGAATATGTAGTCATGACTTTTGGGCTGAAAAATGCCGGCGCAACGTACCAACGAGCCATGAATTACATCTTTCATGATCTGATCGGCAAGTTGGTGGAAATTTACGTCGATGACGTGGTGGTCAAGTCTGTCTCCGTAGAAGGGCACTTGGAGGATTTACGACGCATCCTGGACCGAACTAGAAAATTCAGGCTAGGAATGAATCCAAAGAAGTGTGCTTTTGGGGTGACGGCCGGTCAATTCTTGGGTTTCTTGGTTCATGAACATGGAATTGAGATCGGCCTAAAAAGCCAGGAGGCAGTGCGAACAATGCAGCCACCTACCACGAAGAAGGAACTCCAATGTCTCATCGGCAAAATCAACTTCCTCCAAATGTTCATCTCCAATCTGTCAAGACGAATCAAGCCGTTCATGGGATTGGTCAAAATTAAATCTGATGACGAGTTTCACTGGGGGGCAGAGCACCAGCGAGCGTTTGACGAGATTAAAGAGTATCTAATGACGCCGCCTGTGTTAGTTCCACCTCAGCAAGACAGACCATTCTATATTTACTTATCAGTAGCTGCCACTTCCATCGCTTCAGTGGTGGTGCAACTTTATGATGGTCTGGAGAGGGTGTCTTTCTACCTCAGCAGAAGGATGTTAGACGCAGAGACAAGGTACCCTGAGATCGAGAAGTTGTGCATCTGCCTATTTTTTACCTGCACCAAGCTTCGTCACATCTTTCTGTCAGCAGAAATTGTCATTGACAAGGTATTAACTTGTCAATGCCTACGGGTTGTAGACTAGGGTTTAGTTAGAAGTAGAGGGCAAGTAGATCTCGAAGGTTTCAGCCGAAAAGTACTCGACGATTATGAAACTAGGGTTTGGAAAACAATGATTCGATGATTTCTGCGTCCCTCGACTCCCCCTTATATAGGAGGCGGAGCCGAGGGTGTACAAGTTACAGAGTCCGGGAAGGTTTCTAACTCATCCCGCAAGATTACAAACAACACTATCTATTACAACTATAGCTTTCCTTAATAATATCTTGGGCTTCCGAATCTTCTTATTCTTCTGGTGGTGGGCCTTCAGTAAACCCCGGGTACTATCTTCGGCAGGCCCATTTGGGATGCCTATGTCAGTAGCCCCCGATTTTGCTTGAATCGTAGAGTCAGGGAAAATCTCCACTGTTTATTTTTATTCGACAACTTTAACTTTTCTATATTTCTTCTCATAAGCTTCTATATTGTACAGGAATTATGGTAGTTGGGGCTAGTTCATCTGACGGATCAGGTACTAGTTAACTGCTCTGGTGGCAATCCGCAAAAACCTACTTCAAAATCACGTCCCTGGACATGATCTCGGGATGCTGGTGTAAACTTCGACAGTGCCGCTTAAGGTCTTACCATTGTCGAGTCCCGGTCAAATTTATCGGGTACCTAACGCGTCCGTTAGGATTTTTCTTCGTATCTGTTGATACGGATAAAAGTAGCAGAGCGCAGTCTTTGGCGATGCCACGCCTCACAGAACGGATCTAGGGTCTTACCTTCGCAAATTTGCGGCATTCAGAAATTGATCGCAACTTTGGCGTTCTGAGAATATATTGTCGAGTGCTTATTCGGCTGTTGGAATGGCACATTTTATCGAGTCAAAGATGACTTATATTGCTCTCCCGATGGGAGTATACGCAGAGTTATTTGTAACTCGAAATATACTCTTTTGCTCTGCTATCTTTCTTTTTCTCTTTTCTTTCTTTCTCTTCTCTTCTCCTCTTTTTTTTATGATTTCATCGGGCACGCGAGCAGCGTTCCTGATGGGAGTAGCCCCCGAGGCTACAGCCAAGGACTTGTACTTGGTTGTAGGCTCACGCTTTGCCGCTATATTTTCTTTTTATCTCTCGAAGTTTTATAATTTCTCGGGTGCGCGAACAGTGCTCCCGATGGGAGTAGCCCCCGAGGCTATGAACAAATATTTGTATTTGATCATAGGCTCACGCCATTTCTATTTTGTCTTTCTGGATCTTTTTCTTTTTTCCAAAGTAGCCCCCGAGCATTTGATCAAAAACTTGTATTTGATCAAAGGCTCAGCATTATTTTTCCATGTCGCCTTTTATGAAGCTGTTGAGTCGAATTTTTTCTTCTGCCAAGGTGACGTTATTGCTGACGATAGCCACGATTGCGAGTCAAAAATCGCGAGAAGTCTTCTCCCGCTGCCTTGCGGGCCCAATTGATCCATTATCTTGACACGTCGTGCAAGTGGGGGACACACGTCCTCCGCTTTTTCTGGCGCACGCACCGTAACTTCTTCAATGTTAAAATACTTTTTTACCCTTGTTTCCACGTGGCTATGATCTGTCGCACTCTTTTCCCATCCAATGGTCCGCCACTTCACCGCACCTCTATATAAGCACTCCTTCTTCCTCCTCGAGCACTTCCGTTCGCGCCGTTCTCCTAATCTCCTCTGCAAAACCTCCTCCTGCGCTCCTCAATTCCCCAAGCTCATCTTCTCCAAGTCTGCATTTCTGCGCCATTGTTGATGCCACCGCGTCGTTTGATCAAGCACAGCACGCCGGAATCCTCAATGGCTGCCGTGGATCTGGGAACGGCGGAGTGGGAAAGGTCGAAGATTTCCACCCAGGACATCAATATGTTGAAGAAGCTGGGGATCAGCAAGAAGCCCAAGGCGCTGTGCTTCCCCAGTGAGGAAAGCTACCCAACCCCTCCAATGGGGTATCGGGTAAGTTTTGTTGACCACCTCATCCGCGGTCTTTCCGCCCCCATTCATCCTTTTCTCCGCGGACTGCTCTTTATTTACGGTCTGCAACTTCACCATCTTACGCCCAATTCCATCCTCCATATTTCTATTTTCATCACCCTTTGCGAAGCCTTCCTTGGCGTCCAGCCTAACTGGGCGTTATGGAAGCGCATTTTCTTCTGTCGCCGTAATGGCTCTCCCAATGTCACCTATAATATAGGCAGCGTTGTAATTTCCGTTCGCCCCACCGTCGATTACTTCGACGTCAAACTCCCTGACTCAGTTCAAGGGTGGCGCAAGAAGTGGTTGTACATTCAAGAGGAGAACCATGGATGTGCTGAAGACAACATCCCTCCTTTTGATGGCGCCGAAAAAATCCTTCGCCGCCGCTCCTGGGACGCAGAGGCTACCGAAGAATAAAAGATGTCGACAGAAACCTTGATGACTCGCATCCATGAGTTGCAAAATACTCGCGGCAAAGAGTTGTCGGGTATCCAAATCACGGCATATTTTCTTAGGACTAGAGTGCAGCCGCTTCAGGCTCGCAAATACCCTCTCTGGAAATATGCTGGCGACAAGGACGCAGATCGGCTGTCGGTGGATTTAGAGGTCAAGGACTTAGAAAAGCTTGTCCGAAAAATCTCGTCTCTCAGCAAAAAAGATCCTGTCCCTTCTTCTTGCCGTGTAAAACCATTCAGCGCCGCCAATCCACTTCCCAAGGTAACCTTTGTCGATTGTTTTGTTATTGCTTTGCTATCTTTTTTGTAACTCCTTTTCTGATATCTTCCCCTGTTTTATTTTTATTTTGTACAGAACCATCCAAACCTTGTCTCGCTTCCTCCTCTTCCTGAAGGTGGAGAAGTCGAGGAAAGGGCCGTTGTCACTGATGACAACCAAGAGGCCCCCTCTTTTGTGAATGAACCCGTGGATTCTCTAAAATCTGCGGGATCTTCTGAAAAAGATGCTGCCTCCGAAGGCACTGCGTCGGCACAATCTCCTCCTCCTGCTGTTTCTCCAAGGAACAAAAGGAAAAGGAATGATGTCGAAGATTCCGGCACCTCCAAAGCCGAAGAAGTTGATCCTTCACGTCAGAAGGCAACTTATGATCCATATCTTGAATCCCTCATCAGCTCGTAAGTCACTTTTATTTCCCCTTATTTCTGTACTCGAAGATTTTTGTCTTATCTTGCTTTTTATGCTGTCGATTTTTAATCGCAGTGATGATGAGGAAGAAGTACCAACTCTTGATGTGGCTCCTCGAACGAGCACATCACATACTTTAATTGTTTCGGAGACGCCAGTTGAGGGAGAAGAATCCTCGCCTCCTCAACAAAACGTTGGCGCCACCACTCCTCCTTCAAGCCCTCTTGTCCCTTCACCAAAAAGGACAAGGGTTGAAACAATCCCGGAGCCTACCCTCCAATTGGGTAGCTCCTCCAATTCTCTCTTGGATGATGTAAGTTCTTGGTTTTCTTGTCATTATCTATATTTCCTCTGTTTGCTTTTTCATGCCTTCATATTTTTCCCATACCGACGTTTTCTTTCTTTGTTCTTCTTTGACAGCCTATGATCAAAGAGCTTGTTCGCATCGGTGCCCAATTCATTGGGTACCGTGAGTATGCCAGCAAGACTGAAGGTAATAACTTTTTTGCTGCCCCTTGTTTATAACTTCTTGCTCCTGTTTTGTCGCAATTTTGACGATTCTTTTCTATTTTGGCAGAGAAACTTGCAGAGGCCAACAAGCTTGTCGACACTCTTGCTCAGAAACTGGAGCAAAGTGAAACGGCTCGCAAGAAAGCTGAACTTGATGCTAGCCAAGCCAAAGCAGAGGCTGATGAGGCCAAGGCAAACGCTGCTGGTGTCGAAGATCTGCAAAAGAGACTTGAGGATGTCGAAACTGCTTTAAACGAGCACAAGTCCGCACAGGCTACCCGTGAAAAGGGGATCCTCAAGCGCTTGAACACGCAAAATCGGCGCTTCCTCGGTAACTTTGTCAATCCCTTCTATCTTTCTTAGTCGTGCTTTTTCTTACTTGCTGTCTACCAACATATATTTTCTGTGATAGGTCAAACAAACCAATAATTTGATCTTGAGAATCCCGCCAATGATCCTCTCCTTGACGCACTCTCTTATCTGGAGTTTCATGGAACCGAAGTTCGCGAAGGCATGGAGCATGCTGACGCAGGATTATCAAAGCTGTTCCCCTACTTCTTCCCGAAGAAAGAGGAGCCCAAGACTTTCCTTGCCCTTGCCAAGGACTTCAATCCACCGGAGGATCTTGGACTGAAGATGCGCCAGGAGAACATGAAGATTGCTGTCGAGAGCACTGTTGCCTTGGTTGCTGACAGCCAACAAACTGTTGACTGGATGAAGGTTGGCGACACCGAACAGATAGAGCAAACAAAATGGCGGTCGTTGATCAAGGCAGCCAAGCCCAACACGAAGAAAATCCTGGCCTATCTCGGGATCAAGCCATCTGCAACTCCTAGCTCATCAAGGCCGGAGGTCTAGTTGAATGCCTCTTCTTTTTATTTTCTTTGCTTTCTCTGTTTCTTTTGCTATTGTCGCCATTTTAGCTTTGGCGACAACTATCCTAGTAGTCCTTTTGGAGAACTCCTTCTGTAATATCCATGTAAATTTTCTGGAGATCAATGAAATTCTTCCTTGCACTATTTTAATCCTGAGACTTTCTTTTCCAGTTAATATTTGATAACTACTCCACCAACCCTTGTTCTGCCAATACTTCGCCTGCTTCTTCTTTCTCGAAGAAAACGCTAGTCGATGATAACCTCATTGAAGGTTCTTCGAGCAAACATTTGTCGCAAGATTTGCAAGAACTTCGACAACAGCTTCAATCCATGAAAAAGCAAACTCTGGCAATGATGGAACAATCTCGAAAAGCTTCTGAAAAGGAGAAACTTGCTCTCCAACAAGCCAAAGAGGCCATAGCTGCCAAGGATGGTGCTGTGTCGGAAGCTGAAAAAGCCACTACTCGAGAAAATAGCATGCTCGAGCTAATGTCTGAAGCTAGCACGGATATGCTAGGTATGTTTTTCCAACCTCATACTGCTTCTTTTTTGTTTTACTGTGCCTCCCCTTAAATTTCTTGCCTTGTCGCTTAATAGGCTCAGTTCTTGATACTGCCGCTGAAGATAAAAGAGTGAACGAGAGAACAAATCTCCTCGTCAATCTTTCTCTTAACCATGGCTGTCTGTTCTGGGCCACCCCTGAACGGACCCAGCAAATTGTCAGGTTCCAAGATCGCGCTTGCCAGGTGCGTGAATTTCTCAATTTTTGCACGAGAACCTTGACCCTGGTTTACAAGACTTTATTTCCTCGAGATGAGGCTCCCAAAACTCTTCCTGGATTACTGGAGAAATTTAGAGATGCCCCTCGCATTCATAATTTTGTGCGAGCTCAATTGACTGCTGGAGCAAGGTTCGCCATGATTATGATAAACATTTGTCATCCCAAGTTGGACCTGACGAAGATTGTTGCTGATTGTCTGGCCAAGAAATCGCGGCAAAAAAATGATATTGACACAATCAATGACATGGTGACTCCTGTGGCCGAGTCGATGATGGATGAACTTCTTCGGATGGATTCAGAATTCTTCGTCAAGGGGACCTATGCTGAACACAAAACAACCAGAGGTTTATCCATAGATAGTATTTTAGGCCTCGATTGAGCTGTGCTATATTGCGAGAAATTATGTCTATCTTTTTGATCTCTTTTTGTTCCGAAGAAATTTGTTTATATTGTAAAGTGGCCTATATTGTTGGAGCCCCCGAGCCTCTGGCTGGAGTTTATACTGTTTTGCTATCTCGAAGATTTTTCCTCTTGTCGTAAGAAGATATATTTATTTTTCCATCGATGGGTTACAAGCCCCCGAGTGTCTTGGTGTCGAAGTTCTATATTTTTGTTGCGAGGTTTTCAGACCAAAGCAATAAGATTTTGACGAGTATACTATATTTATAATTTGTTAGCTTCCGATGTTATATTTGGCGAGGTATTGTTGTACCAAGGCGAAATATTTCGGTAAGTCTAGTTTATCTATATTGTACGTATTTTGTGACTTGAAGTCGTTGAGCCCCGAGCGTGTCGAAGAATAAGAAGTCTATCTCCACTATCTTTATTATATTGCAGCACCGCGAGCCCGCCTCATTAAAAACCTTTCCGGCCCCACTCGGTGCCCCGAAAAAGGAAAAGAGTGCGTCGAAAACTCGCGGGCGTTTCAGTACATTGTATTTTTACAGAGGAGGACTATATTTCGACTCTAGGTGTAAACACGCTGAGCTCGCCACGTTCCAGGGGTTTCTCGGGAACCCCTGTCTTCTTGTCCTTGATCCTGTATGCTCCTCCATCGATGACTTCCGTGACGACGTAAGGCCCCAACCATGGTGACTCAAGCTTTTCAGTACTTTGCTGGTTTAGCCGTAGAACCAAATCACCGACCTGGAAAGATCTAGGCCGCAATCGTCGACTGTGGTAGTTTTTCAGGTCCTGCTGGTACTTGGTGACTCATGATAGTACTTCATCTCGAGCTTCATCGAGTGCATCCATATCATCCTCCCGAGCTTTTTGTGATGTTTCTTTGTCATACTCTGTTACTCTTGGAGAGTCATGCTCTATTTCAATTGGTAGTACTGCTTCTGCTCCGTGGACGAGAAAAAACGGAGTTTCTTGTGTCGCCGCATTTGGTGTTGTTCGGATGCTCCACAAAACACTTGGCAGTTCTTCTGGCCAGGTATGTCGAGCTTTTGCAAGCGGTCCTAGCAGGCGCTTTTTGATGCCGTTGCAGATGATACCATTGGCTTTCTCGACTTGGCCATTGGTTTGTGGGTGTCCAACTGACGCAAAGTGCAATTTGATGCCTACTTCTGCGCAGTATTCCTTGAACTCTTTGGCTGTGAAGTTAGTACCGTTGTCTGTGACAATGCTATGAGGCACTCCAAACCGAAAAACGAGGCCCTTCACAAACTTTATTGTTGACGCTGCATCTGGTGAATTTATTCGCTTCGCTTCTACCCACTTGGTGAATTTGTCGACAGCAACCAGCAGGTACTCATATCCTCCTGGCGAAGCTTTGTGCAACTTGCCTACCATATCAAGTCCCCATTGAGCAAAGGGCCACGACAATGGTATTGGCATTAGTTCTGCTGCCGGAGAGTGAGGTTTTGCGGCAAATCTTTGGCATGCGTCGCAGGTTCGTACTATTTCCTTGGCATCCTCAATTGCTGTTAACCAGTAAAATCCTGCCCGAAAGACCTTGGCTGCGATAGCTCGACTGCTCGCGTGGTGGCCACATATTCCTTCGTGCACATCCTTTAGTATTATCCTTCCTTCCTCGGGTGTGACGCACCTTTGCAGGACGCCTGAAATACTTCGCTTGTATAGCTCCCCTTTGACCACTGTGAAAGCTTTGGATCGTCGAATAACTCGCCTTGCCTCAACTGGATCGTCGGGTATTTCTTTCCTGAGGATATATGATATGTACGCTTGCATCCAAGGAACTTCTACCATCATCACAAGTTCTTGGTCCTCTTCATCCTCCGCAGCTTCTTTGAGGGACGCCGAAGTTTTTTCTTCCTTTGCTTTTTTCTGCGACTTCTTTGGCTTTGTGGATCTCTCCGCTATCTCCTCCCAAAATACTCCTGGCGGGATTGGGAGGCACTGCGACCCGATGTTTGCGAGAACGTCGGCTTCATCATTGCTCAACCTACTGATGTGGTTTACCTCGCATCCATCGAACAGCTTCTCGAGCTCATTGTACACCTCCTTGTATGCTATCATGCTGTCATTGACTGCATCACATTGGTTCATAACTTGCCGAGCCACCAATTGTGAGTCGCCAAAGATTTTTAGTCGAGTTGCACCGCAAGCTTTCGCCATCTTCATCCCGTGTATGAGGGCTTTATATTCTGCTTCATTGTTGGATGCGTTTGGGAACGTCATCCGTAGGACATATTTTAACTTGTCGCCTTCGGGTGATATAAGTATCACTCCTGCGCCAGCTCCTTCTACTCTCTTGGATCCATCAAAGTTCATGGTCCAAGTTCTCGACAAATCTGGAGGTCCCGTGTTTTGCAGCTCCATCCACTCTGCAATGAAATCTGGCAAAACTTGCGACTTGATTGCCTTTCTTTTTTCATACGTGATGTCCCGAGGGGAAAGTTCTATTCCCCAAAGGGAGACACGCCCTGTAGCTTCTGGATTGTTCAATATATTCGAGAGAGGTGCTTCATTGACTACTATTATCGGGTGTGCCGAAAAATAGTGTCGCAACTTTCTTGCCGTTGCAATTACTCCATATGCTAGTTTCTGGTACTGCGGGTACCTCTGTTTGGAAGGCGATAAAACTTCACTGATGAAATATACCGGCCTTTGCACTCCATGGAGTTTTCCTTCTTCTTCTCTTTCGACAACTAACACCGTGCTAACCACTTGGGGTGTGGTTGCAATGTACAGCAGGAGAGGTTCCTTTTCCTTCGGCGCCACCAAGATTGGTGGTGTCGAGATTGTGCGTTTCAAATCCTTGAAAGCTCTATCGGCTTCTTCGTTCCACTGGAATTTCTCCTTGCTTTATCAGAGCGTAAAACGGTAACGCTTTTTCTCCCAACCTGGCGACGAATCTGCTCAAAGCTGCGACTCGCCCAGTTAGTTGCTGTATTTCTTTCAACTTTGTTGGCTTCCTCATTGTTACGATAGCTTGTATTTTGTCGGGATTTGCTTCAATCCCTTTTGCTGAAACTAGAAACCCCAGAAGTTCTCTGTTGGGGCCTTGAAGGAGCCGTCGGGTTTAGCAAGGCAGAATTTCGAGGTTGTCAAAGGTTTCCTTGAGATCCTCGATTAGCGTTGCCCCCTTTTGACGTTATGACGACATCGTCGATGTATACTTGCACGTTTTTCCAATCTGTGTCGCCAAACATTCGCATCATCCTCGATATATTTGCTCCCGCGTTTTTCAGACCAAGGGCATTGTTCTGTAGCAAAACACGCTATAAGGTGTGATGAACGCTGTCTTTACTTCATCTTCTTCTTTTAATCTGATCTGGTTATAACCAGAATACGCGTCCAGGAAGGAAAGACGTTCACATCCAGCCGTGGAGTCGATAATTTGATCGATCCTCGGGAGGGAAAGTGATCCTTTGGACAATGTTTATTGAGACACGTAAAGTTGACGCACATGCGAAGGACCTTAGTGTTTTTCTTCGGCACCAACACAGGATTTGCTACCCATGTGGCCTCTATGTGCAGCTCCTTGATAAAACCAGCTTCTCGTAGTCGATCAATTTCTGACAGCATAGCCTTGCGGTTTGGTTCCGAAAAACGCCGCAAAGGTTGTTTGATTGGTCTCGCTAGTGGATCCAAGTTTAGGTGGTGCTCGGCAAGTTCCAGGGTACTCCTGGCATGTCAGCTGGACACCATGCGAAGATTTTCCAGTTCTCACGGAGGAACTCGATGAGCGCGCTTTCCTATGCGAGGTCCATGTCGTTTGCGATGGACGTCGTCTTTTTCGGGTCTGTCGGGTGAATCTGCACCTCCTTAGAATTTTTCTCAGTATTGAAAGTTGATTCTTTATTTGGCCTTCCAACGTCTGGCAGCACATCGTAGTCAGTCATACTCCTTGACGCCAAATACTCAGCTTGCATCCCGAAAGTTTCTGATATCCGATGAAAATCCTTGTCACATTTATCGGCTAAGGCGAAGCTTCCTTTGACTGTGATTGGTCCCTTAGGTCCAGGCATCCTCCACAACAGGTATGTATAATGTGGTACCGCCATAAATCTAGCATATGCTGGTCGTCCCAACAGAGCGTGATACTGCGACGGAAAATCCACAACTTCAAACTCCAGCTTCTCGATTCTATAATTCTCTCGGGTTCCAAACTGAACGTCGAGATTAATCTTCCCTAGTGGATAACTTGGTTTCTCCGGTGTGATACCATGGAACTTCGTGTCTGTTGGCTTTAGTTTTTCTAGGGATATGTTCATCTTCCTCAATGTATCTGCATACATAAGGTTTAAGCTGCTGCCGCCATCTATGAACACGCAAGAGACATCAAATCCCGCAATGACTGCTGGTAGGATAAGTGCTGACTGCCCTGGTCGAGGAACTTGCTGCGGGTGATCTGCTATAGTGAAGCCAATGTCTTGCCCTGACCAATTAAGATACTCGACTGTTGGTGGAGGCATTTTTTCTGCCATGAACACCTGTCGCGAGATTACTTTCTGAGTTCTATTGGATGGTCTTCCCTTCTGAATCATCGACACCGCACCGTTAGAATTAGGATCAACGTAAGGCGGTGGTGGAGGTGCTGCCGCTATTCTGAGCTGATGTCGATTGTCGTCCGTAATCGCGGGAGGAGGTGGCAAGTGAATCTCACTCCTGGGTTCTCGAGGATTTCTCTGTGCTGCCCTAGCATTAGCATGCTCTGCCCACCTTAACATTGCTTGGAAATTGCGACAATCTTTCTGTAGATGTCCTGACTGTCTTTTCCCGTTGCTGTCGAGGAAAAAATGCATCTGACACGGCCCGTTCAACATTTCTTCGGGAGACACGAAAGGCCTCGGGAACCTTGGCCCGCTATTTTGCCTATTGTTTCGAGAGTCATCTCTATTGTCGCCTCGCTTCTCATTGCTTCTCTGATAATCATCTCTATTGTTTCCTCCGGGGTTTGCTAGAAAGCCGGCCGAAATTTGTCCTGGAGCATCATAGCTCGGGTACTGCCGAGGAAATCGTCGCCTCGGTTGATAATTTCGACCGCGGTCTTCCTCTGGTGACCTGTGCCGTTTGTTGTGAACAACATCTTCTCCATCTGCCCATATGTTTGCTATTTCCATTAACGCGGATACTGTCTTTGGATTGGTCCTCCCCAAGTCCTCGACGAAATCTCCACGCCTGATTCCTGCGACAAACGCATCTATCGCTCTCTCGTCAGATATATTTTCTGCCGAGTTTTTGATGATGTTCCACCTTTGGATATATTTTCTCATTGGCTCGTCCGGCTTTTGTCGGCACGCTCTCAACTCCTCTAGTGACGCAAGTTTCTTGCATGTGGACCGGAAATTTTTTACGAACACGTCCTCGAAGCTTTCCCAGCTGTCGATGGATCCTGGAGGAAGTTTATTTATCCAAGATCGTGCGGCTCCACTCAAATGCACCTGGATGCTTTGCATAGCTGTTGCTCTGGTTCCTCCTGTAAGCTTCACTGTCTCGAGATAATCCACTAGCCAATCCTCTGGATCTTGAAGGCCGTCGAATTTCTTGAAATTATCAGGCAGCTTGAATCCCGAAGGGACTCGAGTTTTTCGTACTCTCCTCGTGAAGCATGGCAAGCCACACATATCCTCGTCGTTTAACTCTAGGGACTGCCGATGTTCCCTTCTGCTTTGTCGCGCTCTGTCGACCCTTGCTTGTGCTGCCGTGTCCCTTGCTCCACTTGGTCCTTCGGGAGCTGCTGCTGCTGCTGCCGCAGGTCGTGGACTATTTTGCCTTGCCGTTCCTTCGGGAGGTGTTGATACAAACACCGTCCCCATGGCTCCAACTCCTGCTATCGCCATGTTGTACAGTGTTTCCCTTGGATCTCCTGGAGGTGGTTTAGTGATGGCATGTATTTCACACGTTCGTTGGGCAACCCCAAGAGGAAGGTATGATGCGCACAGCAGCAAGTTTTCCCTCAGAAAGAAACCAAGGTTTATCGAACCAGGAGGAGCCAAGAAGCACGTTGAAGGTTGATGGCGGCGGGATGTAGTGCGGCGCAACACCAGAGATTCCGGCGCCAACGTGGAACCTGCACAACACAACCAAAGTACTTTGCCCCAACGAAACAGTGAGGTTGTCAATCTCACCGGCTTGCTGTAACAAAGGATTAACCGTATTGTGTGGAAGATGATTGTTTGCAGAAAACAGTAGAACAAGTATTGCAGTAGATTGTATTTCAGTAAAGAGAATTGGACCGGGGTCCACAGTTCACTAGAGGTGTCTCTCCCATAAGACGAACAGCATGTTGGGTGAACAAATTATAGTTGGGCAATTGACAAATAAAGAGAGCATGACCATGCACATACATATCATGATGAGTATAGTGAGATTTAATTGGGCATTACGACAAAGTACATAGACCGCCATCCAACTGCATCTATGCCTAAAAAGTCCACCTTCAGGTTATCATCCGAACCCCCTCCAGTATTAAGTTGCTAACAACAGACAATTGCATTAAGTATGGTGCGTAATGTAACTAGTGACTACATCCTTGAACATAGCACTAATGTTTTATCCCTAGTGGTAACAGCACAACACAACCTTAGAACTTTCTGTCACTGTCCCAGGTGTCAATGCAGGCATGAACCCACTATCGAGCATAAGTACTCCCTCTTGGAGTTACAAGCATCTACTTGGCCAAGCATCTACTAGTAACGGAGAGCATGCAAGATCATAAACAACACATAGCATAACTTTGATAATCAACATAACAAGTATTCTCTATTCATCGGATCCCAACAAACGCAACATATAGAATTACGGATAGATGATCTTGATCATGTTAGGCAGCTCACAAGATCCGACAATGATAGCACAATGGGGAGAAGACAACCATCTAGCTACTGCTATGGACCCATAGTCCAGGGGTAGACTACTCACACATCACACCGGAGGCGACCATGGCGGCGTAGAGTCCTCCGGGAGATGATTCCCCTCTCCGGCAGTGCCGAGAGGCGATCTGGATCCCCGAGATGGGATCGGCGGAGGCGGCGTCTGGAAGGTTTTCCGTATCGTGGTTCTCGGTACTGGGGGTTTCGTCACGGAGACTTTTTATAGGCGAAAGGGCAGGTCAACAGGGCCGCGGCGGGGCCCCACCTGGAGCCTCGTGGAAAAGAAGCCCCCCGTCCTAGAGAATATAACCCCAGTTGAACCACTTCGGCATCTTGTTAATAGGTTAGTTCCAGAAAATGCACGAATATGACATAAAGTGTGCATAAAACATGTAGATAACATCAATAATGTGGCATGGAACATAAGAAATTATCGATACGTCGGAGACGTATCAGCATCCCCAAGCTTAGTTCTGCTCGTCCCGAGCAGGTAAAACGATAACACAGATAATTTCTGGAGTGACATGCCATCATAATCTTGATCATACTATTTGTAAAGCATATGTAGTGAATGCAGCGATCAAAACAATGTATATGACATGAGTAAACAAGTGAATCATATAGCAAAGACTTTTCATGAATAGCACTTCAAGACAAGCATCAATAAGTCTTCCATAAGAGTTAACTCATAAAACAATAATTCAAAGTAAAAGGTATTGAAGCAACACAAAAGAAGATTAAGTTTCAGCGGTTGCTTTCAACTTGTAACATGTATATCTCATGGATATTGTCAACATAGAGTAATATAATAAGTGCAATAAGCAAGTATGTAGGAATCAATGCATAGTTAACACAAGTGTTTGCTTCTTGAGGTGGAGAGAAATAGGTGAACTGACTCAACAATAAAAGTAGAAGAATGGTCCTCCATAGAGGAAAAGCATCGATTGCTATATTTGTGCTAGAGCTTTGATTTTGAAAACATAAAGAGAGCATAAAAATAAAGTTTTGAGAGGTGTATGTTGTTGTCAACGAATGGTAGCAGGTACTCTAACCCCCTTGCCAGACAAACCTTCAAAGAGCGGCTCCCATTTTATTTTATTTTGGGTGGCACTCCTTCCAACTTTTCTTTCACAAACCATGGCTAACCGAATCCTCGGGTGCCTGCCAACAATCTCATACCATGAAGGAGTGCCTTTTATTTTAGTTTTATTATGATGACACTCCTCCCAACCTTTGCTTACACAAGCCATGGCTAACCGAATCCTTCGGGTGCCGTCCAACAATCACATACCATGGAGGAGTGTCTATTTTTGTTAATTAATTTGGGACTGGGAATCCCATTGCCAGCTCTTTTTGCAAAATTATTGGATAAGCGGATGAAGCCACTAGTCCATTGGTGAAAGTTGCCCAACAAGATTGAAAGATAAACACCACATACTTCCTCATGAGCTATAAAACATTGACACAAATCAGAGGTGATAAATTTTGAATTGTTTAAAGGTAGCACTCAAGCAATTTACTTTGGAATGGCGGAAAATACCATGTAGTATAGGTAGGTATGGTGGACACAAATGGCATAGTGGTTGTCTCAAGTATTTTGGATGCATGAGAAGTATTCCCTCTCGATACAAGGTTTAGGCTAGCAAGGCTTATTTGAAACAAACACAAGGATGAACCGGTGCAGCAAAACTCACATAAAAGACATATTGAAAACATTATAAGACTCTACACCGTCTTCCTTGTTGTTCAAACTCAATACTAGAAATTATCAAGACCTTAGAGAAACCAAATATGCAAACCAAATTTTAGCATGCTCTATGTATTTCTTCATTAATGGGTGCAAAGCATATGATGCAAGAGCTTAATCATGAGCACAACAATTGCCAAGTATCACATTACCCAAGACATTTATAGCAATTACTACATGTATCATTTTCCAATTCCAACCATATAACAATTTAACGAAGGAGAAACTTCGCCATGAATACTATGAGTAGAAACCAAGGACATACTTGTCCATATGCTACAGCGGAGCGTGTCTCTCTCCCATAAAGTGAATGCTAGGATCCATTTTATTCAAACAAAATAAAAAAACAAAAACAAACCGACGCTCCAAGAAAAAGCACATAAGATGTGATGGAATAAAAATATAGTTTCAGGGGAGGAACCTGATAATGTTGTCGATGAAGAAGGGGATGCCTTGGGCATCCCCAAGCTTAGACGCTTGAGTCTTCTTGATATATGCAGGGGTGAACCACCGGGTGCATCCCCAAGCTTAGAGCTTTCACTCTCCTTGATCATGTTGCATCATACTCCTCTCTTGATCCTTGAAAACTTCCTCCACACCAAACTCAAAACAACTCATTAGAGGGTTAGTGCACATTATAAATTGACATATTCAGAGGTGACACAATCATTCTTAACACTTCTGGACATTGCATAATGCTACTGGACATTAGTGGATCAAAGAAATTCATCCAACATAGCGAAAGAGGCAATGCGAAATAAAAGGCAGAATCTGTCAAAACAGAACAGTTCGTATTGACGAATTTTAAAATGGCACCAGACTTGCTCAAATGAAAATGCTCAAATTGAATGAAAGTTGCGTACATATCTGAGGATCATGCACGTAAATTGGCTTAATTTTCTGAGTTACCTACAGGGAGGTGGACCCAGATTCGTGACAGCAAAGAAATCTGGAACTGTGCAGTAATCCAAATCTAGTACTTACTTTTCTATCAACGGCTTAACTTGGCACAACAAAACACAAAACTAAGATAAGGAGAGGTTGCTACAGTAGTAAACAACTTCCAAGACACAAAATAAAAACAAAGTACTGTAGGTAAAAACATGGGTTGTCTCCCATAAGCGCTTTTCTTTAACGCCTTTCAGCTAGGCGCAGAAAGTGTGTATCAAGTATTATCAAGAGATGGTGCACCGTTATCATGAGCTCCCCCACCCATAGTGGTACTAAGGGCTTTATCAATTTTAGGCCTATAGTAATATTTCTTTGGTTTAGGCACTTTAGAGACATACATAAACTTTTGCTCCTTACCCACATAAGCTTTCTCCTTATATTTAAGAGAAGAAAATGTTGAACCCAAGGTTCTCATAGCTTTTTCAAGTTCATCAATCCTATTAATTTGATCATCATGGACAACACAAGTTCCTAGGACACTAATTCTTTCATCAATTCCTCCTAAGGATTTATCAAGTTCATCAGTTTTATCAAGTAACATTTCCAATTTAGTTTCAACACTTGGAAAATTTTTCTCTATGGTTTCCAATTTTTTTATAACATCTTCAAGAGAGATTTCAGTTTTAACTTCATCAACAGGGGGTATTCCAAATAGACTTTCAATAATGCAGCTAGCTTCTAATGCAGGAGTACTTAAGAAGTTACCTCCTGCGAGACAATCAAGAACATACCTATTCCAGCTAGAGATACCAACATAAAAATTCCTGAGTAAAATAATGGTGGAGTGCTTCTTAGTGCATCTATTATGAGCATTGCTAATTCTATACCAAGCATCTCTCAAACATTCTCCCCCTCGTTGCTTAAACGTGCGAACTTCAACTTCAGGATTACTCATTTTAGTAGCAGTAAATAAAGCAAACTAGATAAAGTAAATGCAAGTAAACTAATTTTTTTGTGTTTTTGATATAGCAAACAAGATAACAAGTAAAGTAAAACTAGCAACTAATTTTTTGTATTTTGATTTAGTGCAGCAAACAAAGTAGTAAATAAAACTAAGCAAGACAAAAACAAAGTAAAGAGATTGAGAAGTGGAGACTCCCCTTGCAGCGTGTCTTGATCTCCCCGGCAACGGCGCCAGAAAATATGCTTGATGGCGTGTATTTCACACGTTCGTTGGGCAACCCCAAGAGGAAGGTATGATGCGCACAGCAGCAAGTTTTCCCTCAGAAAGAAACCAAGGTTTATCGAACCAGGAGGAGCCAAGAAGCACGTTGAAGGTTGATGGCGGCAGGATGTAGTGCGGCGCAACACCAGAGATTCCGCGCGGAACCTGCACAACACAACCAAAGTACTTTGCCCCAACGAAACAGTGAGGTTGTCAATCTCACCGGCTTGCTGTAACAAAGGATTAACCGTATTGTGTGGAAGATGATTGTTTGCAGAAAACAGTAGAAACAATTGCAGTAGATTGTATTTCAGTAAAAGAATTGGACCGGGGTCCACAGTTCACTAGAGGTGTCTCTCCCATAAGACGAACAGCATGTTGGGTGAACAAATTACGATTGGGCAATTGACAAATAAAGAGAGCATGACCATGCACATACATATCATGATGAGTATAGTGAGATTTAATTGGGCATTACGACAAAGTACATAGACCGCCATCCAACTGCATCTATGCCTAAAAAGTCCACCTTCAGGTTATCATCCGAACCCCCTCCAGTATTAAGTTGCTAACAACAGACAATTGCATTAAGTATGGTGCGTAATGTAACTAGTGACTACATCCTTGAACATAGCACTAATGTTTTATCCCTAGTGGCAACAGCACAACACAACCTTAGAACTTTCATCACTGTCCCGGTGTCAATGCGGGCATGAACCCACTATCGAGCATAAGTACTCCCTCTTGGAGTTACAAGCATCTACTTGGCCAGAGCATCTACTAGTAACGGAGAGCATGCAAGATCATAAACAACACATAGCATAACTTTGATAATCAACATAACAAGTATTCTCTATTCATCGGATCCCAACAAACGCAACATATAGAATTACAGATAGATGATCTTGATCATGTTAGGCAGCTCACAAGATCCGACAATGATAGCACAATGGGGAGAAGACAACCATCTAGCTACTGCTATGGACCCATAGTCCAGGGGTAGACTACTCACACATCACACCGGAGGCGACCATGGCGGCGTAGAGTCCTCCGGAGATGATTCCCCTCTCCGGCAGGGTGCCGGAGGATCTCCTGGATCCCCGAGATGGGATCGGCGGAGGCGGCGTCTCGGAAGGTTTTCCGTATCGTGGTTCTCGGTCCTGGGTTTCGTCACGGAGACTTTTTATAGGCGAAAGGGCAGGTCAAGAGGCGGCACGGGGCCCCACACCACAGGGCCGCGCGGCCAGGGGGCCGCGCGCGCCTGGGGTGGCCCCTCCGTGGCCCCTCTTCGTCTCTCCTTCGGACTTGGAAGCTTCGTGAGAAAATAGGCCCCTGGGCTTTGATTTCGTCCAATTCCGAGAATATTTCCTTACTAGGATTTCTGAAACCAAAAAACCAGGAACCGGCACTTCGGCATCTTGTTAATAGGTTAGTTCCAGAAAATGCACGAATATGACATAAAGTGTGCATAAAACATGTAGATAACATCAATAATGTGGCATGGAACATAAGAAATTATCGATACGTCGGAGACGTATCATGCGCGAGGATAAAAGCTTGTGTCGCCATATACCCAGCCTCTGGTGTCTTAGGGATGATGTTTCCTCTCGTGTCTATCGACATAAAAGACATGTCGAGGTTTTGGACCAAGTGCTCTCTTTCTCCTTCGGGTACGTGTTGTAACCTCGATCTTGCTATGTTCCGAGCCTCCCTGTGGCTATCACCCGAAGTTCTAGATTGTCGACTTAGCTCTGCCCTTCGCCTGCTGGAAGCAGAGGCTGCCTCCTTTCTTCTGTTTAACTCAGCTGTCTGTTTTTCCAATTCCCTTGCAGCTCGTGCGAGCCTATATTGATATGCTTGTAATTCCTCTGGCGTGGCTGTGGTGGCCATTGGTTCTGAGCCATCCATAGCTCTCGCGGCTCTGTCCCATGCTGTTTGCGGAAGTTGGACTCTGTGTCGCGGTTGTGGCCCGATATATTTATTGCCTAGGCCTCGCCGCAGATCAGAGGGATCGACGTATGGATTTCCTAGATCGTCGAAAGCCTCAGATGTTTCCTCTTGGTCATGGCTTGGCTATCCAATGACATAAATCTGATGATACTTTGTATTCAGATCTATGTTGCGTTTGGTGACACCATGATTGAGATTGGCGAAGACCTTGCCCACTGTAGTAGATTTGTCGATGAAGTTGTAGCTGTCGACACTGCTTGAGCCATCGCTTATATAGGAGTCCGACATGTTGCTGAAGATCTTGGCGAGTTTTTCTCTTGCCCTGGCGCTGATGAAGCGTGACGTCGAAGTTTCTTCCTCTCCTGATTCGGTTGACGATGCATAGCTTGAAAAATCGGAATCGATCGCCGACGATCCCGACGAAATCGGAATTTCGACACGATACCATCCTTCTTTCTCGACGCGAAAGTGAAACCTTCCGAACGTCATCTCCATAGGCTCCTCCAGATACGCATATGCATCCAAACGGGAGGGTGGGTGAGGAACAAAATCGACAGGACCAGTAGCGATCTGTTTACCTCGATCCATTGCGTTGCTTGCGGTTGATGAAGTCGACGATCTTGAACGTGCCATCGAGATCAGATCCTTGACGCCTCTAATTCCCACAGACGGCGCCAATTGACAAGGTATTAACTTGTCAATGCCTACGGGTTGTAGACTAGGGTTTAGTTGGAAGTAGAGGGCAAGTACATCTCGAAGGTTTCAGCCGAAAAGTACTCGACGATTATGAAACTAGGGTTTGGAAAACAATGATTCGATGATTTCTGCGTCCCTCGACTCCCCCTTATATAGGAGGCGGAGCCGAGGGATTCGTGTCGTACAAGTTACAGAGTCCGGGAAGGTTTCTAACTCATCCCGCAAGATTACAAACAACACTTCCTATTACAACTCTAGCTTTCCTTAATAATATCTTGAGCTTCCGAATCTTCTTATTCTTCGGGTAGTGGGCCTTCAGTAAACCCCGGGTACTATCTTCGGCAGGCCCATTTGGGATGCCTATGTCAGTCATCATATGCAAATCAGACGTCATCAAACATATGTTGTCGGCTCCTGTTTTGAAAGGCCGACTCGGCAAGTGGATGTTTGCATTGTCAGAATTTGATCTCCGGTATCAGCCTGCGAAAGCAGTCAAGGGACAAGCGTTGGCCGATCTTATTGCTGAACGAATCAACACCGATATAGCAGCACTGTCTGTACGTGCATGGGCCATGTTCTTCGATGGATCGGCTTGTGATGATGGTTGCGGCATCGGCATTCTACTCGTGTCGCCTCGGGGGGGCAACATATTCCTTCTCCATCAGGTTATCTACCACTTGCACCAACAATGTCGCTGAGTATGAGGCAATACGCAAGGGAATGGAGTTGCTTTTGGGAGCCGGGACAGAAGCGATGGAACTTTTTGGAGACTCAAAATTGGTGATTTCCCAGCTCACGGAGGAATACAAGTGCGAGAGTGAGTCACTCTTCCCATTATGGATGCAATGCCGTGAGCTGATGGCACAATTTAGGTACATAAACTTCAATTGGGTCCCAAGGTCGCAAAATACCGAGGCCAACGATCTCGCACAGATGGCGTCAGGCTACAAGGACATACCAGATGGATCCGATGTTCAGGTACAGTTCCTGGAACAGGAAGATTGGAAAGCCGATATCTTCAATTACTTGAAAGATCCGGCTCGGGGGGCACCTAAACGGATAAGGTACAAGGCCATGAAGTATGTCCTCATAGGAGATGACATGTTCTACAGGACTTTGGAGGGGTTGCTTCTCAAATGTCTGGGACCAGCCGAGTCAAATCGGCTCTTACACGACGTACACGAAGGCGCCTGTGGAACTCACCAATCGTCTCATAAGATGAAATGGCTGATCAGGCGATCAGGGTTTTACTAGCCCACCATGCTTGAGGATTGCTTCAAGTACTATAAAGGGTGTCAAGCATGTCAGATGTTTGGGAAAATTCAGACGGTACCTGCATCAGCAATGAACCCCATCATCAAGCCTTGGCCATTTCGAGGTTGGGGCATGGATATGATCGGCAAAATCAATCCTCCATCAAGCAAAGGCCACAACTGGATCTTGGCCATTACAGATTATTTCACTAAATGGGTGGAAGCCGTTCCTATGAAGTCAGTAAAATCGGAAGATGTTATCAATTTTGTAAAAGAACATGTCATTCATAGATTCGGTATTCCCCATACTATCACGACTGATGGAGGTTCGGTCTTCATTTCTAAGGAGTTCAGAAAGTTCTGCGAGGACATGGGAATTAAGTTGATCCGATCGTCTCCATACTATGCTCAAGCAAACGGGCAAGCTGAAGCGTCTAACCAGAGCCTTATCAAACTGATTAAGAGGAAAGTTGACGAGCACCCTAGACGTTGGCACAAGGTATTGTCAGAGGCTTTGTGGGCTTATCCCATGTCATGTCATGGGGCAATAAAAACCTCGCCATACCATCTGGTCTATGGACAAGAAGCCGTATTACCCGGGAAATTACGGCTGGTTCAAGGCGTGTCACGTTTCAGAATGATTTAACAACTGAAGAATATGCGGCCCTGATGAGTGATAACATTGAGGATCTAACTGAACTCAGACTTTGGTCGTTGGAGAAGATTAAAGAGAACAAAGCCAAGGTAGCTCGCGCATACAATAAGAAGGTGAGACCAAAGGAGTTCATGTTGGTGATCTGGTATGGGAAGCTGTACTGCCATTGGGGACTAAAGATGCAGAATATGGCAAATGGTCTCTGAATTGGCACGGGCCATACAGAGTCAACCAAGTTTTAAAGGGTAATGCATACATGCTCGAGCAGTTGGACGGTGTTAAATTCCTAGTAGCTGTCAATGGTCAGCATCTCAAGAAATATTTCCCAAGCATGTGGGATGACGGACAGTGAAATATGGGGCCGGATGCATGAAGTCGGCCAGTAAAAAAAATGTACATACAAATCACAGCCGATGCACAGACATCGACTTTAGAAAAATATGCCAAACAACAGGACACAAGTACAGCCGATGCACAGACATCGACTTCAGACTAAAAAGCCGATGCACAGCCATCGACTCTAGAGGTACAAGCTCAATTGAGCAGTTATCAGATTACATATAGAAGCTCTACTGAAGGAATGCCTCGAGGGCATGGAGGGCGTCAGCACGAACACGATCCACCTCGGCGATCTCGGCCTCATCATCTTCGTCCTTGCCTGTCACCAGCTGCTTGTTCAGGGCACGTATTTCGGCCAGATCAGTCTTCAGTTCAGCTTTGAGGCCTTCTGCTTCCTCTTGGGAGTGGGCAATAAGAGCTTCCTTATCTTGGATGAGCTGTTTGGTTGCCCGGACCCTCTCTTCAAGGTCCTCCAACTCCTTTCGCAAGGTCTCAAGTTCAGCAGTGCTGACAGAGGTGTCAGTTTTGGCGTCCAAGGCTGCCTTTTTCTCATTAAGCCGCTGACATTTGTCTGCAATATCGGCTTTCAACGGAAGCTGGGCGTGGCGTAGGCCGATTCTCTGACGAGCCAATTTCACCCTTGACCTGTAGGCAGACAGAGTCACAACTGGCCAGAGTTTCACCTGCAACGTCACCGGGAGATGAGGCTGGATGTCTTCAAGAATGCTCTTCACTTCCTCGGGGTCTTCAACCAATGTCTCAATTGAGGAGGAGAGCAGGGCCTTGAGACGCTGGAGTTGACCATGGGTAGCGCTGGGTCCTGGCTCTTCACTTGCCCTAGAAGTAGCTGGTTCGATGGATTCAGGGTCGAACGTTAGCAAGCTTGAGAGGTCATAACCCTGACAAACAACAAGAACAGCGTCAGTATGCAGCAAAAGAGAAGGGTAGAGCCAAGGGAAAGGAGTGTACCTCTCCTAAGACCAGAGGAACAGCCGATGATGAGGTGATCGGCTCTTGTGTTTCTGCTGTGGGCTTGGCCAAGTTGGCAACCTTGTCAGCTACACTTTTAGAGGTTGCTAGGTCCAGGGTGGCGGATGGCATCAGTACCTCCTCGACTTCCCCACTAGAGGTGTCATTAGTCTGCAAAGGAAGTGGTTAGCCGATGACAGCAGCGATGAGTTAGCATGAAATATGAGCCGAGGAGAGTATGGAGGGTAATTACAGTTGAAACCTCCTGGTTTAATGAAGAGGCTTGTGGTTCCTTGTGAGCTCTCTTGATGCATCGGCTCTTGGTGCGTAAACCGCTACCCCACTTTGACTAGAGCTGGGGGCAGCAGGTTCGGGAGCTGACCTTTTCTTGGAAGCCGACGGTGGCAGTCCGGCTGGCTGCGTGGTGGTTTTCCCAGAGTTGCCCGAGCTCGAATCCCTTCGACTGGACTGTGTCTCCTTGCTGGAGTTTTCTTCAGTAGAGGCCTCTAAAAGAAAAGAAATACAAGCATATTGCAGAAGCCTATAAGGATAGATGAAATCAGCCAAGGCATGGATCAGCTTACGTGCAAACTTTCTTGAGCTGGAGTAGGGTTTTGGCGCTTCAAGGTCTTCCTGGCAGCTACTTTCCTCACTGCTGTTCTCGCCTTGGTTGAGTCTCGGGGGGCAGCTGCCTTGGAAGATACTCTGCTCTTGGGAGCCGATTTTGGTGAAATTGGCTCACTCTGCATCACAACCTTCTTCAAAGGAGGTGAGCTTTTGCAGAAAAGGACCACCGGAGCTGGTGGGAGGAATTTGAAGGGAGAGCCATCATCATGTACAGGTTCTGGACCATCTTGTTAAGACAGAGTAAGGTTATAAAAATCATTATAAGCCACTGCAAGAAAATTTGTGAGTAGTGGTACCTGTTCCGCAGAGATATCATATTCAACATCAAGTTGTTTCAGCAATGGTCCCAGAGCTCTCCTGAAGGCATGGGTCTTCCACATTGACCACCAGGTCTCAAAACCATCAGTTGATGTGGTGAAACAGAGGTTGTGAGGGACTGGAATGGCTAGAGCATCAAAGAAAGAGTAACACCTCTGGCCGGTGAGGACATCAGGCAACTCAGCTCTGCTCTCTGTTAAGTGGTGGAGGAAGAAGTGTGGAGACACCTGCCCAAGACCAAACTGCTGGGCTACTACGACTGATAAGACTCATAACCAGGTTTGATGATCCTGTTTGAGGTGCTCATGCCAACTGGAAGGAAGCAGGGACGGATCATGATGGAATACAAGTGCCAGGTGCTGGCGTCATCGGCAAAGCTGTCTAGCCTGAAGGAGACTGGATTTTCAAAAAATTTAGACTCCTTGTAAGGAAAGAAGAGAGGATTGTCCAGGCCTTGGAAGAAAATCCTGAACCACTCTGATGCTTCCTTAGGGATCAGTTTGCTGCCTGGAAGGCTATATAGGGCTTGGCCGTAGCTAGTGCATCGGATCTGCTTCCCATTAGCATCTGGGAAGGTGCAAGTGGCCAAAGGTGGAAAGTTTGGGATCTGGTTCTGGAAATACAGCTGAGCCCATAGCTGAATAAACCACCAGGGACCTCCTGTTTTGACTGTCTTTTGAGAGAACAGGTTGACAGACATCAGTTGGAGATATCGATAGACCTCTCCAAGGAATAGTTTGCCGATGCCAAGCTGAGTGCCTTTGGCAAGTTCATAGGCCAAGGAAAGGTAATTCTTGGTTGGAGCAAGTGAAGGGCCACAGAATATGAAGTGTTCCAACCAGAAGTTTAGGAAGGCCATGTGTTCTTTCTCTGTTACAGGGCCTTTGGTTTTCATGTGGCATCTAAGGTAGGCACCCCAGTTTGTACACTCTGTTTTGGAGGAGAGTGTGAAAGGAACCTTTGGCAGCATAAAAGCAGAGGGGCTTGGGGATGCAATGTCTAGACCAGTGATCATGGCCACGTCTAGTAGGGTTGGTGTCATGGGGCCATGGCCAAACATGAAGCAATTCAGAGCATCAGACCAAAAGTAGCCGATGGTTTTCAGAAGGTTTTCATGTTTCTCAAGGGGAGACAGTGATAAAGATAAAGCATCGGCTATTCCTGTGGTTTCCCAGGTGGCTTGGTGAGTTTTGGATACTCTATTGTACCATGAAACCCAATCTTCAGGAGGATTAGGCCAGGCTCGTAAGCAGTCGGCCCAAGAAGTTAGATCTAAGTTCTGGTTCATGAAGGGAATTCTATTGGCCTTGCATGAAATCAAATGGGCAGGACTCTCGGTAGAACGAGGGCCAAGACAGAGAGAATTTGGAAGAGAAGGATGCGGCAGCAGAATGTCTGATACCTAAAAATTAATGACGGAATGAGACATTAATTCAGATGTTTGCTGTTAATTCTAACACTATGCTCGGATAGCGAGGAGCGGTTGAGGATTACCTTCAGGCCAGAGACCGTAGTGTTGGCGTTGGATGATTCCGCCATTGGATTCGCTGTGGAGTTGAATCTGCGCGATTGAGATCTGAGATTCGCGTGGCCGTGAGTTGGATCTGTTCGAGCGGCGATTTGGGGTTCTGAGTTTACTCTCTCAGACAAAGGTTGCAGGTTACCGTTTGAATAGGCAACTGATTTGGCCTTACTCGCGTTTTATGGTAAAGGCCGAGGCGCTGCCATCAGCTCTTTGCGCGTTGACTTTCTTTGACAATCGGCAAAATTGATATAAAAGCAGAATCGACATGGAAACATTTTCTTCATTGATAAAGAGGGTTTTTTTATACAGAGAAGAGCCGATTGCTCAAGAAAGGAAGAACAAGAGAAGAGCCGATTACTACTACTAGTCCTATGCTAGTAGTCCCTAATCTAAGGTCGCTGCCCTCGTCGTCGCCCGTCGTAGGCTGCGTCGCCTTCCCCGGTGAGCTCCTCGTCGCTGCTGCTGTAGCCCTCGGCGGGGGCTTCTTCCTCCTCCTCGTCGTCATCATCATCCGACCCGGCGCGGAAGCGCTTCGCCGGCGGGTACTCGTCGGAGGAGTCGTCGTCCTCCTCTTCCTCCTCCTCGTCGGAGGAGGTGAAGTCATCCCAGGAGAAGAGGTCATCCTCGCTCTCCGCCTCCAGCTCCCCATCGACGAGGAACTGGAAGTCGTCTTCTCCGTCGGTCAAGGACTTGTCATCCTCGGACCAGACGGAGGAATCATGATCCTCCTTGTCCCACTTCGTTGGGGCGAGGACCTCGTGCGCCGCCATCGAGTCCCACTCCGGCGTCGGCTCACGAGAGGAAGAGGATAGGGAGGAAAGACCCGAGGAGGCAGAGGAGGAGGAGGAAGACATGGCTCCAGAGGAGGGGGTTTTTTGCCGATGGCTAGTACGGAGCAAGAGGATGAAGAGGCGAACTGCTCGATGCGGTTAAATAAAGGGGATATAGTGGAGATTTAATGCTGCGGCGGTTTCCGAGGACGTGGTGCCAAAACTGTCAAATCATGCAGAGAAGTTGAAAGGCAAGGCATCATGATGAAAGGATACTGCGACGGTTCTGCTCTGCCGACGTGACCCTACGAAGAAAAAACAGAGTGGTTTTGAAATTATCATTGCCAAAACCAGGGGGCATGTGTTATCGCCAGATTTTGACCACATTGGAGATGGGCCGTGATTAAATGGGCTTAGAGAATATGCACGTGAAATATTTCTGAATCAGCCTCGTACGAGAATTTGGGCTAAACTGACCGTGTATTTGTACATTATGGTAGATTTAGAATTAAGAGATAGAGTTTAGTTCATACGAAGTTAGGTTTATTTCCCAAGTTAGAAAGTCTACGGACTATAAATATGTACCTAGGGTTATTGAGAAAGGAGGACGATCACGTTCGCAACAAACCAATCTAGGCGCATCGCCACCTTTTGTTTCGAGGGTTTCTTCCGGGTAAGCGCCATGCTGCCCAGATCGCATCTTGCCAGGGGGATATGCCCATAGGGGGTGGGTCGCCAGTCCCACTCGCCACAAGGACGAAGGCCCAGCAAAGACCGCCAGTCGCCTAGCCGACTGGACCCGAAGGCGACTGGGCCGAAGACCCACATAGATGATCTGCTCGGCTGGATAGGAAGATTACTTGTAGCAGGGTGTTGTATCCCGGATTAATAGCAACTGATACGATTCGGGTTATCCCCCTTGTAACCCTAGACCGAGGGTGGATATATAAACCCCCGGGCTAAACCCTAGAGGACACGACATCTGAGATCGGATCTCCCCTGTAAGCTCTTGGCTCAACGCCGACTGAGCCCCCCATTGTAATTCTCCACTGAGCAATAAGATCTAGCAGGACGTAGGCCTTTTACTCTCCGGAGGGGCTGAACCTGGGTAAAACCTTGCGTCCCTTGCACCTCGACCCGTAGATGGCGATGTTCCCTTGCCCTCGCATCAATGAAGTGCTACCCCCTGTAGCATCTGCCGTGGTTATATCCACGACAGTGGCGCCCACCGTGGGGCATGGGACATCAAGCCACCGAGCTATGGCGAGGCCCTACTCGCCAGTACGTCGGCCGGTTGCTTCCGGCAGGATGATCGCCACCGGCAATTTCTTCCACATCCAGCCAAGCACCTACCGGCCCGCCTCGTCACCTCTCAAGCACGCCTGGATGGTGCCGATCGGCTCCATCAACCTCTTCGTTGGGCTCGCCGGCGTCAGCGACCCCACCGAGCCCCGCCTCGGTCGATCGCACGACCCCTTCGCGCCGGGACAGCTCCTCACCGCCACTCGCCCAGTTACCGGCGAGGTATACGCGGAGGCCGAGTCGGCCCTGGAGGACGACGCCGACTCGGCGGCCGTGGCGCCGATCGCCAACCCTGTCATCACCGCGTCAGCCGCCGACTCCGTCGTCACCATCCCAGCAGCCGACTCCGGTATCGCGGCGATCAACGCTGACTCCATCGCCACGGCATCGGTCGCTGGGTCCACCGCTGTGTCCCCGACTGCCGGCTCTATCGCCACGGCGTCGTTCAAAGACTCCATCTCCTTGGTCTCTCACCCAAGCGACTTCGAGGATGACTCCGTCCTCTCCCTCTTCGGCAGCGACTCCGACTCGGACTCCGTCGAGGCCCCACGCTATCGCTACCCAACCGCAGTCTTCATGGCAGGAGGCGAGGAGGAGCCTCCGGTCGACGCCTTCACCACCCCCCTCCCTGCAACCGCCACCGCGACCGAGATCGAGGCGCACCGGGCGGCCCTCGAAGAGCAGAGGAAGAAGGAGCTCGCCGAACGGCAGAAATTTCGTCTCGAGCAAGATGAAGTGAGAGCGTATCCCACTATCGCCAGCAGCGCAATCGCCTGCGCATGGAGCGCGCCCGCGCGAACGACTTCCCCAGCGCGCGCCTTAACTTCGACGACCCAGACGGAGAAATCCGGGTCGCCCGAGTCCAAAACCCTGACATCCCGGAAGGAAGTCGGGCTGCCGCCGACAGAGCGGCGCGCGGAGCACCACCGCCACCCCCACCGCCACCACCCGAAGTTCCTCGGGCAGAAGTTGACGCCAACGGCCTACCGTTGCACTCATCTCCAGCCGACAACGTCGCGGCCGCCCAAGCCGTCCTTGCAAGGCTCCCCGAAACGGGAGACGGCGCGATCCTCGTCCAGCACGCCAAGGCCCTGGTTGCCAAGGCATTGGAGCAACAACACGCCGCAGCCGACTCGCAAGGGCGACTCTATTCGCGCACGTCCGCCAGTCGCGCGGCGTCGTCGGGTGCGGCAAATCGTGCAGTCGTCAACGCCAACAACGGTCCGCCGCCAGCACCGCGTGCGGCCCACTCGACCAACAACCGAATCGAGCCGCGCCCCGCGCGGGTGATGGTCGCCGCCAACGGACAGCCAGTCGACGCACGAACCCACATCGTCAACGATCAAGAATGGCGGGCGCGAATCCGGCTGAACGACCGCCACGCCGATGAAGCCCCGCGCCAGAGCGCGTTCACTCGAATCGGCCCCGCCTGCTTCGGGCCAATGATCAGAGGCGAGCCGTACCCCGCTGGGTTCAAGGGGCCCCGCGACATCGAGAAGTACGATACACATATCGACCCCACAGTCTGGATCGATTCGTACGCCATGGCAATGGGGATCCAAGGCCACTCTGAGTTACTCGCGGCATGCTACCTGCCTCTCATGATGGACGGCGTCAATCGCCATTGGTTCAACACCCTCACCGCCAACAGCATCGATTCTTGGGAAGAAGACCGTGCCGCATTTATCCAGCACTTTGCCAGCGCGTACACGCGCGACAACTATAGAAGACCTGGATCGCTGTGTCCAGGGCCCGCGCGAGTCGACTCGTCGGTGGGTCCAGCGCTGGCAAGACATGTGGACGACCTCCAGCGGCATCAGCACGGATACAACAATCTACTGCTTACGACGGTGCTGCCGGTACGAACCGTTAAGCGCCAAGCTCCGTCGCGTCAGCAGAGATAACATCTCAATCTCCGAGCTCTTCGACATCGCCACCCGCTACGCTGACGAAGACCCTACAGTCGACTCGGACGACGAGCCAGCGGTCAATCGCCGCCCCCTGCACACACGGAGCCCCGGCGTGGCGACTACCGATTCAGCGGCCGGTCTAACAACGGCAAGCGACGCGCCGACGGAGGACACAACGAGCTCGTCGCCAACGCCGACTACGAGCAGCGCGAGCCAAAATCCTTCCGACGCGACAACCGCGCGCCACGGGAGGACCGGCCTCAACCTAAGCGTTTCGATGCCCGCAGCCTCCTGGACGCCCCGTGCATCTACCACAGCAGGGAGGGCAAGCCCTCAACTCACACGACGGGAAACTGCTACTCCCTGAAGCAGATAGGGGAGATGGCCGACTTCTGCGAGGAAAAAGGCATCCGACTCGACCTCGCGTCAGTCGCACACCCCGAGTCGAACGGCCAAGCAGAAAGAGCGAACCAGAGCATCCTCCACGGACTCAAGCCGCGCCTGGTCGTGCCCCTGGAACGCGCAGCCGGTTGCTGGGCAGAAGAGCTCCCCTCAGTGCTGTGGGGCATCCGCACAACACCAAACAGATCGACCGGCTTCACGCCTTTCTTCCTGGTATATGGCGCCGAGGCAGTCATGCCCACGGATATCGCCTACGACTCGCCACGGGTCGCTAACTACGCCGAAGAAGACAACGAGCGAGCTCGCCAAGATGATATCGACCTCCTTGACGAGGCCAGGGACCTCGCACTCTCCAGGACCGCCATCTACCAGCAAGATCTCCGCCGCTACCACAGCCGTCGCGTTCGGAGTCGCTCCTTCCAAGTCGGAGATCTCGTGCTCCGGCTAATTCAAGACAAGAAAGGCATGCACAAGCTATCCCCGCCTTGGGAAGGACCATTCGCCATCAGCCGCGTACTCGGCAACGACTCCTACTACCTCACAGACGTCCGCAAGGACGACAAAGGCGAGCCGCTCACCAGAGAGGTGGAGCGCCCCTGGAACGTCAACCTCCTCCGACGGTTTTACACCTAAGGAAAATGTGTAACCCACAAATTCAGAGATTAATCAAAGTCGCCGATTGCATCAATCTCCAACTCCGATTGCCTCTCCATCACCCGCTAGCTATCTGCATCTCTCATCTCGGTAAATACCGGCCCAGTCGCCATGACAAGCGACTTGGTACTGAGAGACCTTCGGTCGCCGCTGCTGGAAGAGTGAAGTCCACGATCGGCCAAGTAGCCGGGCTAACAAGGGCACGACGGGTCTCCCGGGCGCAACACCAGGCCCGGTTACCTACCACCCCTTACGCCGTCAGGTGAAAACGGCGACTGGAACCCACAGCAGGGTCGCATGCCCGACCAGCCCCCCGGGCCACGGCGACCGTCTCGTGCTACGCTATACAGCACACCAATGCCCTCCTCTACCTTAGGCTGGTGACTTGAATGGCCAAGTACTTCGACCAGGGACCCCGCAAAACGGACCCGCGGCTCGCCAAGGAACAACGCCCGCAAGAACCCCCTTTGGAGTCGCCTAGCGACTGGCTCACCGAGCCACGACGAGTGGCGCGCTACATGCAAACAGCGCAACTATAAACCAACCGCTACTCCACCCATGAGGCTGCTATTCGCACCATAATGACTACGTACTGCGACTGGGGATGCCCAGCTCGACAAGGAAAACAGTCAAGTCGATAGCCTTCATCGGGGTCGCATGGCGACTGGCCTGTTAGCCATGGAGAGTCGGACCCAACTCCAAAAGGAAAACTTCGCCGTCACACTCACATAATTCAAAAGCGGTCACCAAGTTATAGCAAAAGCTGACACTTTATTTACAACTAACACCCGCTCGCGGGAATTTGAGTTACATCATCCACAGGGTCCAAGAATCTACTGGGACGGCCCCGGAGCTTCCTCTACACAGGCTCGGCGCGCCATCGCCGTGACGAAACCGGCGTATACAGACAGACCGGTACGTGGACAAGGTGGTGGCGCGAGCGTGGAAGAGGCGCTCCGCGGGAAGTCCACCGGGCCGGCCTCCTTCTCAGTCGAGCTTGCGCAGCTGATGTGAGTCTCCAAGTCACGGTCGCCAACACCGGTCGGTGTGGGCGCACGCCTCCATCAGCGCAGCACCTCGGCGACGTCAAATTCGCCGGTCTCGAGGAAGCCAGCAGTGACCTCCTCCACGTCGAACCCCTCCGAGTAGTGCGCCAGCACCATGCTCAGAGCCATGGTAATGCCAACGCGGCAGGAGGAGCGGCGAAGCCAGTCAACGACAGCCGGAATGTTGGACACGGCCTTGAAGACTGATGGCGTGTCCCGCGGAATCACCTCCCGCAGACTCAGATACTGGAGCGCCGCCAAGATCTCCCCCGCACAGGCAATGATGCGCGCGGTCGCGGTCGACAGGCACTCCCGCGGGGTCGCCATCTCTGTGAAGTCGCTTGTACCTACCACCAACAACAAGAAGGAAGTGAAGTGAGAACTCGCCCTCGACACCGACTCGCCATGCTCGGGGACTGGCCCCCGACATCGACTCGCCATGCTCGGGGACTGGCCCCATCAACTCGCCATGCTCGGGGACTGGCCCCTGACATCGACTCGCCATGCTCGGGGACTGGCCCCCGAAGCCGACTCGCCATGCTCGGGGACTGGCCCCCGACGCCGACTCGCCACACTCGGGGACTCGCCGCCACGGCAATCGACAATAAAACAACGGAGAAGGAACTTACCAAGAAGCTGCCGCGACATCTCGCGGACAAAGCCTCGAAGTTGGTCTTCTCGGCTTGCACCGCCAGGACGATGCCCTCGGACGCCTCCTTCTCCGCGGCCAACTCCTTGGCGTGCTGCTGCTTCAAGGCCGCGACCTCTTCTCGCAGGGCTGCGGCCCCCACGCGCGGAATCCCGCGCATCCGTCGCGGCCTCCAGCTTCCCCTTGTACTCGGCGATGACGTCCTCCAGCTCCCGGCCCTTCTGCTCCAGGACCTTCGTCAATTCACCACCTCCGCTTTCGCCTTTTCCGGGCCTCTTCGGCCTGCTTTGCCCGGAACTCGGCTTCACGGTAGAAGGATTCCTTCACGAATCCTTCCCGAGCCTCGGCAAGCGCCTTCGCCTGCGCCTCTGCTACAAGAAAAGGGCGGTGAGAACGACAAACCAGACCAGCGCGACTAGGAGAGGAAGGCGAGTGGGCATGACTTACTGCCCAGAGCAATGAGCTTCCGGTTCTTTTGCGCCGCCTCCTCCACGAGCGCGGTCAATCGCTTAACCTCCGCCTGCACAAAAACGACGCGAAGATCAATAAAAGCAGTCCAGGCAGGAAAGAAAAGACTCGACTCGCCCCTACAGGCCAAGTCGACCCTCGGGGACTGGGGGGCGACTGGACTGCGAGTACAGAATACTCACCACGTGTGCTTCACCAAGCGCCGTGTGGAGCTCAGTGAAGGTCAAAGTAGAAGGCGGAGGACGGCGCGACTCGGCCGCTTCACCCGCCTGCATCACCGCGTCGGTCGACGGTGCCCCATCTGTCCCCGTCTCGGGGTCGCTGGGGTGGACTCGGTCCCTGGCGGCCTTGGACCGGCGCTCCTTCATCGGCACCGAGAGGCCGCCCTCCTCTGTCTCTTCGACTTCGGGCGCCCTCTGGCCTTCAGTCGATTCGACGCCCGCCGACTCCTCTTCTACCATGGGGGGAGCGGCGCTTGGTCCCATCGCCGCACTCGCCGTGCCCCCGCGACCCACGCTGGGCAAGGGGAAAACGTCAGCGGTGGGTTCGGCACGGCCGGCGCTCGCCTTCTCAGCCTGGCTCGCAGCGACAGGCTCCTCCCGAGCCGACCCCGCGCCCCCAAGGTCGGAAGGCGCCGTCTTCTTCTCCGCGGCCTTCTTCAGCTCGGCCGCCTTTTTCGCCTCGGCCGCCCTTGTGGCCACCGCCCCAATCGTAGCAGGTCTTGCCAAGACCTTTCTCTTGGACCTGCGGGGGAGCGGGGCGGGTCGTTAGCAAATCCCGCCATGAAGGAAGCAAGCTCGACAAGAGGTACTTACTTCACCGTGGGGATCGCCTTTACGCCCGGACCGGCTCGAGCTCCAGCGTCGATCGCGTCCTTCAGGGGGTGCTGAAGCTTTATGGAGCCCTCCAGGATAGTCGGGCGCAGCCGCTTGGGCTGCGGCTCGGCCCCTTCCTTTGAGGGCTCCCCCTCCTCCGGGTGAGAGGTCGCCTCTTCGTCCCCCTCGCCCTCCTGCGGCTTCGGAGCGCCCTGCGATGAAGATCCGGCGCCTCTCTTCGCTCCGCGCGGGAGTCGGACGAAGTCTCTCGCTTCGGAGTCCGACTCGGTACGCTCCTCCTCGTCGTCAACATCCTCCTCCTTGCCTTCGGTCATTTCCGGAGGCTCTTTCCCGGCGAGAGGGGGGAGATGATCGGCGATCTTCTGCCACCGCTGCATTCGGATCAAGGAAATAAGTTAGAAAGGGAGAAGCTCTACCTAGGCGTTGGCGGGTCGCAGCACCGAACAAGTCAATACCTGAGGCGCCGGGTTGTCCTCGGAGAAGGGCTGCAGGCCGTCCTCGAAGGATGTAAAGGCGGCCGTGGTGATCTTGGCGAGCGCCTTCCGGTACTCGCCCTCGTCCCACTCGGTCGCCGTCGACCGGGTGCAGTCGTTTTGCCCCCGGTACTCCCACATGGGGTGAGCTCGGCACCGCAGGGGGATCAGCCGCCGGCCGAGCCAGCAGTTGTACATGTTGGCCGCCGTCAGGCCCTTGTCCTTCAGCGCCTGGATCGCCTGGCGCATCCCCTTCACCACCTCCTCCTGCTCGCGCGGCAGCGACCGGACGTTGAGACGTCGCGGGACGCTGGGGCTGAACTGAGGAATGCAGACCTCGCCGGGGGGAGTGTACTCCTTGGCGTAGAACCAGAAGCGGCGCCACTGCGATTGCGCCTTCTTGGGGAGCGCCATGTCGATGAAGCTCTCCCCGGACTTCACCTGGAAGGTGATCCCGCCATTCGGGATGAGCGCCTCGCTGCTCTTGCTGGCCCGAGTCGCCCGCCCGTGGAAGATTGACACCCACAGCGGGAAGTAGGGCGGACAGCCCACTCGCACAGTGCCACGAACAGAGAGATCTGCTGCACACTATGCGGCCCCAGGTCGCATATCTTTATGCCGTAGAAGGCCAGCAGTTGCCGGATGAAGTCGGAGGAGGGGAGCGCGAATCCGCGATCCAAGAAGCTGAGGAAGAGCACGAACTCGCCCGGCCTCGGGAGCGGCTCCACCTCGTTCGCCGCCGGGACCCGCCAGCGCTCCTGCTTGAATTCGGGGATGACCCCGGAGGCGACGTACGGGAGGAGAGACTCGCGCGTGACCTTGGACTTGCCCCAGGCTCTCGCCGCCATGGTTGCGCTCGGGAGCTCTCGGCAGGAAGCGGATGGGATGAGAATGGGGGAAGAATGTGGCAGAGTGATGAGCCCTAACCCCTGGGTCCGACCTTTTATATCTCCGCACTCGCTCAAGATAAGTATCAAATCCGCCCGTTGATTCGCCGTGAGATTGTCGCCCCGCAGTTAACGGCCAGGATCAGCGACGGGATCGGCGGAACGGGCGTTAAGCTAGCCGTTAACGGTCACATCGGGCCCAACGGTCAACCGCGCAAACGGCTCGCGCCTCGGTCAACGTGAAATCTAGCCGTTGGCTCTTCCACGTGTCTCTACACCGACTGGCTTACGACGACTGGCGTACGCCGACTGTCATACGGCGACTGGCACACGCCGACTGTCATGCGCCGACTGGCTCATCAAGTTCGGGCGATTGAAGACTGGCGGCCAACTGATGTTTATTGGGGAGCCCGGCGGAAGGTGTGATGCGTACGGCGGCAAGTTTTCCCTCGGATGAAACCAAGGTTTATCGAACTAGTAGGAGCCAGAAGCACGTTGAAGGTTGATGGCGGCGAGATGTAGTGCGGCGCAACACCGGGGATTCCGGCGCCAACGTGGAACTGCACAACACAAACCAAGTACTTTGCCCCAACGTAACAGCGAGGTTGTCAATCTCACCGGCTTGCTGTAACAAAGGATTAGATGTATAGTGTGGATTATGATTGTTTGCAGAAAACAGTAGAACAAGTATTGCAGTAGATTGTATTTCAGTATAGAGAATTGGACCGGGGTCCAGAGTTCACTAGAGGTGTCTCTCCCATAAGATAAACAGCATGTTGGGTGAACAAATTACAGTTGGGCAATTGACAAATAGAGAGGGCATGACCATGCACATACATATTATGATGAGTATTGTGAGATTTAATTGGGCATTACGACAAAGTACATAGACCGCTATCTAGCATGCATCTATGCCTAAAAAGTCCACCTTCAGGTTATCATCCGAACCCCCTCCAGTATTAAGTTGCTAACAACAGACAATTGCATTAAGTATTGCGCGTAATGTAATCAGTAACTACATCCTCGAACATAGCACCAATGTTTTATCCCTAGTGGCAACACACATCCATAATCTTAGAGGTTTCTGTCTCCCCCAGATTCACGGAGACATGAACCCACTATCGAGCATAAATACTCCCTCTTGGAGTTACAAGCATCTACTTGGCCAGAGCATCTACTAATAACGGAGAGCATGCAAGATCATAAACAACACATAGACATAAATTGATAATCAACATAACATAGTATTCTCTATTCATCGGATCCCAACAAACACAACATATAGAATTACAGATAGATGATCTTGATCATGTTCGCCAGCTCACAAGACCCGAGAATTAAGCACAAATGAGGAAGACAACCATCTAGCTACGGCTATGGACCCATAGTCCAGGGGTAGACTACTCACACATCACTCCGGAGGCGACCATGGCGGCGTAGAGTCCTCGGGAGATGATTCCCCTCTCCAGCAGGGTGCCGGAGGCGATCTCCTGAATCCCCGAGATGGGATTGGCGGCGGCGCATCTGGAAGGTTTTCCGTATCATGGCTCTCGGTACTGGGGGTTTCGCGACGAAGGCTATTTGTAGGCGGAAGGGCAGGTCAAGGGGCGTCACGAGGGGCCCACACTACAGGTCGGCGCGGCTAGGGCTTGGGCCGCGCCGCCCTATGGTTTGGCCACCTCGTGGCCCCACTCGTCTCCTCTTCGGTCTTCTGGAAGCTTCGTGGCAAAATAGGACCCTGGGCGTTGATTTCGTCCAATTCCGAGAATATTTCCTTACTAGGATTTCTGAAACCAAAAACAGCAGACAGCGGCACTTCGGCATCTTGTTAATAGGTTAGTTCCGAAAATGCATGAATATGACATAAAGTGTGCATAAAACATGTAGATATCATCAATAATGTGGCATGGAACATAAGAAATTATCGATACGTCGGAGACGTATCAGCATCCCCAAGCTTAGTTCTGCTCGTCCCGAGCAAGTAAACGATAAACAAAGATAATTTCTGGGTGACATGCCATCATAACCTTGATCATACTATTGGTAAGCATATGTAGTGAATGCAGCAATAAAAATAATGTAAATGACATGAGTAAACAAGTGAATCATATAGCAAAGACTTTTCATGAATAGTACTTCAAGACAAGCATCAATAAGTCTTGCATAAAAGTTAACTCATAAAGCAATAATTCAAAGTAAAGGCATTGAAGCAACACATAGGAAGATTAAGTTTCAGCGGTTGATTTCAACTTGTAACATGTATATCTCATGGATAGTTGTCAATGCAAAGCAATATAACAAGTGCAATAAGCAAGTATGTAAGAATCAATGCACAGTTCACACAAGTGTTTGCTTCTTGAGGTGGAGAGAAATAGGTGAACTGACTCAACAATAAAAGTAAAAGAATGGTCCTTCAAAGAGGAAAGCATCGATTGCTATATTTGTGCTAGAGCTTTGATTTTGAAAACAAGAAACAATTTTGTCAACGGTAGTAGTAAAGCATATGTATCATGTAAATTATATCTTATAAGTTGCAAGCCTCATGCATAGTATACTAATAGTGCCCGCACCTTGTCCTAATTAGCTTGGACTACCGGGATCATCGCAATGCACATGTTTTAACCAAGTGTCACAAAGGGGTACCTCTATGCCGCCTGTACAAAGGTCTAAGGAGAAAGCTCGCATTGGATTTCTCGCTATTGATTATTCTCAACTTAGACATCCATACCGGGACAACATAGACAACAGATAATGGACTCCTCTTTTATGCATAAGCATGTAACAACAATTAATTTTCTCATTTGAGATTGAGGATATATGTCCAAAACTGAAACTTCCACCATGGATCATGGCTTTAGTTAGCGGCCCAATGTTCTTCTCTAACAATATGCACGCTCTAACCATAAGGTGGTAGATCGCTCTTACTTCAGACAAGACAGACACATGCATAGCAACTCACATGAAATTCAACAAAGGGTAGTTGATGGCGTCCCCAGGAACATGGTTATCGCACAACAAGCAACTTAATAAGAGATAAAGTGCATAAGTACATATTCAATACCACAATAGTTTTTAAGCTATTTGTCCCATGAGCTATATATTGTAAAGGTGAAGAATGGAAATTTAAAGGTAGCACTCAAGCAATTTACTTTGGAATGGCGGAGAAATACCATGTAGTAGGTAGGTATGGTGGACACAAATGGCATAGTGGTTGGCTCAAATATTTGGATGCATGAGAAGTATTCCCTCTCGATACAAGGTTTAGGCTAGCAAGGCTATTTGAAACAAACACAAGGATGAACCGGTGCAGCAAAACTCACATAAAAGACATATTGAAAACATTATAAGACTCTACACCGTCTTCCTTGTTGTTCAAACTCAATACTAGAAATTATCTAGACTCTAGAGAGACCAAATATGCAAACCAAATTTTAGCATGCTCTATGTATTTCTTCATTAATGGGTGCAAAGCATATGATGCAAGAGCTTAAACATGAGCACAACAATTGCCAAGTATCACATTATCCAAGACATTATAGCAATTACTACATGTATCATTTTCCAATTCCAACCATATAACAATTTAACGAAGAAGAAACTTCGCCGTGAATACTATGAGTAGAACCTAAGGACATACTTGTCCATATGCAACAGCGGAGCGTGTCTCTCTCCCACACAAAGAATGCTAGGATCCATTTTATTCAAGCAAAACGAAAACAAAAACAAACCGACGCTCCAAGCAAAGCACATAAGCTGTGATGGAATAAAAATATAGTTTCAGGGGAGGAACCTGATAATGTTGTCGATGAAGAAGGGGATGCCTTGGGCATCCCCAAGCTTAGACGCTTGAGTCTTCTTGATATATGCAGGGGTGAACCACCGGGGCATCCCCAAGCTTAGAGCTTTCACTCTCCTTGATCATGTTGTATCATCTCCCTCTCTTGATCCTTGAAAACTTCCTCCACACCAAACTTAGAACAACTCATTAGAGGGTTAGTGCACAATCAAAATATACATGTTCAGAGGTGACATAATCATTCTTAACACTTCTGGACATTGCAAAAAGCTACTGAAAGTCGATGGAATCGAAATATCCATCGAACATAACAAAACTGACAATGCGAAATAAAAGGCAGAATCTGTCAAAAACAGAATAGTTCGTATTGACGAATTTTATTGAGGCACCAGACTTGCTCAAATGAAAATGCTCAAATTGAATGAAAGTTGCGTACATATCTGAGGATTACTCACGTAAATTGGCATAATTTTCTGAGTTACCTACAGAGAATTTTTCCCAGATTCGTGACAGCAAAGAAATCTGTTTCTGCGCAGTAATCCAAATCTAGTATGAACTTTACTATCAACGACTTTACTTGGCACAACAAAACACTAAACTAAGATAAGGAGAGTTGCTATAGTAGTAAACAACTTCCAATACACAAAATAAAAACCAAGTACTGTAGTAAAAAACATGGGTTGTCTCCCATAACGCTTTTCTTTAACGCCTTTCAGCTAGGCGCAGAAAGTGTGTATCAAGTATTATCAAGAGATGGAGCATCGTTATCATAAGCTCCCCCATCCATAGTGGTACTAAGGGATTTGTCAATTTTAGGCTTATAATAATATTTCTTTGGTTTGGGCACTTTAGAGACATACATAAACTTTTGCTCCTTACCCACATAAGCTTTCTCATTATATTTAAAAGAAGAGAATGTTGAACCCAAGGTTCCCATAGATTTTTCGAGTTCGCCAATCCTATTGGTTTGATCATCATGAACAACACAAGTTCCTAGGACACTAATTCTTTCATCAATTCCTCCTAAGGATTTATCAAGTTCATCAGTTTTATCAAGTAACATTTCCAATTTAGTTTCAATACTTGGAAAATTTTTCTCTATGGTTTCCAATTTTTTCATAACATCTTCAAGAGAGATTTCAATTTTAACTTCATCAACAGGGGGTATTCCAAATAGACTCTCAATAATGCAGCTAGCTTCTAATGCAGGAGTACTTAGGAAATTACCTTTCGCGAGACAATCAAGAACATACCTATTCCAGCTAGAGACACCAACATAAAAATTCCTGAGTAGGATAATGGTGGAGTGTTTCTTAGTACACCTATTATGCGCATCACTAATTCTATACCAAACATCTCTTAAACATTCTCCCCCTCGTTGCTTAAACGAACGAACTTCAACTTCAGGATTACTCATTTTATATGACAAACTAGATAAAATGCAAGTAACTAATTTTTTTGTGTTTTTGATATAGCAAACGAGATAGCAAATAAAGTAAAACTAGCAACTAAATTTTTTGTATTTTGATATAGTGTAGAAAACAAAGTAGTAAATAAAACTAAGCAAGACAAATACAAAGTAAAAGAGATTGGGATGTGTAGACTCCCCTTGCAGCGTGTCTTGATCTCCCTGGCAACGGCGCCAGAAAAATTGCTTGATGGCGTGTACTGACACACGTCCGTTGGGAACCCCAAGAGGAAGGTGTGATGCGTACAGCGGCAAGTTTTCCCTCGATATGAAACCAAGGTTTATCGAACCAGTAGGAGCCAAGAAGCACGTTGAAGGTTGATGGCGGCGAGATGTAGTGCGGCGCAACACCGGGGATTCCGGCGCCAACGTGGAACCTGCACAACACAAACCAAGTACTTTGCCCCAACGTAACAGCGAGGTTGTCAATCTCACCGGCTTGCTATAACAAAGGATTAGATGTATAGTGTGGATGATGATTGTTTGCGAAAAACAGTAAACAAGTATTGCAGTAGATTGTATTTCAGTATAGAGAATTGGACCGGGCTCCACGGTTCACTAGAGGTGTCTCTCCCATAAGATAAACGGCATGTTGGGTGACAAATTACAGTTGGGCAATTGACAAATAGAGAGGCATGACCATGCACATACATATTATGATGAGTATTGTGAGATTTAATTGGGCATTACGACAAAGTACATAGACCGCTATCCGGCATGCATCTATGCCTAAAAAGTCCACCTTCAGTTATCATCCGAACCCCCTCCGGTATTAAGTTGCTAACAACAGACAATTGCATTAAGTATTGCGCGTAATGTAATCAGTAACTACATCCTCGAACATAGCACCAATGTTTATCCCTAGTGGCAACAGCACATCTATAATCTTAGAGGTTTCTGTCACTCCCCCAGTTCACGGAGACATGAACCCACTATCGAGCATAAATACTCCCTCTTGGAGTTACAAGCATCTACTTGGCCAGAGCATCTACTAGTAACGGAGAGCATGCAAGATCATAAACAACACATAGACATAAATTGATAATCAACATAACATAGTATTCTCTATTCATCGGATCCCAACAAACACAACATATAGAATTACGGATAGATGATCTTGATCATGTTCGGCAGCTCACAAGACCCGACAATTAAGCACAATGAGGAGAAGACAACCATCTAGCTACTGCTATGGACCCATAGTCCAGGGTAGACTACTCACATCACTCCGGAGGCGACCATGGTGGCGTAGAGTCCTCGGGGAGATGATTCCCCTCTCCAGCAGGGTGCCGGAGCGATCTCCTGAATCCCCGAGATGGGATTGGCGGCGGCGGCGTCTCGGAAGGTTTCCGTATCGTGGCTCTCGTACTGGGGGTTTCGCGACGAAGGCTATTTGTAGGCGGAAGGGCAGGTCAAGGGCGTCACGAGGGGCCCACACTACAGGTCGGCGTGGCCGGGGCTTGGGCCGCGCGCCCTGTGGTTTAGCCACCTCGTGGCCCCGTCTCCTCTTCGGTCTTCTGGAAGCTTCGTGGCAAAATAGGACCCTGGGCGTTGATTTCGTCCAATTGAGAATATTTCCTTACTAGGATTTCTGAAACCAAAAACAAAACAAAATGGCACTTCGGCATCTTGTTAATAGGTTTGTTCCAGAAAATGCACGAATATGACATAAAGTGTGCATAAAACATGTAGATATCATCAATAATGTGGCATGGAACATATGAAATTATCGATACGTTGAACGTGTCGGCGGCCCGATGTTTCCTTCTTTGGGGAGCCGGTAGCGATTCATCTCAATCCGCCCGTGCCTCTTCGCGACCCGCGCCGGATCTACGCTTCGTCACCACCGCGCTCGGGGACTACTGATGGGGATATGCCCATAGGGGGCGGGTCGCGTCCCACTCGCCACAAGGACGAAGGCCCAGGAAAGACCGCCAGTCGCCTAGCCGACTGGACCCGAAGGCGACTGGGCCGAAGACCCACAGAGATGATCTGCTCGGCTGGATAGAGAGATTACTTGTAGAAGGGTGCTGTATCCCGGATTAATAGCAACTGATATGATTCGGGGTTATCCCCTTGTAACCCTAGACCGGGGGTGGATATATAAACCCCCGGGCTAAACCCTAGAGGACACATCATCTGAGATCGGATCTCCCCCTGTAAGCTCTTGGCTCAACGCCGACTGAGCCCCCCATTGTAATTCTCCACTGAGCAATAAGATCTAGCAGGACGTAGGCCTTTTACTCTCCGGAGGGCTGAACCTGGGTAAAACCTTGCGTCCCTTGCACCTCGACCCGTAGATGGCGATGTTCCCTTGCCCTCGCATCAACGAAGTGCTACCCCCTGTAGCATCTGCCGTGGTCATATCCACGACAGAGCAGCATAAAGTTTATTCGTTGTTTATGTGTTGCTCGTACTAAAGCCTTGTTGATGGCTGATACGTCTCCGACGTATCGATAAACATTATTGATGATATCTACATGTTTTATGCACACTTTATGTCATAATTATGCGTTTTCCGGAACTAACCTATTGACGAGATGCCGAAAGGCCAGTTGCTGGTTTCTGCTGTTTTTGGTTTCAGAAATCCTAGTAAGGAAATATTCTCGGAATCGGACGAAATCAACGCCCAGCATCTTAGAATCCCCGGAAGCATCCAGAACACCCGAGAACCGCCAGAGAGGGGGCACAGGCCCACCAAACCCTAGGCTGGTGCGGCCAAGGGGGGGCCCGCGCCCCCCTATGGTGTCGTCGCCCCGTTGACCTTCTGACGCCGCCTCTTCGCCTATATAAAGCCCCTCGACCTAAAACCTCGATACGAAAAAACCACGGTACGAGAAACCTTCCAGAGCCGCCGCCATCGCGAAGCCAAGATCTGGGGGACATGAGTCTCTGTTCCGGCACGCCGCCGGGACGAGGAAGTGCCCGGAAGGCTTCTCCATCAACACCACCGCCATCTCCATCAACGCTGCTGTCCCCATGAGGAGGGAGTAGTTCTCCATCGAGGCTCGGGGCTGTACCGGTGGCTATGTGGTTCATCTCTCTCCTATGTACTTCAATACAATAATCTCATGAGCTGCCTTACATGATTGAGATTCATATGATGATGCTTGTAATCTAGATGTCATTATGCTAGTCAAGTGGGTTTTACTTATGTGATCTCGGAGACTCCTTGTCCCACGTGTGTAAAGGTGACAGTGTGTGCACCGTGTGGGTCTCTTAGGCTATATTTCACAGAATACTTATTCACTGTTATGAATGGCGTAGTGAAGTGCTTATTTATATCTCTTTATGATTGCAATGTGTTTTGAATCACAATTTATCTATGTGCTACTCTAGTGATGTTATTAAAGTAGTTTTATTCCTCCTGCACGGTGTAATGGTGACAGTGTGCATCGTGTTAGTACTTGGCGTAGGCTATGATTATGATCTCTTGTAGATTATGAAGTTAACTATTGCTATGATAGTATTGATGTGATCTATGCCTCCTTTCTTAGCATGAAGGTGATAGTGTGCATGCTACGTTAGTACTTGGTTTAGTTGTGTTGATCTATCTTACACTTTAAGGTTATTTAAATATGAACATTGAATTGTGGAGCTTGTTAACTCCGGCATTGAGGGTTCGTGTAATCCTACGCAATGTGTTCATCATCCAACAAGAGTGTAGAGTATGCATTTATCTATTCTGTTATGTGATCAATGTTGAGAGTGTCCACTAGTGAAAGTCTAATCCCTAGGCCTTGTTCTAAATACGCTATCGCTGCTTGTTTCTTGTTTCTTTGCGTTACTACTGCTATTGCGTTACTCTTTGTTTACTACATCTGGCAAAGCACTTTTACGGGTGCCTGCTCATATTCATTCATACCACTTGTATTTCACTATCTCTTCGCGAACTAGTGCACCTATTAGGTGTGTTGGGGACACAAGAGACTTCTTGCTTTGTGGTTGCAGGGTTGCATGAGAGGGATATCTTTGACTTCTTCCTCCCTGAGTTCGATAAACCTTGGGTGATCCACTTAAGGGAAACTTGCTGCTGTTCTACAAACCTCTGCTCTTGGAGGCCCAACACTGTCTACAAAAGGAGGGGCGTAGACATCAAGCTATTTTCTGGCGCCGTTGCCGGGGAGGAAAGGTAAAAGGCACTCATACTTCGGTTCCAGGTAACAGTACTTTTCTGGCGCCATTGTGTTTGTGCTCGAAGCTATTTCCTTTAGATCCTGCAATTGCATCTTTTTGTTTCTTGTTTACACTAGTAAGGCATAATGGAAAACAACAAAAATATGAGAGATCTTTATGAACTTTATCTTGAATTAGGACATGATGTGTTTGAAGAGAGAATTAAAAAACCCATGGAATTTATATGCATGCTAATGGGAATGTTATTAATATGAATGCTTTGAACACTATTGTTGCTAATGCTATGGAAAATTCTAAGCTTGGGGAAGCTGGTTTTGATGAGCATGATCTTTTTAGTCCCCCAAGCATTGAGGAGAAAATTTACTTTGATGATACTTTGCCTCCTATATTTGATGATGACAATAATAATGATAGCTACTTTGTTGAATTTGCTCCCATTACAACTAATAAAATTAATTATGCTTATGTGGAGAGTAATAATTTTATGCATGAGACTCATGATAAGAATGCTTTATGTGATAGTTATATTGTTGAGTTTGCTCATGATGCTACTGAAAGTTATTATGAGAGAGGAAAATATGGTTGTAGAAATTTTCATGTTACTAAAATGCCTCTCTATATGCTGAAATTTTTGAAGTTACACTTGTTTTACCTTTTTATGCTTGTTGCATTATGCCTACACAACTTGTTTATTTACAAGATTCCTTTTCATAGGAAGAATGTTAGACTTAAGTGTGTTTTGAATTTGCCTCTTGATGCTCTCTTTCGCTTCAACTACTATTTCTTATGAGTGCATCATTAAAACTGCTGAGCCCATCTTAATGGCTATAAAGAAAGAACTTCTTGGGAGATAACCCATGTGTTATTTTGCTACAGTACTTTGTTTTATATTTGTGTCTTGGAATTTGTTTACTACTGTAGCAACCTCTCCTTATCTTATTTTATTGCATTGTTGTGCCAAGTAAAGTCTTTGATAGCAGGGTTGATACTAGATTTGGATTACTGCGCAGAAACAGATTTTTGTCTGTCACGAATCTGGGCCTAATTCTCTGTAGGTAACTTAGAAAATTATGCCAATTTATGTGAGTGATCCTCAGATATGTAGGCAACTTTCATTCAATTTGAGCATTTTCATCTGAGCAAGTCTGGTGCCATTTTAAAATTCGTCTTTACGGACTGTTCTGTTTTGACAGATTCTGCCTTTTATTTCGCATTGCCTCTTTTGTGTTTGGATGGATTTCTTTGTTCCATTAACTTTCAGAAGCTTTGTGCAATGTCCAGAAGTGTTAAGAATGATTGTGTCACCTCTGAACATGTGAGTTTTTGATTGTGCACTAACCCTCTAATGAGTTGTTCTAAGTTTGGTGTGGAGGAAGTTTTCAAGGGTCAAGAGAGGAGGATGATATACTATGATCAAGAAGAGTGAAAAGTCTAAGCTTGGGGATGCCCGGTGGTTCATCCCTGCATATTTCAAGAAGACTCAAGCGTCTAAGCTTGGGGATGCCCAAGGCATCCCCTTCTTCATCGACAACTTATCAGGTTTCTTCTCTTGAAACTATATTTTTATTCGGTCACATCTTATGTACTTTACTTGGAGCGTGTGTGCTTTTGTTTTTGTTTTTGTTTGAATAAATGCTTGTGTGGTAGAGAGACACGCTCCGCTGGTTCGTATGAACACATGTGTTTTTAGCTTTTAGTACTCATGGCGAAGTTTCTTCTTCGTTAAATTGTTATATGGTTGGAATTGGAAAATGATACATGTAGTAATTGCTATAATGTCTTGGGTAATGTGATACTTGGCAATTGTTGTGCTCATGTTTAAGCTCTTGCATTATATACTTTGCACCTATTAATGAAGAAATACATAGAGCATGCTAAAATTTGGTTTGCATATTTGGTCTCTCTAAGGTCTAGATAATTTCTAGTATTGAGTTTGAACAACAAGGAAGACGGTGTAGAGTCTTATAATGTTTTCAATATGTCTTTTATGTGAGCTTTGCTGCACCGGTTCATCCTTGTGTTTGTTTCAAATAACCTTGCTAGCCTAAAACTTGTATCGAGAGGGAATACTTCTCATGCATCCAAATACTTGAGCCAACCACTATGCCATTTGTGTCCACCATACCTACCTACTACATGGTATTTCTCCGCCATTCCAAAGTAAATTGCTTGAGTGCTACCTTTAAATTTCCATTCTTCACCTTTACAATATATAGCTCATGGGACAAATAGCCTAAAAACTATTGTGGTATTGAATATGTACTTATGCACTTTATCTCTTATTAAGTTGCTCGTTGTGCGATAACCATGTTCCTGGGGACGCCATCAACTACCTTTTGTTGAATTTCATGTGAGTTGCTATGCATGTTCGTCTTGTCTGAAGTAGGGATCTACCACCTTATGGTTAGAGCATGCATATTGTTAGAGAAGAACATTGGGCCGCTAACTAAAGCCATGATCCATGGTGGAAGTTTCAGTTTTGGACATATATCCTCAATCTCAAATGAGAAAAATTAATTGTTGTTACATGCTTATGCATAAAAGAGGAGTCCATTATCTGTTGTCTATGTTGTCCCGGTATGGATGTCTAAGTTGAGAATAATCAATAGCGAGAAATCCAATGCGAGCTTTCTCCTTAGACCTTTGTACAGGCGGCATAGAGGTACCCCTTTGTGACACTTGGTTAAAACATGTGCATTGCGATGATCCGGTAGTCCAAGCTAATTAGGACAAGGTGCGGGCACTATTAGTATACTATGCATGAGGCTTGCAACTTATAAGATATAATTTACATGATACATATGCTTTATTACTACCATTGACAAAATTGTTTCTTGTTTTCAAAATCAAAGCTCTAGCACAAATATAGCAATCGATGCTTTCCTCTTTGAAGGACCATTCTTTTACTTTTATGTTGAGTCGGTTCACCTATTTCTCTCCATCTCAAGAAGCAAACACTTGTGTGAACTGTGCATTGATTCCTACATATTTGCATATTGCATTTGTTATATTGCTTTGCATTGACAATTATCCATGAGATATACATGTTACAAGTTGAAAGCAACCGCTGAAACTTAATCTTCCATTGTGTTGCTTCAATGCCTTTACTTTGAATTATTGCTTTATGAGTTAACTTTTATGCAAGACTTATTGATGCTTGTCTCGAAGTACTATTCATGAAAAGTCTTTGCTTTATGATTCGGTTGTTTACTCATGTCATTACCATTGTCTTGGATTGCTGCATTCATTACATATGTTTACAATATGATCAAGTTTATGATGGCATGTCACTCCAGAAATTATCTTTGTTATCGTTTACCTGCTCGGGACGACGAAACTAAGCAGGGATGCGATACGTCTCGACGTATCGATAATTTCTTATGTTCCATGCCACATTATTGATGATATCTACATGTTTATGCACACTTTATGTCATTATGCGTTTTCGGAACTAACGTATTGACGAGATGCCGAAAGCCGTTCTTGTTCTGCTGTTTTTGGTTTCAGAAATCCTAGTAAGGAAATATTCTCGGAATCGGACGAAATCAAGACATCTTAGAATCCCCGGAAGCATCCAGAACACAGGAAGCGCCAGAGGGAGGGCACGAGGCCCACCAAACCCTAGGCCGGCGTGGCCAAGGGGCCCGCGCCCCCCTATAGTGTCGTCGCCCCGTTGACCTTCTGACGCCGCCTCTTCGCCTATAAAGCCCCTGCGACCTAAAACCTCGATACGAAAAACCACGGTACGAGAAACCTTCGGGCGCCGCCATCGCGAAGCCATGATGCAGGGGACGGGAGTCTCTGTTCTGGCACGCCGCCGGGATGGGGAAGTGCCCCCGGAAGGCTTCTCCATCAACACCACCGCCATCTCCATCAACGCTGCTGTCTCCCATGAGGAGGGAGTAGTTCTCCATCGAGCTCGGGGCTGTACCGGTAGCTATGTGGTTCATCTCTCTATGTACTTCAATACAATAATCTCATGAGCTGCCTTACATGATTGAGATTCATATGATGATGCTTGTAATGTAGATGTCATTATGCTATTCAAGTGGGTTTTACTTATGTGATCTCCGGGACTCCTTGTCCCACGTGTGTAAAGGTGACAGTGTGTGCACCGTGTGGGTCTCTTAGGCTATATTTCACAGTACTTATTCACTGTTATGAATGGCGTAGTGAAGTGCTTATTTATATCTCTTTATGATTGCAATGTGTTTTGAATCACAATTTATCTATGTGCTACTCTAGTGATGTTATTAAAGTAGTTTTATTCCTCCTGCACGGTGTAATGGTGACAGTGTATGCATCCGTGTTAGTACTTGGCGTAGGCTATGATTATGATCTCTTGTAGATTATGAAGTTAACTATTGCTATGATAGTATTGATGTGATCTATGCCTCCTTTCTTAGCATGAAGGTGACAGTGTGCATGCTACGTTAGTACTTGGTTTAGTTGTGTTGATCTATCTTACACTCTAAGGTTATTTAAATATGAACATTGAATTGTGGAGCTTGTTAACTCCGGCATTGAGGGTTCGTGTAATCCTACGCAATGTGTTCATCATCCAACAAGAGAGTGTAGAGTATGCATTTATCTATTCTGTTATGTGATCAATGTTGAGAGTGTCCACTAGTGAAAGTCTAATCCCTAGGCCTTGTTCCTAAATACGCTATCGCGCATTTCCTTGTTTTACTTTAGTCCCTTAACTATTGCTGCTTGTTCTTGTCTGGGCAAAGCACTTTTCTGGTGCCGTTGCCACTGCTCATATTCATTCATACCACTTGTATTTCACTATCTCTTCGCGAACTAGTGCACCTATTAGGTGTGTTGGGGACACAAGAGTTCTTGCTTTGTGGTTGCGGGGTTGCATGAGAGGGATATCTTTGACCTCTTCCTCCCGAGTTCGATAAACCTTGGGTGATCCACTTAAGGGAAACTTGCTGCTGTTCTACAAACCTCTGCTCTTGGAGGCCCAACACTTTCTACAGGAAAAGGAGGGGGGCGTAGACATCAATGGCGAGCAACGCTGTTATCATAGATATGTTAGGGTTAGCATCGATACTATCTTGATATATTTGCTTAGTTATGCTACCCTTAGATATATAGCTGCCTTTACACCTTTCTTAGGTGTAAGGGCAGCATCTTGCTTAGTCTTTATTTAGTAGATTTGATCTGTTATGATCGTTCCTTGTTTACCAAGGATTAGTTTGATATCTGCGTAGCCAGGCCTTGCAAATGGGTTGAATGATCCGGTAGTGCTTAAGGTACGGTTTGCCGATCCTAGAGGAGTTGTTCCGGGAATCAACTCCATGTTGGTTTTAGGCCTTTTCTAGGGTTAGTTTTCCGTTATCTTTCGTATCTGCCAGGCTCAATTACGTGTAGGATGTTCCAGTCATGCGGTGAAAACCCTAGATCGTCGTAGATCGTTTTAACTTAATATTGATCAGCGGGACCACCATGTGATCATAGATCTAATACGATCCATGGGTGGATCGGCTCCTTGAGCCGATTCACGGGATAACTTTGAGCCGATCGAGGCTCGTATTTAATGTTCGTGTATGCCATGCAGGAAACTATTCGACAAATCCATCACCTTCGACCGGGTATAGGTCGGGTGGCACGCTGCACCAGCTCGGACGTGTGCGAGCATTGCGGGCGTCGCCGGGGACCGGGACCCTCCGGCGGTTACGGGAGCCTCCGGCTCTCCGTGTTGCCCGTCGCTGCTCCCCGGTGTGTTTTGGCAGGCAACAGAAGCAAACACAAGTATGAACCGGTACATCAAAACTTACATAAGAACATATTGCAAGCATTATAAGACTCTACATTGTCTTCCTTGTTGTTCAAACCCTTACCAGAAAATATCTAGACTTTAGAGACCAATCATGCAAACCAAATTTCAACAAGCTCTACATTATTTCTTCACTAATAGGTGCAAAGTATATGATGCAAGAGCTTAATAATGAGCACAACAATTGCCAAGTATCAAATTATTCAAGACATTATACCAATTACCACATGTAGCATTTTGTTTCCAACCATATAACAATTAACGAAGCAGTTTCAACCTTCGCCATGAACATTAAGGATAAAGCTAAGAACATATGTGTTCATATGCAACAGCGGAGCGTGTCTCTCTACCACACAATGAATGCTAGGATCCAATTTTATTCAAACAAAACAAAAACAAGAACATAAAGACGCTCCAAGTAAAGCACATAAGATGTGACGGAATAAAAATATAGTTTCACTAGAGGTGACCTGATAATTTGTGGATGAAGAAGGGGATGCCTTGGGCATCCCAAGCTTAGATGCTTGAGTCTTCTTGAAATATGCAGGGATGAACCACGGGGGCATCCCCAAGATTAGAGCTTTCACTCTCCTTGATCATATTGTATCATCCTCCTCTCTTGATCCTTGAAAACTTCCTCCACACCAAACTCAAAACAAACTCATTAGAGGGTTAGTGCATAATCAAAAATTCACATGTTCGGAGGTGACATAATCATTCTTAACACTTCTGGACATTGCACAAAGCTACTGAAAGTTAATGGAACAAAGAAATCCATCAAACATAGCAAAGCAGCAATGCGAAATAAAAGGCAGAATGCAAAAAGCAGTGTAAAAGGCAATTTTAAGGGGCACTAAACTTGCTCAGATGAGGAGAGGTTGCTACAGTAGTAACAACTTCCAAGACTCAAATATAAAACAAAAGTGCAGAAGTAAAATCATGGGTTGTCTCCCATAAGCAATTTCTTTAACGCCTTTCAGCTAGGCGCAGAAAGTGTGAATCAAGTATTATCAAGAGATGATGCATCAACGGAGGGGTTCGGAGTTTTCTCAACTATGCATTGTATCTTATCTATGTAAGTTTCAGAGGCTCCTTTTTCATTACTCTTAGGCTTGCTATTCTCATCAAACAAATTTTCAGGAACTAGCCAAGCATAGTTATTTTCTAGAGCTTCATGCATTCCTAGGAGCTTACTAGGTATCGGTACTTTAATCTCCCCACCATCATTAACATTATTAGTGTACCTTATTCTATCCATGTCCATCTTTTCAAGTGTTCTTTTAAAATCGGTGAACAAACCAAGCCTCTTATGCTTAATAAAAACTTTTCTAGCTTCTTTAGCTATATCTTCAAATTCTCTAACAAGGACTTTTAAAACAAAATCTCTCTTTTCTCCCATCTCCATATCCGAAAGTGTAAGAAACATATGTTGTATTATGGGATTGAGATTAACAAATCTAGTTTCCAACATGTGTACTAAACAGGCAGAAGCACTTTCATAAGTAGGAGCAACTTTTAATAATGGTATATCTTCAAAATCTTCATCCATACTAACATGGGTGAAAAATTCTTCTATATTATATCTTCCAATGATAGACCCTTGCCCTACCGGTACTTCTTTCAGAGTGAACTTAGGAGGAAACATGATGAAATAAGTAAAGTAAATGCAAGTAACTAATTTTTTGTGTTTTTAATATGGCAAACAAGATAGTAAATAAAGTAAAGCAAGTAACTAATTTTTTTGTATTTTGATATAAGGAAGCAAACAAAGCAACAAATAAAGTAAAGCAAGACAAAAACAAAGTAAAGAGATTGGAAGTGGGAGACTCCCCTTGCAGCGTGTCTTGATCTCCCCGGCAATGGCGCCAGAAAAATATTTGCTGGTGTGCAGTTGACGTGGGAGTTAGAAATCTTTGTGGTGTAACTTTTCTTCGTTCCGACAGCGCGAGAAAAAGAGCTTGATTCGCGTACAGCACGCGTCCGTTGGAAACCCCAAGAGGAAGGTGTGATGCGTACATCAGCAAGTTTTCCCTCGGTAAGAAACCAAGGTTATCGAACCGGTGAGTCAAGCACGTGAAGGTTGCGGTGGCGGAGTGTAGTGCGGTGCAACACCAGTTCCGGCGCCAACGTGGAACCTGCACAACGTCAAAGTACTTTGCCCCAACATAACAGTGAGGTTGTCAATCTCACCGGCTTGCTGTAACAAAGGATTAGATGTATAGTGTGGAAGATGATGTTTGCTACGAACAGTAGAACAAGTATTGCAGTAGATTGTATTCTATGTAAAATAATGGACCGGGGTCCACAATTCACTAGTGGTGTCTCTCCAATAAGATATAGCATGTTGGGTGAACAAATTACAGTTGGGCAATTGACAAATAAACAAGGCATGACAATGCACATACATATCATGATGAGTAGTGTGAAGTTCAATTGGGCATTACGACAAAGTACATAGACCGCTATCCAGCATGCATCTATGCCTAAAAAGTCCACCTTCAGGTTAGCATCCGCACCCCTTCCAGTATTAAGTTGTAAACAACAGACAATTGCATTAAGTATGGTGCATAATGTAATCAACACAAATATCCTTAGACAAAGCATTGATGTTTTATCCCTAGTGGCAACAGCACATCCACAACCTTAGAACTTTATGTCACTGTCCCAGTTAAATGGAGGCATGAACCCACTATCGAGCATAAATACTCCTCTTGGAGTTACAAGTATCAACTTGGCCGAGCCTCTACTAGCAACGGAGAGCATGCAAGATCTTAAACAACACATATATGATAGATTGATAATCAACATAACATAGTATTCCATATTCATCGGATCCCAACAAACGCAACATGTAGCATTACGGATAGATGATCTTGATCATGTTAGGCAGCTTACAAGATCCAACAATGATAGCACAATAAGGAGAGACGACCATCTAGCTACTGCTATGGACCCATAGTCCGAGGGTGAACTACTCACACATCAATCCGGAGCGATCATGGAGATGAAGAGTCCTCGGGAGATGATATCCTCTCCGGCAGGGTCCGGAGGCGATCTCCTGAATCCCCCAAGATGGGATTGGCGGCGGCGTCTCTGGAAGGTTTTCCGTATCGTGGCTCTCGATACTGGGGGTTTGCGACAAAGGCTTTAAGTAGGCGGAAGGGTAGGTCGGGGCGTCACGAGGGGCCCACACGCTAGAGGCGGCGCGGCCCCCCCTAGGCCGCGCAGCCCTAGTGTGGCGGCGCCTCGTCGCTCCACTTCGTGATCCTTTCAGTCTTCTGGAAGTTTCGTGGAAAAATAAGCCCCTGGGCGTTGATTTCGTCCAATTCCGAGAATATTTCCTTTGTAGGATTTCTGAAACCAAAAGCAGCAAAAACAACAACTAGCTCTTCGGCATCTTGTCAATAGGTTAGTGCGGAAAATGCATAAATATGACATAAAGTGTGTATAAAACATGTGAGTATCATCATAAAAGTAGCATGGAACATAAGAAATTATAGATACGTTTGAGACGTATCAAGCATCCCCTATGGTTCCCGGCCACCCCTCCCCTCAGGAAAGGGGGAATCCAAGTGGGAATCCCACCTTGGGTAGGTTTCATGTCATATGGAAGGTTTTGGTTTGGGGTCTTATTCGAAGACTTGTAGACCAACTCTTGGGTGTTCCACCTATATAATGAGGGACAAGGGGAGGGGGCCGGCCACCTCAAGCCATAGCCTTGGCCGCACCCCATAGTGGCCGGCCACCCCCTCTCCCAAACCCTAGCTCCTCCAGCTCTCATAAACGGCAAAGCTCTCGCCGGAGATCTCCATCAACACCGCCACCACGCCGTCGTGCTGCCGGGATTCAAGGAGGAGCTACTACTTCTGCTGCCCACTGGAACGGGGAGAAGGACGTCGTCTTCATCAACACCGAACGTGTGACCGAGTATGGAGGTGCTGCCCGATTGTGTGTCAAGATCTTCTACGCGCTTTTGAAAGCGGCAAGTGGTCGTCTACTGCAACAACGAGAGCCTCCTCTCGTAGGCTTTGGTAATCTTCAAGGGTTAGTCTCATTCATCCCCTCTTTGCTCCCGTCTTCTAGATTGAATCTTGGTTTGGATTGTGTTCTCGCGGTAGGAAATTTTATGTTTTCTATGCTACGAATCCCTACAGTGGTATCAGAGCTGTGTCTATGCATAGATGGTCGCACGAGTAGAACACAATGTTTTTGTGGGCGTTGATGCTTATGTTGTCTTTAGTTTGAGTACTTTGCATCTTTGTGGCATAGTGGGATGAAGCGGCTCGGGCTAACTTTACATGACCGCGTTCATGAGATTTGCTCCACGCTCGACATGCAACTTGTATTGCATAAGTGGCTTTGCGGGTGTCTGTCTCTCCTACTATAGTGAAGATTCAATTTACTCTTCTATTGACAACACTAGTATCACCGTTGTGGTTCATGTTCATAGGTAGATTAGATCTCACTCGAAAACCCTAAACCACGTAAAATATGCAAACCAAATTAGAGACGTCTAACTTGTTTTTGCAGGGTTTGTTGATGTGATATGGCCATAATGTGATGAATATGTATGAGATGATCATTATTATATTGTGGCAACCGGCAGGAGCCTTATGGTTGTCTTTAAATTTCATGTTGAGTAGTATTTAAAAGAAGTTGTAATAGTTGCTACATGGGAGAACAATCATGAAGACGGCACCATTGACCTTGACGCTACGCCGACGATGATGGAGATCATGCCCGTTGATGATGGAGATCATGTCCGTGCTTTGGAGATGAAGATCAAAGGCGTAAAGGGCCATATCATCTTTACTATTAAATTCGGATCCGTTGGTACGTACGTCGTGCAGTTTTCAAGTCAATCGGTCGTACGTGCTGGCTAGCCAAATCATCTTCGGTCTCGTTCGATCCAACGTGAACAAAGCTTGGTGTCCAATTAACGGTCCATCATGTCTTCTAATTATTTGCTACCGGCCAAATCAAGAGCTGACGCCTAACGCATGCGCTTATATTGTGAGCTTATACTGTCTCGTGCTCGAGTCGGAGTGGATACTCGATATAGTAGATGACGCAACAGATCGAATCCCATATTTCCAACTGTGCGATGTAAAGGTATACTGAGCAACCGTTTGCGTCAGCGTGTGCCGAAAATGCATTTGGTATGCGCTTCAGCGGGATGACACATAGTGATCGGGCCGTCCGCACCGACGCAAACGCGGCCCAAAAATGCGCCAGTTTGCGTCTCTGCGGAAGCTGGCGGACGCCCACAGTGACCGCTCGCTTTTCCACCGGGCCCGCCTGCGGCGGCCACTGTATCGAGGGCATCGTCCGCGGGCCGTTTCCGCGTACGCCATCGACTCCGACACATGGTGCACACGGCACCCGGGCCAGGATCAGGAAGGGCGGGCTTCCTCGGCGACAGGGACTTCCCCTTCGACCATCCACCGGCGCCTCGTCGTCGAACACGATCGCGGCGCCGCACGGGATGACGACGACGAGGAGTACAACGAGGCACTGGCCCACCACAACGAGGAGGCCAAGGACGACAACGACGACTATGTCGCCTGCATTTTCCAGGAATAGCAGTTAGCCATGGTGGAAGGCCGGAAGTTCGACCTGGAGGAGATGACGGACGAAGAGATCGCGAGGCTCGGCGTCATCGTCTCGGAGGTCGACCGATCGGTGCAGCCGCCACTGCCCCGGTACGCCACCGACATCATGCCGCCGGGCCTCAAGGAGGAAGAGGCCCTACGACGGGCGCTCGAGGACTCGGCCACGCAACCGGTGCAACCGTCGCCTCCACCTCCGCCGTACTCCACCACCGGCATGGGCTGCGCCACTGATGTCTACGCCCCCTCCTTTTCCTGTAGACAGTGTTGGGCCTCCAAGAGCAGAGGTTTGTAGAACAGCAGTAAGTTTCCCTTAAGTGGATCACCCAAGGTTTATCGAACTCAGGGAGGAAGAGGTCAAAGATATCCCTCTCATGCAACCCTGCAACCACAAAGCAAGAAGTCTCTTGTGTCCCCAACACACCTAATAGGTGCACTAGTTCGGCGAAGAGATAGTGAAATACAGGTGGTATGAATATATATGCGCTGCAGCAGCACGAGAAAAGTGCTTTGCCCGGGACGGTAAACAACGTGCTGTGACGGTAATGGATAAAGCATTAAACAAGCAGCGATAGCGATATTTAGGAACAAGGCCTAGGGATTACACTTTCACTAGTGGACACTCTCAACTTTGATCACATAACAGAATAGATAAATGCATACTCTACACTCTTGTTGGATGATGAACACCATTGCGTAGGATTACACGAACCCTCACGGAGTTAACAAGCTCCACATAGAGTGCATGAAAGATCAACACGACTAAACCAAGTACTAACATAGCATGCACACTGTCACCTTCACACTATGTAGGAGGAATAGATCACATCAATACTATCATAGCAATAGTTAACTTCGCAATCTACAAGAGATCACAATCATAGCCTACACCAAGTACTAACACGGATGCACCGTCACCATTACACCGTGCGGGAGGAATAAAACTACTTTAATAACATCACTAGAGTAGCACATAGAATAGTAGTGATACAAAACACATTGCAATCATAAAGAGATATAAATAAGCACTTCACTATGCCATTCATAACGGTGAATAAGTATTCTGTGAAATATAGCCTAAGAGACCCACACGGTGCACACACTGTCACCTTTACACACGTGGGACAAGGAGTCTCCGGAGATCACATAAGTAAAACTCACTTGACTAGCATAACGACATCTAGATTACAAGCATCATCATATGAATCTCAATCATAAGGCAGCTCATGAGATTATTGTATTGAAGTACATAGGAGAGAGATGAACCACATGGTCCAGTACAGCCCAGAGCCTCGATGGAGAACTACTCCCTCCATGGGAGGCGGCAGCGTTGATGGAGATGGCGGTGGTGTCGATGGAGGAGCCTTCGGGGCACTTCCGTCCGGCGACGTGCAGACGAGACTCTGTCCCCGGATCTTGGCCCGCGATGGCGGCGGCTCTAGAAGGTTTCGTCACCGTGGCTTTTCCGTATCGAGGTTTTAGGTCGGGGGCTTTATATAGGCGAAGAGGCGGCGTCGGAAGGTCGAAGGGCGCCGACAACGAGGAGCGGCACGGCCGGGGCCTGGGCCGCGCCGGCCTATGGTGCAGGGTGGCTGTGGCCCCCTTCGGGTGTTGGGAAGCTTCGTGGAAAAATAGGATCTTTGCGTTGATTTCGTCAGATTCGAGAATATTTTGTTACTAGGATTTGAAACCAAAAGCAATGACTTGACAACTGGCCTTTCGGCATCTCGTCAATAGGTTAGTTCCGAACGCATAAATATGACATATAATGTGTACAAAACATGTAGATATCATCAATAATGTGGCATGGAACATAAGAAGTTATCGATACGTCGGAGACGTATCGCATCCCCAGCTTGGTTTGCTCGTCGAGCGAGGTAAACGATAAACAAAGATAATTTCTGGAGTGACATGCCATCATAAACTTGATCATATTGTAAACATATGTAATGAATGCAGCGATCAGAACAATGGTAATGACATGAGTAAACAACTGAATCATAAAGCAAAGACTTTTCATGAATAGTACTTCGAAGACAAGCATCAATAAGTCTTGCATAAAAGTTAACTCATAAAGCAATAATTCAAAGTAAAGGCATTGAAGCAACACAATGGAAGATTAAGTTTCAGCGGTTGCTTTCAACTTGTAACATGTATATCTCATGGATAATTGTCAATGCAAAGCAATATAACAAATGCAATATGCAAATATGTAGGAATCAATGCACAGTTCACACAAGTGTTTGCTTCTTGAGATGGAGAGAAATAGGTGAACTGACTCAACATAAAAGTAAAAGAATGGTCCTTCAAAGAGGAAAGCATCGATTGCTATATTTGTGCTAGAGCTTTGATTTTGAAAACAAGAAACAATTTTGTCAACGGTAGTAATAAAGCATATGTATCATGTAAATTATATCTTATAAGTTGCAAGCCTCATGCATAGTATACTAATAGTGCCCGCACCTTGTCCTAATTAGCTTGGACTACCGGATCATCGCAATGCACATGTTTTAACCAAGTGTCACAAATGGGTACCTCTATGCCGCCTGTACAAAGGTCTAAGGAGAAAGCTCGCATTGGATTTCTCGCTATTGATTATTCTCAACTTAGACATCCATACCGGGACAACATAGACAACAAATAATGGACTCCTCTTTTATGCATAAGCATGTAACAACAATTAATTTTCTCATTTGAGATTGAGGATATATGTCCAAAACTGAAACTTCCACCATGGATCATGGCTTTAGTTAGCGGCCCAATGTTCTTCTCTAACAATATGCATGCTCTAACCATAAGGTGGTAGATCGCTCTTACTTCAGACAAGACGAACATGCATAGCAACTCACATGAAATTCAACAAAGGTAGTTGATGGCGTCCCCAGGAACATGGTTATCGCACAACAAGCAACTTAATAAGAGATAAAGTGCATAAGTACATATTCAATACCACAATAGTTTTTAGGCTATTTGTCCCATGAGCTATATATTGTAAAGGTGAAGAATGGAAATTTAAAGGTAGCAGTCAAGCAATTTACTTTGGAATGGCGGTGAAATACCATGTAGTAGGTAGGTATGGTGGACACAAATGGCATAGTGGTTGGCTCAAGTATTTGGATGCATGAGAAGTATTCCCTCTCGATACAAGGTTTAGGCTAGCAAGGCTATTTGAAACAAACACAAGGATGAACCGGTGCAGCAAAACTCACATAAAAGACATATTGAAAACATTATAAGACTCTACACCGTCTTCCTTGTTGTTCAAACTCAATACTAGAAATTATCTAGACCTTAGAGAGACCAATTATGCAAACCAAATTTTAGCAAGCTCTATGTATTTCTTCATTAATAGGTGCAAAGCATGTGATGCAAGAGCTTAAACATGAGCACAACTATTGCCAAGTATCACATTACCCAAGACATTTTAGCAAATACTACATGTATCATTTTCCAATTCCAACCATATAACAATTAACGAAGCAACCTTCGCCATGAAAATTAAAAGCTAAGAACACATGTGTTCATACGAACCAGCGGAGCGTGTCTCTCTCCCACACAAGCATTTATTCAAACAAAAACAAAAACAAGAAACACACAGACGCTCCAAGTAAAGTACATAAGCTGTGATGGAATAAAAATATAGTTTCAGGGGAGGAACCTGATAATGTTGTCGATGAAGAAGGGGATGCCTTGGGCATCCCCAAGCTTAAAGCTTGAGTCTTCTTGAAATATGCGGGGTGAACCACCGGGGTATCCCCAAGCTTAGACTTTTCACTCTTCTTGATCATAGTATATCATCCTCCTCTCTTGACCCTTGAAAACTTCCTCCACACCAAACTTAGAACAACTCATTAGAGGGTTAGTGCACAATCAAAAACTCACATGTTCAGAGGTGACACAATCATTCTTAACACTTCTGGACATTGCCCAAAGCTACTGGAAGTCAATGGAACAAAGAAATCCATCCAACACAGCAAAAGAGGCAATGCGAAATAAAAGGCAGAATCTGTCAAAACAGAACAGTCCGTAAAGACGAATTTTATTGAGGCACCAGACTTGCTCAAATGAAAATTCTCAAATTGAATGAAAGTTGCGTACATATCTGAGGATCACTCACGTAAATTGGCATAATTTTCTGAGTTACCTACAGAGAATTTTGCCCAGATTCGTGACAGCAAAGAAATCTGTTTCTGCGCAGTAATCCAAATCTAGTATGAACCTTACTATCAACGACTTTACTTGGCACAACAAAACACTAAACTAAGATAAGGAGAGGTTGCTACAGTAGTAACAACTTCCAAGACTCAAATATAAAACAAAGTACTGTAGCAAAATAAACACATGGGTTATCTCCCAAGAAGTTCTTTCTTTATAGCCATTAAGATGGGCTCAGCAGTTTTAATGATGCACTCGCAAGAAATAATATTTGAAGCAAAAGAGAGCATCAAGAGCCAAATTCAAAACACATTTAAGTCTAACATGCTTACTATGCATAAGAATCTTGTAAATAAACAAATTCATGAAGCATAATGCAATAAGCATAGAAAGATAAAACAAGTGCAGCTTCAAGATTTTCAGAAAAAGAGGTGTTTTAGTAACATGAAAATTTCTACAACCATATTTTCCTCTCTCATAATAATATCCAGTAGCATCATGAGCAAACTCAACAATATAACTATCACATAAAGCATTCTTATCATGAGTCTCATGCATAAAATTATTACTCTCCACATAAGCATAATCAATTTTATTAGTTGTAGTGGGAGCAAATTCAACAAAGTAGCTATCATTATTATTCTCATCAAGTGTAGGAGGCATAGTATAATCACAACAAAATTTACTCTCCATAGTAGGTGGCACCAAAATACCACTATCATTATAATCATCATAAATAGGAGGCAAAGTATCATCAAAGAAAATTTTCTCCTCAATGCTTGGGGGACTAAAAAGATCATGAAAACCAGCTTCCCCAAGCTTAGAACTTTCTATATTATTATCAACAATGGTGTTCAAAGCGTTCATACTAATATTACTACCAGCATGCAAATAAGATTCCATAGGTTTTTTAATTTTCGCATCAAACAATCCATGTTTAAATCAGGAAATAGAATAAGAAGCTCATTCTTGTCCATTATGCCAAACTAGTGTAAACAAGAAACAAAAAGATGCAATTAGGATCTAAAATAGCTTCGAGTACTTACAACGGCGAAAATAGCTTAGTAGCCAAGATCGGAGTGTGAGTACCTTTTACCTTTCCTCCCCGGCAACGGCGCGGAAAATAGCTTGATGTCTCGCCCCCTCCTTTTCCTGTAAACAGGTGTTGGGCCTCAAGAGAGGTTTGTAGAAGCAGTGAGTTTCCCTTAAGTGGATCACCCAAGGTTTATCGAACTCGGGAGGAAGAGGTCAAAGATATCCCTCTCATGCAACACTGCAACCACAAAGCAAGAAGTCTCTTGTGTCCCCAACACACCTAATAGTGCACTAGTTTGCGAAGAGATAGTGAAATACGGTGTGTATGAATATATATGAGCAGGTGGCAACGGCACCGAAAAGTGCTTTACCCGGGACAGTAAATGAGCAGTATTAGCAGCAGTATAACGCATAAAAGCAGTAAACAAGCGGCGATAGCGTATTTAGGAACAAGGCCTAGGGATTACACTTTCACTAGTGGACACTCTCAACTTTGATCACATAACAGAATAGATAAATCCATACTCTACACTCTTGTTGGATGATGAACACCATTGCGTAGGATTACACGAACCCTCAATGCCGGAGTTAACAAGCTCCACATAGAGTGCATGAAAGATCAACACGACTAAACCAAGTACTAACATAGCATGCACACTGTCACCTTCACACTATGTAGGAGGAATAGATCACATCAATACTATCATAGCAATAGTTAACTTCGCAATCTACAAGAGATCACAATCATAGCCTACGCCAAGTACTAACACGGATGCACACACTTTGTCACCATTACAGTGCGGGGAAGATAAAACTACTTTAATAACATCACTAGAGTAGCACATAGAATAGTAGTGATACAAAACACATTGCAATCATAAAGAGATATAAATAAGCACTTCACTATGCCATTCATAACAGTGAATAAGTATTCTGTGAAATATAGCCTAAGAGACCCACACGGTGCACACACTGTCACCTTTACACACGTGGGACAAGGAGTCTCCGGAGATCACATAAGTAAAACTCACTTGACTAGCATAACGACATCTAGATTACAAGCATCATCATATGAATCTCAATCATGTAAGGCAGCTCATGAGATTATTGTATTGAAGTACATAGGAGAGAGATGAACCACATAGCTCTACAGCCCCGAGCCTCGATGGAGAACTACTCCCTCCTCATGGGAGACACGGCGTTGATGGAGATGGCGGTGGTGTCGATGGAGGAGCCTTCCGGGGGCACTTCCCCGTCCGTGCCGGAACAGAGACTCCTGTCCCCGAGATCTTGGCTTCGCGATGGCGGCGGCTACGGAAGGTTTCTCGTGCCGTGGCTTTTCCGTATCGAGGTTTTAGGTCCAGGGCTTTATAGGCGGCGGCATCGAGAAGGTCGAAGGGCGCCAACACTATAGGGCGGCGCGGCGCGGCGGGGCGCGGCCTATGGTGGGTGGCCTGTGGTCCCCCTCGGTCCTTCGGGTGTTGGAAGCTTCGTGGAAAAATAGGATCTTGGGCGTTGATTTCGTCCGATTCAGAGAATATTTCGTTACTAGGATTTCTGAAAAACCAAAAACAGCAAAAAATAGCAACTGGCCTTCGGGCATCTTCAATAGGTTAGTTCCGAAAGCATAAATATGACATATAATGTGTACAAAACATGTAGATATCATCAATAATGTGGCATGGAACATAAGAAATTATCGATACGTCGGAGACGTATCAGCCACCACCACCACCACTGGAGTGGGCTGCTCAACCTCCACCGCCGGCCTGGGCTGCTCAACCTCCACCACCACCCGCAACCTTTGACGTATGTTCAAATCGCGAGCTGGCCGTGGGCGGTATCGAGACTCGTCGTGATCGACAACGGCACGAGATGAAAGCGCAGGCGTTAGGGTTTATTTTCCTTTGTTTTACTATGTAAATTATTTTTTTATGTTCAAAAATTGCAAAATCGAAAAAATTGCGTCGTCTGTTGGAGCCACCCACAGCATAAGCAGACCAGTCGATTTCGACCATTTGGACCCACGCTTTTTTATTTACATACTAAGCAAAAACACGTCTAAATACATTTGTTTCTAGATAAATCTGCAATGAATAATTTTGAACCAGAGGAGTATTTTTATTAAAAACAAAATTGTGTTGATAGTGCATATTGTTAGAAAAAATACAAGGTATGGTAAACATGCAAAGCATACTGAGAAGTCATCATTTAAAAAAATTATGTTTAAGTTATTCTTGTTTCGCAGCAACGCGCGGGCATAGTGCTAGTATCACATATGAACTGCATGTGATGTTAACCCTTTTTATGCATCTTATTTTGCTTAGATCGCGACGATAGCATTATAAGATGATCCCTCTCACTAAAATATCAAGATAATAAAGTGTTCATCCTTAGTAGCACCGTTACCAATACTTGTCGTTTCGAAATCTCGTGATGATCGGGTATGATAGATTCAACAAGTGTATACAACGGGTGCAAGCCAGTTTTGCACACGCGGATACTAAGGTTGCCTTGACGAGCCTAGCATGTACTGACATGGCCGGAACACGTGATACCGAAAGGTAGAGCATGAATCATATGATTGATATGATGAACACTTTGAGTGTTCTCCATTGAAATTACATCTTGTCTCGTGATGATCGGACTTGGTGTGGTGGATTTGGTTCGTGTGATCACTAAGACAATTCGAGGGATATTGTTTTGAGTGGGAGTTCACCTAGTTTTTAATTTTGTTGAACTAAAATTTGAACTCAATTTGTCATAAACTTAGTCTAAACTATTGCAAATATATGTTGTAGATTATGGCGTCCCCAATCAATTTTAACCAGTTCCTAGAGAAAGAAAAGCTTAAGAGAAACGGTAGCAACTTCACCGACTGGTTCCGTCATGTGAGGATTTTCCTCGCTGGTGGAAACCTGCAATATGTGCTTGATGCACCGCTAGGTGACCCTCCTGCAGAAACTGAAAGTAAAGAATGTTTACGTGACTCGGAAAACTCGGTACTCTCAAGTTCAGTGTGCCATCCTATGCAGTCTGGAAGCCGATCTTCAAAAACGTTTTGAGCACCACGATCCTCATGAGTTGGTCAATGAGCTGAAAGCTATTTTTGAAACTCATGCGGCCGTGGAATGCTATGAAGCATCGAAACACTTCTTCAGTTGCATGATGGAAGAAGGCAGCTCCGTTAGTGAGCACATGCTCGCCATGACCGGGCATGCGAAGAAACTTAGTGATGGGAATAGTGATTCCTAACAGTGGGGATTAATCGTGTCCTTCAATCACTGCCACCTAGTTACAAGAACTTTGTGATGAACTACAATATGCAGAACATGAACAAAGAGTTACCTGAACTCTTCGCCATGCTGAAATCTGCTGAGATTGAGATCAAGAAAGAGCACCAAGTGTTGATGGTCAACAAGACCACCAGTTTCAAGAAACAGGGCAAGTCTAAAGGAAAATTCAAGAAGGGTGGCAAGAAAGCTGCCACGCCTCTTGTGAAACCTAAGTATGGCCCTAAGCCTGATGCTGAGTGCTATTACTGCAAGGAGAAGGGACAGGAAGCGTAATTGCTCCAAGTATTTGGCTGATCTGAAGAGCGGCCTTGTCAAGAAGAAGAAAGAAGGTATATCGATATACATGTTATAGATGTTTATCTTATTGTTTCTCGTACTAGTACATGGGTATTTGATACTGGTTCGGTTGCTCATATTTGTAACTTGAAACAAGAACTAAAGAATAAACGAAGACTATTGAAGGACGAAGTGACGATGCGCGTTGGAAATGGATCCAAGGTCAACATGATCGCAGCCGGCACACTCCCTCTACATCTACCTTCGAGACTAGTTTTAAACCTCAATAATTGTTATTTTGTACCCGCGTTGAGCATGAACATTATATCTGGATCTTGTTTAATGCAAGACGGTTATTCATTCAAGTCTGAGAATAATTGTTGTTCTATTTTTATGAATAATATCTTTTATGGTCGAGCACCTGAGAAGAATGGTTTATTTCTATTAGATCTCGATAGTAGTGATACACATGTTCATAACATTGATGCTAAACGAATTAAATTGAATGATAATTCTACTTATATGTGGCACTGTCGTCTTGGTCATATTGGAGTAAAACGCATGAAGAAACTCCATACCGATGGTGTAACACCCCAAATTTCAAAACAAAGAGAAAATAAATTTCCTTTTTCCAAAAATGAGAACCAACAAAAACTTTTCCTATATAGGGTGCTATGCTTAGTGCTCCTACCTATTACTTGTGTTTTTGCCATGATGAGTGTTATTATGCTTATGTGATAAACCCTAAAACCCTAAAGTGATCAAGTAAAGATCACAAACCAAATAAAATTAAAAGAGAAAGAAATCAAATAAGAAAAACCCTAAACCCTAACCTCCTCAAAAATCCTTTGGATCTATTTTGAGAAACCAAAATAGAAGAAAAATACATATGTGGGCCTATAGCCCTAATATGGAGGTTTTGAACTCTACTTTTCTTACTTTGCTAAAATGGTGGTGAACCCTTGCAAAACTTACTAAACCCTAAACCTCATCCCTCTTGTCATCAATCTTTGAAAAATAAAATAAAAAGAAAAGATCTTATTTAAGAAAAAGGCATATGCAAGCCTATGGATACTTGTTGAAAATGATGAGCTTTGCCTTGTCTACCTTGAGTAGATGAATTGAAATACCTCAACACACTCAACAAAGCACTTACCAACCAATTCAAGTGTGAAACAAAATAAAATCAAACATATGCATAGAGGCATATGTGCCTATGGCTATTTTTGTAAAACTTTACCCTAGGCCTTTCTACTTTATTTAGAGGATTGGAAAACCTTCATAAACCTTATCTAGTACTTCTCAAACCCAATCCAAAGTGAAACAAAAGATTTTAAAAAGAAAGTAATAATGCCATAGAGGCATATGAGAGCAAAATATCAAATTTGTGAAATTGAGGATCTTGACCCTAAGACTTGTAGTGAATGGTTGGATCACTCCTATATACCATTTCAACACTCAACAACATCAATTGGGTCAAGCCTAGTCAAATTAAAAATCAAATGCCACATATGCATAGAGGCATATGTGACACATAGCCATTTTCACCAATTCTTGTCCTATGCACTTCTACTTTGACCAAATGGTGTGAAACCATCTCTAAACCTAATCTAACCCTAAATTGACCCTCAACCTTGCCCAAGTGAAGCAAGGGGAGCACATTACAAGAATAAGAAAAATTGACATGTCCCCTCTCATGTGTTATAGCCAAATTATCAAATCTTGACCTAGCCACCTCCATTACCTCAAAATGGTTGGAACCTTTCACCTAACTCAATCTAACACCAAATAAACCTCACTCTTGTCAAAATGAAGCAAAGAAAAATAAAAGAATAAAAGTTAGAAAATCACAAAACCCTCACATATGGCTTATGCCATTTTTATAAATTTTGACCCTAGACCATTTTGATCTTCACCATTAGTTGAATAATGTTACTAAACACTTATTACAACTTTTGGAATCAAAGAAACACAATTCAAATCAAATTCAAACTCAAAATTGGCTCACATACAATAATGGTCAAATCTGCCATTTATATTCTGGTCACTACTTTGAGCCTCTCTATTTCAAGTTTTTCAAACTAAACTTTCCCAATTCTTTGCATATCATCCAAGAGCACATCAAGGTGAACAACTTTGCTAAAGACCACCATGCCAAATTCATCTTGGAGCAAAAACTATGCTCATGCAAAGTTGAGACTTTTTATTATGATCAACAATCTCACTTTGTCAAATTTTGCTATTCTTTGATTTTTAAAATTCCACCAACACACATGGTTGTCTCTGGTCATTTACAACTTATACAAATGCACCAAATTCAAATTTGGAAACCCTTGGAGCTCAACCAAATTTGAGCCAAATTTGCAATTTTTCAAATAGAACAAAATGCAAACACTATTCCAAATAGTGCTCTACCCAACCCTACACCCCCATCTCACTCTAACATGTCCCCTGGATCCCTCCAGCACCAATGCACCAAACAGAAACACTAGGAGCTAGCCAAACTTAGCCATGGCAAAGCCATGCCGGCCACCTTGCATGTGCACCTACCTCTCTCCCTCTCTCTCAACCCTAGCACCTACCATCGTGTCCCCCTGCTCCCTCACCCTCTTGGGCAAGCCTACCCGGCCATGGCGGGAGATCGACCCGCCACCGCCAGGGAGACGGGACGCGCCCACGACGTCCGAGCGCGCGGGTGCGCATCGGCACATCCTGGACGCCGCGAGGCGGTACGTGTGCCGTCGACCGGGGCCCCTCTCGCCATCTCCCTTCGCGCCAAGCTCCCACGGACGACCAACGCCGCGGACAAGCATCCTGGCGCGCGCGCTATCACCGGCACGCATCGCCGCCCCTTTCATGTTTGCTCGCACACGCGAGCATGATTAGACGTCGCCTGGCTTTGCCAACATGCTCCCAGAACACTTTGGAGACCGGGACCACACGCCGCATCGCATTGCCCTGGGACGCCCTGGAACGCCATCGCCGTCGACGACCACCACGGGCACCCGCAGCACCTCGGTCCCCTATAAATAGAGGCAACCCCAGCACGAGTTCCTCACACCATCGGCCTCCCCTCCTTCTCCTTGATCTCCTCGACCCCTTCCCCTCCTCAATTAGCCACTAGTTCGTCGGAATTTGGCCGGAGTCCGCCGCCACAGTAGCTCCACGACGCCGTTGATCTACTCCACCCCAAGTGCTGCAGCGACCCTCCATCGAACCGCCGTCGTCTTCAACGCCGAACGCCCGCCTCGCCGACCCCGCTGGACGCCGGTAAGCCCTCGTCGCGACCCTCTGGCCGCCGGTAGGGTTCGCTCTCCGACGAGCTCATGTCACGGAAGGTGACGACCCACGGCCGTTGGATCTTCTTTAATCCAACGCCCCTCCTTCCCCCATACCGTTTCGGTGTTTTAAACACACTGACGTGGCCCCACTGTCAGGCGGCCCGCTGCTGGGCTGGCCGCTGCTTTTCCTCGGCCCACTTCGTTTCCCGCCCCCGTTTAAATTCAAATTTCGTTTAATTCTTTTTAGATAAATTGCTGCGATGCTATGTTTAAAATTGAATAACTCCAAATCTACTTGGCCAAATTTTACAAATTTTATATATTTGGAAAGCTTAGAGTTTTCTCTACACAATGCCATTGGATTCAAACCCATATCTGTTGTAGAATTAATGTAGCAAAATAAACAAGACAGGGACTTTTCTGCCTTAGAATAATTATTAAAAATCAACCACAAATGATTTTAAGTTAATTTCAACTCCTATAAATCACATTACACTTGTACTAATTGTTTATGCAAAAAGATACCAAGTTTACTTTGAATGATCATGGCCTAGATTAATTAAAGGACTATATGGCTATTCTAGTTAGTTGATATTGTCCAAAACTATTATGTAAATTATATGAAGTGTTCACTTCATTTAAATCTTGTCCCAAATACTTTCATATGAAGTATTGACCCCTGGTCCAATACTCTCAAATGAAATGCTTGGTGAATTTAAATCATAATAGGCATTATTAAATGGTATGAGGTATTCTACCTCATTTAAATCAATTCCTCAAATGATGATGATGAATGGTTGGCTTATGTCAACATGATTTCATGTATAATTGTTTGAGGAAATTAAATCTTAAGAAGATTCAATGAGAGGAAATTATTTCTCAAAAACTATATGGAAACTATCATTTACATATAAGAAGAACCTAGATTAATTCCTAAGTAGCAATGTTAAGTAATGATGCTAGATCATTTTGAGTGAGCCATTAAGGCTAATTTAGGTTACTTAAGTGTTGTTTGGTAATTGTATCCTCGTATTCGTATATAGACGCTAGTGGTGGAGAATACCAGGAAGAGGAAGGATTCAGAAGAAGAAGAGAACTTTGATCACCTCAACAACCAAGGCAAGCTAGACTATTGCAAGTTATAATGTTGCAAGCTAAAGCAAGATAATACTCTTGCAAAGTGCAAAGCTCACCATGAGCAAGGCATTACCCCATTTACTTTATGCTTATGATCCTATTTCCCAGTTTTACCTTACAAGCTTTATTTACTTTTGTTTTATCAAAGTACTTTTTGATTCATGATTCACTTGGTTAGTATTGGATTAGTACAAGAGTATCAAGGTTAGCCTAGAAGCAAAGCAAAGTACTTAGCACCCCTCATACTTAGATGCTAGTGCTAAATTAAAAGTGACTACCTTAGTTGGGAACTTGTGAAATGAAATGACTTTGAAAACCTTGGAATGATGAGTCATTCTATTTGAAAGATTTTGAAGGTGAATATGATCTGTGAATGACTTGGTGAAACTTTACAAAAACGATGGTTGGGTTCGGATGCGATACCATTCCAATTTTACAAGTACCCCCACAATACCTGAATCTGGGTAAGGCTTAGCTGGAAACTTATGTATTTTAGTATGGGTTCCCTCTGAACAAGCATCATAGGGGTTATGCCGAGGCTGCCTCCGTACTGGTGAAGTGATATGAAATGACGTGAAATGAGGTGAATGTCCGGCCCAAGCCCTGTGCAGTTCCCAGGCTGACTGTCTGTCTTCACTGGGAGGCCAAGCTCATGGGGAGAGGTGCCTGTACTAGGGTATGTAAATGAAAGGTTAGGATTGGTAGTTCGCGTACTGCGTACGATAAATCAGGGCCAGTTACCCCTGACGAACTATTGCAATTGTTGTGGCACAAGTGTACAACTCTGCAGAGTTTAACCTATTCGAATAGCCACGTCTGCGGTCATGGACAATTGGAAAGGCCATACTGTTCTGTCATCAAAAAATATGAATGGTGACTTGTGACTTGAATTTGAAAGGTGACTTTGACTTGAATCACAACAGAGTTGTGGGAATGACACTAATGTTCCCACTTGAGTTAGTTAGTACATGAAGAGTTGTTTACTAAAAGGTTTGTGAACTAAAATTGGCTTTATGCAAAATAAACTAGAGCTTAGCACCCCCTTACTATAATTGTTAGCACTTACATTAGTATTAGTTTGCGAGTACTTTAAAGTACTCACGGCTGTGTCCCTGGATTTCAAATGGCCAGACTATGAAGAGGAGCAGCACTATCAAGAGGATGACCAGCAGGACGCCTACGACAACTAGGGAATCTTCTGACGTCAGACGTTGGCCTGTGGACTAGAGAGTCCCTTCTATTTACGCTTCCGCTATGAAACTATGAACTTTGTGTCCGTTGATCAATAGATCAACTATTTGTGTAATATTGGATCATGTGATCTCTATTTGTAAGACGACTATGGTATGTAATGGATGATGACTTATGATATTCAACTGTTATGTCTCGCAACAACAATATTCCTGGGATTGCGATGTATGGCATAATAGGCACCTGGACTTAAAAATCCGGGTGTTGACAAGTTGGTATCAGAGCCATTGTTTGACCTTAGAAGACCCTAGTTAGAATGGACGTCTGAAAAACTTAGTTTCAAAACCAAAGAAGTGAATACTTGGAAAAACTTATTCTCCCTCTCATCCTTGAGATCTTTTTCAAAAATGAGAAATTCATGCCCTAATTTTTCCTTGTAGAACTACCTAAAACTTTGCACACTTGACTACTTCTTTAACTTACTTATCCTAATTGCTCACAGATGGAGTACCAATGGGAGTTCTATCAGCTTGGTCCCGGAGGCGACCTAAGGTTCGAAAAGGATTTGAAGCAACTAGTGGAATATCTGGGACACCCTTATCCCGAGTTCTTCGGAATACCCCTCAACAACCACTCCGGAGAAACACCTCAGTGGGAAGTTTCTACTGAAAGAAAGCTTGGAGCCCCGGTATGGGAAACCATCTGGTTTTCTGTAACGGGAAACACTTGGAAGGAAGGACTAGTCAGAGCTATGCAAGAAGCAATTTCCCGTCTGTGTGGACAAAATGAGAACAAGATCAAGAACACTCGCTTCATCTACTACCCAAGACATGACTCCATGGGACGATCGATGACCATGCCCCCACACACGGAGATGAACCCCTATGTAGCACACCAGGACTTCAGGCTGTACAAAACCCGCAGGGATTTGGACAACGCCCTCGCCTCTCGCCAAGCACATCACCCGTGAAGACGAAGAATCCACCCGGAAGAGTAGTATCACCCCAGCACTTAAGTAGGTGTGAGTTGTATCAGGATCCCCTTGTATCGTAGAGCGAATGAATGGTTCTTCAAACCAACGGTGTGTTAGATTTGTAATGTGTGATGTTTGGTATGAATGAAAAAGTGTTGTTGGTTTTACCCCCTCAACACTACTCAAGTTTTCAAGTTTTGATCTTTTGAACTTTAACAAACAAACCATAGAAATTTCCCTCTTATCTTATCATCTACTAATCTTCAGATGGCCCCTCCCAATCGCACCAACGACGCGATGATGCAACTGCTGCAAACCCTGCTTGCCGACAGAGAGAGCTGAACGCCAAGCCAACATTGCTGCACTGCAACAGATCGCTCAGAACAACAACGGCCATGGAAACCACGACCACCCTGGGTCAAAACTGAAGAACTTTCAGAACACCAACCCACCTATCTTCAACAAGACCGAAGAGCCCCTCGATGCCGATGACTGGCTCCAGACGATGGAGAATAACTTGGAAGTAGCTGGAGTGGAAGCCAATGAGAAGGTCTTGTTTGCAACCCACTATCTTGCCGGACCAGCCCGCGCTTGGTGGACAAGCACCCGTGCCATGAACGGAGGTCAGTTCATGACTTGGGAGGATTTCAAGCTCAAGTTTAGCAAGTACCATGTGCCCCAAGGACTGATCAAGATGATGAGAGACGAGTTCCGTGAACTCAAGCAAGGCAGGATGTCCGTGGTAGAATACCGCGACAGATTTCTCACTCTGTCAAGGTACGCCCCGGACGAGACCGATACCAATGAGAAGAGGAAAGAAAGATTTCTGAATGGACTCCATGACGAGATGCAGACCGTCTGGTCAACATTCCCTTTGACAGAGCTACGGTAGACTCCGCCATCCGGATGGAAGGCTTCACCAAGCCAATGAGAACCGCAAGCGCCGGATGATGAATCAGCATGGGTCCAGCAATACCCAGAAGTACCGCAACAACTCATCTGGAGGATATACTCCAAAGTACAACAAGCCCCCTGCTCAGAACTACCGCCCAAACTACACCAACAACCACGGAGGACCCCCGAAGCCCGGAGGCAACAACAACAACACCAATCACACCAGCAACAACAACGGGAACAACAACAACAACAACAACAACACTGGCCCTAGGACTGGAAGCAACGCCATCCCCGTCGCCAACAAGGACAAGGCCACCATCACTTGTTATGAGTGTGGTGTAGTGGGGCACTACTCCAACGAGTGTCCCAAGAGGCTCGCCAAGCTCGCCGGCAACACCGCTGCACCTGCTCAGAACCAACGCCGCTTTGCCGCAAGAAAGAACCAAACAACAACAGCCGCTACTACAACATGCCACTGACCACTGAAGCACCTCAGAACATGCCAAGTATGTTCCTGCTAAATCATATCGCCCAATCTCTCTTAGGAACCTAACTTTTCTTAAAATCTCGGGACGAGATTTGTTTAAGGGGGAAGGGTTTGTAACACCCCAAATTTCAAAACAAAGAGAAAATAAATTTCATTTTTCCAAAAATGAGAACCAACAAAAACTTTTCCTATATAGGGTGCTATGCTTAGTGCTCCTACCTATTACTTGTGTTTTTGCCATGATGAGTGTTATTATGCTTATGTGATAAACCCTAAAACCCTAAAGTGATCAAGTGAAGATCACAAACCAAATAAAATTAAAAGAGAAAGAAATCAAATAAGAAAAACCCTAAACCCTAACCTCCTCAAAAATCCTTTGGATCTATTTTGAGAAACCAAAATAGAAGAAAAATACATATGTGGGCCTATAGCCCTAATATGGAGGTTTTGAACTCTACTTTTCTTACTTTGCTAAAATGGTGGTGAACCCTTGCAAAACTTACTAAACCCTAAACCTCATCCCTCTTGTCATCAATCTTTGAAAAATAAAATAAAAAGAAAGATCTTATTTAAGAAAAAGGCATATGCAAGCCTATGGATACTTGTTGAAAATGATGAGCTTTGCCTTGTCTACCTTGAGTAGATGAATTGAAATACCTCAACACACTCAACAAAGCACTTACCAACCAATTCAAGTGTGAAACAAAATAAAATCAAACATATGCATAGAGGCATATGTGCCTATGGCTATTTTTGTAAAACTTTACCCTAGGCCTTTCTACTTTATTTAGAGGATTGGAAAACCTTCATAAACCTTATCTAGTACTTCTCAAACCCAATCCAAAGTGAAACAAAAGATTTTAAAAAGAAAGTAATAATGCCATAGAGGCATATGAGAGCAAAATATCAAATTTGTGAAATTGAGGATCTTGACCCTAAGACTTGTAGTGAATGGTTGGATCACTCCTATATACCATTTCAACACTCAACAACATCAATTGGGTCAAGCCTAGTCAAATTAAAAATCAAATGCCACATATGCATAGAGGCATATGTGACACATAGCCATTTTCACCAATTCTTGTCCTATGCACTTCTACTTTGACCAAATGGTGTGAAACCATCTCTAAACCTAATCTAACCCTAAATTGACCCTCAACCTTGCCCAAGTGAAGCAAGGGGAGCACATTACAAGAATAAGAAAAATTGACATGTCCCCTCTCATGTGTTATAGCCAAATTATCAAATCTTGACCTAGCCACCTCCATTACCTCAAAATGGTTGGAACCTTTCACCTAACTCAATCTAACACCAAATAAACCTCACTCTTGTCAAAATGAAGCAAAGAGAAATAAAAGAATAAAAGTTAGAAAATCACAAAACCCTCACATATGGCTTATGCCATTTTTATAAATTTTGACCCTAGACCATTTTGATCTTCACCATTAGTTGAATAATGTTACTAAACACTTATTACAACTTTTGGAATCAAAGAAACACAATTCAAATCAAATTCAAACTCAAAATTGGCTCACATACAATAATGGTCAAATCTGCCATTTATATTCTGGTCACTACTTTGAGCCTCTCTATTTCAAGTTTTTCAAACTAAACTTTCCCAATTCTTTGCATGTCATCCAAGAGCACATCAAGGTGAACAACTTTGGTAAAGACCACCATGCCAAATTCATCTTGGAGCAAAAACTATGCTCATGCAAAGTTGAGACTTTTTATTATGATCAACAATCTCACTTTGTCAAATTTTGCTATTCTTTGATTTTTAAAATTCCACCAACACACATGGTTGTCTCTGGTCATTTACAACTTATACAAATGCACCAAATTCAAATTTGGAAACCCTTGGAGCTCAACCAAATTTGAGCCAAATTTGCAATTTTCAAATAGAACTAAATGCAAACCCTATTCCAAATAGTGCTCTACCCAACCCTTCACCCCCATCTCACTCTAACATGTCCCTGGATCCCTCCAGCACCAATGCACCTGTGAGAAACCCTAGGAGCTAGCCAAACTTAGCCATGGCAAAGCCATGCCGGCCACCTTGCATGTGCACCTACCTCTCTCCCTCTCTCTCAACCCTAGCACCTACCACCGTGTCCCCCTGCTCCCTCACACCCTACTGAGCAAGCCTACCTCAGCCATGGCGGGATCGACCGCCACCGCGGGAACGGGACGCGCCCACGATGTCGAGAACGCGCCGAGTGCGCATCGGCACATCCTGGACGCCGCAGAGCGGACACGTGCGCCGTCGACCCGGGGCCCCTCTCGCCATCTCCCTTCGCCAGCAAGCTCCCCTGGACGACCAACGCCCGCCAGACAAGCATCCCTGGCCGCGCGCGCGCTATCGCCAGCGACCGCATCGCCGCCCCTTTCTGCCACTGCCTCGCACACGCCCGACATGATTAGACGTCGCCTGGCTTTGCCAACATGCTCCCAGAACCGCCTGGAGACCAGGACCCTGCCGCGCAGCATTGCCCTGGACGCCACTGAACGCCATCGCCGTCGAAGACCACCACGGGCACCGCGGCACCTCGGTCCCTATAAATAGAGGCAACCCGGCCACGAGTTCCTCACACCATCGGCCCCTCCTTCTCCTTGATCTCCTCGACCCCTTCCCTCCTCAATTAGCCACTAGTTCGTCGGAATTTGGCCGGAGTCCGCCGCCACAGCAGCTCCACGACGCCGTTGATCTACTCCACCCCACGTGCTGCAGCGACCCTCCATCGAACCGCCGTCATCTTCAACGCCGAATGCCCGCCTCGCCGACCCCGCTGTACGCCGGTAAGCCCTCGTCGCGACCCTCTGGCCGCCGGTAGGGTTCGCTCTCCGACGAGCTCATGTCGCGGAAGGTGACGACCCTCCGCCGTCGATCTCCCCTTTCATCCAACGGCTGCAGCGCCATACCGTTTCGGTGTTTTAGCGCCCGCTGACGCGGGGGCCACCGTCAGGCGGCCCGCTGCGTGCGTGGCTGGCCTTCCTGCTTTTCAAACAAATCGGCCCACTTCGTTTCCCGCCCCTAGTTTAAATTCAAAATTCGTTTAATTCTTTTTAGATAAATTGCAAACTGATGCTATGTTTAAAATTGAATAACTCCAAATCTACTTGGCCAAATTTTACAAATTTTATATATTTGGAAAGCTTAGAGTTTTCTCTACACAATGCCATTGGATTCAAACCCATATATGTTGTAGAATTAATGTAGCAAAATAAACAAGACAGGGACTTTTCTGCCTTAGAATAATTATTAAAAATCAACCACAAATGATTTTAAGTTAATTCCAACTCCTATAAATCACATTACACTTGTACTAATTGTTTATGCAAAAATATACCATGCTTACTTTGAATGATCATGGCCTAGATTAATTAAAGGACTATATGGCTATTCTAGTTAGTTGATATTGTCCAAAACTATTATGTAAATTATATGAAGTGTTCACTTCATTTAAATCTTGTCCCAAATACTTTCATATGAAGTATTGACCCCTGGTCAAATACTCTCAAATGAAATGCTTGGTGAATTTAAATCATAATAGGCATTATTAAATGGTATGAGGTATTCTACCTCATTTAAATCAATTCCTCAAATGATGATGATGAATGGTTGGCTTATGCCAACATGATTTCATGTATAATTGTTTGACGAAATTAAATGAGAGGAAATTATTTCTCAAAAACTATATGGAAACTATCATTTACATATATAAGGAGAGAAGTTATCCTCTAACACTAAGTAAGAAAACCTAGATTAATTCTAAGTAGCAATGTTAAGTAATGATGCTAGATCATTTGGAGTGAGCCATTAAGGCTAATTTAGGTTACTTAAGTGTTGTTTGGTGATTGTATCCTCGTATTCGTATATAGACGCTAGTGCCGGAGAATACCAGGAAGAGGAAGGATTCTACCCAGAAGAAGAAGAGAACTTTGATCACCTCAACAACCAAGGCAAGCTAGACTATTGCAAGTTATAATGTGGCAAGCTAACACCAATGCAATACTCTTGCAAAGTGCAAAGCTCACCATGAGCAAGGCATTACCCCATTTACTTTATGCTTATGATCCTATTTCCCAGTTTTACCTTACAAGCTTTATTTACTTTTGTTTTATCAAAGTACTTTTTGATTCATGATTCACTTGGTTAGTATTGGATTAGTACAAGAGTATCAAGGTTAGCCTAGAAGCAAAGCAAAGTACTTAGCACCCCTCATACTTAGATGCTAGTGCTAAATTAAAAGTGACTACCTTAGTTGGGAACTTGTGAAATGAAATGACTTTGAAAACCTTGGAATGATGAGTCATTCTATTTGAAAGATTTTGAAGGTGAATATGATCTGTGAATGACTTGGTGAAACTTTACAAAAACTGATGGTTGGGTTTGGATGCGATACCATTCCAATTTTACAAGTACCCCCACAATACCTGAATCTGGGTAAGGCTTAGCTGGAAACTTATGTATTTTAGTATGGGTTCCCTCTGAACAAGCGTCATAGGGGTTATGCCGAGGCTGCCTCCTGGGAAGTGATATGAAATGACGTGAAATGAGGTGAATGTCCGGCCCAAGCCCTGTGCAGTTCCCAGACTGTCTGTGTCTTCATTGGGAGGCCAAGCTCATGGGGAGAGGTGCCTATACTAGGGTATGTAAATGAAAGGTTAGGATTGGTAGTTCGCGTACTGCGTACGATAAATCAGGGCCAGTTACCCCTGACGAACTATTGCAATTGTTGTGGCACAAGTGTACAACCTCTGCAGAGTTTAACCTATTCGAATAGCCGCGTCAGGTCATGGACAGATTGGAAAGGCCATACTGTTCCGTCATCAGAACTTTTCTAAAAACTATGAATGGTGAATTGTGAATTTGAATTGGAAAGGTGACTTTGACTTCGAATCACAACAGAGTTGTGGGAATGACACTAATGTTCCCACTTGAGTTAGTTAGTACATGAAGAGTTGTTTACTAAAAGGTTTGTGAACTAAAATTGGCTTTATGCAAAATAAACTAGAGCTTAGCACCCCTTACTAGAATTGTTAGCACTTACATTAGTATTAGTTTGCGAGTACTTTAAAGTACTCACGGCTGTGTCCCTGGCTATTCAAATGGCCAGACTATGAAGAGGAGCAGCACTATCAAGAGGACGACCAGCAGGACGCCTACGACAACTAGGGAATCTTCTGACGTCAAGCGTTGGCTGTGGACTAGAGAGTCCCTTCTATTTACGCTTCCTATATGAAACTATGAACTTTGTGTCCGTTGATCAATAGATTAACTATTTGTGTAATATAGGATCATGTGATCTCTATTTGTAAGACGACTATGGTATGTAATGGATGATGACTTATGATATTCAACTGTTATGTCTCGCAACAACAATATTCCTGGGATTGCGATGTATGGCATAACAGGCACCTGGACTTAAAAATCCGGGTGTTGACAGATGGATTACTTGAATCACTTGACTTTGAGTCACTTGATAGATGCGAAGCATGTCTAATGGAAAAAATGACTAAGACTCAGTATTATGGAGCGAGCTACACTTATTGGAAATCATACATACCGATGTGTGCGGACCAATGAGTGTAGCATCGCGCGGTGGTTATCGTTATGTTCTAACCTTCACAGATGATCTGAGTAGATATGGGTATATCTATTTCATGAAACATAAATCCGAAACTTTCGAGAAGTTTAAGGAATTCCAAAGTGAAGTAGAAAATCAATGTAACAAGAAGATTAAATTTCTACGATCTGATCGCGGAGGTGAATATCTGAGTTATGAGTTTAGCATGCATTTAAAGAAATGCGGAATACTTTCACAATTGACACCGCCGGGAACACCACAACGAAACGGTGTGTCCGAACGTCATAATCGAACTCTCTTAGATATGGTTCGTTCTATGATGTCTCTTACTGATTTGCCGTTATCATTTTGGAGTTATGCATTAGAGACAGCTGCATTCACTTTAAATAGGGCACCATCTAAATCCGTTGAAACGACACCGTATGAATTATGGTTTAATAAGAAACCTAAGCTATCATTCCTTATAGTTTGGGGTTGCGAAGCCTATGCAAAAAAGATACAACTGGACAAGCTAGAACCCAAAGCGGAGAAATGTGTCTTCATAGGATACCCTAAGGAAACTATAAGGTACACTTTCTATCACAGATCCGAAGGCAAAATCTTTGTTGCTAAGAACGGAACCTTTCTTGAGAAAGAATTTCTCACTAAAGAAGTGACTGGAAGAAAAGTAGAACTCGACGAGATTACTGAATCTTCTCTCGTTGATCAGAGTAGCGCAGTACCGGAAGTTGTTCCTGTGCCGCCTGCACCGGCAACAGAGGAAGCTAATGATAATGATCATGAAACTTCGAATGAGATAGCTACTGAACCTCGCAGATCGACAAGGGAACGTGCCACTCCTGATTGGTATGATACTTGTCTAAATGTCATGATTATGGACAACAATGATGAAGACCCTGCGACGTATGAAGAAGCAATGATGAGCCCAGATTCCAACAAATGGAAAGAAGCCATGAAATCCGAAATGGGATCCATGTATGATAACAAAGTGTGGACTTTGGTAGACTTACCTGATAGCCACAAGGCTGTCGAGAATAAAGGGATCTTCAAAGAAAAACAGATGCTGATGGTAATATTACTGTCTATAAAGCTCGACTTGTCGCAAAGGGTTTCCGACAAATTCAAGGTGTTGACTACGATGAGACTTTCTCACCTGTAGCGAAGCTAAAATCTGTGAGGATTTTGTTAGCAATATCTGCATTTTTCGATTATGAGATTTGGCAGATGGATGTCAAAACGGCATTCCTTAATGGAGACATTGAGGAAGAGTTGTATATGGTACAACCCAAAGGTTTTGTCGATCCTAAAAATGCTGACAAGGTGTGCAAACTTCAGCGTTCAATTTATGGACTGAAGCAAGCATCCAGAAGTTGGAACCGGCGCTTTGATAAGGTGATCAAAGACTTCGGGTTTATACAGTGTCATGGAGAGGCATGTATTTACAAGAAAGTGAGTGGGAGCTCTGTAGCGTTCCTGATATTATATGTAGATGACATATTATTGATTGGGAATGATATAGAACTATTAAGCAGTGTAAAAGGTTATTTGAATAATAGTTTTTCAATGAAAGACCTTGGTGAAGCATCATAAATATTGCCATCAAGACGAAGTTGAAGTCGCGCCGTGGTTGCTGGTGTACCATGGCCGACGATTTTTGGTCCCTCGTGGTGCATGTCAAAACTTTTTCTCGTTTTTGAGGCCACCTAGCCCGACGAAAGCGGCCAAAACGTCGCGTATGGTGGCCGGGACGTGGTGCATCTCGAAATCTCGGGTTCGCCGGCCGAGTCAACGCAAATCCGCACCGCCAGGGATGTAGGGCCCAGATGGCAGCCTCTCGGCATTGTTTTTTCTCGATCGCGCCATCTCGTTCAACGTTCTCCGATCGAGCCGTTTACGATGCGGGATCATGGGTCCCGCATGTCATCCTCTATGAACCAAAATTCTTTCTATTCTTGGATTTTTGACCCCCGATTTCTGGCTACTTCCTTTTCTTTTGATCCCTTGCTGCCTTGGAAACGTTGAGACTCTGCTAAATGGGACCCGCATATCATCCTCTATGTGCAATCAACTTTCTTTTCTTGGAGTTTTTTGGCACCTCAAATTTGGTCACTTGCCTTTTTCTTTCGATCCCGCCTCTCAAACGGTGATACCGCTGCTGCTAACTGGGACCCGCATGTCATCCTCTATGTACTATAAAACTTTCTTTTCTTGAATTATTTTTGGCACCTCATATTTGGTCACTTACCTTTTTCTTTCGATCCCCTGCCGCCTCTCAAACGGTGATACCGCTGCTGCTAAATGGGACCCGCATGTCATCCTCTATGTACTATAAAACTTTCTTTTCTTGAATTATTTTTGGCTCCTCATTTTTTTTAACTTGCCTTTTCTTTCGATCCCCCGCCTCTCAAACGGTGATACCGCTGCTGCTAAATGGGACCCGCATGTCATCCTCTATGTACTATAAAACTTTCTTTTCTTGAATTATTTTTGGCTCTTGATATTTTTTCACTTGCCTTTTTCTTTCGATCTCATGCCACGTTTGAAACGTTGAGGAACCTGCTGGCTCATGGGACCCGCATGTCATCCTCTATGTACTATAAAAGTTCATTTTCTTGGTTTTTTTTCCGATTTTTGGCAATTTCTTTTTCTTTTGATCCCCTGCCGCCTCTCAAACGGTGATACCGCTGCTGCTAAATGGGACCCGCATGTCATCTCTATGTACTATAAAACTTTATTTTCTTGAATTATTTTGGCTCCTCATATTTGGTCACTTGCCTTTTTCTTTCGATCTCATGCCACGTTTGAAACGTTGAGGAACCTGCTGGCTCATGGGACCCGCATGTCATCCTCTATGTGCTATAAAAGTTTATTTTCTTTATTTTTTTCACCCTCTGATTTTTGGCTATTTCCTTTTTCTTTTGATCCTCGCCTTGGAAACGTTGGGTAAGCTGCTGACTCATGGGACCCGCATGTCATCCTCTATGTACAATCAACTTTCTTTTTCTTTTGATCTCAAGCCGCATTTGAAACGTTGGGACCTCAAAATGGGACCCGCATGTCATCCTCTATGTAAATAAAGTTTCTTTTCTTGGATTATCTTGGGCTCCTGATATTTTGTCACTTGCCTTTTTCTTTCGATCTCATGCCTTTGAAACGTTAAGTAAGCTGCTGCTCATGGGTCCCGCATGTCATCCTCTACGAACAATAAAAGTTTCCTTTCTTGGAGTTATTTTGTCACCCTAATTTCTGGCTATTTGCCTTTTTCTTTTGATCTCCTGCCCCCTTTGAAATGATGAGGACGCTGTTGGCAGGTCGGTCCCACATGTCATCCTCTATGAACAATAAAACTTTCCTTTGATGGATTTATTTTGAACCCCTAATTAATTTCTGGCTATTTCCTTTTTTTCTTTGATCCCCTGCCGCCTTGGAAATGTTGAGGATGCTGCTGCCTCATCGGTCCCGCATGTCATCCTCTCGAACGATAAATGTTTTCTTTTCTTGGATTTTTTACCAACTGATATTTGGTTTATTTTTATTTCGATCCCCTGCCTTTGAAACGTTGAGGACGCTGCTGGCTCATGGGTCCCGATGTCAGCCTCCCCGTACAAGAAACATGTGATATCTTGATTATTTTGCAGACAATAAACAGTGTATTTCGCTCTGAGCTATTGCAAACGGATAAATTAAATCTTTATTTTTACAACTTATATCTTGAATCTCCTTGTTTTTTGTTTTGGCGAAGCATAGGACTTTCCTATTTTTTTTTTGAGAAAAATCCGAACTTTCATGTTCTGGAGTGGGCTGAAATTGTACGAGTCAAAAGGCCCAGAAGGATAGTTCGAAGGCCCAGATGTCCAGATGCAGCCCAATTGAAATCTTTCTTTTCTTGGATTTTTTCACCCCTGATTTACGGCTACTTCATTTTTCTTTAGGTCATGTGCCGCCTTGGAAACGTTGAGACCGCTGCTGCAAAATGGGACCCGCATGTCATCCTCTATGTACAATAAAGTTTCTTTTCTTGGATTATTTTTAGCTCTGATATTTGGTCACTTGCCTTTTTCTTTCGATCTCATGCCACGTTTGAAACGTTGAGGAACCTGCTGACTCATGGGACCCGCATGTCATCCTCTATGTACAATAAAAGTTTGATTTCTTGGATTTTTTTCACCCTCTGATTTTTGGCTATTTCCTTTTTCTTTTGATCCTGCCGCCTTTGAAACGTTTAGTAAGCTGCTGGCTCATAGGTCCCACATGTCAGCCTGTATGAACGATAAAGCTTTCCTTTCTTGGAGTTTTTTTGACCCCCTAATTTCTGGCTACTTTCATTTTCTTTTGATCTCAAGCCGCATTTGAAACGTTGGGACCACTGCCGCACAATGGGACCCGCATGTCATCCTCTATGTACAATCAAGTTTCTTTTCTTGGATTATTTTTGGCTCGATATTTGGTCACTTGCCTTTTTCTTTCGATCTCATGCCACGTTTGAAACGTTGAGGAACCTGCTGGCTCATGGGACCCGCATGTCATCCTCTATGTACTACAAAAGTTTATTTTCTAGGGGTTTTTTTTCCGATTTTTGGCTATTTCCTTTTTCTTTTGACCCCTGCCGCCTTGGAAACGTTGAGTAAGCTGCTAACTCGTGGGACCCGCATGTCATCCTCTATGTACAATCAATTTTCTTTTCTTGGAGTTTTTTTACCCCCTAATTTTTGGCTACTTTCTTTTTCTTTTGATCTCAAGCCGCATTTGAAACGTTGGGACAGCATGTCATCCTCTATGTACATTAAAAGTTTCTTTTCTTGGATTATTTTTCACCCTCTGATTTTTTGTCACTTGCCTTTTTCTTTCGATCTCATGCGCCTTGAAACGTTGAGGAACCTGCTGGCCCATGGGACCCATGTCATCCTCTATGTACTACAAAAGTTTCTTTTCTTGGATTTTTTCACCCTCGATCTTTGGCTATTTCCATTTTCTTTTGATCCTGCCGCCTTGGAAACGTTGAGTAAGCTGTGTGATGGGACCCGCATGTCATCCTCTATGTACAATCAAGTCTCTTTTCTTGGATTTTTTACCCTCTTATTTTTGGTCACTTGCCTTTTTCTTTCGATCTCATGCGCCTCTGAAACGTTGAGGAAGCTGCTGCTCATGGGACCCACATGTCATCCTCTATACTATAAAAGTTTCTTTTCTTGGATTTTTTTCACCCTCTTATTTTTGGCTATTTCCTTTTTCTTTTGATCCCCCCGCCTTGGAAACGTTGATTAAGCTGCTGACACAAGGGCCCCATGTCATCCTCTATGTACAATCAACTTGCAAGATCTTGGAGCGAAAGAGCTTGTATAAGTGGGACCCATATGTCATCCTCTATGTACAATAAAAGTTTCTTTTCTTGGATTATTTTTTGCTCCGATATTTGGTCAGTTTCCTTTTTCTTTTGATCTCATGTCGCCTCGAAACGTTGAGTAAGGTGCTGGCTCATGGGACCCACATGTCATCCTCTATGTACAATAAAGTTTCTTTTCTTAGATTTTTTTACCCCCTGATTTTTGCTAACTTGCCTTTTTCTTTTCGATCATATGCCGCCTTTGAAATTGAGGTCGCCGCTGGCTCATGGGTCCCACATGTCAGCCTCTATAAACAACAAACCTTTCCTTTGTTGGATTTATTTTTTACCCTAATTTCGGCTATTTGCCTTTTTCTTTTGATCCCCTGTGGCCTTTGAAACGGAGGACGCTGTTGGCAGGTCGGTCCCACATGTCATCCTCTATGAAGAATAAAAGTTTCCTTTTTGGATTTATTTTTGACCCCTAATTTCTGGCTATTTGCCTTTTTCTTCTGATCCCTGCCGACTTCGAAATGATGAGGATGCAGCTGGTAGATCGGTCCCACATGTCAGCCTCTATGAACTATAAATGTTTCCTTTGTAGGATTTATTTTTTACCCCTTTTTGGGCTACTTGCCTTTTTCTTTGAACGTTGAACCTTCATTTCTTGTTAACGACAGGTTTATCAGTATTATTTTCGCAGACTAATACAAGCTCTTTCGCTCCAAGATCTTGCAAGTTAATAGAATAAATCATGGAATTATTAGGATATGTTTTAAATTTCAAATCCACTTTATGAATTTTTGAAAATACCGTGATCTATGTGGGTATGGAGCGATCAAGGATTTTCATATTGGCCATGAGCAGTTTCAAAAATTGCAACCCAATAATTCAAAATAAATACAAACAACTTTTATGTAGAATCTCCGTGTTTTTGTTTTTTGCCAATCATAGGATCTGTGGTTCTTTAGAAAAGGGCCAACATTGCATGAGCAGAAAGGCCCATTTGTAGTTATTGGGCTTCGACAGCCGGAGCAAGTAGGCCTATAGCAAATACCTTGTAGATGGCCGTTGGAACCCAAAAGTATTTGTTGCCTAGACTTAGATGCCAAACTCAGCCTTATTGACATGAACCTTGCTATGCACACGACAATTTCAGTCCGATCCGTGTACGAAACACAAGATCCAACCCTTCGTGTGAGGAAGCAGGTGGCAGCACACCTCCAGATGCTCAATCGTACATACGCATATCATATAGGAGTTGTCGTATGTACATCAGTTCCGTATTGACATGTTTTTTTCTTTGGTTCACATGTGGGGTCCGCACAGTCACCTAGGTCGCACATCTACTTCCTTGCTCGTAGTTGATGCATGTTCGGTTTGGGGATGGGGTGGAACCGAACACACCCCCGTGCCAGTGGATGTACTTTACCCTTTAGCGGCGAAAAAAATAGGAATGGTCCTCTCATGAGTATGATCAACAAGAGGTGGCTATATTATAAAGGACGTACACACATTGTAATTATAGTGCTGAAATAAAGTCAATCCTAAAACAGCCATGCATGGGTTATAATATGAAGGCAACACGAAATACAAAAGCAGGGCAGTGTTCAAATAAACTGATTCAAACTAGTACATACTAAAAATAGTGTACTACTTCTCAACACTTCAAGCATAATAAAAAAGTGTCACTGTTTTTTTAAAGGTAACACCGAACGGGCAATGTTTAAAGCAGGCTTAAACCACATAGCCGCTTGTCGGACACTATCCCAACCATCCTTGGGAAGGCTGATAACTCCCACAGTCTCACCTTCATCTGGCTGGAGGTTGCAGCGCAAAATTTTAGGGTATTGATTATAACGAATATTCCGGTATGCTGTGTAGACGCAGTTTTTCCTCATGAATGGAACCAATGTGCCATCAGGAGCTTTGGATTCACGCTTCTTCAGGTTGGCAATGATTGGGTAATTGAGTCCGAGGAACAGAGAGTGGTCGCTGAGGCTGTTAACCTGCCTCCAAAGAAAGTCCCCTGCACGTGCAGTAGATAAGGGATCCAGCTCAAAGACGTAGGTGGCAACAGGAGGATACTGCCGTAGCTGAAGCCCATTAGCAGCATAGGGAATGTCAGGAGGTACTTCAGCATTGGCAATCCCAATCTTGTTTACTGTAAGGATGATCATCAATCGCTTGCCATCAGCAGATGGAGCGAGGAACCACGCGTACTGCTGATCATCCACCACCGGTGGCGGGATTACAAACGGGAGCATCAGGTTTTCTGCAATATTAGAAATGGAGACGAATAGGGTGTTACTGGCAACCATATTCAAACAGCAGCATTGTTCATCGTTCATGCTCACAGTATAAATACGACTATGTAAGCTAAGGACATTGGTCATTCATGTGTTCAAATCGAGTGTCCAATATATCAGTTATACTGCATCCATCCCACGAAACTAGTCTAAACTTCGCCAAAACTAGACACTAGTTAGTGTATACACAGTTATATACTACCTCTGTCCCACCGAAAGTGTCTGAGATTTGTCCAAATTCAGATGTATCTAGACAGTGAAAGCATATAGATACATTCAAATTTTGACAAATATATATCATCTTAAGTTTAAGTCCTGTGCTGTAGTTAATTCCCTTTGTCTTAAGTGATCTATTAGAGAGCTTCCCTGTGACCACCCGAAGGGTAAGAAATGTTTAACTGTATAAGTGGATTGCCTAGACCTTTCCATCAGTTCGGACTTTTGGTTGCGTTGGCTAGTCCATGAAGCTTGACATGGTGTCAGAGCCAGGGTCTCGAGTTCGAGTCCTGGCTTTCGCAATTTATCCTAAAATTGTTGTTGCCCCCTCGGAGTCCACGTATATGCCTCTTGAGCTATACCTCTGAGTCTTTCCACATGTTGACTTGTCTCCCATCACACGTGAGGGGGGTGTTGAATTGTATAAGTGGATTGCCGCCCTTGCGATCAGTTCGGACTTTTGGTTGTGTTGGTAGTGCATGAAGCTTGACAAGAAAGAAATGCTCTTTGTAGCTAACCCCAAGTCTGGTAACATTTGCAAAATAGGTATCAGATGCAGCTATCCATTCAGTAGAAGAATTTGCATTTTAGAGTTGAAGGTTCATAATCTCTTCTCTACTATTGATAGTAAAGGGTACACATGGTATTTGTTTACCTCATTTTCGCGTTCTAAAAAAGGTACGCTATATGGTTGTGCTAAGTTAAACTGATTTAAGTCTGTTCAAGTTTATCGAAAATTATACTACCAACATCTAAAACATCAATATAGGTTCATATATTACAAAAGATATTTAGATTTTCTTTTCTCGAACACATGCCTAGTCGTGCATCATTATATATTAGAGCATACAGGGTTGTAGCAAGGCTACGAAAAACTGAGAAAGCAAAAAGAAAGAACTATACAGGGGACTAGAGGCAGCTAACTTTGTTAGGCCTGCAGGTGCTAAATCTTATATATATATGAGGTTGTAGATATTAATCGTAAACTTACTCAAACTTAAATATCATTGAATTAGGAAAAAGATAACCTGAGTTATTTTGAATGAGGGGACATCACAATCACTAATGAAAGATAATTGTGGGAAACTGAAATCTATTCAAGAAAATGGGAGAAAAAATGTATCAAAAACAAAATTAATTATACCATTCTGCAGATTGTTCACCGATATAAACAAAGAACTGTTTGATCTGCATGTAGGTACATCCAATCAAGGCTTTTTCCCCGATCTCTAGAAAATATAAGCTACGCATGTAATTACAAACGATTTTCTTCTATTTTTCTGTCTTCGAGGTTAAAACCCATTATTGATTCGACACAAGGGGAGGTAAAGAATACTTATAAGCCTTAACAACTGAGTTGTCAATTCAGCTGCACCTGGAAAAGCACTAGTAACAGGGGTGATGTAAAAGTAGCAGTAATATGAGAGCAATAGTAACAGTAACACAGCAGCAGTAATAGCAATATGAGAGCAATGGCACCGGAAAATAGTTGATACTACTTCCAATGACATGTAGAACAAGTATATTATGATGAGAGATGGACCGGGGTTCCCAGCGATCTACACTAGTGGTAACTCTCCAATAAGTGACAAGTGTTGGGTGAACAAATTACAGTTGGGCAATTGATAGGAATCAAAGCATTAAGAAAGAACATCAGGCTTATTAATTATGTAGGCATGTTTTCCGTATATAGTCGTACGTGCTCGCAATGAGAAACTTGCACAACATCTTTTGTCCTACCAGCCGGTGGCAGCCGGGCCTCAAGGGAAACTACTGGATATTAAGGTACTCCTTCTAATAAGCCATCCCCTCCGGTTGTCCCGATTCTTGCCACTTCGGGGCCTTTGGTTCCGGACAGTGACATGTGCATACAACTTGTAGATACAATCTAAGCAATAAGTATAGAGCTCAAATCTAAGATCATGCCACTCGGGCCCTAGTGACAAGCATTAAGCATAACAAGATTGCAGCAACAATAACTTCACAAACTTTATAGATAGACTAATCATAATGTATCATCCATCGGATCCCAACAAACACAACACCGATTACATCAGATGAATCTCAATCATGTAAGGCAGCTCATGAGACCATTGTATTGAAGTACATGGGGGAGAGTATACCGACATAGCTACTGCTAGAACCCGTAGTCCATGGGGGAACTACTCACGGAGCATGATGGAGGCGATGGCGTTGATGGAGATGGCTTCCGGGGGCACTTCCCCGTCCCGGCAGGGTGCCGGAACAGAGTTCTCCCCGAATTGGAGTTTCGCGACGGTGGCGGCGCCCCTGGAGTCTTTCTGGAGTTTCGTCAATTGGTACTGCGTTTTTAGGTCGAAAGGGATTTTATAGGCGAAGAGGCGGCGCGGGGGGCACTGGGGCGCCACACCCTAGGCCGGCGTGGCCAGGGTCTGGCCGCGCCGCCATGTGGTGTGGTGGCCCCCTGGCCCCTCTCCGACTCTTCTTCGGTGTTCTGGAGCCTTCCGGGAAAAATAGGAGGTTTGGCGTTGATTTCGTCCAATTCCGAGAATATTGCCCGAACAGCCTTTCGAACCAAAAACAGCGAGCGAGCTGTGGCATCTCGTTAATAGGTTAGTTCCGGAAAACGCATAAAAACATTATAAAGTGCAAGCAAAACATGTAAGTATTGTCATAAAACAAGCATGGAGGACAGAAATTATGGATATGTCGGGGACGTATCAGCATCCCCAAGCTTAGTTCCTGCTCGTCCCGAGCAGGTAAACGATAAAAAGAATAATTTCTGTAGTGACATGCTACTTACATAACCTTGATCATACTATTACAAAGCATATGAAATGAATGAAGTGACTCAAGGCAATGATCTATAGTTGCTAACAAATAGATAACATATAGCAAAACTTTTCATGAATAGTACTTTCAAGACAAGCATCAAAAGATTGCACAAGAGTTAACTCATAAAGCAATAGATTCAAAGTAAAGGCATCGAAGCAACACAAAGGAAGATATAAGTTTCAGCGGTTGCTTTCAACTTTCAACATGCATATCTCATGGATAATTGTCAACACAAAGTAATATGATGAATGCAAATATGCAAGTATGTAAGAATTAATGCACAGTTAACACAAGTGTTTGCTTCTAAGGTGGAAGGAAGTAGGTAAACTGACTCAACATAAAGTAAAAGAATGGCCCTTCGCAGAGGGAAGCATTGATTGCTATATTTGTGCTAGAGCTTTGGTTTTGAAAACATAAAGAGAGCATAAAAGTAAAGTTTTGAGAGGTGTTTGTTGTTGTCAACGAATGGTAATGGGTACACTAACTACCTCGCCAACCGGACTTTCAAGAGCGGCTCCCATGAATTATTTGCATATTTATGTGGCACTCCTTCCAACCTTTCTTACACAAACCATGGCTAACCGAATCCTCGGGTGCCTGCCAACAATCTCATACCATGAAGGAGTGCCTTTTTATTTTAGTTTTATTATGATGATGACACTCCCCCAACCTTTGCTTACACAAGCCATGGCTAACCGAATCCTTCGGGTGCCGTCCAACAATCACAAACCATGGAGGAGTGTCTATTTAAGTTAATTAATTCGGGACTGGGAATCCCATTGCCAGCTCTTTTTGCAAAATTATTGGATAAGCGGATGTGCCACTAGTCCATATGAGAGTCCGTCAAAAGTAAATGACAAGGTTGAAAGCTAAACACCACATACTTCCTCATGAGCTATAAAACATTAACACAAATTGAGAAGCATTTTGAATTGTTTAAAGGTAGCACTCAAGCAATTTACTTTGGAATGGCAGGAAATACCACATAGTAGGTAGGTATGGTGGACACAATTGGCATAGTGGTTGGCTCAAGGATTTTGGATGCATGAGAAGTATTCCCTCTCAATACAAGGCTTAGGCTAGCAAGGTTGTTTGAAGCAAACACAAGTATGAACCGGTACAGCAAAACTTACATAAGAACATATTGCAAGCATTATAATACTCTACACTGTCTTCCTTGTTGCTCAAACACTTTTACCAGAAAATATCTAGACCTTAAGAGAGATCAATTACGCAAACCAATTTTAACAAGCTTTACGGTAGTTCTCCATTAATAGGTTTAAACTACATGAAAAAACTTTAATCATGATCTACTTGAGAGCTCAAAACAATTGCCAAGTGTCAAATTATCCAAAACATATGAGGCATTTTCTGTTTCCAACCAAATAACCATAAGTATTGTAGCTTCCAACTTTTATCATTGAACATTAAAAGTAAAATGAAGAACAAGTGTTCATATGAAAAAGTGGAGCGTGTGTCTCTCCCAAACAAGGATTGCTAGGATCCGAATTTATTCAAACAAAACAAAACGAAAAAGTAAACACACAGACGCTCCAAGTAAAGCACATAAGATGTGACTGAATAAAAATATAGTTTCAGGGGAGGAACCTGATAAGTTGATGAAGAAGGGGATGCCTTGGGCATCCCCAAGCTTAGAGCTTGAGTCTTCTTGAAATATGCAGGGATGAACCACGGGGCATCCCCAAGCTTAGACTTTTCACTCTTCTTGATCATATATCATCCTCCTCTCTTGACCCTTGAAAACTTCCTTCACACCAAACTTCTCATAAACTTCATTAGAGGGGTTAGTACTCAAAAAATTTGAATCCACCTTGGTCCTGTAGTGGCACATTGCAAGAACTCAATAAAACATTAGCTATAGCTCTCTATGTCTAGAAAAGCTCGCTTAAAGTCCACAAGAGACAATGCAAAAAATAGAGACAGAATCTGCCAAAACAGAACAGCCAGTAAAGATGAATTTTAATAAAATACTTCCGTTGCTCAAATCAGAAAACTCAGAACTAATGAAAGTTGCGTATATATCTGAGGAACACGCACGTAAATTGGCATATTTTTCTGAGTTACCTACAGAGAAAACAGCCCAGATTCGTGACAGATAGAAATCTGTTTCTGCGCAGAAATCCAAATCTAGTATCAACCTTCGATTAGAGGCTTCACTTGGCACAACAAAACACAAAACTAAGATAAGGAGAGGTTGCTACAGTAGTAAACAACTTCCAAGACACAAATATAAAACAAAGTACTGTAGCAAAATAACACATGGGTTATCTCCCAAGAAGTTCTTTCTTTATAGCCATTAAGATGGGCTCAGCAGTTTTAATGATGCACTCGCAAGAAATAGTATTTGAAGCAAAAGAGAGCATCAAAAAGCAAATCCATAACACATTTAAGTCTAACATGCTTCCTATGCAAAGGAATCTTGTAAATAAATAAGTTCATGAAAAGCAAAGTAACAAGCATAGGAAGATAGAACAAGTGTAATTTCAACAATTTCAGCATATAGAGAGGTGTATTAGTACCATGAAAATTTCTACTACAATATTTTCCTTTCTCATAATAATTTTCAGTAGCTTCATGTACAAATTCAACAATATAACTATCACATGCAGCATGCTTCTCATGATTTCCAAACACATAATTTTTATCAAGTTCAAGAATAGTGGAATAAAAACTTTCAAACTTACTTTTATTAATAATATAACAAGGTAGTTGATCAATCTCAAGAGATATGGGACTCATAGAATAAGTCAAGGACTCTCCAATCCCATTTTCATTAGTAGTACAATTAATAGTATCAAGTAACATAGGACCATCATCTAGAGCTTTATCATAAACATTTGCTAAGCAAAATTCTTTAGTACCATGCATTTCGACATCAGGCACAAACAAAGCATTATCATAAGATTTATCAAAGTAGCATGGATTATCATAAATAACAGTAGCATAATTATTCTCACAAGTTTTACTCATAGGAAATATTTCAAGAGAATCCACAGGAACATAACATTCAACCTCTTCCGGTAAGCATGGAGGACAATCAAATAGTGTAAGAGATAAAGAGTTACTCTCATTAGAAGGTTGGCATGGGTAGCTAATCCATTCTTCCTCCTTTTGTTCGTCGCTCTCCTCTTCTTTTTCATCCAATGAGCTTTCAAGTTCATCAATTTCCTCCTCTTTTTCATCCAATGAGCTTTCAGGTTCATCAATTTCTTCTTCCACCGGTTCCTGCAAATTGTGAGTGCATTCTTGTGCATTAATGTGTCTCTCTTTATAATCAAGGATATAAGGATTCCTACTGTAGCATTCTATGCAAGAATTAAGGATAGTAGAGACATAATCTTTAAGGTCCTTACAAATAGCACAAGTTTCATAATTCTCAACCATGAAGGATTCTATCTCGGAGGCTCCCATAAATAAGACAAATTGTTCTACCTCTTCGAACCCATAATGAATATAGCAATTCCGATTATAGCTCTTAATAAAATATTCCTCACTAAAGCCACATTGAAATTTAAGATGTTTAGTATCCTGTTGAGAGCAACAGTTTATATCATGGCGTCTAAGCAAGATTCTAGCAATTGTATTTAATTTCTCTATCATAGCACTCATTATTTTACCAGTTCTTGATTCTCTATAACAATTATAACATTCCATAAGCTCCAAGTAGGTTGTAGGTTCTCCCATAACAGCAGTTTTTAATTTTTCGATTTTTCAAATTTTTATGGATTTTTGGGTATATAGGAAAAGTAAAACAAGACAAAAATAAACTAAGCAAAAGTAAACTACGCAAACTAATACTAGACAGAAATAAACTAAGCACAAATAAACTAGACAAAAGTAAACTAAGCAAAACAAAATAAAATAAAACAGAGAGAGAGGTAGAGTGTACTCCCCAGGTGAACTTATGAGTAGAGCTATGCCTCCCCGGCAACGGCGCCAGAAAAGAGTCTTGATGACCCACAAGTATAGGGGATCGCAACAGTCTTCGAGGGAAGTAAAACCCAAATTTATTGATTCGACACAAGGGGAGGTAAAGAATACTTATAAGCCTTAACAACTGAGTTGTCAATTCAGCTGCACCTGGAAAAGCACTAGTAACAGGGGTGATGTAAAAGTAGCAGTAATATGAGAGCAATAGTAACAGTAACACAGCAGTAATAGCAATATGAGAGCAATGGCACCGGAAAATAGTTGATACTACTTCCAATGACATGTAGAACAAGTATATTATGATGAGAGATGGACCGGGGTTCCCAGCGATCTACACTAGTGGTAACTCTCCAATAAGTGACAAGTGTTGGGTGAACAAATTACAGTTGGGCAATTGATAGGAATCAAAGCATTAAGAAAGAACATCAGGCTTATTAATTATGTAGGCATGTTTTCCGTATATAGTCGTACGTGCTCGCAATGAGAAACTTGCACAACATCTTTTGTCCTACCAGCCGGTGGCAGCCTCAAGGGAAACTACTGGATATTAAGGTACTCCTTTTAATAGAGTACCGGAGCAAAGCATTAACACTCGTGAAAACATGTGATCCTCACATCACTACCATCCCCTCCGGTTGTCCCGATTTCTGTCACTTCGGGGCCTTTGGTTCCGGACAGTGACATGTGCATACAACTTGTAGATACAATCTAAGCAATAAGTATAGAGCTCAAATCTAAGATCATGCCACTCGGGCCCTAGTGACAAGCATTAAGCATAACAAGATTGCAGCAACAATAACTTCACAAACTTTATAGATAGACTAATCATAATGTATCATCCATCGGATCCCAACAAACACAACACCGATTACATCAGATGAATCTCAATCATGTAAGGCAGCTCATGAGACCATTGTATTGAAGTACATGGGGGAGAGTATACCGACATAGCTACTGCTAGAACCCGTAGTCCATGGGGGAACTACTCACGGAGCATGATGGTGGCGATGGCGTTGTTGGAGATGGCTTCTGGGGGCACTTCCCCGTCCCGGCAGTGCCGAACAGAGAGTTCTGTCCCCCGAATTGGAGTTTCGCGACGGTGGCGCGCCTGGTCTTTCTGGAGTTTCGTCAATTGGTACTGCGTTTTTAGGTCGAAAGGGATTTTATAGGCGAAGAGGCGGCGCAGGGGGCACCAGGGCGCCACACCTGGGCCGGCGCGGCAGTCTGGCCGCGCCGCCATGTGGTGTGGTGGCCCCCTGGCCCCTCTCCGACTCTTCTTCGGTGTTCTGGAGCCTTCCGGGAAAAATAGGAGGTTTGGCGTTGATTTCGTCCAATTCCGAGAATATTGCCCGAACACCTTTCTGGAACCAAAAACAAAAACTGTGGCATCTCGTTAATAGGTTAGTTCCGGAAAACGCATAAAAACATTATAAAGTGCAAGCAAAACATGTAAGTATTGTCATAAAACAAGCATGGAACGACAGAAATTATGGATACGTCGGGGACGCATGTAATTACAAACGATTTTCTTCTATTTTTCTGTTTCTACGTTAACATTTGAGATACTTGTTAATTACATCCATATTCTGCAGTTGCATAGAGTTACTAATTCAGGAATGCATTCACATACGGAGTATACTATGTTTGCTGATGACTGACTAGTACTAATTCATTGCAAGCAACGGTTCATTCATATTCAGATAAAGGATGTGATCGTTAAGTCATATACTTATGAAAGTCCTTATGCATCTCTCTGATGCAGATGGCGGGGGTCTCTCGTCCTCCTTTTGGAGGCAAAATCAATTAGTTATATATGAAACAATGGGTGTAAAAGGTTATCAAAAAGGGTGCCTTCATAGTGCCACGTTATCTTTTGAGATACTGGTTAATTACACCCATATTCTGCAGTGGCGTAGAGTTACTAATTCAGGAATGCAATCACATACTGAGCATACTATGTTTGTTGGTGACTAATTAGTACTACTAATTCATTGCAAGCAATGGTTCATTCATATTCAGCAAAAGGGGGTGTGATCATTAAGTCATATAAGAAAGGTAAAATATAAACAAGGTAGTTCATGAATAACTTCATTGGTTAAGGCAGTGTATCATGCAATGCAACATAAGGACTGAAAAAATACCATTTGCGGTGTCCCAGAAGTACGTGGAGCCGTCAGTTTCGTCCACCGCAAAAACGTGGCCACGGAGTTCAATGGCATCACAGTAATTTGGATAATCAGGTGCAGGTGTAAGGGCCTCCAGCATTCTCCAGTCGCCACCCCCTTCAAGGTAGAAAATCGTTTTGTCGAACAAGGCGATGAGCTTGTAATCTGCGTACCTCCCACCTTTTGTGGGCACTTGGCAGATTACAATCTTCAACAAATAAATTGCTGGACCCCAGTTAAAAGAGTATGCAGGTCGATATGAAACAATACTATGATGAATCTTCGAATCAGGTAGGGATGGAAGGGGGATATGTCGCTCGGTGTAGACGTTCACGAGGCACCACTCATGATGATCGGCGGCGGCGATCCAGTCGCCGTTCGCGCCAAGCCATTTTCTGTCGTGCATGAACGGCAGGGCGACAGAACGGCGAGGATGGTCGAGGGGCACCAGGTCGTACACGGTATCATGCAGACGAGATGCTGTCGCCAGGTCCCAGTGTTCACCGAACCAATAAGCAGGCGGAGGCATCAGCAGGCAGGGTTCATCCCAATGGTGCATCTTACCTTCATCCTTGCTGATCATGTCGTAGAGCTCCCTGGAACATGCAGCAAGTCGGACGGTGTAGGTAACGTCCAGATGCGCAGCGATGAGGTCGATGTTGTCGCCGGTGAGAGCCTCCAAGTGGCCGTCCCCGCCGCCCCGGCAAAGCCTAGAATAATCCATCACGTGAAGATGGATTTAGGTGGATGGCGGATGCAACTGCGCTTGGGGTTTTCGGAGGAGAGGGCGAGCGCTATGGAAGGAACGATGCGGCGCGCGGCCGGCCGGGGTAAGGAGAGAAAGGTATACGGAGTAGTACTAGTGATGCGGCGTGGTGGGGATCGAGATCCTGCGCGTGCGCGTGATTCTGGGAGGGTGAAGAAGAAGATTTTTTATTTTTTTTGTAACGGGGTGAAGAAGAAGATGATAGACATGCAAGGGGCAAAAACTAGGTAGTACTCTAGGCTGCTGCTGCGACTGGGCGCCGATTTGACTGTTGGTAGACTAGCACGCCACCCATCTATAAATTTGCGACGACGTTTGGTGCAGTGATGTCTCGTCACATCAGGTTGACCAGAGAGGGCTTTTTTTACAGTTTCCATTTCGATATATTTTTCGCCAATAATCGTAGTTCTCTACATGCCAGAGACACGTACCTTAACACGTGGGCAGCATGCAACCGCGCGAGCACCAAAATGGAATGAGAAATGTTTTAGAGCAGAACTTCATTTTCAATGCCTTTCCTAGCTTGGTTTGGAAACCGGACAGAGCTTCAGTGACTTGATGCTTCCAAGATACATTGTGACTGTGTCCCACCATCTACCATCCATTTGAGATCCAACGTTCCAAACTATCTCTTATTTCGAAGCTAAAAAAGAAAAACTATTCAGAAAATTTTGAAAAAAAATCCAGTAATATGTAGATTCCTTGTTTTAAAATCTATGAATATTTCATCCCATTCGGATGACTAGCTTGTGATTAAATAGATTCTTACGTACTCGAGCACTAGTTTAAACTAAATATATATTTGCTCACAAACCTATGATTCAAATCGAATGAAACTTCACCAAAATATAAATCGAAATATGCATGATTTACTGGAAGTTTTTCAAAATTTTCATGGTCCATGGGGTCCTCCAAAGTGCAAGCTTTTTTTTCTTGGTTGGTACTTCAAAACCGAGTTTGGATGGTGGCAAGACTTGCACAAAGAGGATGTCAAAATTTTGGCCTTTGTGAACTTTGCAATCAACATCAAGTGTCGGACTCTCGAGAAAAAAATATGAGTTGGCGCCCACCTTTCTTTCAACCGTTGGTTCTCAATCCGAGGGTGGTCCAACTAGCTAACAAAATTGGCTTGGTATTCATGGTCTTGAACCAACGATTTGGCATGGCTTTCAATCGGTATGAGAGGTGATGTATGGAGGTGATTCATACGAGAGGGCAATAAAGAAATGTTTTGTCATCCTCGCAAAGCTAGTCTATTTGGAAAGAAATGAATAATTGGTTTTTCGCAACATTGCATGATACTAATTCATGATACTATGCATTGAAGGTGTTGTATCATAGACTAGTATCAGTCTACGATACTTCCCATTGTGACTAGTCTAAGTGCTTTTGCACCATGAACACTAGCTATGCACAGACCTCAAAAAACACTTCTCCATCATTCTACTATTCACACTTTCTTTTTCTAATAGAACTATGTACCATTGTTTTTAATATAATCTTGTGTCGAGAGTATATATTTCTAAAATAGTCATTTATGTTTCGCATAAGCTCAAAGAGGGGTACTTACTTATGAGAGATATCTTTCAACTAATACGTTGTAGGAGTACTTTAATTATGTGAGCTATAGTGTGAAATGCTTACTAGAACGAGTACAAAAGGTGTTTGATAACATTACAGGCCACACGCCCAGTGTAGCGTGCATTGTAGGAGCATTACATCAATTTAACAACTACGGAGGAGTAGCCTAGGTAGAGATAACAGGCAAAGGAAATAGTTCAACAGATAGTACAACACAACTACGGAAAGGGAGTAGCCTAGGTAGAGATAAACATGCAAATGAAATAGTTCAACAGATACAAATCTTGCATTACAACACGAGTATTACATAAAGTACATCAGCCCTTCTTTCTGGACCTGTGACGCGAAGGCAGGTTCCATTGCCGGGCGTTGGCGAAGCTTGGGATGAGCCACAACGGAACCTGCCGCCATGTCCATCTAATGTTGGTTTGGAAACCAACAGTACAGTCTTCAGAATTCAAACTGAAGCGGCAAATTTCTGGAGAAGGAGGATATGCAAGGCCTACTGCATGGTGCGATGTGTAAACAGAGTTGCTTCTCGCCATATTTGGACGGTCATGTTCTGCCCCGTCTTCTACTGGAATGATAATCGGATAGTTCACTCCAAGGAAGAGAGAATATGATCCAAGGGAAATAATCCTCCTCCATGGCCTCGGTGGCATCAACTGACTGGTGTCCATGCTGTACACCTCGCAGCCAAGTAAACCCTTACCATACCCGCGAATAGTGCGACCATGACGACCCTCAGAGGTAGCAGCAGCAGGTAAAATCCGAACCAGTCCAGTATAATCCCGCCCGTCAGTAACGCCCCAGGTATGGACCAGAAAAAGTCTAGAACCATCAGGAGATCGTGCTAACCACCAGGAGCCAAGATTGTACCGACCTTGTTCATCAAGTTCTGGCGGAATAGGTGCCGTGCTGATCAACAAAGGACCTTGCAAAGGAAAGCACAGCTTGAAGTCAGTTCAGCAAAACTTGATTAGTTCATTACATACATGAATAATGATGTAGCTAAAATACTGCCTCCGATCCAAATTAATTGACTCAACTGGATGTGTCTAGCTAGATATGCACAAATTAATTGACTCAAGTTTGTCTAGCTAGATGCACTGGCTAGACAAAGCTGAGTCAATTTGATTTGGATCGGAGGGAGTACTTTATTTTGACTCAAAGGCATATCGCTGCTGATTTTGATTGAATATAGAGGGGGAAAGGTACATGCATGACACGAAAACTGCACAACAAAAAGAAAAAGGCTAAAGCTAAATCTGAAACTAGCAGGTAATAGCGAAAACACATCATATGAGATGAGAAAAATTACCCCAAGAAAGTTGATTCCATGCATAAACTTCGCCTGTCTGAGTTACAGCAAATACAATACCCTTGTGGATGATTGCATCGGAGTAGCCGTACGCTAAGAACTGGTTGTCAAGAACTGTCCATCTGCTAGAAGCACAGTGAAGGACTGCAATTGCCGCGTTGAAGATGGCAAGAACAGAGAAACTAGTATAATTTGAAGCAGCTGTTGGAACTCGGCAAATAGCTATCTTCAGCAGTTGAAGATGTTGATCATTAGACTCGAACACAAGTTTATCCGGGGTGGATTTAAACTCACTTATTGGTGGTAGAGGAATCCGGCGACCAGTGTACACATTGACAAGCTCCCAATTCCAGGGGAAGCCAAGAAGGGCGATCCAATCTCCATTCGCGCCTGCCCACATGCCCGTACCACCATCTGGAATCACGGCATCGGAAGAGATCCTGTCCAGCGGCGTCAGTTGGCACAAGGTACCCTTGCGATCTTTTGCATCATGCTGCTTGTCCTTCTGCGCACCCTGCTGCTTGAACTTGTGGACGCGGGAGAAGGGATTGTGCGCGGGCGGTACCTCAGTTTGGTGAGTATGAAGAACACAGGGCATGCCAAACGGCTGAGATGCAGGCAGAGCTACACTTTGTGTTGCTGAATCATGATAAAACTTGCATGAACCGACGAGGCTCGCGGCGGTGATGACATCGCATCGGGATGCGATTTCTTCAAGGGGGCCATCAGGAAACACCCAAGAACTGCCACTCTCATTGATCGATCTCGCCATTGGAAGGATGCGGTCAAGTGGGTGTGGGGGTGTGGGAGTGGGACGCTGGCGTTTGGGTATGAGGTATTGGAGGACAGTGCGAGCGGCAGCTGGTAGAGCGATATGGATAAAAGTCCACAACTCCTACTAGTACCATCAAACAGGTGGCTCGAGATGATCCGAAAAAGGCATGGCGGCGGTGGTGCAGGGGCTGCTGGTGTAGGCGGGGTCGCCAGAGAAGATGGAGATGAAGAAGACGGAGAAGCAGGCAAAAAAACAATTTGAATTGAAATCAATAATACGAGTACTACGGGCGTGCCTTCTCTCTCTGGTCTCTGCTGCACTACTGCACCTGTCGTGAAGGCGTGTGACCCGAGAAGAAGCTAATGTACTGTATACTGTCCTTGCACGCCGTGGAGCTGTATTTTGTCTCATCAAATCAGCTCTGGACAGTTTCAGCAGAGAAAAGATCCTTTGCCATCATCATGATATATTACCACGGGCCCACGGCAGTGCACATTCATCTTGTACTACCATATATTGTACTGCTCTATATGTTGCACAAACCACCACTTGGACATTTTTTTTGCAGTTTCCACCATGTGGTGGTCTAATATGTTGCAAATTTCACCACTTGGTTATCTAATCAGCTAGTTAGTCATGTTGATAGCAAAATCGACAAGTGGGTTCAACATGTCAATGCTCCAATTAATGTTTTAGAAAAAATAAATTTTTCAAAATTCATACTTCTTTTATTTAGCTATTTAAAAATGCTTATTCATTTATTTCAACAAATATTGTGCGGTCTTGAATTTTTTTCAAACAAATATTATGGCATCGGGTTCGGGACTCCTGAAAAGGACTGGCCGTGGTACGGGAACCCGAAATGATGCCCACAACATGGTCGAAAGTGGCAAGGAACCCATCGAGGTGGATGAACTCGGGAAACCTTGGTAGAGGTAGGGATCTTGAGGAGGCCATTAGGGTTAGCCTACCCCCCAATAAGCGTATGAACGAAAAAAATTCACATAAGTAGTAGCTATTATTAAAATTTCACAAATATTACGCGCTTTTGAATATTTCAAAAGTATTGTGGCGTCACGCTGGCCTTGCCCGAATTTTACCTTTCAGGCTGGATGTCACGAGCATGATCACTCAACCAACCGGGTCCAAACATATATATACAATTGGCCTCCTCGAGCCTACACCGACCAGATTGTCGCTGAAACTGGATCATATAGTTTCTATTGGATTGATGTCCTAAGGAAATATTCCAACAACGGAAGTTGTTTGTTCGTTGTATTATATTCCTTTGGAATCTTGTTGGGCTTGTTTGGTTCGAAGAAAATTCATAGAAATTTTGTGGGATTCAAATCTCAGTGGCTCCTTTGATTCTTGAATACATGATAATTCATACTAATTCACGTGTTTTTTGTGTAGCACTACAACCAAAGAACATGCAATTCAAATTTGTGTGATTTCTCTCATATAGGATTAATTCAACATGCAATCATATTCAATTCCTACATTATTTCTATTTTAACATTTTGTACACATCATGCATGCGACCCAAACAATGCGTACATGGTGGGGGGGTTGTTTCGTTGCAAAAGCAGTTGGTCACACCACAAACAAACATGCAACAATTAATCTAAATTCACGCGGTTTCCCCGCGATGCAACCAAACAATATTCGATGAAACTAAGCATGGCATAAACATATACAATACACACCATACATTTTGGCTGCTTTGATTATTCGCAAGATTTTCAAAGTGCGGGAATATGAAAATTGTATGATTAGAGAGTGATGATCATCTCCAAATATATAGGATTGAGAAACAACGGTATTTGGATCCAATAACATTTGATTGCGTGTGAAAACCAAAAGAAATACTAGTAGTAACATACGGTTACACAATGAAGGATTTTTTGTTTTTGTATAAAAATGTATTGTCAATGAATTCTGAAAATTGCAATCCTATGAATTAAACAATCAGAAATCGTGTCAGACTAATTCCTACGTTTCGAGATTCTAGTACGGAGTATGATTTCTTTGAAGGGGCGCAGAGGGACGTGGGTAGCAATGTCTAGTCCCTGTCTTGTCTGTATACACTGTACTTACGTCAGACTAGTGTTGCTCATGAAGTCTTAATCTGACGTACTCTGAAGCTAGATGCATCACCGTTTCCAGTCTCTGTCCTCGTTTTTTCGGCAAAATAGACAGAAATAACCCAAAGTCGAAAAGATTGGGAAAAACAAACTTTCGACATACTAGCAAGATTGGGTTATTTTTGTCCAAATTGTCATTGCATTCATGCATAGAAAATCTGGGGAATTTTCGCGCTTTAAAGTAAAACAGTCACAGTAACTGAAGTTTCACTTGACCTTGGTGGAATTGAAGTAGCTCATCAAGTCAAGCGCTATAAACCTCAATGTGACTTTGCTAAAACTTTGTTTTGGGTAGAGATGATTTGATCTAAGGGGTTAGATCAAATGGAACTAATAATCAACACAACAACACTTTACCCAATGATCAATTGCTTGATCTTATAAAAGATTATAATAGGTAAGTCTTGCCATAGCATATGAATATACAACTACTTGTAAATCAAGTAACAATGAATGAAGAAACTATTCTTCACTTATCTTTTCCATGTCTTAAACAAATCCATGATCCTACCATGAACCTCATGGTATTCATATTATTTCATTCTTGGAAACATAACAAGGAGATCCACTCTAGAAAAATATATCTTTCTCTACACCGAATAATTAAGTATCAAACCTAGAGAGGTGAGAGTTCTATTATAATTATTAGAGAAGCAATAACAAACCTTGAGCTAAACCTTGGATATACATCCAAGTATTCAAATCATCATCTTTAAGAGGAACCCTAGGATATTATTCAAGATATTCCTAGAGAGAGAAACCATTTATGTTAAACATAGATATTGATGATCACATCAATCCCTATGGAGCCTAACCTTAAATTAGTATTAAAGTCCTTTCCAAAATGAGTGAGACCAATCATACAAAACATAGCTTTATCTATTTAAGACTAAAGGACAACAATTGAACTAGAGTATTAGGAGTACACCATAACCTAGAATAATCCATTCTTATATAAGAGAGATCAATTATGGTGTTACACACAAGTTAGTTGAGGCAACACTTGAGTTTGAGGGAGAGAACTACCCATATACCCAGATGATAATATCAACCTTATTTAAGTGGAACCCTAACAAAATATCTCAGGCATTTTCCTGGGATATAACCTATAGAGACAACCATAGCCATGTCCACCCAAGAAACTATAAGGGAGATATTATGTTTAGTTAATCAAGACAACACTTGATCATGGAAGTGAAAACCATTCCATTAGAAATACTTTAGGAAGCCCAACCTTGAACATTATAAATTGAATGATGATCATAAAACCTAAGAACTTGAGGAAATGATATCAAGAACAAGTTGATCATGTCTAACCATGATCATGCTCTTGAGATATGTGAGTATAAGATAAACCCTAATAGGATAAGTAGATATCATTCACCACATGAAATTATAGGGAGATCAATAGTAAGCAATCCTAGGCTTATATCCCAACCTTACTTGTGAACCACTTGGTGCTCACAATTAGAATCCTACCATATCTATATTTCCTAAATTAAGGAACCCAAGAGAACCTTAGAGTTAAACACTATACTTTATGTAGTGAGTAACCATACATCCATATGACCAAAGTTAACTATAAAAAAGAACTATAATCAATGTAGTTACTTTAATGATAAGTTGGGGATAATAATAGGAGTTAATTGGTACAAGATAAAACCAATTCTCAAATCCTTAGTAATTAGAGAAGCACATGAAATATTAAGCAAGTAACCACCTTATCATGGTTAGGGGAGATTAAACCCTAGCACATACAATATGGTGTCATCTCATCTCTACAATCCAGAATTAAATCTCAACCCTAGTTTGTGTATCACTTGGGTGATCACAAATAAAACCTAAACCCTAATTGAGATTCAAACCAGTTGCCATTAGGTGAACATGATGAGAACCCTATAATTAATCACTAATTAAAGCTCATGCTTCATTATGGAACTCAAGAATAACCTAGTGCTAAACCATTTGTTTAGAACCATGGTGGAGATCAACTACTTAATTAAGACCAACCCATAAATGCAGTAATACCTACTCTAAGTAATTCAAGGTGTTATTAAATATAATCCTAGTGCCAACTCTGAAATATGGTTGTAATAGAAATCATAAAACCCTAACAGATTGATGCTCACATAAAATCATATGTGAAGAACCAACTTCTTAAATAAGAAAACAAGTCCTAATGATAAACTCTAAAATACCTTGAGCTGGACTTACCAACTCTAATACTTCAAATAGATTGATCCACAAGAAAAGAAAAACATAAAAAAATAAATGAGGATATAAATTCATGCTCATTTGCTATTTTGAATAAAACACAAGTATGTAATATAATGCTTTATAAAATACTTGTTTCAAATGGATTATGGGTGTAATAGTCATTTCACAACATCCAAATGGAATTAACACAATTGAGACACCTGCCAAAAATAATAGAATTCATATATGAGTTCAATTTGGTAAATTATAAAACAGAAAATGAAAACAGAAAGAAAAAAAAGAAAGGCCTCACCTGGACTTACCTGGACGTGTAGCCCACCAGCAGCCCATGGTGCAGCCCAGCACCACACTCCACCACCAGCCCAACACAACCCGGCAGCGAAATACCCCTTCGTCCCAAATATCAGGACGAGCTCGTCCTCATCTCTTCTGGCGCATGGAGGCCACCTCGACGTCGTGGCCGGCTTCTCTTCTCGCTGGCGATCCCTCCTTCCTCGACGGCGTGACGAGGCTCGTTTCGCGCCTATAAAAACCCCACATGAACCCTAGTCTCCGATTTCTTTCCTCTCTGCTCAATTTTCTCCCCACACCGAACCCTGGCCGCACCGTGACCTCAAGCGCCGCCGGTGGAGACCACCCCGAGCCTCGCCGTAGCTACCATCGGAACCGCCATGGTCGACTTGTTCATCCTGCAGGAGGAATCGGGCCGCCGTGACCGAAATCGGTGCCGACGACCTCAACTCCCCGCCGGCCGGAGCTGGCAATTCCGGCGATGCTGACCTCCCCTTGCGCCACCGTCAAGCCCTTCATGATCACGGTGAGCTGCAGATGCTCAAGCAACCCGTAGTTTCCTCTTTCTCTTTGCATCGCCACCACGACACGCGTCGCGTGAGCGCCGCTCGGCATCACCGGCGGTGAAGTTCCGGTGACCAATAAATGGGGGCGCCGCCACCCTTAGGTTTGCTTTGGCGCCGCGCATCCAACCAATGCCTCAGCACAGACGCGGGAGCGCCGAATCGCCGGCAATCGACGCCCTCTGCCGCCGGCCACCGTGAGCCAGGCCACGTCCACGATTTGGACCTGGTCCACGCTCGCGTGGCAGTCCACGTGGACCACTGGCCCACTGGCCAGTCTCTGCGTGTAGGTTAGCCCGAGTGTGTCTAGCATTTCCATTTTCATTTAAATTCAATTCCATAATTGCTGCAACTTTGTAAATCCATATAAAATTCATACTAACTCAGAAAAATTAAAATAAGATATTAAAATTCTTAGAATAGAAAACTCTATCCAATAAAAATATAACATGCAATTTTTATTTTTAATAAAAATTCAATTATTTAATTCTGGTTATTTAAGCCCATTTATTAATTCTAAATTCAATTAAAATTCAATAATTAGAAAAACTTTCCAAATTAAATAAAAACCAGTAAATAAATAAAGAAAACAATGAAACTAATTTCCTTTATTTGTTATTTTGTTAAATCCTTATTAGAAGGATTTAAACCCTAATTAATAATTACCTTAAATATTAAATGCAGTAAAAATAATAAAATGTCAAATCCAATATTATTTTTATTTCAAACTCATTAATAACTTCAACTTGATAATGAAGTTATTAATCCAAGAATTATAGGGTAATTAGAAAACCCTAGTTCCATATGGTAGGAAAACAGGAATTCATCATTTCATGTGTAAAACCAAAACCCTAATTCAATTAGAAACCCTAGTTCCACTACTTGATATGAACCCTAAATTATTCCCAAACCTAAAACCCAAGTAACATGTGATCATGTTACTTCATTAGTAATCACAGACTCATATTTAACAACTCAATGCTTGTTCCTATCTACATAATATATGGAAACCTTATCACTGCTAATTAGCATTCCATGTGTTCATCTCCTCAGACCTAGATGATCAACTAGGAACACCTAAGTCTAAACCCTAATTCCTATCATCAAAAGTATCAACCTTACTCATACCCATATAGCATCACACTATTGTGATGAACTCCATTAGCAACCATGCTAATATTGACATCATATCCCATGCACACTAAATCCTATTAGTGTGAGATAATTATTAAACATCCTATTTAGGAAACCACCATTCCTTACTTAGTGAATCCAATAACAAAACCTAGACAACCTCAACCTTAATTGTAATACTTCTTATTATTTAAGAAGTATGTTCTTCAAAAGTTATTCTTTTGAAGAAAATAAGGAATCATCATCAACCCTGCTTATAAGGACCTATAAACCCTAGCCAGCTATCACTAGCAAGATAAACCAATCTTGATAGCACCCATGTGTAATTAATTACTTAGGATGCCTAGGCATAACTCCACCTGGTATTGATGAATCCAACTTTGTTTGGATCCATCTAATATCTACTCCAGAACCAATTGGACCCATAGTTAACCATAGCACCCACCAACCTAATTATCCTACTTGTTCTTTATTAAGAACATGTTCTTCAAAAGTTATTCTTTCAAAGTATATGATAATTAATCATTAACCATGCCATATAGTACTAAAACTGACCACTGTTCTTTACTTGTTAACATTATGCCAATTATCATGCTTTGTGTGTTCAATTGATTATTATGCTCTATTATCTACCTGTTCATGATACCAAGTAATCACACCTGAATAAGAACCTTATATGTGAATCATTCTAAAAGTGCAACACACCATAAACCAATCATTACAACTCACTGATCCTAAATCATCGGGGTTAGGTCACGCTTAGAGCGATTGCATCTCATACTTATGCATTATTGCATCCTTGCCAATCTTTTAAACATCGTCCTTACCGGACGATGATGCTATTTCAGAATTTGGAGTTATTGCGTATCGAAGACCTTGCCTGCATAATCTTGCAGTCAAGAAAGGCAAGTTCATCACTTGCTCATGTAATTTGAGTATTTCTATCAAATTACTTGCAAAGTATTATGGTTATCACTATTGCATAAAAATCAAAACCACTACTTTCATAACTATGAATATGACTATGTGGTGGGCAATGGAACCATGGATTGTGTTGATATGGTGGAGGTTCCATTGCACGGGCTTATATCCATCTAGGATTAAACAACAAATGTCGCCAGTGATTCTTGTGCCGTAATACCGTGTTAACCATAAGATCCGGAGTGGGACGGAGTAGTCAAAAGTGTTTCCACCTCTCGTTCATCAACGGATGCGCTTTACCGTAGACACTTGTATCTGTCAGGGCAAGCGGTTGGCTGGGGAAGCCTTAAGTCCCCACGGCATAGTCCGTAGACACTTGTCGCTCGAAGTGCAAGCGGTTGGCTGGGGAAGCCTTAAGTCCCCACGGTATTGCGGTCTATGATGGGTTGCAGCTACCGGCGAAGGAGTTTGGTTCGATCCCAAACTGTCGTCGTGGTCGGGGTCCACCCGTGAGTGGGAATAATGGGACCGGCGAGGACCCAGGGTCGGGGCATGCAACAAAGGGTGGGTGTTCGAGGTAGCGGAGGAACATGATTGGCTAGACCTTATACCGGGCCTCACACCATAGGAAGTGTGGACGAGCTCGCGGCTCGGTTGGCACCAAGGTTAAGATCTCTTATGGGTAAAGCAACACACCTCTGCAGAGTGTAAAGAACCGTGACCTGTCACTCCTGTTCCGGGATATGGAACTGCGAACGCCCGGAAAGGAGCTCCATGAAGTTCTAGTAAACCGGTGAAGGCTGACGGACATAGTTCTTCTGAATAAAAGCAACCTTTTGAAGAAATGATTATGAAAACTTGCATTGGTATTAGACTTTCTGGTCTAATGCTGTAGCTAGTGCATTAAACACCTCTTTCCTATAATGAACTTGTTGAGTACGCTCGTACTCATCCCACTCTTAAATCTCCTGCTTAGATATGGAGGCATCGAAGGAGGATCTACAGTGCAACTCGAAGGTCGAGGAGTCAACAACTACTTCAAGAGACAAGACCCTGTCAGAGGAGTCAGATACCACATACATCAAGGAGAAAACCTAGTTTAGCCATAGAAGGGAACTAGTTTCCTAAACCTAGCTCCTACTTAGCTAGAATCTGTTCTTAGCCTCTCTAGCTAGTTAAATACTCTACTAATAGAGTTCGTGATAAGACTAGACTACGAGTCGTTCTTCTGGAATTTATTTGCAGTTTTACCTCATTGTAAAGTAGGAGGCTGTGATGATCTTATGTAACAGAGTCAATGTTGTAATTCTATAGACATACCTTGGACCCGCATATGTTTCTGTTGTACCACTCTGAGCGATATAATACTAGTGGAACGGTGTTTCATTGGTGTTATATCAGACTTGCATACTACACCATGCAGTGGTATGGTGGGTCACCACAGTTGGTATCAGAGCAAATGCTTTGACCCTAGGATTAAAACCCTTGAAAAGGAGACCTATAGGATTGGTAGTGTCTATAGGAAGTTGTCTTAGTTAAAACCAAATATTCTTATGATTTGAGATGGATATTCACTTGAGAATAATCCTGACACACTTGAGTCAACATTTCTTACTTATCTTTACTAAGTAAAGTTAGCTAATCCCAAACATGTAGGATACCATTAAGTCCTTCAAACCATAGATGAGTAGATCACAATTGGTATACAATACATGGTAGTCCAAAGAGAGGATACAACCATAAGAAAGATATCCTATTGGAAGATGTGTACCAACACATGTTATGGTTAAGTAAAAGTTATCCAGACCTGCAATAGGAGTAATATCAAGTGATGAAGATAATTAAGATATCCTAATAAAAGATGTAGACCCAGACAAGTAATAGGGTAAGTAAAATCTATCTAAACTTGTGAAACAACTGATAGTAAGTGATACAAACAAGTGATATGAGTAGTATAGACCATGATGAGTTAATCATGGGAGGTAAGAATAAAATTTGTCTACTTACATGGTAGAGTTGCTAATCATATATGATTCACCTGAGAATCATTATGTGATGGACTAGAACCTTATAATTAATTAAGAGGAGTACAATAAGAAGCCAAGTGCAAAACAATAGTGCAAGATTTGTGTTCCAAAACCATGGGAACTGTGTCAAGTACATCAGAACCCTAGTTATATGGTAAGAACATATGGAAGTATATGAGCTATATTTCCATAGTTATGTGTTTAGTGTAGCAATGTTAGAACCTAGACATATCATGTGAGATAGTCCTCAATAAAATGAAAGTTAAGTAGTACTTCCAAAGAAAATTAGGTTAACCTTAACCATCCCAAACCACTTTGTTTCAAGTTTATCTCATTGCAAATGTGCAATTAAGGTAAAGGTTGAGACAAAATAGAAGAATCCCATAAACTCGTGCTAAGTATCACGATAAAAACCTATATTATGTGGTGTTATATACTACACATCTCAGCCTGATGTTTAGAGATGTCTTACTCAACAATCATATTCAGGCCTATGATGATGTGTATTATATACACAAAGCTGAATCTTCTTGGATTTTATTGGATTTTCATTGTTTGACTAGATCCATACATGAAGTTTGACGTTGATATGCAAATGCATGTTGCAATATCAAGTCTTTACTTGATGTTATAGATCTAGAGGGTAATGGTATTCGTGTGAGGAAGTGACGAATTCTGGAGATTCTGAAGACAAGATGAAGGTTCATCAGAAGAAAGGAGTAAAATTGTGGGAAGCAACCACAATAGCCTGATGGAAGTACCAATCAAAACTCATGCTTTACTTCAACAGAGGAGTACTTTAGTACGGAAGAAGCATGAAGGTGAGAAATCTTGTGATTATGGTGAAGCTGAAGCGGATCCATAGTCAACACAGAAGAGGGAATGCATGGGAAATCACTTCGGATGCTATATTCATAGTGTCAGCTAGTGGTTTTCTTGCAACAATAAACCCTGAAGGAAGGAAGATGATCTAGGAAATCATAGCAAATATAAGAAGACCATAGTTGGTATCAGAAGACCATAGTTGATATAAGATCAATACTGCGAGAAAAAGTAGAAGATGTCTCGACCAGTTGATCAGAACCTATAATAGAATCCATTTAAGATAACAAATAGCCACAATTGGTATCAAGTAGTCCATAATTGGATTATTCGTACCAAGAAGTTGTGAACAAATAAAATTTTGTTAGCCAAATAACAATGACCTATAATCATTTAGTCAAAGGATTCACATTGGATGTCCACAATTGAGTGGATGCACCACATATATTCTTCACAAAACCTTAGAAGAAGCACAAACCATAAGTTAGAACCAGACCAATATTCTAACCATAAGCCCAATGGTTGGAAGAAAATGATTTGAAGACCATAAGAAAACTCTAAGGGGTAGAGTAAAGATTGAGATGGATGTACAATAACTCAATATTTTGAGCAAGATAGAAGAAGAAGGTCTGAACTGAGAGGAAGTTCGATCTTATTTTCATAAGATTGTTGAACACTACTTTCAGAAGGATGTCAGACCAGAAGCCGAGATTTATACCTCGAGGAAGTAAGAAGTGGACTATAACTTGAGAAAGTGAGTAATATTTACTCAGAAGTACGGAAGCTCAAGTAAGCTAAGATTAATGAAGTTGGAGAAGGAAATATAGGAGACCAAATAAAGCTCAAGAAGGTCAAAGACTGAAGAAGATTGAACATACCAAAATCAAAGACTAATAGAATGATTCCTTTCATGGAACCTAAAGAACACAAAATAATTATAGGTATCAGCTATAAACCATGATTGGATGGACTAAATGAGTCTAATCCATTCTTAGGAAAATAAACCATCACAACCATTCCATGTTAAGTACCTTACTTAGTACCATTATTGCAGTTTTGGTAGTAAGGGAAAACAAAGACCTATTTATCAATTAGGAGTTTATTATCAAATTAGTCTTCAGATAAGACTAGCAGCACCAGAATAAGACCTAATCATTGAATCTTCAAAGAGAAAGGAAACAAGCTTATAGAGTTGGAAGAAATCAAAGAATCAAAGTAAGAACCATGGTTCAGAGACAAACCCTAATGGATTCCAGGAAGAATCTGGACAAGGGATATATTCAATTATATCCAGTGAGATCACCACGGAGTTCGAGAAAAGTCGTAGTCTGCACAAGTCAGATCCACACTCCGGAAACGTGAGAGAGATCAAACTTCGAGGACGAAGTTTAGTTTAAGGGGTAGAGACTGTAATATCCCAGGTAATGGGGTTACAAAAATAGAGGAAACATGTGTGCATTGCATTCATGCATAGAAAATCTGGGGAATTTTCGCGCTTTAAAGTAAAACAGTCACAGTAACTGAAGTTTCACTTGACCTTGGTGGAATTGAAGTAGCTCATCAAGTCAAGCGCTATAAACCTCAATGTGACTTTGCTAAAACTTTGTTTTGGGTAGAGATGATTTGATCTAAGGGGTTAGATCAAATGGAACTAATAATCAACACAACAACACTTTACCCAATGATCAATTGCTTGATCTTATAAAAGATTATAATGAGGTAAGTCTTGCCATAGCATATGAATATACAACTACTTGTAAATCAAGTAACAATGAATGAAGAAACTATTCTTCACTTATCTTTTCCATGTCTTAAACAAACCCATGATCCTACCATGAACCTCATGGTATTCATATTATTTCATTCTTGGAAACATAACAAGGAGATCCACTCTAGAAAAATATATCTTTCTCTACACCGAATAATTAAGTATCAAACCTAGAGAGGTGAGAGTTCTATTATAATTATTAGAGAAGCAATAACAAACCTTGAGCTAAACCTTGGATATACATCCAAGTATTCAAATCATCATCTTTAAGAGGAACCCTAGGATATTATTCAAGATATTCCTAGAGAGAGAAACCATTTATGTTAAACATAGATATTGATGATCACATCAATCCCTATGGAGCCTAACCCTAAGTTAGTATAAAAGTCCTTTCTAAAATGAGAGAGACCAATCAACAAAACATAGCTTTATCTATTTAAGAATAAAGTACAACAATTGAACTAGAGTATTAGGAGTACACCATAACCTAGAATAATCCATTCTTATATAAGAGAGATCAATTATGGTGTTACACTCAAGTTAGTTGAGGCAACACTTGAGTTTGAGGGAGAGAACTACCCATATACCCAGATGATAATATCAACCTTATTTAAGTGGAACCCTAACAAAATATCTCAGGCATTTTCCTGGGATATAACCTATAGAGACAACCATAGCCATGTCCACCCAAGAAACTATAAGGGAGATATTATGTTTAGTTAATCAAGACAACACTTGATCATGGAAGTGAAAACCATTCCATTAGAAATACTTTAGGAAGCCCAACCTTGAACATTATAAATTGAATGATGATCATAAAACCTAAGAACTTGAGGAAATGATATCAAGAACAAGTTGATCATGTCTAACCATGATCATGCTCTTGAGATATGTGAGTATAAGATAAACCCTAATAGGATAAGTAGATATCATTCACCACATGAAATTATAGGGAGATTAATAGTAAGCAACCCTAGGCTTATATCCCAACCTTACTTGTGAACCACTTGGTGCTCACAATTAGAATCCTACCATATCTATATTTCCTAAATTAAGGAACCCAAGAGAACCTTAGAGTTAAACACTATACTTTATGTAGTGAGTAACCATACATCCATATGACCAAAGTTAACTATAAAAAGAACTATAATCAATGTAGTTACTTTAATGATAAGTTGGGGATAATAATAGGAGTTAATTGGTACAAGATAAAACCAATTCTCAAATCCTTAGTAATTAGAGAAGCACATGAAATATTAAGCAAGTAACCACCTTATCATGGTTAGGGGAGATTAAACCCTAGCACATACAATATGGTGTCATCTCATCTCTACAATCCAGAATTAAATCTCAACCCTAGTTTGTGTATCACTTGGGTGATCACAAATAAAACCTAAACCCTAATTGAGATTCAAACCAGTTGCCATTAGGTGAACATGATGAGAACCCTATAATTAATCACTAATTAAAGCTCATGCTTCATTATGGAACTCAAGAATAACCTAGTGCTAAACCATTTGTTTAGAACCATGGTGGAGATCAACTACTTAATTAAGACCAACCCATAAATGCAGTAATACCTACTCTAAGTAATTCAAGGTGTTATTAAATATAATCCTAGTGCCAACTCTGAAATATGGTTGTAATAGAAATCATAAAACCCTAACAGATTGATGCTCACATAAAATCATATGTGAAGAACCAACTTCTTAAATAAGAAAACAAGTCCTAATGATAAACTCTAAAATACCTTGAGCTGGACTTACCAACTCTAATACTTCAAATAGATTGATCCACAAGAAAAAAAACATAAAAATAAAATGAGGATATAAATTCATGCTCATTTGCTATTTTGAATAAAACACAAGTATGTAATATAATGCTTTATAAAATACTTGTTTCAAATGGATTATGGGTGTAATAGTCATTTCACAACATCCAAATGGAATTAACACAATTGAGACACCTGCCAAAAATAATAGAATTCAAATATGAGTTCAATTTGGTAAATTATAAAACAGAAAATGAAAACAGAAAAAGAGAAAAAAAAGAAAGGCCTCACCTGGACTTACCTGGACGTGTAGCCCACCAGCAGCCCATGGTGCAGCCCAGCACCACACTCCACCACCAGCCCAACACAACCCAGCAGCAGCCCGAAATACCCCTTCGTCCCAAATATCACGAGGACGAGCTCGTCCTCATCTCTTCCTGGCGCATGGAGGCCACCTCGACGTCGTGGCCGGCTTCTCTTCTCGCTGGCGATCCCTCCTTCCTCGACGGCGTGACGAGGCTCGTTTCAGCGCCTATAAAAACCCCAGCATGAACCCTAGTCTCCGATTTCTTTCCTCTCTGCTCAATTTTCTCCCCACACGAACCACAGGCCGGTGACCTCAGCGCCGCCGGTGGAGACCACCGAGCCTCGCCGTAGCTACCATCGGAACCGCCATGGTCGACTTGTTCATCTGCGGGAGGAATCGGGCCGCGTGACCGAAATGGTGCCCGACCTCAACTCCCCGCCGGCAGGAGCTGGCAATTCCGGCGATGCTGACCTCCCCTTGCGCCACCGTCAAGCCCTTCATGATCACGGTGAGCTGCAGATGCTCAAGCAACCCGTAGTTTCCTCTGTTTCTCTTTGCATCGCCACCACGACACGCGTCTGCGTGAGCCGCCGCTCGGCATCACCGGCGGTGAAGTTCCGGTGACCAATAAATGGGGGCGCCGCCACCCTTAGGTTTGCTTTGGCGCCGCCCATCCAACCAATGCCTCAGCACAGACGCGGAGCGCCGAATCGCCGGCAATCGACGCCCTCTGCCGCCGGCCACCGTGAGCCAGGCCACGTCCACGATTTGGACCTGGTCCACGCTCGCGTGGCAGTCCACGTGGACCACTGGCCCACTGGCCAGTCTCTGCGTGTAGGTTAGCCCGAGTGTGTCTAGCATTTCCATTTTCATTTAAATTCAATTCCATAATTACTGCAACTTTGTAAATCCATATAAAATTCATACTAACTCAGAAAAATTAAAATAAGATATTAAAATTCTTAGAATAGAAAACTCTATCCAATAAAAATATAACATGCAATTTTTATTTTTAATAAAAATTCAATTATTTAATACTTGTTATTTAAGCCTTATTTATTAATTCTAAATTCAATTAAAATTCAATAATTAGAAAAACTTTCCAAATTAAATAAAAACCAGTAAATAAATAAAGAAAACAATGAAACTAATTTTCTTTATTTGTTATTTTGTTAAATCCTTATTAGAAGGATTTAAACCCTAATTAATAATTACCTTAAATATTAAATGCAGTAAAAATAATAAAATGTCAAATCCAATATTATTTTTATTTCAAACTCATTAATAACTTCAACTTGATAATGAAGTTATTAATCCAAGAATTATAGGGTAATTAGAAAACCCTAGTTCCATATGGTAGGAAAACAGGAATTCATCATTTCATGTGTAAAACCAAAACCCTAATTCAATTAGAAACCCTAGTTCCACTACTTGATATGAACCCTAAATTATTCCCAAACCTAAAACCCAAGTAACATGTGATCATGTTACTTCATTAGTAATCATAGATTCATATTTAGCAACTAAATGCTTGTTCAAATCCACATAAAATATGGGTATCACTATGTGCATTCCATGTGTTCATCTCAACCTAGATGATCAAATAGGAACACCTAAGTCTAAACCCTAATTCCTATCATCAAAAGTATCAACCTTACTCATACCTATATAGCATCACACCATTGTGATGAACTCCATTAGCAACCATGCTAATATTGACATCATATCCCATACACACTAAATCCTATTAGTGTGAGATAGTTATCAAACATCCTATTTAGGAAACCACCATTCCTTACTTAGTGAATCCAATAACAAAACCTAGACAACCTCAACCTTAATTGTAATACTTCTTATTATTTAAGAAGTATGTTCTTCAAAAGTTATTCTTTTGAAGAAAATAAGGAATCATCATCAACCCTGCTTATAAGGACCTATAAACCCTAGCCAGCTATCACTAGCAAGATAAACCAATCTTGATAGCACCCACGTATAATTAATTACTTAGGATGCCTAGGCATAACTCCACCTGGTATTGATGAATCCAACTTTGTTTGGATCCATCTAATATCTACTCCAGAACCAATTGGACCCATAGTTAACCATAGAACCCACCAACCTAATTATCCTACTTGTTCTTTATTAAGAACATGTTCTTCAAAAGTTATTCTTTTAAAGTATATGATAATTAATCATTAACCATGCCATATAGTACTAAAACTGACCACTGTTCTTTACAACATTATGCCAATTATCATGCTTTGTGTGTTCAATTGATTATTATGCTCTATTATCTACCTGTTCATGATACCAAGTAATCACACCTGAATAAGAACCTTATATGTGAATCATTCTAAAAGTGCAACACACCATAAACCAATCATTACAACTCACTGATCCTAAATCATCGGGGTTAGGTCACGCTTAGAGCGATTGCATCTCATACTTATGCATTATTGCATCCTTGCCAATCTTTTAAACATCGTCCTTACCGGACGATGATGCTATTTCAGAATTTGGAGTTATTGCGTATCGAAGACCTTGCCTGCATAATCTTGCAGTCAAGAAAGGCAAGTTCATCACTTGCTCATGTCATTTGAGTATTTCTATCAAATTACTTGCAAAGTATTATGGTTATCACTATTGCATAAAAATCAAAACCACTACTTTCATAACTATGAATATGACTATGTGGTGGGCAATGGAACCATGGATTGTGTTGATATGGTGGAGGTTCCATTGCACGGGCTTATATCCATCTAGGATTAAACAACAAATGTCGCCAGTGATTCTTGTGCCGTAATACCGTGTTAACCATAAGATCCGGAGTGGGACGGAGTAGTCAAAAGTGTTTCCACCTCTCGTTCATCAACGGATGCGCTTTACCGTAGACACTTGTATCTGTCAGGGCAAGCGGTTGGCTGGGGAAGCCTTAAGTCCCCACGGCATAGTCCGTAGACACTTGTCGCTCGAAGTGCAAGCGGTTGGCTGGGGAAGCCTTAAGTCCCCACGGTATTGCGGTCTATGATGGGTTGCAGCTACCGGCGAAGGAGTTTGGTTCGATCCCAAACTGTCGTCGTGGTCGGGGTCCACCCGTGAGTGGGAATAATGGGACCGGCGAGGACCCAGGGTCGGGGCATGCAACAAAGGGTGGGTGTTCGAGGTAGCGGAGGAACATGATTGGCTAGACCTTATACCGGGCCTCACACCATAGGAAGTGTGGACGAGCTCGCGGCTCGGTTGGCACCAAGGTTAAGATCTCTTATGGGTAAAGCAACACACCTCTGCAGAGTGTAAAGAACCGTGACTGTCACTCCCTGTTCCGGGATATGGAACTGCGAACGCTGCCGGAAAGGAGCTCCATGAAGTTCTAGTAAACCGGTGAAGGCTGACGGACATAGTTCTTCTGAATAAAAGCAACCTTTTGAAGAAATGATTATGAAAACTTGCATTGGTATTAGACTTTCTGGTCTAATGCTGTAGCTAGTGCATTAAACACCTCTTTCCTATAATGAACTTGTTGAGTACGCTCGTACTCATCCCACTCTTAAATCCCCTGCTTAGATATGGAGGCATCGAAGGAGGATCTACAGTGCAACTCGAAGGCCGAGGAGTCAACAACTACTTCAAGAGACAAGACCCTGTCAGAGGAGTCAGATACCACATACATCAAGGAGAAAACCTAGTTTAGCCATAGAAGGGAACTAGTTTCCTAAACCTAGCTCCTACTTAGCTAGAATCTATTCTTAGCCTCTTTAGCTAGTTAAATACTCTACTAATAGAGTTCGTGATAAGACTAGACTACGAGTCGTTCTTCTGGAATTTATTTGCAGTTTTACCTCATTGTAAAGTAGGAGGCTGTGATGATCTTATGTAACAGAGTCAATGTTGTAATTCTATAGACATACCTTGGACCCGCATATGTTTCTGTTGTACCACTCTGAGCGATATAATACTAGTGGAACGGTGTTTCATTGGTGTTATATCAGACTTGCATACTACAAACTTTCGACATACTAGCAAGATTGGGTTATTTTTGTCCAAATTCTCGTTTTTTCTCTTGGCTTCCCTACCCTTGAATCCATGTCACTTACGTGTGTTGCCCATGCATGCGTCATGTCCCACACTTCAGTGAGCACAAGTGACGTGTTGTACGTACGCAAACTCCCAGCGATCTTCTTTGTCAAGAGAAGACGCATCAAGATTCAAGACCCGATCGCATTTCTTGCTTTCAGCCTGGGGTCCTCCATGTAAAAGTTAGGGATTTAGATGTAATTTCATGTTTATTTTGTGTGCTGTTGTAAACTGTTGATTTTTTATGTCCATTTGAATCTTGGTCAAATCCTAGGTTTGACCTAGATTTAAACAAGTTTAAAACATGAAAATGAAAAAGTAAGCCTGGATCCTCCTTAGTCAATCCAAAATGAAGCTTTTGGGAGGTTTTGAAATTTCCATGTTTGAAACCCAAAACCACTTCTTTTCATGCTAGACTTCATAAGACATAGTTTAGGGATAGGGGTAGATACATGATTTGTCTGGTTTCAGTATGTCTAGAGCTTGTTTATCCACTTGAATGCTTACTATATGACATAAGAAGACTATGTGCTATGGTTTTTCATTTATCTAATTTTTTTGAATTTTATGCCCATTTGAATCTTGGTCAAATCCCAGGTTTGACCAGGTTTTAAACAAGTTTAAAACTTGAAAATGAAAAGGTGTAAGCATGGATCCTTCGTAGTCACTCTAAAATGAAGCTTTTGGGAGGTTCTCGAAATTTCCATGCATGCTTGATGTTGGGGGGATGACCCCCGGTATGCCAAAGGCATGCCAAACCGGATGGTTTGAGCCATCAGGATACCGGTTAGATGTTCATGCCGGAGTCTAAGATAGGCGTTTGGCTGAACAGGCTAAGCCGGTATCCTCATAGGAGGGATACCGGAACCGGATAGAAAAGGTACCGGGCCACCGGAAGGAAGGGCTTGTCGGCAAGGCTGGTCAAAGATCCTCTCCAGAGCTAGAAGACAAGGATGAGCTAAGCAAAGTAGCTTTAAACGAAGGGCTGACGATAAAGAAGAAGATGACGGAGAAAGAAGCCGGAGGACGTCAGCCTCCCTGATTAAAGAAGACCCCGGTGTCATCTATGATTAAAGTAGCTTTGTACAGTAGCCTTGTAAAGTAGTTTGTCCAGTCAAAGATGCCATTAGGGTTTCTTGCACTGTAAGCCACCCTCTCCCCTATATAAGGAGAGGGGGCAGCCCTCCTTGCGGGCAAGTATGTACGTAGAACACCTAGAGAGAAAAACCTGTAACTTGTGTGAATCAATGAACATGGTGATCTAGAGCGAGTTCTTCCTTGTGTCTTTCTTCTTCAACCTCTGGCCTTGGCCAAGTTCTTGAGGAAACCATCCGGAAGTTCATCCCACCTGATCACAAACCCTCCCCCGAATCCTCTTGCGTCCATTCGGCCCCAATCTAAGCCATCCTATGGCATCTGCTCGTTCACCACGACGACAGTTGGCGCCCACCGTGGGGCATGAAGTGGCGCTTGAAGGAGTTCACATTCGGGCGGGCGTCCTCGAGATCTCCGGCGAGCGTACGGTGTCCGCGCTGGTGCAGCGCATCTACGCCATGGACTTCATCAACGACAACGCGGGCTGCTTCGCCAACGGCGGCGTCTTCCCCAAGAACGGCCGCGTCATCGAGTTCGGCAGCCACCGCGTCTACCTCGGCACCGTCCCTGTGCGCCAGCGCCTCTCGCCGGTGCTGGTGGCACCGGACCCACCAAGATGGCTCTGTGCTGGTCGCGCCGCCGGCAGCGTCGAGGTAATGATGACCGGTGTGGCTGGTGCAGGAAAGGAGGTTGCGGCTGAAGGTGCTGGTCGCGCGGTTTCGACCCGTGCGGCTAAGCCACCGCTGGAGCGCGACGCAGGCGCAGCGGGAGCATCATCCGCGCCACCGGAAACACCGCTCCAAGCGGCGATGAACGTCCTCGCCACCCCCATCGCGCAGAACGTCGATCCGGCAGCGGCTCAGGCGGAGCTGGAGGCGCAGCGCCAGAAGGTGCTCGAGAGCGGCAAGGACATCCTCCGGGCGCAGCGCGAGCTGAACCTAACCCTACGTGAGTACAACGCTGCCCATGGCTTTGCTTCTGTTAGCGCGCATGCTGCTAGGATGCCGGAAAACCGGCTAAAAGCTCGCAACCTAGATCAGGATTTGCGCAAAGAGATTCTTACCGGCAAGAGTACCTCTGCATCTGTTAGCATCGTGGAAAAACCTAAGTACAGTAGCCCGGATAAAACTATAAAAGCTGCTAAAGCTGCAGTAGAGCTATGCGAGTCGCTTTCCGGAGATGCTTTGGCAAAACAGCAAGAGCGTGTTAGAGAGCTGCTAGAAACTATTGAGCAGCAGAATGCTGAGCAGCTGGCTAAGCTGAACAAGGCAGCGGCCTCAAAATCCGCGCGTTCAACAAAGAATGCCGGTAGCAAGTCCCATGGGCAGGCTTCGTCCCCCCATCCGGACAGAAGAAGAGAAAAAGAAGTGAATGCGCAGCAGATGACTGTGTATGATCCGGTTCTTGCCGGAAAGCAACAAGCCGGGCAACATGATGCCGGTAGAAAAAGCCAAGGGGCAGAGCGAGGCTACGCCAGAGGAGGCTATGCCGGAAACAATCATGCCGGTAGATATGAGACCGGGCAAAACTATCGAGCTGCAAGGGCAGCGTACGATGAGGAGGAAATAGATCCCCCGAGGTACCGGCAGGCAAGGGCCGCGGTACCGGAATGTTATGATGAAGCCGATTCTGCAAGACCGGCAGCATACCGGAACCCGTTGGGAGAACGCTTGGGAGAGAGATACTTACCGGAACGGGATGCGAGGCACCGTCTGGATAGAGTGTACTTGTCGGAAATGATCGAGGAGGAAGGTCCTCCAGGCCCTAAGTGCTTTGGCCCAAGGATCATGAGAGAAAAACCACCGGTTCGCAACTTCACGTTGCCCCGTGACACAAAAACATACGATGGCACTACGAAGCCGGAAGATTGGCTCGCGGATTACGTGACCGCGGTATACGTCGCAGGCGGTGGAGGAACCGTAGCAGGAGGAGGAAACCGGCGTTGGGCCGTGAGGATCATACCATCGTTTTTGGTTGGACCGGCAAGAATCTGGCTAAACAACTTGCCGGCAGGAAGCATAAATGGCTGGCTGGATTTTGAGGAGGCTTTTGTGAGCAATTTCAGCAGCACCTATCAGAGGCCAAACAGGCCGCAGCAACTTGCTCTGTGCGTACAGCGCCCGAACGAAACAGACCGGGATTATCTGGCCCGGTGGAACACTACAAGGAACTCCTGTGAAGGGGTAATCGAGGCACAGGCCATTGCTTGGTTTAGCAGTGGGTGCAGAAGAGGTTCGCCGTTGTGGCAAAAGCTGCAGCGGAACATGCCGACAACGTTGGCAGAGATGATACGTGTGGCGGATAGCTATGCGTTGGGAGACCCAACGCAGCCGGCAGTGCAACCTGAGCCGGAACAGCTACGCCAAGAGCAACACCGGGATAACCGGAATAACAAAAGAAGAGAAGATTTTCCGGATCGAAGGTACGGTCCGCAGCAAGTTGCTGCTGTGCAGGAAAACTCTGAGGCCAGCGGCAGTCAGAGGCAAAGAACCGGATCGCAGCCGTGGGCGGGTCCTAAGAAACAATGGGTGGAAAAGAAACCCTGGGTCCAGAAAAGAAACTGGCAAGAACCCGCAAAATACACCATGGAAGCTGCCATGGACCAACCATGCCGGTGGCACACACCAAATCCGGCACACCCGTCAAACCACTTGACGAAGGATTGTACCTGGACAAAGTACTTGATGCAAAAGGGAGCGGTAAAAGATGCACAACCACCACAAGACATGCCGCGGCAGCAACAGCTACCGCCACCACCGCCGCTTACCGGGCAAACGCCTTACCGGTGCAGCCAAACCGGCAATACCAGCAAGTTAACCGGGTGGAGCAGAATGATGACCAACCACCTCCACCGGCACCTTTAGGCCGGAATGTTTACGAAGACCCGCATATGTGCTGTGTTGTTTTTGTCACTGAGCCGACAGACAGGCAAAGTATGCATCGCCGCTCCATGGAAGTAAACGCCGTGATGCCGGCAGTTCCCAAGTACATGATGTGGTCCCATCAGGAAATTACCTGGTCGTCTAAGGATCACCCTAAAATCATGCCGAATCCGGGTGGATATGCTCTTGTTGTGGACCCAATCATGAAAGGGCCGCAAACTCGAGTGAAATTCAGCAAGGTGCTGATAGACAATGGCAGCAGCATAAACATCATGTACAAGCATACCATGCATACGCTGGGCATAACAGAAAACATGCTTCAGCCAACGCGCACAACGTTCCACGGAATCGTTCCGGGCTTGTCCTGCGCCCCGATAGGAAAAGTTCGGGTGGACGTAGCATTTGGAGGACGTGACAATTGCCGGGTTGAAAATGTCGAGTTTGAGGTGGTGGATCTAGACAGTCCCTACCATGCATTGCTGGGGAGACCGGCATTGGCAGCCTTCATGGCCACAACTCATACGGCTTACCTCAAGATGAAGATGCCGGCACCTCGTGGACCATTGACTGTGGTGGGAAACTACAAAGTCTCACTGGAAACTGCATCTGCCGGATCAAACCTAGCGGAATCGCTGGTGATCGCGGAGGAAAAGAAAAGGATGCAAACAGCTGTTGCGCTGGCTCAGTCCTCACAGTTGAGCTTAGCGGCAATGAGTGGAAACTTGGGCTCACCGGCATTCAAGCCGACAAATGAAACAAAGGACATTGTGCTGGATCCGGCTTACCCAGAGCGCACCGTTCGTATCGGTGCCGGACTCGATCAAGCATAGGAAAGCGCGCTCGTCAGCTTCCTCCGTGAGAATCGGAATATCTTCGCCTGGTCAACTGATGACTTGGTGGGTGTTCCGAGGGAGCTGGCTGAGCACTCTTTAAACGTCCGGAAAGATGCCAAGCCGGTGCGGCAACCACTGCGCCGGTTCGCTGAAGATAGAAGGAAAATCATAGGAGAAGAGGTGACAAAACTGCTCGTTGCCGGATTCATTGTGGAGGTCACGCACACAGAGTGGCTGGCCAATCCGGTAATGGTTGAAAAGAAGAAAGATGAGAACCTGGAGGCAAAAGCTCCGAAGGTGTGGCGCATGTGCATTGACTACACCAACCTAAACAAGGCTTGCCCAAGAGACCCTTTTCCTTTGCCACGAATCGATCAAGTGATTGATTCAACTGCTGGGTGTGAGTTGTTGTCCTTCCTGGATGCGTATTCCGGTTTCCATCAGATTCCCTTGAAAAAGGAAGATCAAATAAAAACTGCGTTCATTACCCCGCACGGGGCTTATTGCTATGTTACTATGCCTTTTGGTTTGCGCAACGCTGGTGCAACGTACCAGCGCTGTATGCAAAAATGCTTGTTTGATCAAATCGGAAAGAATGTGCAAGTCTATGTAGATGACATTGTGATAAAAACTAAGGTAAAGAACACCTTAATCGATGACATCCGGCAAACATTCGATAACCTAAGACGGTTCCGGATGAAACTTAATCCGGCAAAGTGTACTTTCGGTGTCCCTGCCGGCAAGCTGCTCGGTTTCCTGGTATCAAGCCGGGGCATTGAAGTCAATCCGGTAAAAATCCGGGCAATAGAAAGAATGGCTGTCCCTCGAGAGTTAAAAGATGTGCAAAAGTTTACCGGAAGCTTGGCATCGCTAAGCCGGTTCGTAAGCAGGTTGGGAGAAAAAGCTCTGCCACTCTATGCTCTCATGAAAAAATCTGACACGTTCGTCTGGACCCCTCAGGCAGACGCAGCGTTTAAGGAGCTAAAAACAATGCTAGCCACAGCACCCATACTGGCTTCACCTCTAGAAAGAGAACCTATGCTATTATACATAGCGGCAACAAACCGGGTTGTGAGTGTAGTGGTTGTGGTTGAAAGAGAAGAGGAAGGAAAAACCGTCCAGAGGCCGGTATACTACCTGAGCGAGGTGCTCTCCCTCTCAAAACAAAACTACCCTCACTTCCAAAAAATGACTTATGGCGTGTACATGGCCGCCACAAAACTCAAGCATTACTTTGAGGAGCACCCCATGAAGGTGGTGAGTGAAGCACCAATTTCCGACATCATGTGCAACAAAGATGCCAGCGGCCGGATTGCAAAATGGGCAATCCAGATATCACCATACGTGCCGGTGTATGAAAGAAGAGATGCCATAAAATCACAGGCTTTGGCTGATTTCCTTGTTGATTGGGCGGAGATGCAATACAAACCGCCAGATCAGAGGATAGAATACTGGAAAATGCACTTTGATGGATCCAAGCTCAAGGAGGGTCTAGGTGCCGGTGTGGTGCTTACTTCACCAAAAGGAGACCACCTCCGGTATGTTTTGCAAGTGCATTTCAGGGCATCGAACAATGTCGCTGAATATGAAGCTTTGATCCATGGGCTTAAGGTCGCAAAAGAAATCGGTGCGCACCGGATCATTTGCTATGGAGATTCAGATCTTGTGGTACAACAGTGTTCCGGAGATTGGGATGCAAAAGATGCCAACATGGCCTCGTACCGGTTTCACGTGCAAAAGATTGCCGGATTCTTCGAAGGTTGTGAGTTTCACCATGTGCCACGCGCGGAAAATGAAGCCGCGGATGCTTTGTCCAAGCTGGGCTCATCTAGGCAAGAAATTCCTCCCGGAATAGCTTTGGCTCACTTAAGAGTACCATCGATCAAACCAAGCCCGGAATCGGAATCAATTTTTGTACCGGAATCACACGTAGTGCCCATGGATATCGATGAAGGGAACCCGGGGACTGCTCCGGCAAGCTCGGGGACTGCTCCGGCAAGCTCGGGGACTGCTGTACCCATACCGGAAGAAATGATGCTGGTGGATAGCATGGAGATAGATGCACCGGTGTTTTTGGTTCGAGAGACACCGTCATGGGTTAAACCTATTAAGGAATTCCTGATCAACGGCACCTTGCCGGTTGACGAAAATGAATCAAGGAGAATCCAAAGAAGGTCCAAGGCATATACGTTCATCAATGGTGAAGTGTACAAGAGAAGCGTTACCGGTATCCTTCAAAGATGTGTGGAACCGGAAGAAGGGAAAGAAATGCTTGAGGAAATTCACCAAGGAGAATGTGGGCATCATGCTTCATCAAGGGCGCTGGTAGCAAAAGTATTCCGGCATGGGTTTTATTGGCCCACTGCTTTGGAAAACGCTGAGGATTTGGTAAGAAAATGCAACGGGTGCCAGAGGTACGCCAAGCAAAATCATACCCCAGCATCCGGTTTAAAAACAATACCATTAACATGGCCGTTCGCCGTTTGGTGCCTTGACATGGTTGGCCCATTCAAAACTGCAAGAAGCAGCATGACCCACATCTTGGTTATGGTGATAAATTCACCAAGTGGCTAGAAGTGAAACCTATCGCAAAATGTGATGGGCACACAGCGGTGAAGTTCTTAAAAGATGTCATTTTGCGGTATGGATACCCGCACAGCATCATCACTGACAATGGAACCAACTTTGCTCAAGGTGAGTTCAAAAGGTTTTGTGAGGACAAGAACATCCGGTTGGATTTGTGCTCAGTGGCACACCCACAAGGCAATGGCCAAGTGGAAAGAATGAATGCTTTGGTACTTTCCGGTATCAAACCTAGACTCATTGATGCAGTGGAAAAGTCACCGGGATGTTGGCTCGATGAGCTACCATCAGTACTATGGAGTATAAGAACAACTCCAAACCGGTCTACCGGATACACTCCGTTTTCATGGTTTATGGAGCAGAAGCGGTCATACCAACCGACATCATTCATGATTCACCAAGAGTACAGCTCTATACTGAGCAAGAGGTCAAAGAGGCCAGAGAAAATGATGTGGACTTGCTAGAAGAAGCAAGAGAGCTGGCTTTGGCAAGAACAGCCATTTACCAGCAGAACCTCAGACGCTATCATAACCGGAAGGTTAACCCGAGAGTTTTCCGGGAAGGAGATCTTGTGCTTCGCCTAGTGCAGCGCACTGAAGGCCGGCATAAGCTTTTGCCACCATGGGAAGGTCCCTTCATTGTAAGCAAGGTGCTTCACAATGATGCATACTACTTGATCGATGCACAGGAGTGGAAAAAAGGAAAGGCGGACAGGTCCGGAGAGGAGAGCAAGCGTCCATGGAACGTAGCTCTGTTGCGTCCTTTCTACTCTTGAAGTTGTGGTGTAAGAAGTTCCTTTTTGTACCTTATATGCTATGAATAAAAGATGCCGGAACCTTGAATGAATCTCGGGGACTACCCCAATAAGGTTGCATGTAACTTGTTTATTTTTTCAGTTTACCGGTTGCTTATTGAATGTTTTTTCTTTCCGGTTTAGTAGTGTGCTAAATCCTACCGGAGTCTTCGACTCTGCTGCTGTCCGCAAACCGGCTTCATGGCAAGCAAGATAAACTGCGAAAAGGGAGAGCAGGAAAGAACAATCCGGAAAATTTAACTAACCCCGGTTAAACCGGTTTTTTGCAAAATTTCAAAGTTATTTCTAAGTTCAAGAAGATGCTTGTTTGGTGAAAGAACCTTGTGCTCATACGCCAAAGAACGCCCAGAGAAGGCAGGCAGAGCCAAGGCAAAAGAACCAAGTATGCATCAAATTGGATGCGGAAACAATTGGGAAATCTTTGCAGTGCAGGATAAAAGCAGAACCAAAAGCAAATGTGCTAAAGCAAACTTAAGATAATTAGCTACCGGTATAACTTACCGGCATAAAATGTTGTGCGGCAACCACAAGCAACTTAAGGTTTTACATCATAAGCCCCGGCATACCGGGGCAGAATTTAACAAACATTGTTTCGAGGCAAACAGGGCCAACAGACAGATCACAAGCAAACATTTGATAGAAGGTCATCAGGCAGCGGGGGCATCGGGTGGAGCGGCACCGGCCTCAGCGTCTTCAGGGGGAGCAGCGCCGGCCTCGGGAGCTTCCGGCGGCACGTCCTCGGCAGCCTCATCTTCATCTCCCTCGTCTTCTTCTTCCTCATCGCTGAGGTAGTCCTTGACGCCAGGAGGGGGAGGGATGAAGGTGCGGACCTCGGCATACTCAGCAAGCCGGTATGCCCGGTCCTGCCGCTTCGCGGTGAGCGGATCCGTGTCCGTGGGAGCATCTGCGCGTACGCCTTGAAGGGCATCCAGGTTCAGGTCAGGGTACCAGGAACATGCGGAGCGCAGCGCCGTGTCAGCTCCGGCACGAGCCGCGGAGCATTGCCACTCGCGGATCCGATGCCCGGCATCCTTGAGCCGGTTGGCAGTGAGCGTGATGTTCTCCGGCAGCTCCTCCTCAGGCCACAACACCTTGAAGATTTGGATGGCGCAGTTGGTAGGTCGGCAAGGAGCGGTCGACGCAGCGCATATGTTGGACTCGCGCGGAGAGGGCGACAAGATAGTCGTACCCATCCCAGTGCGCGTCCAGATTGGGAAATTCCCGCGCAATCCGATCCTCCCTCACCTTCTTCACGGCATAGACCTGGGATTCCGGGAAATGCTCTACAGGAAGAAGGAAAAAGCATAAACACAAGACACCGGAAAAAAGTATGTCGGAAAAGCAAGGAACAAAAATACATTTTCAAAAGGAGAAAGCTTATAAGCGAAAGAAGGGGCAAGGCAGGGACTTACGGAGAGCCAGCGCGTCAATCTTCATAACCAACCGATCATATTCCCGGTGATCAGTGGTCATGGTATCAATGAGGCGCTCCGCTGCCTTCCGCGCTTTCCTCTCCTCCTCCAGCTCTGCCGTCAGTACGGTGTTGGAGTTCGTGGAGTCCTCCACGACCTCCGCCAACCTGGCCTCAGCTGCAACCCGGGCGTCCTCCAAGGCTTGCTCATGCCGGACGCGGCTTGGCCTATTCCTTAAGCTCCCCCAAGGCGGTCTTCTGAGCGTCCAGTGCCTCGTTGTGCTCCTTTAGAAGCTGCTCTTTCTCGCCTAAGTACCGGAAAGAAAAGTTTTAGCAAGCAACAATAGATGAAATGAAAAAAGGAACGGGTTAGCTGGAAAAGAAAGGGTGGTACCTTGAAGCTTGACAACCTCGGCCTTAAGGGCCTCGATGGTAGCTTCCGGAACAACTGTTAAACAAAGAGATGCATAAATATCAAAGAAGGAAACATTCCGGTGAAAAGATGCCGGAGGAAAAAACAGAACAAACCTTGGCAGTGGCTGTGGGCCTCGGCAAGGTCCCGATGCTCCCACAGAAGCTCCTCAAAGAGTTGCTTCCGGGCGTCAGCAGTGCTCTGTTCAAAGGAAGATGGTTGTGAGAAAGAAAGAAACAAGGTTTCAACCCGAAACTCGGGGACTGGCTATGCCGGTTTCACATGCCTCTAGTTAAAGTTTCGCGCTGAAAACTGCGTTTTCACCACGAAACTCGGGGACTGGGAGAATAGACAAGATCCGGAAAGAAAAGAAACCGGCATCAACAGAAATTATAAAAGAGAGTTGGTAAAACTTACCACCACATTGTTGGTAGCATCGTACCAGGCACTGTCGAACTCTTTCACGGCGCGTTTAAGCCGCGTGAAGTGTTCTTCAGTGGACCGAGGCCCAGCAGGATCTGGTGCCGGAAGGCGGTCCTTCCCCAAGCCGCGGGTAGACGCGGAGATATCCGCCTCATTCCACTTCTGGGCATAGGGGAGGAGGTGCCCCAGGTCCTTGCCCGCGCGCTTCAGCTCAACAATCCGGCCCAGGAGGCCGGTAGGCTTGTCTTGGACGCGACGGGGCCCGACGTGCAGCACCACGTCCCGAGAGCCGCCTGAGGCGTCGCCCTCCACAGCCTTGCCGCGGGAAGCCCCGGGCTTAAGGAACTTGGTGATCTTGGGGGTCTCGGACGGCGCCGCTCGCTTGGCCGCGGAAGGTCCTTGGCTAGGTGGCGGTGTCGGCGTGACCTCGGGAGGAGGAGAGAATACCGGCGCGGAAGTATCCGGCGCGGTGGGGAAGAACTTGACTGTTTCTTCTTCTTCTTCGGGGAGGAGGAACCAAAGGTTCCGCCTGCCCGGCATCTGTCTGGCCGGCGCCGATGTTGCTGGCGCCGGTATCTTGAGTTTGGAGGGGAGGTGAAGTCCTCCTCCGCGCGGTGATCGGGAGGTGTTGGGGCCGCGCACCCCGAACTTGTAGTGCCTCCCGAAGGGGAGGCAGAGGTGTTGCCGGCACCAGATGGTACCGGACTTGAGTGAGGAGGAGGAGTTGAGGTCCTCGCGGAGCCGGCAGAGCCAAGCTCAAGCGCAGGGCTGAAAGAAAGGAAAAAGAGAGCAAATTGGAAAAAAGCAACCGGAAAAGAACTCGGTGGAAACAAAGGGAGCATAAAGAGAAATAAAACTTACCCGGAAGACATCGGCATCCGCTTCTGCTTGTAGCGCTTGGTGCTAACCTGCTTCCCTCCAATGACTTCAGTCCGAGGGCGTTTGGCGGAGGGAGAATGGTGGCGGCCGGGCCGGGAGGATCGCTCTTTGGCCTTCGGCCATGAGTTTATCCAGAAACTCGTCCCCAACCTCGGCTGCGGGGGCTCATGCTCATGGACACTGTTGGTTGTTTTTGAGGGAATGTCTCTGAGAATAGCGGTAACAAAAAGGATATAAGAAAACGAACGAGAAAGGCTACCTCGAGCAAGGTCAAGTCATCAGACGAACCAGCTGGTTCCGGCGGAGACTTGCCGAGGCGGGAAGATGGAGTCCGGCCCATCCTTAGATCCGACCAATGAATGACGGGATCCGGATCGTATTGTCCAGGAGGCCTCTTCCGGCAAGGGCCTCGTCGGTCTGAGTCGATCCGGGGGAAGCGGGCCTTAGCCTGAAAACGAAGGAAAAAAGGGATATTAGACACAAGTACAAAAGTTACCGGTAATACGACCTGAGCCGTATATCTTCTTACTTCTTTGGACGGAGGATTCCTGGCGAGAGGGCAAAGGCCCCACTCCCAGTCATCCGGCATGTCCGTTTGGCAGATTTGGCCAGCCTTTAGGACCACATCCTCTTTGCTCAAGGCAGGCCGGTGATCTTGGTGGGATCACCGGGGCCGTACATCTCACTAATCTTGTGAGCGCGCTGCTGAAGGGGAAGCACCCGGCGGCAGATGAAGGCGCGGATGATATCGTCGGAGCAGATGTTGGTGTCCTTCATCAACTTCAGCATGAAGCGCACCACCCGGTTCGTCTCGGCATGATCCGTACCGGGGTTGTACTGCCAGTTGGTCTTGGCGGGCGGCGCCGGGTTGAACGCCGGCAAGTTGATGAGGTCGACGTCGCCCGCGTTCTTCACATAGAAGAACGTTGTCTGCCACAACCGGCAAGACTCGAGGCCGTTGAACTTAAAAAAGGGGCTCCCTTGGCGGGAGCCGATGATGCAAGACCCGCATTGAACGGGGGGTTTGGGCTTAGGAATGTCCTTGCCCTGGACCGAATTGATCCGGAGGGAGAAAAAGCGGGCAAACGTCTCCCGAGCGGGACGGATGCCAATGTAGCCCTCCATGAAGGCCACAAAACAAGAAAGATAAAAAACGGCATTGCCGGGAAGGTGGTGAGGTTGGAGACGATAGAAGTTGAGGAATTGGCGAAAGAAATCAGAAGCAGGAAGGCCGAAGCCACGCTCAAAGTGAGCAAGGAAAACAACGACCTCACCGGGTTCGAGCACCGGTTGGATCTCGTCGCCTGGAAGCCGGCAGATGACTCCTTCCGGAATCCTCCTAGACCGGTAGAGCCAGTCGATCTCAACTGTCACGTCGGAACCTCTCCAGGCTCCGCGTGTCTTGTCCTTTCCGGAGGCCCGGCTAGATGTGCCGGCCTCTTGTTTCCGGCTAGATGCCAGATCCATCCGGCCGAGGTCTTCGGTTAACCCGTCGGAAGTGCTACTACCTTGGTTGCTAGAGGTGGCAGCGGGGAGAGAACCTTCGCTAGACATAAGGATCTAGGAGACGCCGGAATCTACCAAGAAACAGTTTTCCCCAAATGGACCCTCGCGCGAAGATCTACGAGTAAGAGGAAAAGCAAAACAAAGAACGGATAAATACTCTACCGCCCCAAGATCCGAAGCAAGAAAAAAGGGTAAAGGCGCATCGGGCCTAACCTGAGGCGGCGGAGTCGCGGAGGAAGAGGTTCGCCGGAGGTACGGTGAGCTGCGGTCGCCGATGACCACCGTCGGCGGCGAGGCGGAGGTTCGCGGAGAAGCACGAATGCGGCGGGCGCGGTGAAGTTCTGCGAAGATCTCCGCGCGACGAAGTCCGGCGGACGGCGTGAGTTCGCCGGGCGACGGGCTCGGGCGAGCGACGGCGGACGGAGAGCGGCGAAGGCGCAGGAGCGAAGAACACTGTGCGCGAGGAAGTGGAGAATGCGAGAAGAGGAAGAAGGAGCGGCGGTTGCGCTTATAAAGAAGAAGGGAAGTGGGCTGAAAACCGCTGGGCCGTGGCGGTTCGCCTCGCGGCCCGCGGCGGTTCGCACCATGGGCCGCCACGTGTCAAGAGATACACGCGAAAAAGGGGAAGCCACACGGAGGCACACACGGGATCCAAAACGGCTAGTGGGATCCGCAGCGGTGCATTAAATGGGCGCGCGGGAGTCGAAGCGAAATGACAACGACACTGGCGCGTCGATCACAGTGCGCATGTCTCTGTCAGGCGCGGGGCCCGAGATATTCTCGACTTCGCCGAGGAGGTGTTTAATGGTTAAGGTACCGGAAGACAAGATACCGGAGAATGACTTACGAAGAAAGATAAGTAAGATTCGGGCAGAAATGCCGGATCCGAACCTAACGCCGGATAGATCAAACCGGTATCCAAAGACGTAAGAACCTGGCATGGTCTGTTAGATAGGATCCGCCAGACTATACCAGCTTCGGGGACTAATGTTGGGGGGATGACCCCCGGTATGCCAAAGGCATGCCAAACCGGATGGTTTGAGCCATCAGGATACCGGTTAGATGTTCATGCCGGAGTCTAAGATAGGCGTTTGGCTGAACAGGCTAAGCCGGTATCCTCATAGGAGGGATACCGGAACCGGATAGAAAAGGTACCGGGCCACCGGAAGGAAGGGCTTGTCGGCAAGGCTGGTCAAAGATCCTCTCCAGAGCTAGAAGACAAGGATGAGCTAAGCAAAGTAGCTTTAAACGAAGGGCTGACGATAAAGAAGAAGATGACGGAGAAAGAAGCCGGAGGACGTCAGCCTCCCTGATTAAAGAAGACCCCGGTGTCATCTATGATTAAAGTAGCTTTGTACAGTAGCCTTGTAAAGTAGTTTGTCCAGTCAAAGATGCCATTAGGGTTTCTTGCACTGTAAGCCACCCTCTCCCCTATATAAGGAGAGGGGGCAGCCCTCCTTACGGGCAAGTATGTACGCGCAGAACACCTAGAGAGAAAAACCTGTAACTTGTGTGAATCAATGAACATGGTGATCTAGAGCGAGTTCTTCCTTGTGTCTTTCTTCTTCAACCTCTGGCCTTGGCCAAGTTCTTGAGGAAACCATCCGGAAGTTCGTCCCATCTGATCACAAACCCTCCCCCGAATCCTCTAGCGTCCATTCGGCCCCAATCTAAGCCATCCTATGGCATCTGCTCGTTCACCACGACGACAGTTGGCGCCCACCGTGGGGCATGAAGTGGCGCTTGAAGAGTTTAATTAGGGTTAGGGGTAGATACGAGATTTTTTGAATATGTCTAGACCTTGTTTATCAACTTGAATGTTTACTATATGACATAATTAAGAAGGCTATGTACGTGCTTTGGTTTTTCATTCTTTAGATTTTTGTCTGAATTTTTATGCCCATTTGAATCTTGGTCAAATCCTAGGTTTGACCAAGATTTAAATAAGTTTAAAACATGAAAATGAAAAGATAAGCATCGATCCTTCTTACTCGCTCTAAAATGAAGCTTTTGGTAGGTTTTTGAAATTTCCATGTTTGAAACCCAAAACCACTTCTCTTCATGCTTGACTTCATAAGACGAAGTTTAGGGTCGATAGGGGTAGATACATGATTTGTCTGGTTTGAATATGTCTAGACCTTGTTTATGAACTTGAATGCTTACTATATGACATAAGAAGACTATGTGCTTTGGTTTTTATTTTTTTATTTTATGCCCATTTTAATATTGGTCAAATCCTAGGTTTGACCAAGATTTAAACAAGTTTAAAACATGAAAATGAAAAGGTAAGCCTGGATCCTTCTTAGTCACTCTAAAATGAAGCTTTTGGGAGGTTTTGTAAATTTCCATGTTTGAAACCAAAAACCACTTCTCTTCATGCTTGACTTCATAAGACAGAGTTTAGGGTTAGGGGTAGATACATGATTTGTCTTATTTGAATATGTATAGACCTTGTTTGTCAACTTTTGAATGCTTACTATATATATATGTGACATAAGAAGACTATGTGCTTTTGTTTTTCATTTTTCTGATTTTTTTAATTTTATGCCCATTTAAATCTTGGTCAAATCCTGGTTTGACAATGATTTAAACAAGTTTAAAATATGAAAATGAAAAGGTAAGCATTGATCCTTCTTAGTCACTCTAAAATGAAGCTTTTGGTAGGTTTTTGAAATTTCCATATTTGAAACCCAAAACCACTTCTCTTCATGCTTGACTACATAAGACAAAGTTTAGGGTTAGGGAGTAGATACATGATTTTTCTTGTTTGAATATGTCTAGACCTTGTTTATCAACTTTAATGCTACTATATGACATAAGAAAACTATGTGCTTTGGTTTTTCATTTTTCTGATATTTTTTGGAATTTTGATGCACATTTGAATCTTGGTCAAATCCTAGGTTTGACCAAGATTTAAACAAGTATATATAGAACATGAAAATGAAAAGGGAAGCATGTATCCTTCTTAATTAGTCACCCTAAAATGAAGTTTTTGGGAGGTTTTGAAATTTCCATGTTTGAAACCTAAAACCACTTATCTTCATGCTTGACTTCGTCATAAGACAGAGTTTAGGGGTTAGGGGTAGATACATGATTTGTCTAGCTAGTTTGAATATGTCTAGACCTTGTTTATCAACTTTAATGCTTACTATATGACATATAAGAAGACTATGTGCGCTTTGGTTTTTCATTTTTGTTTTTTTTTATTTTATGCCCATTTGAATCTTGGTCAAATCGTAGGTTTGACCAAGATTTAAACAAGTTTAAAACATGGAAATGAAAAGGTAAGCATCGATCCTTCTTAGTCGCTCTAAAATGAAGCTGAATTTTGGGAGGTTTTTGAAATTTCCATGTTTGAAACCCAAAACCACTTCTCTTCATGCTTGACTTCATAAGACGAAGTTTAGGGTCGATAGGGGGTAGATACATGATTTGTCTTGTTTGAATATGTCTAGACCTTGTTTATCAACTTGAATGCTTACTATATGACATAAGAGGACTATGTGCATTGGTATTTCATTTTTTGATTTTTATGCCCATTTGAGAATCTTGGTAAAATCCTAGGTTTGTTGAGCAAGATTTAAACAAGTTTAACATGTGAAAATGATAAGGTAATTAAGTCTGGATCTTTCTCTTAGTAACTCTAAAATGAAGCTTTTGGGAGGTTCTTGAATTTACCATGTTTGAAACCCAAAACCACCGTACTTCTTTTCATGCTTGACTTCATAAGACAGAGTTTAGGGTTAGGGGTAGATACATGATTTTTCTGTTTGAATATGTCTAGACCATGTTTATCAATTTGAATGCTTACTATATGACATAAGAAGGCTATGTGCTTTGGTTTTTCATTCTTTCAATTTTTTTGAATTTTTATGCCCATTTGAATCTTGGTTAAATCCTAGGTTCGACCAAGATTTAAACAAGTTTAAAACATGACAATGAAAAGGTAATTAATCATGGATCCTTCTTAATTAACCAGCCAGTCTAATTAAAATGAAGCTTTTTGGGAGGTTTTTGAAATTTCCATGTTTCAAACCCAAAACCACACTTCTCTGCTTCATGCTTGACTTCATATATAATTAAGACAAAGTTTAGGGTTAGGGGGTACATGATTTGTCTGGTTTGAATATGTCTAGACCTTGTTTATGAACTTTTGAATGCTTACTATATGACATAAGAAGACTATGTGCTTTGGTTTTTTATTTTATTTATTTTATGCCCATTTGAATATTGGTCAAATCCTAGGTTTGACCAAGATTTAAACAAGTTTAAAACATGAAAATGAAAAGGTAAGCCTGGATCCTTCTTAACTAGTCACTCTAAAATGAAGCTTTAATTTTGGGAGGTTTTTGAAATTTCCATGTTTGAAACCAAAAACCACTTCCCTTCATGCTTGACTTCATAAGACAGAGTTTATGGTTTTAGAGGGGTAAATACATGATTTGTCTTATTTGAATATGTCTAGCTAGACCTTGTTTATCAACTTTTGAATGCTTACTATATATATGTATGTGACATAAGAAAACTATGTGCTTTGGTTTTCATTTTTCTGATTTTTTTTGAAATTTTGATGCACATTTGAATCTTGGTCAAATCCTAGGTTTGACCAAGATTTAAACAAGTATAGAACATGAAAATGAAAAGGCCTGTATCCTTCTTAGTCACCCTAAAATGAAGTTTTTGGGAGGTTTTTGAAATTTTCATGTTTGAAACCCAAAACCACTTCTCTTCATGCTTGACTTCTTAAGACATAGTTTAGGGGTTAGCGGGTAGATACATGATTTGTATGGTTTGAATATGTCTAGACCTTGTTTATCAACTTTAATGCTTACTATATGACATAAGAAGACTATGTGCTTTGGTTTTTCATTTTTCTTTTTTTTTTTTTGCCAATTTTGTTTGACCAAGATTTAGGCAAGTTTTACACGTGAAAACGAATAAGTAAGCCTGGATCCTTCTTAGTCACTCCAAAATGTACCAATTGATAGGTGCGTTAACTTTGCTTCATGGAAAAAATAATGTCATGTAAATGAGTTAACTTGGATTTCCTACCCTTGAATCCATAGGAAACTTTGTTCTAATGCACTATAATAATCAACCGAGTTTTTACACCAACAGGTCTGTCACTTACGTGTGGTGCCCATGCGTGAGGTCCCACACTTCAGTGAGCACAAGTCACGTGCAATAGGTACGCAAACTCCCAGCCATTTTCTTTGTCAAGAGAAGACGCATCGGGATGCGTATTGGAAGTCTGTGGGTCCTTCTGGATCCTTCGGTTGTCCCTCTCACAAAAAAACAAATCTCTCTCATTCTCGGCCTCGCTCGACTCGCTCGCTCGCTCGCTCGCACCTCCTGCTCACTGACAAACCCTGCACAAAAGTCAACATCATCACCCGAAAAAGGGGAGACACCATAATTCTCTCCCTTCTTCTCTCCTTCCGAGTGATCCCTCTTCCTCCGAGTTTCACTCGACGGGCAAACACACATGTGCTGCATAGTAATAATAAAAAGGTAGAAAAATCGACCTACGAATCTATAATTAAATAGGTTAAACTAGGGTTTTGCCCAGTACTACAGATCAAGGTTCAAAAAATCCAACTACGGGGTTCGAACAACCCCATTTCTAATCCAAGATTTTTTCGACCTCATCCAATGGCCTCAAACTATAGGCCGGGTTAGCATCTAGTGCAGTATGTGTGAGAATGTATGCACTATGTGTGCTATAACTTGTGTGTCTTTCAAATTTGAACCAAATTTGAATAAGTTTGAAATATTTGAAATGGGGCTTTTGGCTTAAACGTTTGAAACCCAAAACGACTTCTCCTCATGCTAGACTTCATAAGACCGAGTTTAGGGTTAGGGGGTAGATACATGATTTGTCTGGTTTGAATATGTCTAAACCTTGTTTATCAACTTGAATGCTTACTATATGACATAAGAAGACCATGTGCTTTTGTTTTTCATTTTTCTATTTTTTTAAGAATTTTATGCACATTTGATTCTGGTCAAATCCTAGGTTCAACCAAGATTTAAACAAGTTTCAAGCATGAAAATGAAAACGTAAGCCAAGATCCTTCTTAATTAGTCACTCTAAAATATATGAAGCTTTTGGGACGTACTTGAAATTTCCATGTTTGAAACCCAAAACCAATTCTCTTCATGATTGACTTCATAAGACAGAGTTTAGGGTTAGGGGTAGATATACACATGATTTTTCTGGTTTGAATATGTCTAGACCTTGTTTATCAACTTGAGTGTTTACTATATGACATAATTAAGAAGGCTATGTGCTTTGGTTTTTCATTCTTTAGATTTTTTGTCTGAATTTTTATGCCCATTTGAATCTTGGTCAAATCCTAGGTTTGACCAAGATTTAAATAAGTTTAAAACATGGAAATGAAAAGGTAAGCATCGATCCTTCTTAGTCGCTCTAAAATGAAGCTGAATTTTGGGAGGTTTTTGAAATTTCCATGTTTGAAACCCAAAACCACTTCTCTTCATGCTTGACTTCATAAGACGAAGTTTAGGGTCGATAGGGGGTAGATACATGATTTGTCTTGTTTGAATATGTCTAGACCTTGTTTATCAACTTGAATGCTTACTATATGACATAAGAGGACTATGTGCATTGGTATTTCATTTTTTGATTTTTATGCCCATTTGAGAATCTTGGTAAAATCCTAGGTTTGTTGAGCAAGATTTAAACAAGTTTAACATGTGAAAATGATAAGGTAATTAAGTCTGGATCTTTCTCTTAGTAACTCTAAAATGAAGCTTTTGGGAGGTTCTTGAATTTACCATGTTTGAAACCCAAAACCACCGTACTTCTGTTCATGCTTGACTTCATAAGACAGAGTTTAGGGTTAGGGGTAGATACATGATTTTTCTGGTTTGAATATGTCTAGACCATGTTTATCAATTTGAATGCTTATTATATGACATAAGAAGGCTATGTGCTTTGGTTTTTCATTCTTTCGATTTTTTTCTGAATTTTTATGCCCATTTGAATCTTGGTCAAATCCTAGGTTCAACCAAGATTTAAACAAGTTTAAAACATGACAATGAAAAGGTAATTAATCATGGATCCTTCTTAATTAACCAGCCAGTCTAATTAAAATGAAGCTTTTTGGGAGGTTTTTGAAATTTCCATGTTTGAAACCCAAAACCACACTTCTCTGCTTCATGCTTGACTTCATATATAATTAAGACAAAGTTTAGGGTTAGGGGTACATGATTTGTCTGGTTTGAATATGTCTAGACCTTGTTTATGAACTTGAATGCTTACTATATGACATAAGAAGACTATGTGCTTTGGTTTTTTATTTTATTTATTTTTTATTTTATGCCCATTTGAATATTGGTCAAATCCTAGGTTTGACCAAGATTTAAACAAGTTTAAAACATGAAAATGAAAAGGTAAGCCTGGATCCTTCTTAACTAGTCACTCTAAAATGAAGCTTTAATTTTGGGAGGTTTTTGAAATTTCCATGTTTGAAACCAAAAACCACTTCTCTTCATGCTTGACTTCATAAGACAGAGTTTATGGTTTTAGAGGGGTAGATACATGATTTGTCTTATTTGAATATGTCTAGCTAGACCTTGTTTATCAACTTTTGAATGCTTACTATATATATGTATGTGACATAAGAAAACTATGTGCTTTGGTTTTTCATTTTTCTGATTTTTTTTTGAATTTTGATGCACATTTGAATCTTGGTCAAATCCTAGGTTTGACCAAGATTTAAACAAGTATAGAACATGAAAATGAAAAGGGAAGCCTGTATCCTTCTTAATTAGTCACCCTAAAATGAAGTTTTTGGGAGGTTTTTGAAATTTCCATGTTTGAAACCCAAAACCACTTATCTTCATGCTTGACTTCGTCATAAGACAGAGTTTAGGGGTTAGGGGGTAGATACATGATTTGTCTAGCTAGTTTGAATATGTCCATACCTTGTTTATCAACTTTAATGCTTACTATATGACATATAAGAAGACTATGTGCGCTTTGGTTTTTCATTTTTCTGTTTTTTTATTTTATGCCCATTTGAATCTTGGTTAAATCCTAGATTGACTTCATAAGATAGAGTTTAGGGTTAGGGGTAGACATACACATGATTTTTCTGGTTTGAATATGTCTAGACCTTGTTTATCAACTTGAGTGTTTACTATATGACATAATTAAGAAGGCTATGTGCTTTGGTTTTTCATTCTTTAGATTTTTTGTCTGAATTTTTATGCCCATTTGAATCTTGGTCAAATCCTAGGTTTGACCAAGATTTAAATAAGTTTAAAACATGGAAATGAAAAGGTAAGCATCGATCCTTCTTAGTCGCTCTAAAATGAAGCTGAATTTTGGGAGGTTTTTGAAATTTCCATGTTTGAAACCCAAAACCACTTCTCTTCATGCTTGACTTCATAAGACGAAGTTTAGGGTCGATAGGGGGTAGATACATGATTTGTCTGGTTTGGATATATCTAGACCATGTTTATCAACTTGAATGCTTACGATATGACATAAGAACACTATGTGCTTTATTTTTTTATTTTTGTGCCCATTTGAATCTTGGTCAAATCCTAGGTTTGACCAAGATTTAAACAAGTATAGAACATGAAAATGAAAAGGGAAGCCTCTATCCTTCTTAGTCACCCTAAAATGAAGTTTTGGGAGGTTTTTGAAATTTCCATGTTTGAAACCCAAAACCACTTCTCTTCATGCTTGACTTCTTAAGACATAGTTTAGGGGTTAGCGGGTAGATACATGATTTGTATGGTTTGAATATGTCTAGACCTTGTTTATCAACTTTGATGCTTACTATATGACATAAGAAGACTATGTGCTTTGGTTTTTCATTTTTCTGTTTTTTTTTAATTTTCTGCCAATTTTGTTTGACCAAGATTTAGACAAGTTTTACACGTGAAAACGAATAAGTAAGCCTGGATCCTTCTTAGTCACTCCAAAATGTACCAATTGATAGGTGCGTTAACTTTGCTTCATGGAAAAAATAATGTCATGTAAATGAGTTAACTTGGATTTCCTACCCTTGAATCCATAGGAAACTTTGTTCTAATGCACTATAATAATCAACCGAGCTTTTACACCAGGTCTGTCACTTACGTGTGGTGCCCATGCGTGAGGTCCCACACTTCAGTGAGCACAAGTCACGTGCAATAGGTACGCAAACTCCCAGCCATTTTCTTTGTCAAGAGAAGACGCATCAGGATGCGTATTGGAAGTCTGTGGGTCCTTCTGGATCCTTCGGTTGTCCCTCTCACAAAAAAACAAATCTCTCTCATTCTCGGCCTCGCTCGACTCGCTCGCTCGCTCGCTCGCACCTCCTGCTCACTGACAAACCCTGCACAAAAGTCAACATCATCACCCGAAAAAGGGGAGACACCATAATTCTCTCCCTTCTTCTCTCCTTCCGAGTGATCCCTCTTCCTCCGAGTTTCACTCGACGGGCAAACACACATGTGCTGCATAGTAATAATAAAAAGGTAGAAAATCGACCTACGAATCTATAATTAAATAGGTTAAACTAGGGTTTTGCCCAGTACTACAGATCAAGGTTCAAAAAATCCAACTACGGGGTTCGAACAACCCCATTTCTAATCCAAGATTTTTTTCGACCTCATCCAATGGCCTCAAACTATAGGCCGGGTTAGCATCTAGTGCAGTATGTGTGAGAATGTATGCACTATGTGTGCTATAACTTGTGTGTCTTTCAAATTTGAACCAAATTTGAATAAGTTTGAAATATTTGAAATGGGGCTTTTGGCTTAAACGTTTGAAACCCAAAACGACTTCTCCTCATGCTAGACTTCATAAGACCGAGTTTAGGGTTAGGGGTAGATACATGATTTGTCTGGTTTGAATATGTCTAAACCTTGTTTATCAACTTGAATGCTTACTATATGACATAAGAAGACCATGTGCTTTTGTTTTTCATTTTTCTATTTTTTAAGAATTTTATGCACATTTGATTCTGGTCAAATCCTAGGTTCAACCAAGATTTAAACAAGTTTCAAGCATGAAAATGAAAACGTAAGCCAAGATCCTTCTTAATTAGTCACTCTAAAATATATGAAGCTTTTGGGACGTACTTGAAATTTCCATGTTTGAAACCCAAAACCAATTCTCTTCATGATTGACTTCATAAGACAGAGTTTAGGGTTAGGGGTAGATATACACATGATTTTTCTGGTTTGAATATGTCTAGACCTTGTTTATCAACTTGAGTGTTTACTATATGACATAATTAAGAAGGCTATGTGCTTTGGTTTTTCATTCTTTAGATTTTTTGTCTGAATTTTTATGCCCATTTGAATCTTGGTCAAATCCTAGGTTTGACCAAGATTTAAATAAGTTTAAAACATGGAAATGAAAAGGTAAGCATCGATCCTTCTTAGTCGCTCTAAAATGAAGCTGAATTTTGGGAGGTTTTTGAAATTTCCATGTTTGAAACCCAAAACCACTTCTCTTCATGCTTGACTTCATAAGACGAAGTTTAGGGTCGATAGGGGGTAGATACATGATTTGTCTTGTTTGAATATGTCTAGACCTTGTTTATCAACTTGAATGCTTACTATATGACATAAGAGGACTATGTGCATTGGTATTTCATTTTTTGATTTTTATGCCCATTTGAGAATCTTGGTAAAATCCTAGGTTTGTTGAGCAAGATTTAAACAAGTTTAACATGTGAAAATGATAAGGTAATTAAGTCTGGATCTTTCTCTTAGTAACTCTAAAATGAAGCTTTTGGGAGGTTCTTGAATTTACCATGTTTGAAACCCAAAACCACCGTACTTCTGTTCATGCTTGACTTCATAAGACAGAGTTTAGGGTTAGGGGTAGATACATGATTTTTCTGGTTTGAATATGTCTAGACCATGTTTATCAATTTGAATGCTTACTATATGACATAAGAAGGCTATGTGCTTTGGTTTTTCATTCTTTCGATTTTTTCTGAAATTTTATGCCCATTTGAATGTTGGTCAAATCCTAGGTTCGACCAAGATTTAAACAAGTTTAAAACATGACAATGAAAAGGTAATTAATCATGGATCCTTCTTAATTAACCAGCCAGTCTAATTAAAATGAAGCTTTTTGGGAGGTTTTTGAAATTTCCATGTTTGAAACCCAAAACCACACTTCTCTGCTTCATGCTTGACTTCATATATAATTAAGACAAAGTTTAGGGTTAGGGGTACATGATTTGTCTGGTTTGAATATGTCTAGACCTTGTTTATGAACTTGAATGCTTACTATATGACATAAGAAGACTATGTGCTTTGGTTTTTTATTTTATTTATTTTTTATTTTATGCCCATTTGAATATTGGTCAAATCCTAGGTTTGACCAAGATTTAAACAAGTTTAAAACATGAAAATGAAAAGGTAAGCCTAGATCCTTCTTAACTAGTCACTCTAAAATGAAGCTTTAATTTTGGGATGTTTTTGAAATTTCCATGTTTGAAACCCAAAACCACTTCTCTTCATGCTTGACTTCATAAGACGAAGTTTAGGGTCGATAGGGGGTAGATACATGATTTGTCTGGTTTGAATATGTCTAGACCATGTTTATCAAATCCTAGGTTTGACCAAGATTTAAACAAGTTTAAAACATGAAAATGAAAAGGGAAGCATGTATCCTTCTTAGTCACTTTAAAATGAAGTTTTTGGGCGGTTTTTGAAATTTCCATGTTTGAAACCCAAAACCACTTCTCTTCATGCTTGACTTCATAAGACATAGTTTAGGGGTTAGGGGTAGATACATGATTTGTATGGTTTGAATATGTCTAGACCATGTTTATCAACTTTAATGCTTACTATATGACATAAGAAGACTATGTGCTTTGGTTTTTCATTTTTCTGATTTTTTTAGAATTTTGATGCACATTTGAATCTTGGTCAAATCCTAGGTTTGACCAAGATTTAAACAAGTATATATAGAACATGAAAATGAAAAGGGAAGCCTGTATCCTTCTTAGTCACCCTAAAATGAAGTTTTGGGAGGTTTTTGAAATTTCCATGTTTGAAACCCAAAACCACTTATCTTCATGCTTGAGCAAGATTTGACCAAGATTTAAACAAGTTTAAATCATGAAAATGGAAAGGTAAGCCTGGATCCTTCTTAGTCGCTCTAAAATGAAGCTTTTGGGATGTTCTTGAAATTTCCATGTTTGAAACCCGGCCAAAACGACTTTTCTTCACGCTAGACTTCATAAGATCGACACGGGGTACATACATGATTTGTCTGGTTTGGATATATCTAGACCTTGTTTATCAACTTGAATGCTTACGATATGACATAAGAACACTATGTGCTTTTTGTTTTTCATTTTTTTGTGCCCATTTGTATCTTGGTCAAATCCTAGGTTTGACCAAGATTTAAACAAGTTTAAAACATGAAAATGAAAAGGGAAACATGTATCCTTCTTAGTCACTCTAAAATGAAGTTTTTGGGAGGTTTTTGAAATTTCCATGTTTGAAACCTAAAACCACTTCTCTTCATGCTTGACTTCATAAGACAGAGTTTAGGGTTAGAGGGGTAGATACATGATTTGTCTTATTTGAATATGTCTAGCTAGACCTTGTTTATCAACTTTTGAATGCTTACTATATATATATGTGACATAAGAAGACTATGTGCTTTTGTTTTTCATTTTTCCGATTTTTTTAATTTTATGCCCATTTAAATCTTGGTCAAATCCTAGGTTTGACAATGATTTAAACAAGTTTCAAATATGAAAATGAAAAGGTAAGCATGGATCCTTCTTAGTCACTCTAAAATGAAGCTTTTGATAGGTTTTTGAAATTTCCATATTTGAAACCCAAAACCACTTCTCTTCATGCTTGACTACATAAGACAAAGTTTAGGGTTAGGGGGTAGATACATGATTTTTCTTGTTTGAATATGTCTAGACCCTTGTTTATCAACTTTAATGCTTACTATATGACATAAGAAAACTATGTGCTTTGGTTTTTCATTTTTCTGATTTTTTTGGAATTTTGATGCACATTTGAATCTTGGTCAAATCCTAGGTTTGACCAAGATTTAAACAAGTATAGAACATGAAAATGAAAAGGGAAGCCTGTATCCTTCTTAGTCACCCTAAAATGAAGTTTTTGGGAGGTTTTTGAAATTTCCATGTTTGAAACCCAAAACCACTTAATCTTCATGCTTGACTTCGTCATAAGACAGAGTTTAGGGGTTAGGGGGTAGATACATGATTTGTCTAGTTTGAATATGTCTAGACCTTGTTTACCAACTTTAATGCTTACTATATGACATATAAGAAGACTATGTGCGCTTTGGTTTTTCATTTTTTTCATTTTTTTATTTTATGCCCATTTGAATCTTGGTCAAATCCTAGATTTGACCAAGATTTAAACAAGTTTAAAACATGAAAATGGAAAGGTAAGCCTGGATCCTTCTTAGTCGCTCTAAAATGAAGCTTTTGGGATGATTTTGAAATTTCCATGTTTGAAACCCAAAACCAATTCTCTTCATGCATGCTTGACTTCATAAGACAGAGTTTAGGGTTAGGGGTTAGATACATTATTTGTCTAGTTTGAATATGTCTAGACTTTGTATATCAACTTGAATATATTATTGTACCATGTCTCCACACAGCCCAAAATGCACATATTTTCAAAAGTTTTCATGCATGAGTACTTGTAACTAGTAAAAATAGAAAGTAAAAATAGGAACCCCATGTATGAAGGATACTAAAAAGAACTCTTTCACATTTTTTTGGTATAGATTATGAGTTTGCTTGGCTTCATACACAAGTGAGTACATGTCATGCAAAAATTAACACGAAATTTAGTTATCATGACCCATTTTTGGCAGGCATTGTGCATATCGCCTTGAGAAACATCTTTGCGAGCTAGTGTATTAAACGTTTATTCACATATAATGGATTTTTTTTACTTTATTAGTGCACACAATGACAGAATCGGCCAAATGTGTATGATTTTTGTGAAGGTGCTAGAAAAACAAGATGCACTACGATGAAGCATGAAAGGAGGCAAGGGGAGGGATAGTGAAGAGGTGGGAGAGACCGAGAGATGAACCGCAAGGTAATTAAAAAATTGGGGCCAAAACGATTCCAACTTCCTAGGCATTGACCAACTTTGCCCCTCTTAACCCAACGTGGCAGTGAACCCGTATAAGCAACAACTTCCTCTTACTCCGCTTCTCCGAAATGGTAAGAGAACCTCTCCAGCTTAAGTGACCAATCGACATAGCTATGGCCTTCCGACTTGGCTCTGGTCGCCGCGCGCGTAGTCCTACCACCGACGAGGAAGCGGAGCATCAGCGCCGCCTTCGCTTCGTCCATCGCGCACCAAGGCATAACCCGCCCGCTCTGCACTGGCCGGTTGTTCAGCCCGCGGCGGCGGCGCTGGCCGTGGAGCCCCTCGCCAGCCGCTTCCCGTGCGGGCCGATGGATGCAGAGGCAGGGATCTCCCACGCAACCCCGCATGCGACGCCCGCTCGGCCCTGGCCGGCTTTTCCGCCCGCGCATGCCGCATGGTTTTCTTTGCCAGCAGGTGAGATCCCCTTCCCGGCCGGCGCGAACGATGCGGAGGCAGGGAGCTCCCGTGGCCAGCCGCCTAATCCGACCGCACTTCAGGCGGTGCCGGCCGTGGAGCCAGGCCGTTCTTTCGAAGCGCATCACGGCGACGCCCTTTGCAGGAGCAACACCGCCAAGGAGCTCGTATATAACGTGATGTTCCCGGCACTCTATAGATGCCGGGATGCTCTGCAAGCTTTCGTGCAGGCTAAGAATGCGGCGGCTGCAAATCCCAGGGACGCAGCATTGCAGCGGCGCGCCGATGAGGCTAAGGTGGCGCACGCTTTCCACCAGGCGTGCCTCGACAGGCTTAACATCCAGCACGGCTTCGTGCAACCGCCAAACGCCGCTCCAGCTAAGATCCAAAAATACTCCGGTGAGCATATCACTCCGGAGTAGAACAATCCAATTTCTAGTACTGTAGGAGTACTTTATTAGTGCACAAACCTGGCGAAATTAAAGGTGTGTTCTTTGTGTGTGATGTAAATCTAAAAATTTGAAGGTTATAGCAAAAACATTTCTTCACAAATATTCGATGTGTTTGCTTGGCCTTATCTATATATCCGGTGAGCATATATGGATGCCAAATCCTTTACAAACTTAGGGCTCCTTTGATTCATAGGAATATGAAGAGTGTAGGAATAGGAAAGGTGTAGGATTGGAATGTCATGCCAAGTTGAATCCTATAGGAATATGGTGTGTCTTTGATTGTAGCAAAGGAATTTTTCCATGAGGTATGAGCTAATGCTTTTTTCCTATAGGATTTGTACTACAAGATTCCTATAGGAATAATTCCTATAGGATATGTTCCTATGAATCAAATGACTTGTATAGAAATTTTCCTATAGGATCCAATTCCTACATAATTCCTATATCAATCCTATGAATCAAAGGAGCCCTTATATTTTTTAAGAGATCGATGTGCATGCATCTATCTCGCCATGGTAAATTAATGAAACAAGTTGCATATTTGCCAGAATTCCAAACTTCGTGAGCAGTATAGAGATCGAGACCTTAATTAATTATTATGGGTAGGATGCATGCATGCATGGCCATTTTCTAGGGTTTTAAAGGATACTAGAGCTTTTCTAGGTTAATTTGCAACTATATGTATATTTGTTTTCTAGTTCTGGGCTGATCATTAAACTCAACATTGAGTTGTAGATTATGTGAAATTAGTACATGCCATAAAATATAGTAATTTTTTATGTACCCTACGAGGCAGTACGTGTGGTGTACCCTTAATTATTAATTGGTAGACATGTACCGTTGGCATGTTTGAAGAAAATTTGAATTTGGAAGAAGTTTTTTAAGTAAAATTAACGCAAGCACAAAATCATGTGTGATGGTGAAATTTCTAGAACAAATTAATACAAACCTAGTAATATGAGTTTGTTTGGCTTTCTGCCCACAAGTGAGTATTGTGCGCATGTACTTTGATGCAAAATCCCGCCATACAAAACTTTTTAGTTATCATATGACCTCAAGTTTGGAAGAGATCGTATTTTAAGCAACTTCACAAACAAGAGATTCTAACAATTATATGCATGCATGAAAGAATGATTTCCCTTTTTTATTACTGTACAAAAATGGCTAGATGTGTGTTATTTGTGAAGGAGGGCTACCAAATTTTAACAGTTGCACATTATTGTCATAATTCCACCTTTTGGAAGCAGTAGGGTAGACATGCTTTCCGCTTGGTAGGATGTGTTAGTGCCATCAATTTTGTAGATATAGGTTCAAGGATTTGTTCATCTTAATCTGCAACTATATATGGATTTTTAAGCTTTTGCCTAGTAATTAAACTCATAATTGAAATAATGTAGGTTATTTAACTACATACATGCCATAAATTCTGACAGGAAATACTTGGACGTGCCTTGCGAGGGTGGTAACAAACAAGAACACAATGACCAAACTTCAAATGCCAATCCACCCACCAAGCTATACGATTGGCATGTACAATCGATCGACTCCTTCTAATCAAATTTGAATACAATAGAAGAAGTTTAAAAAAAATTCAAAATGAGATCAACTTGTGCATTGAGTCATCCTTTGTTATTTATTTGCTTGTAAAAATAGAAACATAGGCATATGAATGTATTCGAAACACTTCACTTTTCAACGGGGAAGGGACCCGAAGGTCCCAGAAAAACAAAAAAAGATTACAATAGTAGTACTCCTTTGAGAAGGCAGTAGAAGAAGGATCCTCGAAGAGCCAAATGCTTTTATTATCCACAGCTGTTCGGCTCTTTTCCTTCTCGTGTAAGCTATCGCGCAATGATTATACTAATGGTCGGATGGTAGTACAACCATTTTCGCAAACTTCTGCGCCCTTCGTCATGTCAGCATCGTATCCCAGTGTGCAAGCAGTCTGCTCGAATGAAATACTCCTAAGTACGTACGGTATTCCCTCCAAAGACACACCACACGGTATTCCCTCCAAAGACGCACCGTCGCCCCGATCTGCTCGAATGAAATACTCCAAAATACTTCTGCGCCCTTCGTCATGTCAGCATCGTATCCCAGTGTGCAAGCAGTCTCCTATGAAATGGAGACGACATTTTGTTGAAAAGTGTCGGTGCATGCTATATACCACACTAGTATGAGAGTTTTTACAGCATTATTCCGATTTCCACAGAATGCATTAAATTTGGACGCGATGCCACACTGACAAGAGTGGTTTAAACAAGGCCATTATTTTTATTATGTTATATTACTACAATACTCCAAGGTAGCACTAGTAGCCTTCGGTTGTACTCTGCCGGTCGCGCTGCCTCATTCGACCAGACTTTATTCTTCTTCTCATATATATATACAAAATACTGTCTGCCGAGGTTCGATGACCGCACCGTCGCCCCTCTCCGCGCCGCCGTCTTGGGCCGCGCCACCATTCTCCCCGCCGAGTTCTCCCCCGTCCCCGACGCACCACCGTCAAGCACCACCGGACCGATCTTCGCAGGTATGTACATCTCCAACCTCCGGCGAGTACAGAGGTTCATCGGTCATTGTGTTCGATATAACCTTAATTTGGGGATTGCAATGTGAGTAACTTACTGGGTTTTCTAGGAAATGAAAACGGCGTCGCTCGATGCCTACACTGCGTCGGCGGATACATGGAAAGCGGAGACGGATGCTCTGCATGCATCGGCGGAGACATGTAAAGCGGATGCGGATGCGGATGCGGAGGCAAAGGCGAAGGCGGTGGCTAGGACGGGCCCGGGCGCTGTGGCGCTGGCAAATGCTCGTATCGAAGCTGCATTTTGTTGGAAAGTCTTGGCGCGTGCTTCGAGAGTTTTGGCGGCGCAGCCGGGAGAACCGTCGGAGGCTTCGAAGCTGGCTGCTTTGAACGCGTCGAGAGCTTGGATGGTGACTTCATCTAAGGCGGCGCTTGTTGCATATGATCGTGACTCGTCAACCCCTTTGTAAGTTCTACCTTCCCCAACTGCAATGAGGTTAGATCTGGTGGATTGGGTTTTTTGCCCAAACCAGACGTGATGATGCATTGAGATGTTTTTGTATTTTTGATGATGCATTCTGCTTCTTTTGTAATTTGGGTGATTCATTATGCTTTTTAGGTAGTAATTTTTCTGATGCACTCACCTCTTCAGGAATTTTTCATGGTTTTTTTTTTTTTTTTTTTCTGTCAACCTAGCTAATGCTCTCTGCTGTTTAGCCAAAAGTTGGATGATGCATTGTACTGTTTACATATATTTTACTCTGATGATGCATTTTGCTCTTTTAGCCTTTTAGGTAATTTTTCTGATTCCTTGAACAGTGTGGGAAATTTCGATGAAGAATTTTGCTGTCAACTTAGATGATGTATTGTGCTGTTTACATTTTATTACCTATATCAAAGCTAACCCCATCTGATGTTACCACAGCGTTTTGGGTCCTGTAGAGGTCTCTTTTTCCTCCAATCGTGTTGACACGTTAGCAATTATTACTGTATATGCGAGATTGCCTTCCGTTGGTGCGTCCTATTTTTGTGGTGTTTTTTTTTGCAAATTAAGGGCTTCATTGATTATGCAACAGGATTACAATTGCATTGTCCTGTTTACAATATTTTGATTTTGCTGATGCATTGTGCTGTTCACATTATTTTGATTTTGCTGATGCATTGTCCTGTTTACATTATTTTGATTTTGCTGATGCATTGTGCTGTTTACACTATTTTGATTTTGCTGATGCACCGTGCAGTTTAGGAAACTTTGATGATGAATTAGATGATGCATTTTGCTGCTTAGTCAAATTAGATGTTGCATTTTGTTTTAAAAAATAGATGATGCAGTGTGCTGTTTACATAATTTTGACGATGCATCGTGCGATTTGCATAATCCTACCAGCTTCAGTCGAAGGACACCCACAACAATCAACGATCTGCCTGGAGATGTAGTCTCTCAGATTCTTGTCAGGCTTCCTCCCCATCCAACCTGCTTACTAGCTGCATCAGGCACCAAGAAAGCATGGAGGCAATGTATGGGAAGCAATTATTTCAGAAAGCTAACTGTGTCACACAACGGAGGAAACCCGTTGCTAGGGTTTTTCACCAACAACTCCGAGGACAATCGATTCATCACAGAGCATGATCTTCACCCGGCCATCTTGAAGATGCTGGCAATCCCGTCTCAAGTGAACGGTCCCAAAATCTATGTCCTGGGATGCCGCGATGGTATGGTGCTACTCCATTCTAATGTATCCAGTGGGTATATATCAGTCTGGGATCCAATTAGGCAAGTTCTCACAGCGATACCAGAACCACCATTGTGGCGCAATCACACAATTGAAAGCAGCGGCTCAATTCTCTGTTCGAGAAACAACTCTGAACCGTTTACACATTGTGGCAAGTTCTCGGTTGTTTGGATAACAACTAAACGTTACGATGCACAGGCTCATATCTACTCACCAGATTCAAAAGAATGGGAGTTTCTAGCTCGATCAACTCCGATGCTGTCAGAGATTGACCGTAGACCGGCAACTCTCATAGGGGGTATTTTGTACTGGCCAACGAAGTCTAGATATATCATTGAGCTTGACCATGCAAAGAAGGCTCTGAAATATATTCAGTGCCCTCATGAGACGCATGATATATTCATGCTTAACATTCACATCTTCAAGGGACATAATGGAGATGTTGCCCTTGCTGTTATAAGAGACTTCACCCTACAAACATGGGCCAGTACAAGATCATCAACAGGCGATCACGAGTCATGGACATGTCATATAAATTTTGAATTGGATACTTTTTTTGGCCTTGACACATCATTTCCATACAATTGGAAACATGCAGTAAGGTTACTCTGCGTATTTGAGGACAAAAATGAGCTGGTTGTACGGGCAAAGGAGGGAGTATTCCAATTAGATATGAGCAACTGGCAGTGGAGAAAGTACAATTCTGCTAGACGTTGGTGCACTTTACATCCCTACTCAGTTAGACCGGGTTAGTCATTCATATGTAACCTTTGCATTCATTTACATATGACTTTTGCTGATCAATTTGTTCATTTCCTGACAGTAACCGACCTGATCCAGAGTGCAACATCAAGGACACGAAAAAGAACGCGCTGTCAGGAACCCATCTAATTCAAAGTTCAACATCCATAAGAGAAAAGGAAGTCGCATATGAAGGAGCAAGGCTTGTTTGGGCAAGAAGTGATAGCCCAGCTTTTGTTTGGTCTGATGTCTTTTAGTTTTCGTTCTGGTGGAAATGTCGCTGCACCATTTGTTTGTACTGCAGCTCCATAGTGCTAGCTGCTAGTACGTTGGCGCTGTCCTACGTCTGCTTGTTTTGGGGGCATAAATATGCCACGAAACCTTTGTTTTATGTGATCAAACGGTCATCTCTGCATGTATATGTTCGGGTTCTGATGAAACCTTTTTTGTGATCTGTACATATATTTGAGTCAGTCTGTGTTTTGTTTTATGATGGGCAGGAGTATTTGTTTTACTACACCATTGTTTATCCGAATTGTATTACTCACTCTATTCAAAAAGTTAGCGGCTCACCTTTTTCCTTCAAGATACGGATGTATCTACACACTAAAAACATATATAGATGAAACCATCTTCAGACAAAGTTTAGTCACTTATGTATGGACGGGGGTAGTATTATTTATGTTGTGCTCCCAAACAAGCAGACATCGGACAGCGCCTGTTTAAAGTTCATATGTGTAATCTTATTCCCTTTGGAAGTTAAGCATTAAACTCTACTAGTACAACCGTGGTGGTCTTGTGATGTAGTACTCTTTTGATGCATTTGTGATGTAGTAGTACAGTACTTTTTTTTGAACTGGTATAGTACTATCTAAGAAGAGTACTCCCTCCGATTCACATTCATTTTACACCAAGAAATATGGATCGGAGCGAGGGAGTAAATTAAACATGGCATCTCGTGCATGAAGCTTGACAGATCGATCAGGTTGGCTAGAATGGCAATACAATGCTCCTCATTAGGCAAATGCATGCCATGTACGATAGTATACATCCAGTAAAGAAGTCTATACTGACATAAAAAAGACTACATTGGGGATGAGAGTCAATTGGGGAATCTACAATACATAAAATCTTGCTCGTAGCTGATTTTGGCTAAGAGGGTTTTACTCACATTACACGTGCCACTTTCCTTGTCTGCAAAACAAGTTCCAATAAAGGAAGAGGAAAGAAAAGGACATTGTGGGCGAGATTGAACACCTTTTTATGTGTTAAGCTGAGGCCTTGTTTAGCTGAGGATTTCGACTTAGGCCTAACAGCTCAGCACACCCAGAAATAAATTTCCTTGCGCGCACCACTGTCAGCAAAAATAACAAAATTAGCACGCAAGATTAAGAACGAAGTGAATTTAAGTAACTTGGTTAGCTTTTCAAGCAATATATTCAGAGAAAGAGCACACATGTCCGGCTAGAAATAATCGTAAGAGAAGAACAATAAATCTAAGGCATCCCACTTCATATGCAGAAGGGACGCGACAACGCATGGATTCATACCTTGAGTCGACTCTGGCTCGTAGAAGGGCGGTCGCGCCTCGAGGATGCCGGCGACGTCTCCACCTCGATCTCACATGTGACTGCTTCTCGGTGGGCGGTGCGCCACGCCATGTAGAAGATCTATCAAAAGAGGAGAGCCCGATGACGCTACCGACGCCTCAACCTTGATAGCACCGGCTTGTTGCTCCGCACCGAGATGCGCCACGTGCAAGATTTAGCGGATGCGCCAATTTTAGAGATATGTCATGATCGTTGTAACAAATTTCAACATGATGATGATTTGATCCTGCACTCGGCCTTGAACATAAGTACTAGTACAGTCTCACAATTTTTTTATCATTATACTTTGCGAGATTTAGCGGATGCGCCAAATTCAGAGATAGATCATGATCATGGTAACACAATTTTCAATGTAATGATGATTTGATGTTGCACTAGACCTTGAACATAAGTACTAGTACGGTCTCACAATTTTGTATCATTATACTTTGCAAGTTTTAGCGGATGCGCCCATTTTCAGAGGATCATGGTAACAAATTTTCAACGTGATGATGATTTGATGTTGCACTCGACCTTGAACAGAAGTACTACTACTGTCTTACAATTTCTTTATCATTATACTTTGCAAGATTTAGCAGATGCGCCAAATTCAGAGATAGATCATGATCATGGTAACAAATTTTCAACGTGATGATGATTTGATGTTGCACTCGAACTTGAACAGAAGTACTAGTACAGTCTCACAATTTTTTATCATTATACTTTGCGAGATTTAGCGGATGCACCAAATTCAGAGATAGATCGTGATCATGGTAACACACTTTTCAATGTAATGATGATTTGATGTTGCACTCGACCTTGAACATAAGTACTAGTACGGTCTCACAATTTTGTATCATTATACTTTGCAAGTTTTAGCGGATGCGCCCATTTTCAGAGGTAGATCATGATCATGGTAACAAATTTTCAACGTGATGATGATTTGATGTTGCACTCGAACTTGAACAGAAGTACTAGTATGGTCTCACAATTTTTATTATCATTATACTTTGAAAGATATAGCGGATGCGCCAATTTCAGAGATAGATCATGATCATGGTAACAAATTTTCAACGTGATGATGATTTGATGTTGCACTCGGCCTAGAATAGAAGTACTAGTACGGTCTCACAATTTTTTTATCATTATACTTTGCAAGATATAGCGGATACGCTAATTTCAGAGATAGATCATGACCATGGTAGTGACCAATATTCAAGGTGACGATGATTTGATTTTGCACTCGGCCTTGAACAGAGGTACTAGTACGGTCTCACAATTTTTTATCATTATACTTGGACCTTAGCGAAATTCAAAATCTCATAGCGGCAAAACTTCCCGCCTACAAAATACAAAAATTTCACACGCTTCCAAATTCCCATTCTACCCCTGTGGAGATGACAGCAAAGTCGGTTGGTGGGGGGGTCTGCCCGTCATTTTTTGGATCACCACCTCCCTAGCCCGGAAACCCTCCCAAAAAAAATTCATTTCCCTCAGACCACCCACCGGAACTTCCCAAGTCCCTCTCTCCCACCTCCACGACCACCGCACCGGAACATCCCCGCCGGACTTCCCTGGCCTACCCGAGCCCTCGCGATCCTCGTCATCCGGCTGCCTGCCGGAGCCGCTTCATCGACGCCGTCATCAACCGGACCGGATCATCCCCGCCGAACCTCGAAACCATATGCTCATCTAGCAGTCTACCGCAGTCGCTTCAGCTGCGGTATCGTCCACCCCACCGGAGCCGCTTCGCCGGATCCGTCGTCCACCGCATCGGATCTTGCTCACCGACACCGCTGTGCACGAACCGGATCTGCTTCACCGGCGCCGTGCATGATCTAAACTCTTCTACTGTCGCTTTTCTATTGCTTGCCTACAAGTTCTTGTTTAATCTTGGGGGAACCTGTTTGTGCTAACGACGCGCCGTTACGTTTTTGCAGATGAGATGAGTAATCATGAAGTGTAATGGCCGTCTCTCCAACCCCAAGTAGCACATGTAGCGTACTTCATCACCGGATCTATCAACCCCAGGAAGATCTGCTGTGACTCCCACAGAGTGCTTCTCCTAATGTAAGTCCCTTGTTTTAGCGCCATGTTCTGGGTTCAGATGCTTGTTTGTCTGAAGCTCTTTTAGTTCATTCCTAGCTATGACCGTAACACGTTGCTATTTTCTACTTCATTGCTAACTTTAAGCGATTGAACATTTTGGTTTGCATTCCCTGCTCTGTAGATGTAGCCATCATAACTTCTATCTTGCTCAGTCGTTGTTACAAAAATTATAGGTATTATAGTAACATCCTGCTATTATTTAGTTCATGGCCAATTTTAAGTAATTGCACATGTTGGTTCGCATTCCCTGCTCTATAGCTTTTGGCATCGTAACTTCTATATTTGGTTTACATTCCCTGCTCTGTAGATCTAGCCATCATAACTTTATCTTGCTCAGTCGTTGTTACAAAAATTATGGCCTGCTACTATGTTGTTTGTGCCAATTTTTTACTCCATGAACATGTTGGCTTGCATTCCCTGTACTACAGGTGATGCCATTTTTTGTATCTAGTTCATTGTAAGCTAACAAAGTAAGGACTTAGTTTGGCATGCTATCACTCTGCTATCTAGCCTGTAGTACAAATAAACTTGTCATACTACTAGATAATAATTTTGCGTGCCATCTTGTTCTTCAAAAGCTGCATTATTGACTTGTTTCTCTGACTTGGCATGACGCTCACATATGGAAAGCTGAACATATTGGTTTGCATTCCCTCTTATACAAGTTCACAGGTGATCCCACTATATTCTGTATCTGGTCCATCCTAAGCTCCAGCATTAACTATCCTCTATGTGTTGCTCATTACAAGTTTATATCCCAAAACATCTTGATTTGCATCCCCTTCACTATAAGTTCAGGAGTATTATTTAGTTCACGGCCAAAATGAAGTAATTGCACTTGGCACATGTTGGTTCACATTCCCTCCTCTTTAGCTTTTGCCATCGTAACTTCTATTTTTGGTTTACATTCCCTGCTCTGTAGATGTAGCCATCATAACTTCATCTTGCTCAGTCGTTGTTACAAAATTTATAGCCTGCTACTATGTTGTTCATGCCAATTTTGTACTCCCTGAACATGTTGGTTTGCATGGGACTCGACAGTAGTAAGTCTGCTGTTTCATTCTAACATGCTCTGTTATATTGGCTGTTGGTATGCGGCATGCACTCTTTGTTTGCTTATTGTGCGCATTACAATGATCTTGTTATAACGACGAAATGATGAGTTCCAAATTCTTTGGCAAACAATATTGTAGTGTCTTTGCCTTTCCATTGTTGTTGTCTTAACTTGTAATGTCTTTGTTTCGGATATAGGTGCTGCATGGACAACTTAAAAGATTGCCGGATCCCTTCATTGTATTGCTAGGTTTAATTACCATTCAATTTCTCTGGGTTCTGTAATATTTTTTCAATGCCTTGCAGCTGATGTAATATTTAGTTAGTTTTTATAGTTCTTTCGCGCATTTTTTTTGGTGCTTGTGGTAAGTGAGGCTATCCGACAGAAATCAATGCTGCGTAAATATTCTCAGTATCTAAATCACGAATTCCCATCCCTTAAACGGCCCAATTAAGCGAAATCACATATGTGCCTGCCCGCAAAATCCTAAAGCGCCTATTATGCCGGCATATAAACAGCAACTAAACGGGCTGGCCCACTTACTTATTGGCCAGCCCACTTGATTTACTGTGGACCCCACACTTTTATTGGGCCGGCCCACTTGCTTTAAGGTGGACCCCACCCCACTGGGCCGGCCCACTAACTAGTTGGGCCAATTGCTTTGTGGTGGTCCCCACATACTAAACGGGCCGGCCCTTTAAGACGAAAGTGGGACCCACTGTGGCCCGGCCCACTAGCGTGTTGGGCCGGCCACTTGCTATATGGTGGACCCCACATACTAAATGGGCCGGCCCTTTAACAGGAAAGTGGGCACCTATGTTTTTGGCCGGCCCACTTGCTATACGGTGGACCCCACATACTAAATGGGCCGGCCCTTTAACAGGAAAGTGGGACCCACCGGTGTTTTGGCCCGGCCCACTTGCTATATGGTGGACCCCACATACTAAATGGGCCAGCCCTTTAAGCGGAAAGTGGGACCCACTGTGTTTTGGCCGCCCACTATCTTGTTGGGCCGGCCCACTTGCTATATGGTGGACCCCACATACTAAATGGGCTGGCCCTTTAACAGGAAAGTGGGACCCACCGGTGCTTTTGGCCCACTAGCTTGTTGGGCCAGCCCATTTGATCAAATGTGGACCCCACGTACTAAATGGGCCGGCCGATAGCGGAAAGTGGTACCCACATGCTAATTGGGCCGGCCCAATAACTTCTTGGGCCGGCCCAGTTGCTTTAATGTGGACCCCACTTTGTAAATGGGCCGGCCCGATAACAGGAAAGTGGGTCCCACATGTCTTGTGGGCCGGCCCTTTTGCCTGTTGACCGGTCAATCGAGTGCATTCGGCCCGGCCCACATGCTTAGTGGGCCGGCCCATTAAAGTTTTGACCAGTCAACCTTAGAGGTTAGGCCCGGCCCACGTAACTAATGGACCAGCCCAGCTATATAGTTGACCGGTCAAACTAAGTCAGCTGGCCCGGCCCGCAAACTTAATGGGCCGGCCCGCTTAAGACGTGGCAGGCCTCGTGTGGGCCTACCATCTACCACGGGGTTTCAGCCGGTTAACGCCGTTAACTGCAGTTAACGGCGTCTGCCACGTGTCAGTTTGCATGACGTCGCAGTCAACGGGCTCCCGGAAACACTTGGGCAACGGTCCGATTTTCCGTGGCGGAAGGGCGCCCAAGCGCGACGGACCGAAAAAATCGTCGTAGGACTTTGCCTGACGCAGTTTCCACAACAGAACCCATATCGTCGGGTTAGGCCCATAGGCGATGAAAAATACCCCTTAGCGGACGATTTTGAGACGTTGTCTATCAGAACTTTTCTTGTAGTGGAAGCATCGTACATATTAGGCATCAAGATTTATAGAGATAGATCAAGACGCCTAATAGGGCTTTCACAGAGTACATACCTGGACAAGATTCTAAAGAAGTTTAGAATGGACGAAAGTAAGAAAGGATTCTTACCTATGTTACCAGGCAAGGTCTTGAGTAAGACTCAAGGTCCGGCTACGGCAGAAGAAAGAGAAAGGATGAATCAGATCCCCTATGCCTCGGCAGTAGGCTCTATTATGTATGCCATGCTATGTACTAGACCGGATATAGCACATGCTATTAGTTTGACTAGCAGATATCAAAGTGATCCAGGAATGGAACACTGGACAGCGGTCAAGAATATCCTGAAGTACTTAAAAAGAACTAAGGATATGTTTCTTTGTTATGGAGGTGACCAAGAGCTCGTTGTAACCAGTTACACCGATGCAAGTTGGAACACTGATCCTGATGACTCTAAGTCTCAGTCTGGGTACGTGTTTATATTGAATGGTGCTGCAGTAAGCTGGGCAAGCTCGAAGCAGTGCACGGTGGCGAAGTCTTCAACAGAATCGGAGTACATAGCGGCTTCGAGGCTTCATCGAAGCGGTATGGATGAAGAGGTTCATTATAGAGCTTGGTGTGGTTCCTAGTGCATTGGACCCACTAGTCATCTATTGTGACAACATGGGTGCCATCGCCAATGCACAAGAACCAAGGTCACACAAGAGGCTAAAGCATATCAAGCTGCGTTATCATTCGATTCGCGAGTACATCGAAGATGGAGAAGTAAAGATTTGCAAAGTACACACTGATCTGAATGTAGAAGATCCGTTGACTAAAGCTCTCCCTAGGGCAAAGCATGACCAACACCAGAATGCCATGGGTGTTAGGTACCTTACAATGTAATCTAGATTATTGACTCTAGTGCAAGTGGGAGACTGTTGGAGATATGCCCAAGAGACAATAATAAAAGTGGTTATTATATATCTTTGTGTTTGTGATAAATGTTTATATACCATGCTATAATTGTATTAACCGAAACATTGATACATGTGTGTTATGTAAACAACTATGAGTCCCTAGTAAGCCTCTTAACTAGCTTGTTGATTAATAGATGATCATAGTTTCATGATCATGAACATTGGATGTTATTAATAACAAGGTTATATCATTATATGAATGATGTAATGGACACACCCAATTAAGTGTAGCATAAGATCTCGTCATTAAGTTATTTGCTATATGCTTTCGATACATAGTTACCTAGTCCTTTCGACCATGAGATCATGTAAATCACTTATACCGGAAAGGTACTTTGATTACATCAAACGCCACTGCGTAAATGGGTGGTTATAAAGGTGGGATTAAGTATCCGGAAAGTATGAGTTGAGGCATATGGATCAACAGTGGGATTTGTCCATCCCGATGACGGATAGATATACTCTGGGCCCTCTCGGTGAAATGTCGTCTAATAGCTTGCAAGCATATGAATGGTTCATAAGAGACCACATACCACGGTACGAGTAAAGAGTACTTGTCAGGAGACGAGGTTGAACAAGGTATAGAGATACCGATGATCAAACCTCGGACAAGTAAAATATCGTGTGACAAAGGGAATCGGTATCATATGTGAATGGTTCATTCGATCACTAAGTCATCGTTGAATATGTGGGAGCCATTATGGATCTCCCGATCCCGCTATTGGTTATTGGTCGGAGAGAGGTCTCAACCATGTCTACATAGTTCGCGAACCGTAGGGTGACACACTTAAGGTTTGATGTCGTATTAGTAGATATTGAATATATGGAATGGAGTTCGAAGTTTTGTTCGGAGTCTCGGATGGGATCCATGACATCACGAGGAGTTCCGGAATGGTCCGGAGAATAAGATTCATATATAGGAAGTCATTTTATAAGTTTGAAAATGATCCGGTGCATTTATGGAAGGTTCTAGAAGGTTCTAGAAAAGTCCGGAAGAAATCACTATGGAAGGCGGAGTCCCGGAGGGACTCCACCTAGCATGGCCGGCCAACCCTAGGGGGGGAGTCCCAGGTGGACTCCACCTAGGGTGGCCGGCCACCCCCTCCCAAGGAAAGGTGGGAATCCCACCTCAAGTGGGAATCCCTCTTGGGTAGGTTTCATGTGATATGGAAGGTTTTGGTTTGGGGTCTTATTCGAAGACTTGTAGACCAACTCTTGGGTGTTCCACCTATATAATGAGGGACAAGTGGAGGGGGCCGGCCACCTCAAGCCAAAGCCTTGGCCGCACCCCATAGTGGCCGGCCACCCCCTCTCCCAAACCCTAGCCGTCCCACCTCATCCACCTCTCCCGCAAACGCTTAGCGAAGCTCCGCCGGAGATCTCAGATACGTCTCAAACGTATCTATAATTTCATATGTTCCATGCTACTTTTATGATGATACTCACATGTCTTATACACACTTTATGTCATATTTATGCATTTTCCGGCACTAACCTATTGACAAGATGCCGAAGAGCCAGTTGCTATTTTCTGCTGTTTTTGGTTTCAGAAATCCTACAAAGGAAATATTCTCGGAATTGGACGAAATCAACGCCCAGGGTCTTATTTTTCCACGAAGCTTCCAGAAGACCGAAAGGATTACGAAGTGGGGTGACGAGGCGCCGCTACACTAGGGCCGCGCGGCCTAAGGGGGGCCCACGCCGCCCTGGCGTGTGGGGCCCTCGTGACGCCTCCAACCCTACCCTTCTGCCTACTAAAAGCCTTCGTCGCGAAAACCCCAGTACTGAGAGCCACGATACGGAAAACCTTCCAGACGCCACCGCCGCCAATCCCATCTCGGGGGATTCGGGAGATCGCCTCCCTGCGGAGAGGGGAATCATCTCCCGGAGGACTCTTCATCACCATGATCGCCTCCGGATTGATGTGTGAGTAGTTCACCCCTGGACTATGGGTCCATAGCAGTAGCTAGATGGTTGTCTTCTCCTCATGTGCTATCATTGTTCGATCTTGTGAGCTGCCTAACATGATCAAGATCATCTATTTGTAATGCTACATGTTGTGTTTGTTGGGATCCGATGAATATGGAATACTATGTTATGTTGATTATCAATCTATCATATATGTGTTGTTTATGATCTTGCATGCTCTCCGTTGCTAGTAGAGGCTCTGGCCAAGTTGATACTTGTAACTCCAAGAAGGAGTATTTATGCTCGATAGTGGGTTCATGCCTCCATTTAATCTGGGACAGTGACAGAAAGTTCTAAGGTTGTGGATGTGCTATTGCCACTAGGGATAAAACATCAATTCTTTGTCTAAGGATATTTGTGTTGATTACATTACGCACCATACTTAATGCAATTGTCTGTTGTTTGCAACTTAATACTGGAAGGGGTGCGGATGCTAACCTGAAGGTGGACTTTTTAGGCATAGATGCATGCTGGATAGCGGTCTATGTACTTTGTCGTAATGCCCAATTAAATTTCACACTACTCATCATGATATGTATGTGCATTGTTATGCCCTCTTTATTTTTCAATTGTCCAACTGTAATTTGTTCACCCAACATGCTATTTCTTATTGGAGAGATACCACTAGTGAATTGTGGACCCCGGTCCATTCTTTTACATCGAATACAATCTACTGCAAACATTGTTCTTTACTGTTCTTCGCATACAAACATCATTTTCCACACCATACATTTAATCCTTTGTGCAAGCCGGTGAGATTGACAACCTCACTGTTAAGTTGGGGCAAAGTATTTGGATTGTGTTGTGCAGGTTCACGCCGGAATCCCTGGTGTTGCGCCGCACTACACTCCGTCACCAACAACCTTCACGTGCTCCTTGACTCCTACTGGTTCGATAAACCTTGGTTTCTTACTGAGGGAAACTTGCTGTTGTACGCATCACAACTTCCACTTGGGGTTCCCAATGGGCGTGTGCTTTACGCGTCAACAAGCTAAATTTCTGGCGCCGTTGCCGGGGAGATCAAGACATGCTGCAAGGGGAGTCTCTCACTTCCAATCTCTTTACTTTGTTTTTGTCTTGCTTTACTTTACTTTATTTACTGCTTTGTTTGCTTTCTTATATGAAAAATACAAAAAAAATTAGTTACTTGCATTTACTTTATCTACTGTCTTGTTTGTTTTCCTCATATTAAAAACACAAAAAATTAGCTACTTGCATTTAATTTATTTACCTTTTTGTTTATTTCATCATGTTTCCTCCTAAGTTTACTCTGAAAGATATACCAGTAGGATAAGGGTCTATCATTGGAAGAGATAATATAGAAGAAATTTTCACTCATGTTAGTACCGTTGACGATTTTGAAGATAGACACTTGGTAGAACTTGCTCCTACTTATGAAATTGCTGTTGCTTCTTTAGTACACATGTTAGAAGCTAGATTTGTTAATCTCAACCCCGTAATGCAACATATGTTTCTTACACTAGGTGATATGGAAGAAGGAGAAAAGAAAGATTTTGTTTTAGAAACCCTTCTTAAAGAATTTGGTGATGTAGCTAGAGAAGCTAGAAAAGTCTTTATTAAACATAAGATGCTTGGCTTTTATACCAATTTTGCTAATACCCTTGAAAAGATGGAAAAAGATAGATTAAAGTACACTAATAAAGTTAATTGTGAGGGGGAGATTAAAACATCAATACCTTGCAAGCTCTTAGGAATGTGCGAGGCACTAGAAAAGAATTTTGATTGGATTGTTCCTGAAAATTTGTTTGATGAGAATAGCAAGCCTAAGAGTAATGAAAAAGGAGCCTCTGAAACTTACATAGATAAGATACAATGCATAGTTGAGAAAACTCCAAACCCCTGTTGATGCTTCATCTCTTGATAATACTTGATTCACACTTTCTGCGCCTAGCTGAAAGGCGTTAAAGAAAAGCGCTTATGGGAAACAACCCATCATTTTACTTCTGCACTTTTGTTTTATATTTGAGTCTTGGAAGTTGTTACTACTGTAGCAACCTCTCCTTATCTTTATTTTATCGTATTGTTGTGCCAAGTAAAGTCTTTGATAGTAAAGATGATACTAGATTTGGATTACTGCGCAGAAACAGATTTCTTGCTGTCACGAATTTGAGTAGTATTCTCTGTAGGTAACTCAGAAAAATCTGCCAATTTACGTGCGTGATCCTCAGATATGTACCCAACTTTCAATCAGTTTGAGCATTTTCATCTGAGCAAGTTTAGTGCCCCAGAAAAATTCGTCTTTATGTTCTGTTTTGACAGATTCTGCCTTTTATTTCGCATTGCCTGTTTTGCTATGTTTGATGGATTTCTTTGTTCCATTAACTTTCAGTAGCTTTGTGCAATGTCCAGAAGTGTTAAGAATGATTATGTCACCTCTGAATATGTGAATTTTTGATTATGCACTAACCCTCTAATGAGTTTGTTTTGAGTTTGGTGTGGAGGAAGTTTTCAAGGATCAAGAGAGGAGGATGATACAATAGGATCAAGGAGAGTGAAAGCTCTAAGCTTGGGGATGCCCCCCTGGTTCATCCCTGCATATTTCAAGAAGACTCAAGCATCTAATCTTGGGGATGCATGGGCATCCCCTTCTTCATCGACAACATTATCAGGTCACCTCTAGTGAAACTATATTTTTATTCCGTCACATCTTATGTGCTTTACTTGGAGCGTCTTTATGTTCTTGTTTTTGTTTTGTTTGAATAAAATTGGATCCTAGAATTATTTGTGTGGGAGAGAGACACGCTACGCTGTTGCATGTGAACACATATGTTCTTAGCTTTATTCTTAATGTTCATGGCGAAGGTTGAAACTGCTTCGCTAATTGTTATATGGTTGGAAACAGAAAATGCTACATGTGGTAATTGGTATAATGTCTTGAATAATTTGATACTTGTCTATTGTTGTGCTCAAATAGATCATGTTTAAGCTCTTGCATCATGTACTTTGCACCTATTAATGAAGAAATATCGTAGATCTTGTTGACATTTGGTTTGCATGATTGGTCTCTCTAAAGTCTAGATATTTCCTGGTGAGGGTTTGAACAACAAGGAAGACAGTGTAGAGTCTTATAATGCTTGCAATATGTTCTTATGTAAGTTTTCTGTACCGGTTCATACTTGTGTTTGCTTCAAACAACCTTGCTAGCCTGAGCCTTGTATTGAGAGGGAATACTTCTCGTGCATCCAAAATCCTCAAGCCAAAAACTATGCCATTTGTGTCCACCATACCTACCTACTACATGGTATTTCTCTGCCATTCCAAGTAAATTGCTTGAGTGCTACCTTTAAAATTTCATTCTTTGTCTTTGCAATATATAGCTCATGGGAAAAATAGCTTAAAAACTATTGTGGTATTGAATATGTACTTATGTATCTTATTTCTTAATAAGTTGCTTGTTGAGCGATAACCATGTTCCTGGGGACGCCATCAACTATTTCACCTTTGTTGAATATCATGTGAGTTGCTATGCATGTTCGTCTTGTCTGAAGTAAGGGTGATTTATCATGATCAAATGGTTTGAGTATGCATATTGTTAGAGAAGAACATTGGGCCGCTAACTAAAGCCATGATCCATGGTGGAAGTTTCAGTTTGGACAACAATCCTCAATCTCTTATGAGAATATTATGTGTTGATTGAATGGTTATGCATTAAAGAGGAGTCCATTATCTGTTGTCTATGTTGTCCCGGTATGGATGTCTAAGTTGAGAATAATCAAAAGCGAGAAATCCAATGCGATCTTTCTCCTTAGACCTTTGTACAGGCGGCATAGAGGTACCCCTTGGTGACACTTGGTTAAAACATATGCTATGGAATGATAATCCATGTAAATCCAAGCTAATTAGGACAAGGTGCGGGCACTATTGGTATACTATGCATGGTGCTTGCAGCTTATAAGATATCTTATACATAACACATATGCTTTATTACTACCATTGACAAAATTGTTTATTGTTTTCAAAATAAAAGCTCTAGCACAAATATAGCAATCCATGCTTCCCTCTGCGAAGGGCCATTCTTTTACTTTTATGTTGAGTCAGTTTACCTACTTCTTTCTATCCTAGAAGAAAACACTTGCATCAACTGTGTGCATTGATTCTTACATACTTGCTTATTTGTATTCATCATAGTACTTTGTGTTGACAATTATCCATGAGATAAACATGTTGAAGTTGAAAGCAACTGCTGAAACTTATATCTTCCTTTGTGTTGCTTCAAAACTTTCTACTAAGAATCTATTGCTTTATGAGTTAACTCCTATGCAAGTCTTATTGATGCTTGTCTTGAAAGTACAATTCATGAAAAGTCTTTGCTATATGATTCAGTTGTTTAATCATTGTCTTTACCATTGCTTTGAATCACTTCATTCATTACATATGCTTTACAATAGTATTGATCAAGATTATGATAGCATGTCACTTCAGAAATTATCTTTGTTATCATTTACCTACTCGAGAGCGAGTAGGAACTAAGATTGGGGATGCTTGATACGTCTCAAACGTATCTATAATTTTTTATGTTCCATGCTACTTTTATGATGATACTTACATGTTTTATACACACTTTATGTCATATTTATGCATTTTCCGGCACTAACCTATTGACAAGATGCCGAAGAGCCAGTTGCTGTTTTCTGCTGTTTTTGGTTTCAAAAATTCTACAAAGGAAATATTCTCGGAATTAGACGAAATCAACGCCCAGGGTCTTATTTTTCCACGAAGCTTCCAGAAGACCGAAAGGATTACGAAGTGGGGCGACGAGGCGCCGCCACACTAGGGCCGTGCGGCCTAAGGGGGTGATGTCTACGGGAGCTTCTATTCTTGTAGACAGTGTTGGGCCTCCAAGAGCAGAGGTTTGTAGAACAGCAGCAAGTTTCCCTTAAGTGGATCACCCAAGGTTTATCGATCTCGGGAGGAAGAGGTCAAAGATATCCCTCTCATGCAACCCTGCAACCACAAATCAAGAAGTCTCTTGTGTCCCCAACACACCTAATAGGTGCACTAGTTCGGCGAAGAGATAGTGAAATACAGGTGGTATGAATAAATAGTTGCAACGGCACCAGAAAAGTGCTTGCTGGCGTGTAGTTGATGGTGGTGATATTGCAGAGAGAAACGCAGTAAAACGTAAACAAGCAGCGATAGCAGTATTTAGGAACAAGGCCTAGGGATCATACTTTCACTAGTGGACACTCTCAACATTGTTCACATAACTAAATAGATAGATGCTAGACTCTACACCCACTTGTTGGATGATGAACACCACTAACTGTGTAGGATTACACGAACCCTCAATGCCGGAGTTAACAAGCTCCACAATATTCAATGTTCATATTTAAATAACCTTAGAGTGCATGACAGATCAACACAACTAAACCAAGTACTAACGTAGCATGCACACTGTCACCTTCACGCTACGAAAGGAGGCATAGATCACATCAATACAATCATAGCAATAGTTAACTTCATAATCTACAAGAGATCACAATCATAGCCTACGCCAAGTACTAACACGGATGCACACACTGTCACCATTACACCGTGCAGGAGGAATAAACTACTTTAATAACATCACTAGAGTAGCACATAGATAAATTGTGATACAAAACACATTGCAATCATAAAGAGATATAAATAAGCACTTCACTACGCCATTCATAACAGTGAATAAGTATTCGTGAAATATAGCCTAAGAGACCCACACGGTGCACACACTGTCACCTTTACACACGTGGGACAAGGAGTCTCCGGAGATCACATAAGTAAAATTCACTTGACTAGCATAACGACATCTAGATTACAAGCATCATCATATGAATCTCAATCATGTAAGGCAGCTCATGAGATTATTGTATTGAAGTACATAGGAGAGAGATGAACCACATAGCTACCGTACAGCCCCGAGCCTCGATGGAGAACTACTCCCTCCTCATGGGAGACAGCAGCGTTGATGGAGATGGCGGTGGTGTCGATGGAGGAGCCTTCCGGGGGCACTTCCCCGTCCCGGCGGCGTGCCGGAACAGAGACTCCTGTCCCCCAGATCTTGGCTTCGCGATGGCGGCGGCTCTGGAAGGTTTCTCGTACCGTGGCTTTTTCGTATCGAGGTTTTAGGTCGAGGACCTTTATATAGGCGAAGAGGCGGAGTCGGAGGGTCGAAGAGGCGGCGAGGAGATAGGGGGGCGCGGGCCAACCCTAGGCCGCGCTGGCCACCCTCCTGGTCCCACCAGGCCTCCCTTCTGGCGACTCTCGGGTGTTCTGGAAGCTTCGTGGAAAAATAGGATCCTGGGCGTTGATTTCGTCCGATTCCGAGAATATTTCCTTACTAGGATTTCTGAAACCAAAAACAGCAGAAAACAGCAATGGCCCTTCGCATCTCGTCAATAGGTTAGTTCCAAAAACGCATAAATATGACATAAAGTGTACATAAAACATGTAGATATCATCAATAATGTGGCATGGAACATAAGAAATTATCGATACGTCGGAGACGTATCAGGGGGGCCCGCGCCGCCCTGGCGTGTGGGGCCCTCGTGACGCCTCCAACCCTACCCTTCCGCGCGCCTACTTAAAGCCTTCGTCGCGAAAACCCCGTCGAGAGCCACGATACGAAAAACTTCCGAGACTCCGCCAGCCAATCCCATCTCGGGGATTCGGGAGATCGGCACCCTGCCGGAGAGGGAATCATCTCCCAGAGGACTCTTCATCACCATGATCGCCTCCGGATTGATGTGTGAGTAGTTCACCGGACTATGGGTCCATAGCAGTAGCTAGATGGTTGTCTTCTCCTCATGTGCTATCATTGTTCGATCTTGTGAGCTGCCAAACATGATGAAGATCATCTATTTGTAATGCTACATGTTGTGTTTGTTGGGATTCGATGAATATGGAATACTATGTTATGTTGATTATCAATCTATCATATATGTGTTGTTTATGATCTTGCATGCTCTCCGTTGCTAGTAGAGGCTCTGGCCAAGTTGATACTTGTAACTCCAAGAGGGAGTATTTATGCTCGATAGTGGGTTCATGCCTCCATTTAATCTGGGACAGTGACAGAAAGTTCTAAGGTTGTGGATGTGCTATTGCCACTAGGGATAAAACATCAATGCTTTGTCTAAGGATATTTGTGTTGATTACATTACGCACCATACTTAATGCAATTGTCTGTTGTTTGCAACTTAATACTGGAAGGGGTGCGGATGCTAACCTGAAGGAGGACTTTTTAGGCATAGATGCATGCTGGATAGCGGTCTATGTACTTTGTCGTAATGCCCAATTAAATTTCACACTACTCATCATGATATGTATGTGCATATATTGTTATGCCCTCTTTATTTGTCAATTGCCCAACTGTAATTTGTTCACCCAACATGCTATTTCTTATTGGAGAGACACCACTAGTGAACTGTGGACCCCGGTCCATTCTTTTACATCGAATACAATCTACTGAAAACATTGTTATTTACTGTTCTTCGCATACAAACATCATTTTCCACACCATACATTTAATCCTTTGTTACAGCAAGCCGGTGAGATTGACAACCTCACTGTTAAGTTGGGGCAAAGTATTTGGATTGTGTTGTGCAGGTTCACGTTGGCGCCGAAATCCCCGGTGTTGCGCCGCACTACACTCCGTCACCAACAACCTTCACGTGCTCCTTGACTCCTACTGGTTCGATAAACCTTGGTTTCTTACTGAGGGAAACTTGCTGTTGTACGCATCACACCTTCCACTTGGGGTTCCCAACGGACATGTGCTTCACGCGTCAACAATCTCCATCAACACCGCAACCATGCCGTCATGATGCCGGGATTCAAGGAGGAGCTACTACTTCCGCTGCCCGCTGGAACAGGGAGAAGGACGTCGTCTTCATCAACACCGAACGTGTGACCGAGTACGGAGGTGCTGCCCGATTGTGGCACCGTCAAGATCTTCTACGCGCTTTTGAAGCGGCAAGTGATCGTCTACCGCAACAACGAGAGCCTCTCGTAGGCTTTGGAAATCTTCAAAGGTTAGTCTCATTCATCCCTCGTCTCCGTCTAAATCGCAACATGTATTGTGTAAAATTACAAAAGTCACTCTATGGCTTAAAGCAGTCGGGTAAAATGTGGTATAACCGGCTTAGTGAGTTCCTTCTTCAGAAAGGATACTCAAATAATGATGATTGCCCATGCGTTTTCATAAAGAAATCCTCAAAAGGATTTTGCATCATCTCAGTTTATGTTGATGACCTCAACATCATTGGTAACGCGGCAGATATATCTGTAGCACGCAATCATTTAATGACGGAGTTTGAGATGAAGGATTTGGGAAAAACCAAATTCTGCTTAGGTTTACAACTTGAGCATCTTCCCTCAGGAATACTCGTTTATCAGCCCGCATATATTCAGAAAGTTTTGGAAAAATTCAATATGGATAAATCATATCCATCCAAAACACCCATGGTCGTTAGATCCCTTGATATGGAAAAGGATCCTTTTAGACCTAGGGATGATAACGAAGATGTATTGGGACCTGAGTTTCCATACCTTAGTGCGATAGGAGCACTAATGTACCTTGCTAATTGTACTAGGCCAGATATTGCCTTCGCAGTAAATTTACTGGCTAGACATAGTGCAGCTCCAACAAAACGCCATTGGGCTGGAGTGAAGAATATCTTCAGGTATTTACAAGGTACCAAAGATCTTGGTTTATTCTATAAGAAGAATCAAGATATGACTTTGACTGGCTATACTGATGCTGGCTATCTTTCTGATCCCCATAATGCTAGATCACAAACTGGATTTGTATTTTTATTCGGTGGAACTGCTATCTCATGGAAGTCAACTAAACAGACTCTAGTAGCAACTTCCACTAACCACTCTGAAATAATTGCATTATATGAAGCTTCACGTGAGTGTGTATGGCTTCGCAGAGTGATTAATCACATCCAGACATCATGCGGCATAGGTTCATTAGAATCACAAACTATTATCTATGAAGATAATGTTGCATGTGTTGCTCAAATGCATATGGGATATATTAAAAGTAATATCACAAAACATATTGCTCCAAAACTGTTCTTTCCTCATGAATTACAGAAAAATGGAGAAATTGATATTTTGCAAACAAAATCATGTGACAATCTTGCAGATTTGTTCACTAAGTCTTTACCAGCAGCTGCATTTCAAAAATGCATTTATGGCATTGGTATGAGACGACTTAGAAATTTGCAAAGTTCATGTAACATCCCAAATTTTCAAACAAAGAAGAAAAATGAATTTCCTTTTTCCAAAAAATTAGAGCCAACAAAAACTTTAATTAAATTGAGTTTGGTGCATAGTGCTCCTACCCAATTATTTTGAGTTTTGCTAAGATGCTTGTGTGAAGTATTTTGAAATGTTTTCTAAACCCTAACCCTACCCTTCTCAAAACCAAAGAGGAACTTTTAGAAAGAAGACAAAATAAAGGGTGAGGCATATGTGGGCTTATGGTCATGTCTCCAATAATGGCCTATGCCCTATTTACTTTACCCAAATGGTGAAACCCTCCATCAACCCAACCAACCTCAAAGGAACCCAAAACCATGATCCTTTGGATCAAGAGAAATAAAGAAAAAGAAGTAAGAATTGCAAAAACCCTCACATATGGGCCTATGCCATTTTTGAAAATCTTTAACCTAGGCCATATAAATTTGTGCCAATGGTTTGGAAACTCTTTTAAACTCAAAAGGATACCTTTTGCTTCAAAGAAGCCAAAATCAAATCAATAGAAAAATCAAATTTAAGTACATGTGATAATGGTCACACGTGGCAGTTTTAACATCTTACCCACTTTGAGCCCCTAGATTAAGAGATTTCTAAACCAAACTCTCCCAACTCTTTGCACCTCATCCAAGACCTCATCAAGATGAACACTTTTGATGTTGACCACTTTGACCAGATCCTTTTCTATTGCTCAAAATATTCAAGCCAAGATGCCATGTTGAAACAGATTCTAGATTCCCTCCACTTTTAGAATTTTCACAAACCACCTCCAAAATTTAAACCAAGACCACCAATAGCTGCCAAACATTATTTAGAACACATCTATGAAGAGATTTGGTCAAAATTCAACACACATAAGACCATTGCTTGTCATATGTGTGGATCATATAGAGTAAGATTAGGGTACAACCGCTATTCCTACCACCATGTACCCGTCACCCTCTCTCTCTTTGGCTCATCAATAGTGCATTGTACCTCTAAATGAACTCACCTAATGTTGCATGGTCACCATCACACCAAACCATGCCAAGGACCTTGCCTATGTCACATACACTTTGACAAGAATAAATGTGCACACCCTAGCCTTCTCCAAACCTTACCCACCATGTCTAGTACTCTGGTCTCACCTCACTCACTCATGCCAGGCCCAGAGACACACCACATTGCACCAAAATATCCAAGAATAGACCATGCTGGCCAACCTTGCTCACCGCCATACCAACCTGCCCCCTTGTCCTCTCCTACCCCTCTGACCTTGTCAATAGGGTTGACCTCATCCCTCTGACCCTACTGGCGCGAGCCCAAGCCAAGGATAGGCCTACAGCACCCGGTACATGTCGCGCCCACGATGACTGGATGCGCCAGAGCGTGCACGACGACGCTCTGGACGCGCCAGTACAGCTCCTCGCCCCGTCGCCTCACACCCGCTCTAGCACTCTCCTTTCACCCACCTTCTCCCCTTGACGTCAGCTAGCTCCTAGACATCGCCATTGGACCGCGCGATCCCTGTAGACGACGAGCTCTTCCACGACGTCCGCCACGGGCACGCCAGTACATGAAGACGACCTGCACGCCTTCGTCCACCCCCGTCCTCGCCATGACGCGCAAGAGGACCGCCAGGCCACACTAAACAGTTCCCTTCCCTCGCCCACGCCTCGAAGCCCATGTAGCCTCATCGACGCCACCGACCCGCCGGTGACCGCCGCAGCACCTGGCGCCCCTATAAATAGAGGCCGCCCCGACCCTTCTCCAGTACACCAGTGGCCTCTCCTCCCTCCTCTGAGCCTCCTCGACCCCTTCCTCCTTGTAACATCCCAATTTTCAATAAAAGAAAGTTAGAAGAATTCCAGAGAGCAAAATTTCAAACCAACAAAAACTTTTCAAATTGCATATAGTGCCATGCATAGGACTTGTGCATTTGAGTGATATGCCATGATGATTGTTATTATGTGTATAAGCAAACCCTAAAACCCTAAAGTGATCATGAGAAGATCACAAACCAAATAAATCAAAAAGAGGAAGAAAATCAAATAAATGCAAAACCCTAAAAACCCTCACATATGCTCTATGGCATTTTTATAAATTTTGACCCTAGACCAATTTGGTCTTCACCATTAGTTGAATAATGTTACTAAACACTTATTACAACTTTTGGAATCAAAGAATCACAAATCAAATGGATTTCAAATACAAAACTTGCTCACATATGATAATGGTCAAATCTGCCAATTATAGTCTGATCACTACTTTGAGCCCTTGCAATTCAAATTTCTCAAACTAAACCTTGCTGACTCTTTGCACCACATCCAAGACAACATCAAGGTGAACACTTTTTGTAAAGATCACCATGCCAAATTATTTCTAGATCAATAGCTATGCTCATCCAAAGTTGCAACTTTTTATTAAGTTCAACAATCTCACCCTTGTCAATTTTGGCAATTCTTTGAATTCAAAAATTCCACCACCACACTTCACCACCTCCGGTCATTTCTAACTAAATGAAATACTCACAATTCAAAACTTGCAACCATTTGAATTGAATCAAAATTTAACAAAAATTCACAAATAGCATCTATGTGACTATTTGACACTATTTGCTATAGTGATCTACTCTAACCCTAACTACCCCATTTGCACCCTACTGGTTCCCCTGCCCTCTAACCATCAATGCCAAATAGAAATCCTAAGAGAGAGGAGGGAGCAAGGCTGGACATGCCATGCGACATGTCGCCAACCCGACGACCTCCCCTCTCTCCCTGCTCTCCAACCCTGGCCACCTTGCCAACGCTCGCCACCACACCCTACTGGACATGCTAGAGCAAGCCCTGGTCGAGGAGGAGCTCGACAGCCGCCGGGACACACGCGCAGCACAGACCCGTGACCGCTAGCACCGGAGACGACGACATGCTTCCGTGAACGCCGGCCGCTGCTGCGACCCAAACCAGCCACCTCCTACCCTAGCTGTCGCCACCCAGAGGACCACCATGATGCCACGAACCCACCTGCGCCCTCGCCTAGCTCGCTAGCTCGCCGGAGAAGCCGCTCCATGGTCGACTTCCTCACTGCCCCGCAGCACCCTCGCGTTGCTATAAATAGAGCACTCCCCTCGTCGATCTAAGCACACCATCACCTTCCCCTCTTCTCACTCGCCGCGCAGCCACTCCACCGTCGACATTAGCCCGACGCCACCCAATCGAAGCCTCACGCCGCCGACGCCGTGGAAGCTCGCCGTCGATCGGAGCCGTTCCAGAGCCGCCGCCGGCACCAGAGCTTCGCCGTCGTCCGACATCGTCCCCGAGCACACTGCCCACCCTAGCTGGAGCCACGGTGAGCTCTCCGACCCCCTAGGCTCGCCGCCAGACCCTCGGCATCTCGCCGGAGAAGACGATGGCCCTGTGCCATTTGATTAACTTTTAATTCAGCGTGACAGATTAAAACATATCGTTTCGGGTTTGTTAAGAAGCTGACAGGCGGACCCCACCCTGTCAGGCAGCCCACGCGTCTGTGGACCGTGGTGGGCTGAGCCGTTTAATTGAATCTGGCCCGTTTCATTTCCACGCCCTATTAATTCAAACTTCTTTTAATCAAATCCAAATAATTTCAATACTGCCCAAACTTTGAAAATCCATAGATTCAAATTGGCTTAACCAAATTCAATGAATTTTATATGGTTGGAAAGCTAGTAAAAAGATCTACAAAATGCCACTGGTCCCATGACCAGATTAGTTGTAGAATTAATCTGATAAAAAGAAGAAGGCAGGGACTTTTCCCTATTCAAATAATTATTAAAAATCAACCAAAATAGATATTAAGTTAATTCCAACTCTAATAGCTCATATTTGACTTACACTAATTGTTTATGCAAGAAAATGGTGTGGTCACTTTGCATGATCATGCCCTAGTTTAATTAATGGACAATATGGCTAGTTTATGTAGTTGATATTGTCCAAAACTATTAAGTAAATCATATGAAGTCTTATACTTCATTTAAACTTTGTCTCCAATGAATTCATGTGATGTTTGGACCCCTGGCCCAAACTCTCTTATATCAATTACTTAGAGATCTAAAACATATGTAGTATTATTAAATGATATGAGGTGATCTACCTCATTTCAATCATTTTCTCAAAGGATGATCATGAAGGTTTGATTTAGGTCAATATAAGTTCATGTATGATTGTTGAGAAATTAAATCTTAAGAAGATTTCAATGATAGGAAATTATTTCTCAAGTACCCTATGGAAACTATCATTTACATATTAAATAAAAAGAAGTAAATTCTCCTCAAGCAACACCAACCATGCACCCTAATTAGATTATTTGTGTGCATAGAATAGTTTGTGTGATTATATGTGATGTGTGGAATAGCCATTGAATTAGTGAGTAATTATACTCGTATTCAAATTTAGACGCTAGCACCGGAGAGTACGCGGAAGAAGAAGGTTGCTACCAAGAGGAGGATGAGGAGAATTTTGAGAACTAACAAGGCAAGCTAATATTCTTGCAAAGTGCAAAGCCCCTTGGGGCAAGGCACCATAAATCTTATCTTTTCTTACATAAGCCTATCCCAAGTTTATACCTTACAAGTTATACTTGTTTTCTCTAGAAGTTACTTTTATAGTTAACTTGGGTCACAATAGAGAAATTCACTAGAGTAGTAAAATTAGTCTCTTCCAAGCAAAGCAAGGTAGCACCCCTCATGATTTAGAGCTAGTGCTAATGAATAAAACTTGACTACTCTAGATGGGAACAATGTGACTTGAATGGAATTTGAAACCTTGGAATGGTGAAGCATTCCATTGAAAGATTTTTGAAGGTGAATATGACCAAGAGAAGATGGTGATTTTTGATAAACATGATATTGGTTTGAATGCGATAACTTTACAATATTAAGTACCCCCACAATACCTGATTATGGGTAGGGCTTAATTGGAAGTTTATGCGTCTTAGTATGGGTTCCCTCTGAACACACGTCATAGGGGTTACGCTTGAGGCTGCCTCCGTTGTTGAGAAATGATGTGAAATTGAGGTGAATTGTACGGCCAAGCCCTATGCAGTTCCCAGGTTGACAGTTGGTCTTCACTGGGAGGCCAAGCTCATGGGGAGAGGTGCTCATACTAGGATTTGTAAGTGAAAGGTTATGGTTGATGATCCGCGTACTGTGTTACGATGATTCGGGGTAATCCCGACGGATGAAATCAAATGTTGTGGCACAAGTGTGCAACCTCTGCAGAGTGTAAATCTATTCGAATAGCCGCGTCCATGGTTACGGACGGTTGGAAAGGCCATACAGTTTCCGATGTCATATCTTTGAAAATGATGTTGAAATGAGATGTGAAATGACTTGTGGTGAATTGAATTGAAATCATCACTTGAATGGTGGGAATGACACTAATGTTCCCACTTGAGTTAGTTAACATATAAATAAGCTTTTACTCCAATACTTGTGAACTAAAATTTGCTTTATGCAAAGAAACTAGAGCTTAGCAAACCATACTAGAAATGTCTAGCACTTACATTAGTATTAGTTTGCGAGTACTTTAAGTACTCACGGCTTTGTCCCTGGCTATTCAAATGGCCAGAGTATGAAGATGAACAAGGAGATGACCAGCAGGACGCCTACGACAACTAAGAGCCTTCCGACGTCAAGCGTTGGCCTGTGGACTAAAGAGTCCTTGTATCTTACGCTTCCGCTATGAACTTGTGTTTGTTCGTTGATCAATAGATCAATAATTCGTGTAATATGGATCATGTGATTCCAATTTGTAAGACAATATGGTTTGTAATGAATGATGACTGTGATACTTAACTATTATACCTCGTAACAACAATATTCCTGGGATTGCAATGTATGACATAATAGGCATTCGGACTTAAAAATCCGGGTGTTGACAAGTTGGTATCAGAGCCATTGTTTGACCTTAGAAGACCTTAGTTAGAATGGGCGTTCTGAAAAACTTAATTTTGAAATCAAATGAAGAGAATATTTGTGAAAATTTACTTACACTCTTGCCTTTGAAACTTTTCCAAAAATTTGATGAATCATGTTCCATCTTATTGAATCTACTTCGAGCACGACCTCAACGCCCTTTCGGACTTCCTCGAGCGCCCGCACCCTGAGTTCCACGGGATTCAGGTGGACGACACTCCTGGAGGAGAGTTGCAGTGGATCATCACCGCTGACTTGAGGGGCAAGATGGAGCCTCCTACTTCTGAGAGGATCCTCTTCTCCTTCCGTGAGAGCAACTGGCTCGACGGACTCGCACGTGGCCTTCAGGAGGCACTTGCGCGCCTCTGTGGACAGAACGTGGTGCGCATCCTCGCTTCGCGCTTCGCGCATCTCGTGAGGCGTGATGCCATGGGAGTGCCCATGGAGCTGCAGCCGCACCCGGAGTTGAGGCACCACGCTGAGCACCTGGACTTCATGCTCTACCAGACTCAGAAGGACCTCGACGCCACTCGCGCTTACGCGAACCAGACCCATGCTCACATCATCGAGCAGGGTGAGGCGATCAAGCTACTCAACAACGACCGCAAGAGCCTTCGCCAGCAGCGTGCCAAGAAGGACGCTACGATTGTGCGCCTTCGCGCCAAGATCGCGTCACTTGAGGCCACTGTCAAGGCCCAGGAGGATCAGATTCGGGAGCTGGAGGATGATGACGGAGGCATCGACATTCAGGGAGGAGGAGCCTTCCTGAGCGACGACGACGACTTTGAAGAGGACGAGTTCACCGAGGAGGAGGACTATGAGTTCCTGGAGGCAGGACCTGACGATTACATTGTTATCACCAGAATTTGACCGAGCCAGAGGTGGGCCGCGATCAAGATGGACTTGAAGAATATACATGGAAGAAATACGTGAATCGGCCTTTATATGCAAAGTTTGGGCTAGTTGGCCCGTGTATCTGTAATATAGTAGGATACGTGTCGGTTAGTTAGAGTTTGTCTCGTGCACGGTTGGGATTATTCCCACGTTAGAAAGTCCCCTGGACTATAAATATGTATCTAGGGTTTATGAAATAAACAACAACCAACGTTCACCACAAATCAATCTCGGCGCATCGCCAACTCCTTCATCTCGAGGGTTTCTTCCGGTAAGCATCATGCTGCCTAGATCGCATCTTGCGATCTAGGCAGCATAAGCTTATTTCGTTGTTCATGCGTTGCTCGTACTGAAGCCTTTTTGATGGCGAGCAACGTAGTTATCTTAGATGTGTTAGGGTTAGCATTGTTCTTCGTATCATATGTTGTCGTAGTGCAACCCTTAGACATCTAGCCGCCTCTACACCTATCCTAGGTGTAGGGGCGGCACCCCGCTGATCATTATTTAGTAGATCCGATCCGTTACGGTTGCTCCTTGTTCTTCAAGGATTAGTTTAATATCTGCAATAGTTAGGCCTTACAAAGGGTTGGAGGATCCAGCGGCACGTAGGGTGTCATTTGCTAGTTCTAGATAGGATCAAGCAGGACCACCATATATTCCTGCACCTCGTACGAATCATGGGTGGATCAGCTCCTTGAGCCGATTCACAGGACAACCTGAGAGCCGATCGAGGCTCGCATTTAATGTTTACGTGTATGCCATGCAGGAAACTGAGGCATCTCCATCACCTTCCCGACCAGGTATAGGTCAGGTGGCACGCCCTGCATCGCATCGGACGTGCGTGCCGAGGCTTTGCGGGCCGTCACTCGAGGGACCAGGGCCAGCCGCAGCCCTAAGTTGTTCCCGGCTCTCCGTGTTGCCCGTCGCTGCTCGCCGGTGGGTTTCGACCGCAACACATTGGCACGCCCGGTGGGACAATCTTCGACATCAACCACCTCGCCATCTACATCTGAGATGGCGGCACGGCCACGTACGAGGATCTGACCGACGAGCTCAAGAAGAAGTATGACGAGGTCAGCTATCTCGAGGCCGATCCCATCGGCTCTTTTCACGAACTCGTTCACATGGCATCGGTGGAAAGGGTTCCCGCCGACGGTGCGCTCGATGGAATAGACCTGTCCGCCCCATCGGAAGCACCAGGTCCCTGCGTCAGGAGATCAACTACATGGTGGCTCACTCGCTGCACCGCCACTCTGAGAACCTGGTGAACACTTTGGAGCGTGTCGCTCTTCGGGTGATCCAGGAGATCATGAGGCACCAGTACTCTCCGCCAGCTCTCGGGACACACCAAGGAGAGATGCCACTCCAGTCCCGTCCACCGCTGCCATTTGCGTGGGCAGCACCAGAAGTGCCGAATTCACCGCATTCGTCGTCTACAAGATCGGTGGTGACCCTAGTGACTGCCAGTTCTTGCATGAGGCGCCTAAGGAGATCCCTCATGGGTACATGTGCACATATGTGCCAGACTGCGGTAACTGGGCGCTCACAAACCAGGCCGCAACATCAGGGACTTCGGGAAAGCAGGAGGACGCGCCGACATCTTGAGAAGCAGACGTGGCTAACTATGCCACCCCGACGAACCTCCAGAGCTCAGCTCCTGCAGTTGGCTCAGAGCTAGAAAAGCAAGCATGGCTGGCTAAGTACGCCACCCCGGCGAATCTTCAGAGTTCAACTCCTGCAGCCAGCACCGCGGATCAAATCAGTACTATACTGAGAGACCAGTTTGGCATGGTGCCGAAAAGGAGGACAATCGGCTATTCCAAGCCGTATCCCGACGAGTACGAGTTGGTCCCGCTACCACCCAAATATCGGCTCCCTGATTTCTCCAAATTCAGTGGATCAGATGGTTCCAGCTCCATCGAGCATGTGAGCCGATATTTGGCACAGCTAGGAACGGCCTCACGTCGATCCACAACGCGTGAGGTTCTTCGCACGTCCCTCACGGGATCGGCTGCGGGTACACTTCGTTGCCACCGGACTCGATCCGGACTTGGGAAGCTGGAAGAGCAGTTCCACATGCAGTTTCACTCAGAAGCTTCCGAGGCCGGCATTGCCGATCTAGCTCAGATACGTCATAAGCGTGGAGAGACCGTGGCAGAATACATCCAGCTCTTCAGGAATCTAAGGAACCGATGTTATTCGGCTCGTGTGACTGAAAAAGAAGCAGTCGAGTTGGCGTGGTGGGCCTTGCCTCACAAATCAAGGATATGGCCTCCCAAGCAGACCTACTTCGTCACGCACATGGTTCAAACTGTCGCATATGAACAACGCCATCCCACTTTGCACCAGACAAATTCAAGTGCGCGGTAGTCCTGGTTGAGGCAGATGAAGACGAAGGCTCTGAGACCAAGAGGTAGCGGTCTGAATGGACTCTGGGGCAACCCCGTGTCCCAAATGGGTTAAGCCACCAGGTCCGCCCAGAGGGTTTGATTTTGACGTGACCAAAACTGAGCAAATCTTCGACCTCCTACTCAAGGAGAAGCAGTTGAAGATACCCGAAGGCCTCAAAATCCCCACGGTACAGAGCTGAACGGAAAGCCATACTGCAAATGGCATAACTCGCTCTCCCATGCCACCAACGACTGCAGGGTGTGGCGTCAGCAGATCCAAATGGCGATAGAACAAGGACGACTGATTTTCAACCAGTACGCCATGAAGGTCGACACCCACCCCTTCCCCGCCGTTAACATGGTGGAGTGCACTTACCCGAAGGTTGCCAGCCAGGATCCTCGTTCAGCATCAACATGGTAGGACTTGGACACCACGCTGGCAAGGATGGAGACGAGGGCAGCCGCTCTCGTAGCAAGGACACAGAGGAGGCCGCTCCACGCGATCGGCTCTGTCACGATGGCAAGCGCTACGTCACAGAGGGAGAGGTGAAGAACATAAGATATCAGCGACCTCTCTCTGATCACCTCCTCAACAAGTATGTGAGTCAGTATGACCAACGCCGACGATCCAGCGACGATGATGATAGAGACCGTCTGGCTAGGGACGCCAGGAGACATCGTCGGCATGATCGCGATGAGGAGGAGTACGAGCGCCGTGCCACGGAAAGATCAAGGGAGCAAGACGACAAAGATAGGCACTGGGACTGTCCCTTCTTCGTACACTGCTGGGATTCAGGAATGAGCCGATTGCCTACAATCGGCAATTGCCGAGAATGTAAACAGAAGAAGAAGGAGGCAGCCAACGTGTCCGTGTTCCAACACCTAGGGCCTCTCCCACCTCGAAGCAAACACGCTGAGTCCCCTCGGGTGGAAGATCTTGAGGACCTGGAAGACGAAGAAGAAGAAGAAGAAGAGGACAGGTACCACCGGCCAAGGTGGTGCCCTGATGGACTCAGCCGTTCCCAAAAGCGTAGGGTGCAGCGATTGCGCGGCTTGGAAGAAGCCGAACGGTTATATCTGCACATGCTAAGGAAGGCGCGGCCTGATCTGGCCGCGAAAATTCAGCGAACCCTGGACGAAGAGGGTCGACCACAAAAAATGGTGTGGCGCCCCAAGCAAAGGAAAGCCGATGATGAAACATCGGCTGGCACAAACATGGTGTTCATCCTTCCTTCGGAGTTCAGTGCTCCAGGATTAGACGAGGCACCCGTGGCACAACTTGACTGCGGCCCACGGCCGGTTATCTTTGAGAAGCCACGAGAAAGAAGCTACAGACATCTGAAGGCCCTGTACTTGCGAGGTTATATCGATGGGAGGCCTGTCAATAAGATGTGGTGGACACCGGAGCGGCAGTCAACATTATGCCATACTCTATGCTACGTCGGTTGGGACGCTCTAGCTCGGATCTGATCAAGACCAACGTGACATTGAGCGATTTCAACGGCCAAGCGTCTGACGCACAAGGTGTTCTGAACGTGGATCTGACCGTAGGAAGGAAAACTATCCCTACGACGTTCTTCATCGTCGATAGCAAGAGCACCTATGCTGTTCTGCTAGGAAGAGATTGGATCCACGCCAACTGTTGCATTCCCTCCACGATGCACCAATGCGTAATACAATGGGATGGAGATGAGGTAGAGGTCGTCCAGGGATGACTCAGCCGAGATTTCAACGGCTGGCATGAACGCTGGGAAGCAAAGCAGGTCAAGAGCCACTCTCATCAATTTGGACGACTGCGAGCGCATCGACGTGATGAAGGGCAGGGTTAGGCTAAGGGCATGGTTAGGCTGGTCTTATCCACCAGCCTGACCGTGTAGCAAGAACAAACCGATGAGCAAACGTGGCGAGACCGATCCTTGGGATCGGCCCCAAGGATCTATGAAGGAACATTACAAAGCCTTCATTGAGCGAATCAATTTGGAGGCCGATTCCAGCAATCGGCCAAAATTATCCTCACCACATGTTCTGCTTGTGCAACATTGATCTACTGGGCAGCGGTTTTACGTCGGCTGATGAGTTAGGAAAAATCAACATTGGTCCTACCGGAGCCGACGTGCAAATACGATGCCTTGGCTAAACTACAGAGCCGATATCTGCAGTTACCTGACAGATTCGGCTCGGGGGGCACCTAATCAGATGAACATGTGCACAAAGGAACATTGAAATATAGAAAATCGGCGCAAAAAATCAAAGATCACGATATACAGCCGATGCAAGGACATCGACTTTAGAATCTAGAACAAAGCCGATGCACAGCCATCGACTCTAGTACAATTACACAAGACCTACCGGCTATGTGCTCAAGGCTCAGATTTTCGCCAAGATGGTTTTCAGTTCGGCTTCAAGAGCTTCTGTTTCCTTGAAGGGAATGTACAATGAGAGCAGCCTCGGCTGCAATGAGCCGACAACCCTTTGCGCCAGTTCAGCAGTAACATCAGTTTGGCATGCAAGGCAGCCTCTTTCTCATTAAGCTGTTGGTGTTTCATCTACAACATCGGCGTTCAGTGAAAGAAAGCTGATCAATGGGGGCAAGTTTGGCTGACTCTTCATGGTGGCTGTCTCGGATTACCAGATTACCTGAGGTCAAAGCCTTTTTGTTTGACCTGTGCATCCTCGCCGGTATTCTCGCCTTGATTAAGGCTCGGGGGGCAACTAACTTGGTAGATGCTCTGTTTTTAGGAGCCGATTGGAGTTGCATCGGCTGACCCTGCATCATAACCTTCTCCGAAAGCGGTGAGTTGTTGCAGAAGAAGACTGCTAAAACTACGGAGAGGAGCCGGAAAGGGGAGCCGTCGTCTTTTACAGGGTTTGGACCGTCCTGTTGCTGCAAGAAAAGGAAGGAGACTGGATTCTCAAAATAGCCGATGAACAGTCATCGGCTGTAGGATTGCGAAATATCATGGTCAGGTATCAAATCACAGTCTGAATTTGAGAAGTGCTTGACTGACGGTCTAATCGATATCTGAGTCCGGCTTCATGGGCGTCTAAGGAAAAAATCCGATACGTTGCTATCGGTCTTGGTGTGGCAAGCGGAAGGATTGAAATTGGATTAATTGAAAGATAAATTGGAAGAACAATTCTCATTAATTCAAAGGAGCGGCTTTACAGGAAAGAGCCGATGGCTCTCAAAAGGGGGATCTGGTGCCTAGTGCACTGCTACTACTAGTCCTACTCCACTAGTCGTCGCTGTCCTCATCGTCGCCGTTGTCGATGCCGTCGGCGCTGCTCCCAGGAAGTTCCTCGTCGCTGCTGCCCCAGCCCTCGGCCGGAGCTTCTTCTTCCTCGTCATCATCATCATCCTCGCTGTCCGCCCAAGAGCGGAAGCGCTTTGTCGGCGGGTATCCGATGGAGGAGGAGGATTCATCCTCCTCCTCTTCCTCCTCGTCATCATCATCGTCTTCGCTGTCCGCCCAAGCGCGGAATCGCTTTGCCGGCGGATGCTTAGCGGGGGAGGAGGAATCATCCTCCTCCTTTTCCTCTTCTTCCTCTACTTCTTCTTCTTCCTCCTTCCCGTCGGAGGAGGTGGGTTTCACCCAGGGATGGAGGTCGTCTTCGCTTTCGCTTATCAGCTCCCCTTCGATGAGGAACTTGAGGTCGTCTTCCCCATCGGTCAGAGGCAGGTCGCCATCTGACCCGACGAATGCTTCGGGTGGACCGTCTGGCACATGGTCGAAGTTCCACTCCGGCTCGCTTGAGGAGAAAGACTGGAGGGAGAGGCCGGAGGAGACGGAGGAAGAGGAAGACATTGCTACAGGGAAAGAGGGTTTTTTGGTGCCGATAGCTAGAACAGAGGAAGGGGATGAAGAGGGCTAATCAATCGGCACGGTTAAATAATGAGGAGCCTAGTGGAGATTTAATGCCATTGCAGTTTCCGAGGAAGTGATGCTAAAGCTATCAAATTTTGCAGAAGTTGAGAAGACAAGGTGTCATGATGAAGGATACTGCGCAACGGTTCTGCTCTGCCACGACATGACCCGACGAAGAAAAGAGCAGTGATTTTGGAATTATCAATTCCAAAACCAGGGGCATGTGTTATCACCAGAATTTGACCGAGTCAGAGGTGGGCCGCGATCAAGATGGACTTGAAGAATATACATGGAAGAAATACGTGAATCGGCCTTTATATGCAAAGTTTGGGCTAGTTGGCCCGTGTATCTGTAATATAGTAGGATACGTGTCGGTTAGTTAGAGTTTGTCTCGTGCACGGTTGGGATTATTCCCACGTTAGAAAGTCCCCTAGACTATAAATATGTATCTAGGGTTTAGGAAATAAACAACAACCAACGTTCACCACAAATCAATCTCGGCGCATCACCAACTCCTTCGTCTCGAGGGTTTCTTCCAGGTTGCTGCCTAGATCGCATCTTGCGATCTAGGCAGCATAAGCTTATTTCGTTCATGCGTTGCTCGTACTGAAGCCTTTTGATGGCGAGCAACGTAGTTATCTTAGATGTGTTAGGGTTAGCATTGTTCTTCGTATCATATGCTGTCGTAGTGCAACCCTTAGACATCTAGCCGCCCTTACACCTATCTTAGGTGTAGGGGCACCCCGCTTGATCATTATTTAGTAGATCCGATCCGTTACGGTTGCTCCTTGTTCTTCAAGGATTAGTTTAATATCTGCAATAGTTAGGCCTTACAAAGGGTTGGAGGATCCAGCGGCGCGTAGGGTGTCGTTTGCTAGTCCTAGATAGGATGTTCCGGGGATCAACCTCGTGTTGGTTTTTAGGCCTTGTCTAGGATCGGCTTACGATCACCGTGCGTGGCCGCGAGGCCCAATCGTGAGTAGGATGATCCGATTATGCGGTGAAAACCCCAAATCGTCGTAGATCGTTTTAGCTTTATCTTGATCAAGCAGGACCACCATATATTCGTGCACCTCGTATGAATCATGGGTGGATCGGCTCCTTGAGCCGATTCACAGGACAACCTGAGAGCCGATCGAGGCTCGTATTTAATGTTTACGTGTATGCCATGCAGGAAACTAAGCGAGCATCTCCATCACCTTCGACTGGTGAGGTCGTGGCACGCATCATCGGACGGCGTGTCAGAGCCGTCCTGAGCGACGACGACGACTTTGAGGAGGACGAGTTCACCGAGGAGGAGGACTACGAGTTCCTGGAGGCAGGACCTGACGACTACGTCCCGATCGACGTCGAGGATGAGGAGTAGTTGCACTAGTTTCACTTATGTAGGTGTGAGTTGTATATCGTCCTTTGTATCGTATCATGAGAATGGTTCTTAAAACCATTGGAGTAGGAGTGTGTTAGTTTGTAATGTGTGATGAATGAATGAATGAATGTTATGTTTGTCATGAAAAAAAAATTTACAAATTTTCAAATGTTTTCAAACTTACCCAAAATAAACCATAGAAATGTTCCCTCTTATCTCATGATCTTCTCTATCTTCAGATGGCCCCCTTTGAAGCCTTGTACGGAAGGAAATACCGTACCCCCCTGAACTGGTCGGAAGTTGGAGAAAGCCAAGTTTTTGGCCCCGATGTTCTTCGTGAAGCCGAAGAGAAAGTGCACAAGATTCGCGAGTACCTCAAGACGGCGCAATCGAGACAGAAGAGCTACGCCGACAAGAGACGTCGGGAGATGACCTTCGAGATCGGAGACTTCGTCTATCTCAAGGTATCCCCCTTGAAAGGAATGCAGAGATTCCAACTAAAAGGAAAGCTCGCACCCCGATATGTCAGACCTTTCAAAGTCCTCAGCCGCCGAGGTGAAGTATCTTATCAACTAGAGTTGCCCGAAGAAATGTCGGCTGTGCACGACGTGTTTCATATCTCACTCCTCCGGAAGTGCCTGGAAGTCCCGGAGAAGACCGAAGTGTTCAAGAACATCGATCACCGATCGGTGGATATCAACCAGGATCTGACTTACCGCGAAGTGCCGATTCGCATCCTGGAGGAAGCTTACCGAACAACCCGCACCCGAAGAATCAAGTTTCTGAAGATACAATGGAGCAATCATACCGAGGATGAAGCCACATGGGAACGTGAAGACTTCATGAAGAAGGAGTACCCATATCTCTTTAGTACCTAACTTTCTTTTCGATACTGGGACGAGATCTTTTGTAAGGGGGAAGGATTTGTAACATCCCAATTTTCAATAAAAGAAAGTTAGAAGAATTCCAGAGAGCAAAATTTCAAACCAACAAAAACTTTTCAAATTGCATATAGTGCCTTGCATAGGACTTGTGCATTTGAGTGATATGCCATGATGATTGTTATTATGTGTATAAGCTAAACCCTAAAACCCTAAAGTGATCATGAGAAGATCACAAACCAAATAAATCAAAAAGAGGAAGAAAATCAAATAAATGCAAAACCCTAAAAACCCTCACATATGCCCTATGGCATTTTTATAAATTTTGACCCTAGACCAATTTGGTCTTCACCATTAGTTGAATAATGTTACTAAACACTTATTACAACTTTTGGAATCAAATGGATTTCAAATACAAAACTTGCTCACAATGATAATGGTCAAATCTGCCAATTATAGTCTGATCACTACTTTGAGCCCTTGCAATTCAAATTTCTCAAACTAAACCTTGCTGACTCTTTGCACCACATCCAAGACAACATCAAGGTGAACACTTTTTGTAAAGATCACCATGCCAAATTATTTCTAGATCAATAGCTATGCTCATCCAAAGTTGCAACTTTTTATTAAGTTCAACAATCTCACCCTTGTCAATTTTGGCAATTCTTTGAATTCAAAAATTCCACCACCACACTTCACCACCTCCGGTCATTTCTAACTAAATGAAATACTCACAATTCAAAACTTGCAACCATTTGAATTGAATCAAATTTAATCAAAATTTACAAATAGCATCTATGTGACTATTTGACACTATTTGCTATAGTGATCTACTCTAACCCTAACTACCCCATTTGCACCCTACTGGTTCCCCTGCCCCCTCTAACCATCAATGCCAAATAGAAACCCTAGAGAGAGGAGGAGCAAGGCTAGGACATGGCCATGCCGGCCATGTCACCAACCCGACGACCTCCCCCTCTCTCCCTTGCTCCAACCCTGGCCACCTTGCCAACGCTCGCCACCACACCCTACTGGACATGCTAGAGCAAGCCCTGGTCGAGGAGGAGCTCGACAACCGCCGGAACACACGCGCCCAGTGGTGGCCACGCCATGCCGAGGACGTCGCGAGTGAGCGCCGCAGACGCGCACTGGCCACGTGCAACGCCACCGCCTCGAGCACTCCCTGGACCCCCTGTGAGCGAGTTGAGCACCTGCGTGACACCGCGACGCCGGGACACGCGCGCAGCACAGACCCGTGACCGCCGGTGCCGGAGAAGACGACATGCTTCCGTGAACGCCGCGGCAGACGCGGAAGCAAGGCGACCAAACCAGCCACCGCCTACCCTAGCTGTCGCCACCCAGAGGACCACCCTGACGCCACGAACCCACCTGCGCCCTCGCCTAGCTTGCTAGCTCGCTGGAGAAGCCGCGCCATGGTCGACTTCCTCACTGCCCCGCAGCACCCTCGCGTTGCTATAAATATAGCACTCCCCTCGTCGATCTGAGCACACCATCACCTTCCCCTCTTCTCACTCGACCGCCAGAGCCACTCCACTGTCGACATTAGCCACTGACGCCGCCCAATCGTAACCTCACTGCCGCCAGACGCCGCGGAAGCTCGCCGTCGATTGGAACCGTTCCAGAGCCGCCGCCGGTACCAGGAGCTTCGCCGTCGTCGACATCGTCCCCGAGCACACTGCCCACCCTAGCTGGAGCCACGGTGAGCTCTCCGACCCCCTAGGCTCGCCGCCAGACCCTCGGCATCTCGCCGAAGAAGACGATGGCCCTGTGCCGTCCGATTCGCTTCTAATCCAACGTGCCAGATTAAAACATACCGTTTCGGGTTTGTTAAGCCGCTGACAGGCGGACCCCACCCTATCAGGCAGACCACGTGTCTGTGGACCGTGGTGGGCTGGGCAGGCCATTTTAATTCGAATCTGGCCCAGTTTCATTTCCCGCCGGCCCTATTAATTCAAACTGCTTTTAATCAAATCCAAATAATTTCAATACTGCCCAAACTTTGAAAATCCATAGATTCAAATTGGCTTAACCAAATTCAATGAATTTTATATGGTTGGAAAGCTAGTAAAAAGATCTACAAAATGCCACTGGTCCCATGACCAGATTAGTTGTAGAATTAATCTGATAAAAAGAAGAAGTCAGGGACTTTTCCCTATTCAAATAATTGTTAAAAATCAACCAAAATAGATATTAAGTTAATTCCAACTCTAATAGCTCATATTTGACTTACACTAATTGTTTATGCAAGAAAATGGTGTGGTCACTTTGCATGATCATGCCCTAGTTTAATTAATGGACAATATGGCTAGTTTATGTAGTTGATATTGTCCAAAACTATTAAGTAAATCATATGAAGTCTTATACTTCATTTAAAATTTGTCTCCAATGAATTCATGTGATGTTTGGACCCCTGGTCCAAACTCTCTTATATCAATTACTTAGAGATCTAAAACATATGTAGTATTATTAAATGATATGAGGTGATCTACCTCATTTAAATCATTTTCTCAAAGGATGATCATGAAGGTTTGATTTAGGTCAATATAAGTTCATGTATGATTTTTGAGAAATTAAATCTTAAGAAGATTTCAATGATAGGAAATTATTTCTCAAGAACCCTATGGAAACTATCATTTACATATTAAATAAAAAGAAGTAAATTCTCCTCAAGCAACACCAACCATGCACCCTAATTAGATTATTTGTGTGCATAGAATAGTTTGTGTGATTATATGTGATGTGTGGAATAGCCATTGAATTAGTGAGTAATTATACTCGTATTCAAATTTAGACGCTAGCACCGGAGAGTACGCGGAAGAAGAAGGTTGCTACCAAGAGGAGGAGGAGGAGAATTTTGAGAACTACCAAGGCAAGCTAATATTCTTGCAAAGTGCAAAGCCCCTTGGGGCAAGGCACCATAAATCTTATCTTTTCTTACATAAGCCTATCCCAAGTTTATACCTTACAAGTTATACTTGTTTTCTCAAGAAGTTACTTTTATAGTTAACTTGGGTCACAATAGAGAAATTCACTAGAGTAGTAAAATTAGTCTCCATGAAGCAAAGCAAGGTAGCACCCCTCATGATTTAGAGCTAGTGCTAATGAATAAAACTTGACTACTCTAGATGGGAACAATGTGACTTGAATGGAATTTGAAACCATGGAATGGTGAAGCATTCCATTGAAAGATTTTTGAAGGTGAATATGACAAAGAGAAGATGGTGATTTTTGATAAACATGATATTGGTTTGAATGCGATACCTTTACAATATTAAGTACCCCCACAATACCTGATTATGGGTAGGGCTTAACTGGAAGTTTATGCGTCTTAGTATGGGTTCCCTATGAACACACGTCATAGGCGTTACGCTTGAGGCTGCCTCCGTTGTTGAGAAATGATGAAATTGAGGTGAATTGTACGGCCAAGCCCTGTGCAGTTCCTGGTTGACAGCTGGTCTTCACCGGAGGCCAAGCTCATGGGGAGAGGTGCTCATACTAGGATTTGTAAGTGAAAGGTTATGGTTGATGATCCGCGACGTGTTACGATGATTCGGGTAATCCCGACGGATGAAATCAAATGTTGTGGCACAAGTGTGCAACCTCTGCAGAATGTAAATCTATTCGAATAGCCGCGTCCACGGTTAGGGACGGTTGGAAAGGCCATACAGTTTCCGATGTCATATCTTTGAAAATGATATTGAAATGAGATGTGAAATGACTTGTGGTGAATTGAATTGAAATCATCACTTGAATGGTGGGAATGACACTAATGTTCCCACTTGAGTTAGTCAACATATAAATAAGCTTTTACTCCAATACTTGTGAACTAAAATTTGCTTTATGCAAAGAAACTAGAGCTTAGCAAACCATACTAGAAATGTCTAGCACTTACATTAGTATTATTTTGCGAGTACTTGAAGTACTCACGGCTTTGTCCCTAGCTATTCAAATGGCCAGAGTATGAAGATGAACAAGGAGATGACCAGCAGGACGCCTACGACAACTAAGAGCCTTCCGACGTCAAGCGTTGGCCTGTGGACTAAAGAGTCCTTGTATCTTACGCTTCCGCTATGAACTTGTGTTTGTTCGTTGATCAATAGATCAACTATTCGTGTAATATGGATCATGTGATTCCAATTTGTAAGACAATATGGTTTGTAATGAATGATGACTGTGATACTTAACTATTATGCCTCGCAACAACAATATTCCTGGGATTGCGATGTATGACATAATAGGCATTCGGAATTAAAAATCCGGGTGTTGACACTCCTCCACATTGCGCCCTAGCTAGCCCCAATTTCGCCGGAGTCCGCCGCGACAGTAGCTCGAAGACGCCGTCGATTTCGTCCACCTTAGGCGCTCCCACGACCACCGCTGACCCGCCGTCATCGACAACCCCGTCCTACTCGTCGTCGCCCTCGCCGGATCTCGTGAGCCTCGACCCAAACCCTCGCCGTGCTGTGTCGTCTCGGGTCGACAGATCACGACCCGCAGTTGGATCTCTTCTTAATCCAACGTCTCACACGTCTGCGTACCGTTTCAGGTTAAATAACCCACTGACAGGTGAAGCCCACCCTGCAAGAGGCCCGCTGAGCGCCAGAGCAAAGCTGGGCTGGCCCATTTATTTTCCCGCCTAGCCCAGTAATTTGAAATTGAATTAAATCTTTTCAGTCAAATTGCTTACTGGTGCCCAATTCAAAATTGAATAACATCAAATCTACTGAGCCAAAATTGACAAATTTTATATATTTGAAAAGCTTGTGAAATTATCTATCAGACCCCACTGGTCTCAACCCTGGAATCTTTATAGAATTTATGTGATAAAAATAACAACGCAGTAGGTTTTCAAATTTCAAATAATTATTAAAAATCAACCATGATGAATTTTGAGGTGATTCAAATTCTCATAATTCACTTTTAAAATACTCTATTTGTTTATGTAAAAATATGATATGGTTGCTTCATATGATCATGGGCTAGAATCAAAAATTGGCTATGTAGTCAATACTAGCCCATTTAAATTATTTTCAAATTTAGGATTTTAAATCTATGAGGTGTAGCACCTCATTTAAATCATCTTCCCAAGTAATGTGAAGTAAAGTGATGACCTTAGTGACATGGTCTCATCATTGCTTACTTGAGGATATTAAATCAAAGTAGGATTTAAATTGTATGAGGTATAGTACCTCATTTAAATCATTTTTCTCAAATGATAAGTGTGAAGTGTTGACCTTGGTCAACATGTGTTCATACCTTATTAATTGAGGAGATTAAATCTTAACAAGATTCAATGAGAGGAAACTATTTTTCCAAAGAACTAAATGGAAACCCTAATAAATACTTTCAATGAGAGGAAATTATTTGGGTAAGGCTTAACTAGAAACTTATGTATTTTAGTATGGGTTCCCTCTGAACAAACGTCATAGGGGTTATGCCGAGGCTACCTCCGTTGAAAGTGAAATGACGTGAAATGAGGTGAGTGTCAGACCCAAGCCCTGTGCAGCTCCCAGGTTGACGGTTTGTCTTCACTTGGAGGCCAAGCTCATGGGGAGAGGTGCCTATACTAGAGTATGTAAATGAAAGGTTATGATTGGTAGTTCGCGCACTGAGTGTGATAAATCAGGGCCAGTTACCCCTGATGGACTATTGCAATTATTGTGGCACAAGTGTACGACCTCTGCAGTGTGTAAACCTATTCGAATAGCCGCGTCCGCGGTCATGGACAAGTTGAAAGGCCATACTCTCACACGTAACTTTGAAAGGTGACTTGTGTTTTGAACTTGAAAAGGGTGACTTTGATGTGAATCACAACAGAGTTGTGGGAATGACACTAATGTTCCCACTTGAGTTAAGTTAGGCAAATGAAGAGTCTTTGTTTACTAAATGCTTCTGAAATAAAAGGCTTTATGCAAATAAACCTAGAGCTTAGAACCCCTTACTATAGTTGATAGTACTACATTAGTATTAGTTTGCGAGTACTTTAAAGTACTCATGGCTGTGTCCCTGGCTATTCAAATGGCCAGACTATGAAGATGAGCCCCAGTACCAGGATGAAGGATGATGTCTACGCACGCTTCTATTGTTGTAAACAGTGTTGGGCCTCCAAGAGCAGAGGTTTGTAGAACAGCAGCAAGTTTCCCTTAAGTGGATCACCAAGGTTTATCGAACTCAGGGAGGTAGAGGTCAAAGATATCCCTCTCAAGCAACCCTGCAATTAAGATACAAGAAGTCTCTTGTGTCCCCAACACACCTAATACACTTGTCAGATGTATAGGTGCACTATTTCGGCGAAGAGATAGTGAAATACAAGTAATATGGATGATTATAAGTAGTAACTGCAATCTGAAATAAAGATGGCAGCAAGCAAACATGTAGCAGAACTTGTGGAAACGGTGTTTCAATGCTTAGAAACAAGGCCCATGGATCATACTTTCACTAGTGGACACTCTCAACAATGATCACATAACTGAATAAATAAATGCTACTTTTAAACACTCTGTTGTTGGATAACAAACACCATTCATTGTGTAGGGCTACAAAGCACACCTCAAGCCGGAGTAAACAAGCTCCACAACGTCCGGAGTTCATATTAAAGTAACCTCTAGAGTGCATAATAGACCGTTGCAATTTAGACCGAGTACTAACATAGCATACACACTGTCACCAATAGCTATGAAATGGGGAATAGATCACATCAATACTATCATATTAATAGTTAACTTCATAATCTACAAGAGATTACAATCATAACCTACGCCAAGTACTACATGATGCACACACTGTCAACTTTACATCATGGAGGAGGAATAGACTACTTTAATAACATCACTAGAGTAGCACATAGATTAATAGTGATACAAAGCTCATGATCACATAAAGATCACACCATGGGAGAGAGATGAACCACATACCTACCGGTAGAGCCCTCAGCCTCGGGGGAGAACTACTCCTCCTCATCATGGGAGATAGCAATGGCGATGAAGATGGCGGTGGTGTCGATGGAGATGACCCCGGGGGCAATTCCCCGTCCCGGCGGCGTGCCGGAACAGAGACTTCTGTCCCCCGAAACTTGTCTTCGCAATGGCGGCGGCTACGGAACTCTTCGTGGAATATCGTCGATTGTGTTAGGGTTTTCGGAGATGGAGGAATATATAGGCGAAGGGGCGATGTCGGTGGAGTCCCGAGGTGGGCTCCCCACCTGGCGGCGCGGCCAAGGGGTGGCCCGCGCCCCCTTATGGTGTGGGCTCCTTGTGGCCCCCCTTCGTCTCTCCTTCGGACTCCGTGAAGCCCCTGGAAAAATAAGAACGTGGCCTTTTGTTTCGTCCAATTCCGAGAATATTTCCTGTAAGATTTCTAAACCAAAAACAGCACCACTTCGCATCTTGTCAATAGGTTAGTTCCGGAAAATGCATAAAATGATATAAAGTGTGAACAAAACATGTAAGTATTGTCATAAAACTAGCATGGAACATCAGAAATTATAGATACGTTTGAGACGTATCAAGCATCCCCAAGCTTAGTTCACCTCCCCTCGAGTAGGTAAATGGTAACAAGGATAATTTCTGAAGTGACATGCTACTATCTGATACGTCTCAAACGTATCTATAATTTCTTATGTTCCATGCTACTTTTATGACAATACTCACATGTTTTATACATACATTACATCATTATTATGCATTTTCCGAACTAACTTATTAACGAGATGCCGAAGCGCCATGCCTCTTTCTTATTTTTGGTTTCGTAAATCCTGGAAATATTCTTAATTGGACGAAATCAACGCCCATCGTCTTATTTTTCCACGGAGCTTAAGACCGAAGAGCATACGCTGGGCCACGAGGCACCCTAACTGTAGGGTGCGCAGGAGGGGCCCGCACCGGCCTATGTGGGCCCCTCGCCGCCCTCCGACTCGCCCTTCCGCCTACTTAAACTCTCCGTCGCGAAACCCATTACCGAGAGCCACAATACGGAAATAGTTCCAGACGCCGCCGCCAATCCCATCTCGGGGATTCACGAGATCTCCGCACTGGCCGGAGAATTGAATCATCTCCGGAGGACTCTTCATCACCATGATCGCCTCCGGACCGATGTGTGAGTAGTTCATCCTTGGACTATGGGTCCATAGCGTAGCTAGATGGTTGTCTTCTCTCATTGTGCTATCATGTTAGATCTTGTGAGCTGCCTATCATGATCAAGATCATCTATTTGTAATGCTACATGTTGTGTTTGTTGGGATCCGATGAATATAGAATGCTATGTCAAGTTGATTATCAATCTATCATATATGTGTTGTTCATGATCTTGCATGCTCTCCGTGCTAGTAGAGGCTCTGGCCAAGTTGATACTTGTGACTCCAAGAGGGAGTATTTATGCTCGATAATGGGTTCATGCCTCCATTGAATCTGGGACAGTGAAAGTTCTAAGGTTGTGGATGTGTTGTTGCCACTAGGGATAAAACATCAATGCTTTGTCTAAGGATATTTGTGTTGATTACATTACGCACCATACTTAATGCAATTGTCTCGTTGTTTGCAACTTAATACCGGAAGGGGTGCGGATGCTAACCCGAAGGTGGACTTTTTAGGCATAGATGCATGCCGGATAGCGGTCTATGTACTTTGTCGTAATGCCCTAAGTAAATCTCATAGTAGTCATCATGATATGTATGTGCATTGTTATGCTCTCTCTATTTGTCAATTGCCCAACCGTAATTTGTTCACCCAACATGCTATTTATCTTATTGGAGACACCACTAGTGAATTGTGGACCCCGGTCCATTCTTTTACATCTGAATACAATCTACTGCAATAATTGTTCTCCACTGTTCTTCGCAAACAAACATCATTTTCTACACCATACATTTAATCCTTTGTTTACAGCAAGCCGGTGAGATTGACAACCTCACTGTTAAGTTGGGGCAAAGTATTTTGATTGTATTGTGCAGTTTCCACGTTGGCGCCGGAATCCCTGGTGTTGCGCCGCACTACACTCCTCCGCCAACAACCTTCATGTGGCCCTTGACTCCTACTGGTTCGATAACCTTGGTTTCTTACTGAGGGAAAACTTGCTGCTGTACGCATCACACCTTCCTCTTGGGGTTCCCAACGGACGTGTGCTTCACGCGTATCAAGACTGTTTTCTGGCGCCGTTGCCGGGGAGATCAAGACACGCTGCAAGGGGAGTCTTCCACATCCAATCTCTTTACTTTGTTTTTGTCTTACTTTACTTTATTTTATTTATTGCTTTGTTTGCTTTCTATATCAAAAATACAAAAAAATTAGTTACTTGCATTACTTTATTTACTGTCTTGTTTGCGTTCTCTATATTAAAAACACAAAAAAATTAGTTACTTGCATTTACTTTATTTAGTTTGCTTTATTTACTATTGCTAAAATGGGTACTCCTGAGAACACTAAGTTGTGTGATTTCACTAGCACAAATAATAATGATTTCCTATGCACACCTATTGCTCCACCTGCTACTGCAGCATAATTTTATGAAATTAAACCTGCTTTACTAAATCTTGTTATGAGAGAGTGATGACCCACAAGTATAGGGGGTGTATCGTAGTACTTTCGATAAATAAGAGTGTCGAACCCAATGAGGAGCAGAAGGTATTGACAAGCAGTTTCGATGAAGGATTCACTGCAAATGCTCACAAACAAGTATTCAGGGGGTTTTGATATAGCAGATAAGTAAAGTACAAGTAAGTAAAGTGCGAGAGTAATAATTGCAGCGAGTGGCCCAATCCTTTTTAGCACAAAGGACAAGCCGGTTTGTTTACTTATAATGACCAAACGTTCTTGAGGACACACGGGAATTTAGTCTAGTGCTTTCGCTTCATATAGTTGATTAATCTTCATTGTTTGGATAAGTGTTGTGTGGGTGAACCTATGCTAATGTACCGCCCTTCCTAGGACTAATACATACTTGTGATTATACCCCTTGCAAGCATCCGCAACTACAAGAAAGTAATTAAGATAAATCTAACCACAGCCTTAAACTCTGAGATCCTGTTATCCCTCCTGCATCGATATACCAACGGGGGTTCAGGTTGCTGTCACTCCGGCAACCCCACAATTAGCAAACGAATACAAGATGCATTCCCCTAGGCCCATAAAGGTGAAGTATCATGTAGTCGACATTCACATGACACCACTAGAAGAATAACACCACAACTTAAATATCAAACCATTGAATATTACTCAACATAACATTTAGACTTCACCCATGTCCTCAAGAACTAAACGAACTACTCACGAGACATCATATGGAACATGATCAGAGGTGATATGATGATGAATAACAATCTGAACATAAACCTTGTTTCAATGGTTTCACTCAATAGCATCAATAACGAGGAGTAATCAATACCGGGAGAGTTTCCCCTATCAAACAATCAAGATTCAACCCTAGATGTTACAGCGGTGACGAGGTGCAGCGGTGGAGATGACGGTGACGGTGGTGGAGATGATGGTGATGATGATCCCAATGAAGTCCAGCTCGATGGCGGTGATGATGGCGTCGATTTCCCCTCCGGGAGGGAATTTCCCCGGCGGATTTCAGCCTGCCGGAGAGCTCTTTTCTCTCTGGTGTTTTCCGCCCCGCAGAGGCGGCCGTGTCTCCTCACGATTATGCCCAGCACCTTAGGTTTTTGGGTAGATGAAGTACGCGAAATAGAGGAGGCCGAGAGGGGCTGTGGGCCCCCTCCCCACAAGGCGGCGCGGCTGATACGTCTCAAACGTATCTATAATTTCTTATGTTCCATGCTACTTTATTGATGATACTCACATGTTTTATACATACTTTATGTCATATTTATGCATTTTCCGGCACTAACCTATTAACGAGATGCCGAAGAGCTAGTTGCTATTTTCTGCTGTTTTTTGTTTCAGAAATCCTAGTAAGGAAATATTCTCGGAATTGGACAAAATCAACGCCCAGGATCTTATTTTTCCACGAAGCTTCCAGAACACCAGAGGAGATACGAATGCTACTTTTATGATGACACTCACATGTTTTATACATACTTTATGTCATATTTATGCATTTTCTGGGCACTAACCTATTAACGAGATGCCGAAGAGCCAGTTGCTGTCTGTTGTTTGGTTTCAGAAATCCTAGTAAGGAAATATTTTCGGAATTGGACGAAATCGACGCCAGGATCTTATTTTTCCACGAAGCTTCCAGAACACCGGAGGAGATACGAAGTGGGGCGACGAGGTGATGCCACGCTATGGCGGCACGGCCCAGGCCCTGGCCACGCGGCCCTACTGTGTGGGTCCCTCGCGTCGCCCCAAAACCTACCTCTTCGCCTATAAGAAGCCTTCATCGATAATAGTTCTAGTACCGAGAGCCACGATACGGAAAACCTTCCAGAGATGCCGCCGCCGCCAATCCCATCTCGGGATTCAGTAGATCGCCGGCACCGCCCGAGAGGGGAATCATCTCCCGGAGGACTCTTCACCGCCATGGTCGCCCAATGATGTGTGAGTAGTTCACCCTGGACTATGGGTCCATAGCAGTAGCTAGATGGTCCTCTTCTCCTAATTGTGCTATCATTGTTGGATCTTGTGAGCTGCCTAACATGATCAAGATCATCTATCTGTAATGCTACATGTTGCGTTTGTTGGGATCCGATGAATAATGAATGCTATGTTATGTTGATTATCAATCTATCATCTCACTACTAGGAAAAAGGCAATCAGTGGCGCACCACATATAGCCTTCAGTGGCGCACTAGTGGTGCGCCACTGCTATCACGCCACTGCTAACTCCTAGTAGTGGCGCACTAGGGGTGCGCCACTACTAGCCTGGATACCAGTGGCGCACTGCGTGGTGCGCCATTGACATGTCCAGCAGTGCGCCACTATTACTCCAAAGTGGTGCGCCACTGTTGGTCAGTGGCAGTGCGCCACCACTGTCTAGACGAGGTGCGCCACTGCTACCGTTTTGCGTGCGCCACTGTTTCAGCGAGGCGGTGCGCCACTGCTGCGTGTGGACGTGCGCCACTGCTGTCTCCAGGACGTGCGCCACTGCTGAGGTTCATGGTGCGCCACTGCTAGTCTCGGAGGGGATCACAGGGCAGTGCGCCACTGGATCCAGCGCAGTGCGCCACTGCTAGTTAGTGGACGTGCGCCACTGATGGGCCACTAGTGCGCCACTGCTATGTATTTCGAATTTTTTTTTTGTATCCTGGCAGGTATTTATACAGGTTGTATATCACAGTACAATAGCACAATACAGGATACATAACACATATAAACAACAGCACAACTTATCCATACATAATTCTTCACATTAGCCCCACATGATTCACAAGATTTCACATTAGAGAAGTTACGAGGTTACAATGCAAGTTACGGGGTTACAAAGTCGCAAATGAGCTAGTGGTTACACAAGATCGATCATCTAAAGTACAATCACATAGAAGAGAGCTAGAGTCACTACTAGCACCATCCCGATAATAGTGGTCTTCATCCGGTTCCTCCTCCGCTCCGTCCTCTCTCCCGCCAGATAGCGTGCGTATCTGTCTTCGGCCTCCGCTCTAGTGGTGTACCCTTTGTAGCTGTTACCGCTAAAACGGTGAACCTGTCTCCGACACTCCTCCCAGTCGTTGTAGACTCCGGGAACCTTGCCCTTGTACACGACATACCACGTCATATCTGCACATATATGAACAAGCCAAAGAAACTAAGAAGTGCAAACTCAAATAAGAGACAAGTAGCTAGTATGAACTAAATGGAATGCCTCATACATTGTTGGTCCAAACAAATATTAACATTTAGGGAAGGCGTTAGTGAGGCCAGGTAGGATGCACAAGAGATTGATACTTGTGTCATCGCACCAGGCTCACTAGCGCCTCCCCCAAGTGTAGTGACCACAAAATTTAATCATCGGCCAATGCAATTAAGAAGTGCAAACTCAAATAAGAGACAAGTAGCTAGTATGAATTAAATGGAATGCCTCATATTTTGTTGGTCGGAACAAATATGAACATTTAGAGAAGGCGTCAGTGAAACCAAGTAGGATGCACAAGAGATTGATATTTGTGTCATCGCACCAGGTTCACTGGCCCCTCCTCCAAGTGTATAGGTGACCAAACATTCTAATCATCGGCATTCTGAAAAACCAAAGCAAATGGAATGACGAGGGCCTCATACATTGTTGGTCAAAACAAATTTTAACATTCAGGGATGGCGTAAGTGAGACCAAGTCCGATGCACAAGAGATTGATATTTGTGCTATCTTACCAGGCTCACTTACGCCACCCCCAAGTGTACGGTGACCAAACATTTTAATCATCGGCATTTTGAAAATACCAAAGCAAATGGAATGACAAAATGGAATAAGTGCCTCATACATTATTGGTCAACACAAATACTATGGTCAGAAACCATAGTTGCAGTATACACCGCAGTATACTTTGCAGAAGGCGCCCTTTTCCCGGCCGCCGTTCCATGAACGGGTCCTTGACGACACAACAACGCCGATCTGCCTCTCCGGCGCAAACCACGGCAGTCCCAGCCGCCTCCCTTGCGGCCACAAGGGAGGCGGCTTGGACTGGCGTGGTTCTGCACCGGAGAGGCATGTCGGCGTTGTTGTCTCGTCAAGGACTCGTTCACGGAACGGCGGCCGGGGAAAGGGGGGCCCGTCTACAAAGTATATTGCGGCGTATAGGTGACCAAACATTCTAATCATCGGCACTAAAATGGAAGAAAGAGCCAAGTGGTATCTCAACTAGATATCATATGCCTCATACTTTGTTGGTCGAAAGAAATATTAACATTCAGGGATGGGGCAGTGAGGCCAGGTAGGATGCACAAGAGATTGATATTTGTGCCATCGCACCAGGCTCACTGGCCCCACGCCGGAGTGTACAAGTGACCAAACAATTTAATCATCGGCACTACAATGGAAGAAAGGCCAATGCAATTAAGAAGTAGCTAGTATGAACTAAATGGAATGCCTCATACATTGTTGGTCGAAACAAATATGAACATCCCGGGATGGCGTCAGTGAGGCCAGGTAGGATGCACAAGAGATTGATATTTGTGCCATCACACCAGGCTCACTGGCGTCACCCCGGAGTGTACAGTTGACCAAACATTCTAATCATCGGCATTTTGAGATACCAAAGCAAATGGAATGGCAAGGTAGGATGCACAAGAGATTGATATTTGGACATAACATCATCATACCTAACATCGTAGCTTCATACAATTTAATATAGAATTCAAACAACACGAAGCAACGAAGATAGAGTTGACAACACTCTAAGTTCTAACTATCGGTGTCCGAGCCGGATTCGCCGGTGTGGGGGTAGTGCACACGGCAGGCGGTGTCGTCGAACACCTTGACGATCATCTCGCCGTCCCCCTCGTAGAGGTGAGCTGGCAGCCGGGCTCGAGGTGGAGGTCACGGGCGAACTTGTCCCACCCCGTGTGCAGGTACATCTTGCCCTGCCCGTCGAACAGGACCTCCACGGACCAGCGGCAGAAGTTGCAGCCTGCCTCCCGTAGCTGCAAGTGCGCCGGCTCGACGCCGTCGACGAACTCGGCGAACTTGTCCGGTAGCCTCTTGATGCCGAGTGGGTCGTCGTCGATGCGGAGGAGGAACTCGAAGCAGCGTTCCTCATCCGAAGACGAGGAGGATGCAGGTGACGGTGACCGTGGGGCCCTTGCTGCTCCACCGCGGCGGCCCCTTCCCCGGCCCCGGGGGCGCCCAGGACCGCGGCCTCGACCGCCTCGCCGGCCACCGGGACCGGCCATCCTACATGTTTACATTTTTGAACCATATTACGATCCATTCCACTAACAAAATTGGGCATGACCTATGCTAATTTATGTACATATGAGTGCCCCATTTTCGCCGAAACGGAAATGAATCAACATTTCGGCGATAATGGGCAACTCTGTCGATCCCTGCACAAGAATATGTCACCATATACACCAGCTCAGCACCATGGCACATGCACAATTGTTCCTCATATACACCAGCTGAGCACCATGGCACATGCACAAGAATATGACACCATATACACCAGCAGCATCAACAGCAAGTAGCAGCAGCAGCAGCAACAACAGCTAGTAGCAGCTAGTAGCAGCAGCAGCTAGCAGCAATATGCATCAACAGCAAGCAGCAGCAAGCTAGCAGCAGCTAGTAGCAGCAGCAGCTAGCAGCATGCATCAACAGCTAGCAGCAGCAACTAGCTAGCAGCATGCATCAACAACAAGCTACCTGTCTGCAAGTGCGGCGGCGGTCCTCTGCGGCGGCGTCAGCGGTCGAGGGCGGCGCGGCGTGCTTCTCCAGCTGCTGCTCCAAGGTGCGCGTGGAGGTCAGGGCGGCGCGGCGTGCAACAACTAGTGCTGTAAACATCAAAATGAACATTGTGAGCATCAATATAGTGCCATGCTTCTTCTTCATTACTAATTCTTTTGCAGTTAAATCAGCAGTAGTATGTTGTAAGGGAAAACCATAGACTTCCCAAAATAGCAGCAGCAACAAGCAAGCACATAGGAGCAGCAACAAGCAAGCACATAGCACAGTGGATGAACCTAAGCTACTGAGGAGCAACTAGGTAGCAGCAGCAGTGGATGAACCTAAGCTACTGCCACCTAAACCTAAATTTCCTAAACCTAAATTTGCTACTGCCACCTAAACCTAAATTTGCTACTGCCACCTAAACTAAATGAAACTGCTAACAAGTTAGTTTAGATTTGGCCTATTTCACTCTAAAAGGGTAGCTCTTTATTTTTTTTATGAAGGAAATGCTCACTGGTCGGTGCACATAGCCATTTATCTATATGTTTTTCCTTCAAATTAAGCCAATGCACCTAGCAGCACCTAACAGCACCTAACAGCCTAATATGAATTTCAGTTCAGCACCTAACAACACCTAACAGCCTAACAGCAGCAGCACCTAACAGCAGCATCAAGCAGCAGCACCACCAAGCAGCACCACCAAGCAGCAAGCAGCAGCAGGAGTAGCACCGGCTCGAGGGGGAGCACCGAGCAGCAGCAGAGGAGGGGGAGGGGAGGAGCACGGCGGCTACTTGGGAAGGATGCGCAACAGCGAGCGGAGAGAGGCCCCGACGGAGAGAGGCGTCGGTGAATTGGGGCGAAGAGGAAGCTAACAGTATTGGTACCTAGCAACTAACAACCTAGCAACTAGCAAGTAGCAAGCACATAGCAACTAGCAGTAGCAAGCTAGCAAACACATATGCAGCAAGAACATCAAGCTTTCATCCAGTAAGCTAAAAAAACTAACTGCTTACGGCAGAAAGAGAGATCCAAGGGAAACAAACAAAATGTTCATGGTACTGTGGAGTTCAAACAGAGAAGCTTTCTTTTTTTCACCTTTAGGGAAACAGAGATATGAAAAATAATAGCACATGTAAGTTGTTTAACTTAAATAGCAGATGAGAATCGAGGGGGGAGGCGACCGCCGGCGGGGAGGTGAATCGAGGGGGACGTACCTGCGCGGTGGGATCTGGTGCAGGGCGCAGGGCGTCGCCGGTGGAGAGGAAGAAGGGGAGGGGTGGTAGCGCAAGGCGTCGCCGGCGGAGAGGAAGAAGAGGGACGGCGGCGTCGCTCAGGGGAAGAAGAGGGACGGTGGCGTTGCTCCGGGTCGAGGAAGATCAGGTCAGGTGCTCAAGTTCCAGGAAGTAGCAGCAACATACACACCTAGCAGCATTAAAATCAGCATTAAAAAGGAATCAAATAAATGGAAACTTTACATAGGAAAATGACACTACAGACTATGGCCAGAATCAGATAGCATCAAGCAATGTTCAGTATGCCAATTTTCCCTTTTTTCACACAATGTTCAGTATGCCAATGTTCAGCAAGCAATGTTCAGCAAGCACTTAAAATAGTTTTCAGCAATTACACAGAATAAATTACGATTTCAGGACATGTTCAGTTAGAAAGAATGACAGCCAGTGGAATAACAATGATGAGGCAGATGATTGTAAAAATTATTGTCATTTGCAATCCACGCTAGCTGTAAATTGGTGATTCAGATTTACAGGTTGTGACAAAGTAACTTCATATTCCAGACAACAATCCACAAAGTAATAATGTATCTGAAGGATGAAAACAAGCAAAGTTGAGGAACAAATATTTCTACACAAGCACAGTTGACACGGAATCAATTATCCAGCAACACCAAATTCATTCATTCATCCATCCATCGATCCATATGCAACAATTTCCGCTACAGACTACATTCACGCATCCAAATCGAAAGCCTAGCAGCTCTAGCCTAGCAGTTCTAGGGTTAGGGTTGGGTCATGGCAGGGAGGGGCGGCCAGGGGGAAGGGGTGAAGGAGGGAAGGGGAGGCCCCGAAAAAGAAGACGGCGGGCGGAGGGAGGCGTAGGGAGGAGGGAGGAGGTACCTGTCGCCGCCGGGAGGGGAGCCTCTCCGTCGCCCGATGACTGCGGTCGGGAGGGGCGGGGGCAGGTAGCCGGCGGGCGTCGCTCTGCGCGTGGCGGGCGTCGCCGGGGTCCGAGGTGAATCGAGGGAGGGGCGGCCGCCGGTGGTCGCCGGTGGGAGGTGGCGTCGGAGAGGGCGTCGCCGGTGGGAGGTGAATCGAGAGCGAGTGGGGAGAATGGGGAGAACCAAGGGACGGCGCGCCGGGGATTTTTGTCTAAGTCACAGACCCCCTTAGCAATGGCGCACTTCAAGGGGTGCGCCACTATGAGTCTTAGCAATGGCGCACTTCTAGGGGTGCGCCACTACCAGTATAGGTTTGGGTCAAAACGCAAACAGACCAGGGTTTGACAGAAATCGATTAGTACCGCACTGGCTCTGTCCCTTGGTTGGTTTGCCAAACCTGGCCGGCCAGGTTCGAACCCTGGCGGCCCCATTTTTTTCACTTTTTCATTAAATTGATTTAACACTATAGTACATAGCATAATACACCAAAATAAAAGGCATAAATAATTATTATTATGTAGAATATTTAAAATACTATAGAATCTAGAAAATATCCAAAAATATAAATTATATGTCTATTTTGATCGGTACAATGTGTAGATTAACAATATGACATCCATTATTCATACAAGAAAATGATACATAATTGATCTAAAAAAAAAATGATACATAATTATCTTTTCACAATCTTCTTGCCCTTCTTTCTCGCGGTTGAATAATTTAGCCCCGGAACTCCTAGACTTCTTCTCTTGAATGGACGGCCTTTAGGTAGGGTGGTCCTGCTTCTTCTTGTTGTGTATGGTTCTTCATCATCGTCATCGTCATCTTCCATCTTCGGATCGCCGTACTGGTCAAAGTCTAGCTCGTTGGCGGCTCCATCCATTCCGATGATGCTCCTTTTGCCTCTCCTCACGACAACACGGCTGGGCTTTTGCGGGTCGGTAATGAAGAAGCATTGGTCCACTTGGGAAGCTAGTACCCATGGCTCATATTTCGCGGTGACCTTTGCGCCCGCTGTCTTGGATTTGGCTTCGGGTATAACCATGGTGGTGAAATGCCGGTCTTCTTTTATGACGTTCTTGGCCCACCTGACACGGAACATCGGCACATTCTCTCCGGCGTAGCTCAGCTCCCAGATCTCCTCGATCTTTCCGTAGTATCTCTGCTTGACGTCACCGGTGTAGGACTCCATCGTTACCCCGGAGTTCTGATAATCGCTCTTCATGTCCTTTTCCTCGGTGTAGAATGTGTAGCCGTTGATATCGTACGCCTGAAATGTCATCAGGTTGTGTTCGGCGCCCTGTGACAAGGCGAATATGAGTTTTTCTTCCGCAGAAGAATCCTCGTCTATAGGGTACGTCAGCATCTTGTCCTTGAACCACCGCGTGAAGGTTGAGTTGTGCTCTTTGATTATATCTCCGTCCGTCCTCTGTTGGCCCTGATCACTGTACGTCTTTGCGATGAAGGTTTTGTGCTCTACCACCCAAGGATCGACCACGTCTATGTGTTGTAGCGCGACTAGGTTTGCTCTTTCAAAGTCGGCGATTCGACCCTTGAAGTCGACATGCATTTCGCGGCTACCGTCGCGGTGACCCCATCCAGCGAGCTTCCCGAGATGCCTGTTTACGGGCAGGCCAACGGGGTTCTCGATTTCTAGATAACTCGTGCAGAAGGAGATGCACTCTTCGGTCAGAAAGCCCTTGGCTATGCTTCCGTCTGGACGTGACCTGTTGCGAACGTACCCTTTGATGACACCATTCATCCTTTCGAACGGCATCATGCTGTGCAGGAACATCGGCCCCAGTTGGATGATATCCTCCACGATATGTACCAGCAGATGCACCATAACGTCGAAGAAAGCGGGCGGGAAGTACATCTCAAGCTCGCACAGTATCACCACGATCTCTTCCTGTAGCCTTCTAAGTTGCCTCACGCCAACAGACTTCCGAGAGATGACGTCGAAAAAGTTGCATAGGCCAAAAAGCGTTTCACGGACGTGCGCGTCCATGATCCCACGGATTGCAACCGGAAGTATCTGCGTCATCAGCACGTGACAGTCGTGAGACTTCATCCCGCTGAACCTCTGCTTCGCTTTGTCTAGGTACCTGCTTATCTTCCCCGCGTAACCGTAGGGAAGTTTTACTCCTAGGAGACAGTCGAAAAACTGCTCGATCTCCTTCTGACTTAGAGTGAAGCACGCGGGGGGGCAGTAATATTCAATCTTTTTGGCATTTTTGCCCTTGCGATGACTTTGCGTGTCCTCCGCCTCATCATCGTCATCGTCATCATCATCATCATTAGGGCGTCCCGCGTGAAGCTCCTCCCTGATCCCAATTGATTGCAAGTCGTACCTTGCTTTCGGCCCATCTTTGGTCTTCTCTGGCATGTTGAGGAGGGTACCAAGCAGACTCTCGCACACGTTCTTCGTGATGTGCATGACATCAAGGCTGTGAGGCACACGGAGGATCTTCCAGTACGGCAAGTCCCAGAAAACAGACCTCGTCTTCCATACCTTAAGCAGCGGCTCCGGCGCCTTTCGCTTCTTTCCCGGCGGTGGGCACTCTTTCCAATTTTTCAATAGCTCGTCTATTTGCTCGCCGCTTCTCTATGTGTTGTTTATGATCTTGCATGCTCTCGTTATTAGAAGAGGCTCTGGCCAAGTCGTTACTTGTAACTCCAAGAGGGAGTATTTATGCTCGATAGTGGGTTCATGCCTCCATTAAATCTGGGACAATGACAGAAAGTTCTAAGGTTGTGGATGTGTTGTTGCCACTAGGGATAAAACATCAATGCTATGTCTAAGGATGTATTTGTTGATTACATTACGCACCATACTTAATGCAATTGTCTGTTGTTTGCAACTTAATACCGGAGGGGGTTCGGATGATAACCTTGAAGGTGGACTTTTAGGCATAGATGCATGCTGGATAGCGGTCTATGTACTTTGTCTTAATGCCCAATTAAATCTCACACTACTCATCATAACATGTATGTGCATTGTCATGCCCTCTTTATTTGTCAATTGCCCAACTGTAATTTGTTCACCCAACATGCTTATTCTTATCGGAGAGACACCACTAGTGAGCTGTGGACCCCGGTCCATTTTTTTACATCAAATACAATCTACTGCAATACTCGTTCTACTATTTTCTGCAAACATCATCATCCACACTATACATCTAATCCTTTGTTACAAGCAAGAGTGAGATTCACAACCTCACTGTTAAGTTGGGGCAAAGTATTTTGGTTGTGTTGTGCAGGTTCCACGTTGGCGCCGGAATCCCTGGTGTTGCGCCGCACTACACTCCGCCACCATCAACCTTCAACGTGCTTCTTGACTCCTACTGGTTCGATAACCTTGGTTTCTTTCTGAGGGAAAACTTGCCGCTGTACGCATCACACCTTCCTCTTGGGGTTCCCAACGGACGTGTGCTTTACCGTCACAAGCAGCGGCCAGGGCAGGGCCCGCGCTGGCCTATGGGGGGCCCATGGCGGCCCTCCTCGGCTCCTCCTTTTGGCTGGCTCATTATTCTGGGAAAATAAGATCTTCGGTGTAATTTTCGTCAATTGTTGATCTCAGAAATATTGCATTCTGACGGTGCTTTTTCCAGCAGAATCCTGACTCCGGTGGATGATTCTCCAATAATCATGAAACATGCAAAATAGATGAAATAACATAAGTATCACCTCTAAATATGAAATATATCAATGAATAACAGTAAATTATGATATAAAATAGTGATGCAAAATGGACGTATCAACTCCCCCCAAGCTTAGACTTCGCTTGTCCCCAAGCGAAACCGAACTCATTAAACAAGACCACATGTTTATGTAGTGAAGAGTCGATAAATAAAATACGGACAAGAAGCATGATATCAATTCACACAAGTCATTCTAGTGAACAACTTCCTCATATAATTCAACTTGAAACAAGTAGAAGGAAATCACAAATAAAGGTGCATAGGAAATCATAATTGGTGATGGCAAACTTCGTTCTTGATCAGAGAACAATTAACAGATTGTACTTATCTATCGAGCAGCGCTCTTATATTAAAGCTTATAGCAAAACTTGCATACTCAATCATAATAATCTCCTCATAATCATTGATAACCTTCAAAGCTATATTCATTCGGATAAAACTTGTACTAAACTAGGAAGAGTAAAAGGCATGGTTAAGTAGATCACAATATAAATGGTTTGATCACAACAACTCAATTGCTTGCTTAAGATAGAGGAAAATGGGTTTACTGACTCAACATAAAGTAAAAGATAGGCCCTTCGCAGAGGGAAGCAGGGATTAAATCAAGCACCGAGGACGACGAGGATCATGTTGGTCTACCCCCAGGACGCACCTCGGCAGGCTCGCTGGAGTCGGTCACCGTGAGGGCTACAGCTCAGTCCATGTTGGCATTGCCAATCGACACGACGACTTTGACAGGGCTCACCGGGTCGCGCTACAACACTTAAAACTGATCGAACCTTTCGTGCAAGAGAACAAAAGCATGATCGAGCAGAATTACATCGATATGGGCCGGCCGAGGAAGATGGGAGACGTAACCAAAGAGCACAACTCCAGCTTCACACGTTGGTTCAAGCAAACTCAACTTGTTGAAGCACAGAGAAAAAGCCCTTCTACCGAAGATGAAAAACTCATATACACCATATCACAGGGCCCCGGGCATAACATAAGGACCTATCAGGGGTACGACATCAACGGTAACAGATTCTACACCGAGGAAAAGGACAAAAATAGTGAAAATCAAAACTCAGGAGTAACTATGTTGTCATACGCCGATGACGAGACTAATGTCAAGGAAAGATTTTTTGGAAGGATCGAGGAGATATGGGACCTCAATTACTGTGGAGAGACGGTGCCAATGTTTCGTGTGAGATGGGCCAAGAAGGTCAAAAAAGAAGGCCGATATTTTACAACCATGGTTATACCCAATGCAAAATCGAAGAACGCATCTGCAAAAAATGAGCCATGGGTACTCGGTAGCCAAGTTGACCAATGCTTCTTCATCACCGATCCGTCGAGGCCTAGCCGTGTTGTCGTGAGGAGGGGCAAGAGGAGCATCATAGGAATGCAAGGAGATGCCAACGAGGAAGACTTGGACAAGAACGGTGACCCAAAGATCGAAGAGGAATTCGACAGGCACTTCGACATGCCTACTACTAGTAAAGTAAGAAAGAAGACATCCCTACCCTCTAAAGGTTGTCCATTCACGCGAAGAAATCTCAAGGTGGCTGGCATAAAGTATTCAACCGCCAACAACCGAAAGGGCAAGAAGATTGAAGAGACGCTAGAGCTCGAAGCCGGGACGAAGAATATCTTTTTTTGGTCTAAGACATGTGTGTGAGTGTGTGTTAGACAAGTACATGCATGTGTGTGTGAGAGAAACAAGAATGTACATGTTTGTATGAGACAAGTAATTTATAATACTCTACTACTAAATAATGTTGTGTTATTTATTGAAATGTAAATAAAATATGAAAAAAAGGAAGAAAAATTGTGTGGCAGCCAGCGTTTGAACCTGGCTACTAATGGGCTAACATTGGCCTTAACCACTAGCTAGTGCTAAGTATCTGTCAGTACACAGCAGTATACCATTTTGTTTGCTAAGTGTCTTAATTCTGTGGCGCACCATCCATTAGGTGCGCCACAGAAAATTCTGTGGCGCATCTACAGGATGGTGCACCAAAGAATTAAGACACTTGGTGAAATAATCGACTCGAACCATTCTTCCCCATGTGTGTGAGTGTGTTAGACAAGTACATGCATGTGTGTGTGTGAGAGACAAGAACATGTTTGCATGAGACAAGTAATTTATAATTCTCTACAAATTCCTAAATAATGTTGTGTTATTTATTGAAATGTAACTATAATATGAAAAAAGGAAGAAAAATTGTGTGGAAGCCAGGGTTCGAACCTCGCTACTAATGGGCTAAAATTGGCCTTAATTAACCGTTGGGCTAGTGCTAAGTATCTGTCAGGACACAGCAGTAACCCATTTTGTTTTGCTAAGTGTCTTAATTCTGTGGCGCACCATCCTTTAGGTGCGCCACAGAATCCCTTAATTCTGTGGCGCATCTACAGGATGGTGCGCCACAGAATTAAGACACTTGGTGAAATATCGACTCGAACCTTTCTTCCCCACTCACAATAGCAGTACTTCTTCCCCGACAAGCCCTAGCGCGCAACCGCCACCGCCGAGCGCAACCGCCACCGCCCACCGAGCGAGCCAAGCTCACCGCCCCGAGCAGAGGAGGAGCCGAGCCCGAGCCGCCGCCACAGATCCAGGAGGAGGAGGAGGACGCGCAGCCCGAGCCGCCACCGCAGAGGAGGAGGAGGACAACGCCATCACCACCGCGCCCTGCCACCGCCGCCGTTCGGTGAGAGTCCCTCTCCCCCTCCCCACTCCCTTGTCCCCCTCCCCACAGTTGTCGTTCTCTTAGATCAAATGCTAGATCAGACAGAGTTGTAGATTTCGTAACTGTGTGTAGGATTCATGGTTTGTCCTCTTAGATGAAATACAAGATCATACAGAGACATAGATTTGTGCATAAAATTTACTGTAACTCTGTATAGATTAATGGTCAAGAAAAATGGAGGACTGTTCAGCCAACATGTCTATTGACTATTGCAATGCTCTTTCTCCCTCAAACTTTGCTGAAAGTTTGTACTCTTTAGCTGTACTGTCTTTCTAGTGATGAAATAGCAATTAGGATCAACATCAGTTCAATGCACATTTTGTGAACATATATTCATGTGCACCCATCATTGGGTTTGTAATTAGACTTGCGCACTTCAAACAGATCTAAAAAAAGCATGGCACTAGAAGGTGTTAATTTGGGCACACAAACAAACATATTGTGTACTGTCAAAAGATTGAAAAGATAGAAGATCAATCGATACAGATTTGTGAAGCTTGACCTATGTGTGTGCTTCATAGTGCAACCGATCACTTGTTAAATTCGTTCCAAGCTTTAACAGGTTCAGCAGAGGCTTATTAGTTCTGTAGTGTTGGTAATGGCAGTTGGCCGAACATGTATATTTAGATGTTCTATTCAGATACACTTTATATTCATACTTTCAACAGAGAAACGCGACAGTTTGAATAACAAAATCCATCATGTATGTATCATGTTGAACTGTTATTTTTTTCGTTCTAGAAGCATTTTTATGGGACAAACTGGTGACCTCATAGCTGATGTTACAAATGCTCTTGGAGACTCTACTACTCCTTTCTGACTGGCTCATTCTTAGTGAACCAACCACACTGTTGACATCATAATTGAATGGAATCTGCTCAAGGGAAACTAAACCAAATAGAAGTAGTTGATTTCCCTGCCTGAGATAAGCATATCACAACTCTCTTTTTTACTGACTAAAATTTGATTAGCTATTGGTTTCAAGATAAGAATGCAACTAGTTCATGAAATGCTACTGTTTGAATTCATTTATTAAATGATCATGCTCATGCTCATGCTCATTATCTTGTATATGCTTGTTTGAATTCATTTATGCTTGTTTATACATTATATATGAAGTGAATATGCTAGATAGAAAATATGAAGCTCCATTTGATAGAAGCAGATATTGCATTTATTTGTGCTGATATGAAGCAGATAGAAATTGTTCTCTATTAATGGAAATGAATAAGGTTCTCTGGTTTGAAGTGCTAGCTTTCATAATGTTTTTAATGTACTCTGGTTTTTGTAGTGCTCCAGATTGTGTAGTGCTCCAGGTTGTAGTGCTCCAGGTTGTAGTGCTCCAGGTTGTGGTGAAATAGATGCTCCAGGTTGTGGTGAAATAGATGCTCCAGGTTGTGCTCCAGGTTGTAGTGCTCTAGGTTGTGCTCCAGGTTGTAGTGCTCCAGGTTGTACTCCAGGTTGTAGTGCTCCAGGTTTATGTTGGCTTTTGTTTGATGTATTGTAGATGGGCAACTTTGTATGGTGGATATATGGTGGATATGTTGGATATATGGTGTATATGGTGGATATTTTTGCAGGGATTTCATTGAGTTGCCCATTTCTCCCAAGCGTTGATTAACTTCCATTTCGGTTGAGAAATGGGCACTCCTACGTACAAAAATTAGCAAAGGTCATGCCGAATTTTTTGGTTGACTTTTGTACTAACTTTTTGCCTCTTTTTAATGAAGTGTAAATAAACATGTCGGGCAGCACTTCTAAGCCCAGGAGCCAGGACGAAGAAGCGAGAGAGGCCAACAAGGACTTCTGGTTGGGCTACGAGCGGCCCCGGAAGGCCGCCGCCGAGTCGACCGGCGATGAGGAAGAGGGCCGGGACGCCGCCTCCGAGGGAGAGGGCCGGGGGGCCGCCGACGACACCAACGAGGGCCGGGACGCCGCCTCCGAGGGAGAGGGCCGGGGAGCCGCCGCCGACACCGGCGACGAGGACGATACCTGGGACGACGCCGCCGAGACCGATGAAGAGACTGGTGAAGAGAAAGCGGCCAACCGCACGGAAGGTGATAGCGGCGGCAACCCTCAGGGAGGGTAAGAAGAAGAGGACGGCGAGGAGGCCAAGGAGGGATCGGAGGCCGCAAGTGCTCGCCAACGTCACCGATGCTTTCACGGTAGTCTCCGAAAGTGGCCTACCGATCGAGCCTTCGTGGGTTGCCAAAGGGTACGGCATGCAACTAGGGTGCATCGTCCGTGAAACCGTGCCGATCCTAACTCAGGACCTCAGAAGCAAGGAGAACGAGGCTATCGCCCAATCCCTCCTCCAGAAGCTTCACCAACGATACACGTTCCCGGAGCCGTTCAATAAGAAGGTGGACTCTTTAGCTCTCATGAAGATGAGCATCGCCTTGAGCAGCTGGAAGAACCGGCTGAAGAACAAGATCGAGGCTGGTGAAAGATGGGAGAGGAAAAGTAGCAAAGACCCATCGCTCTCCTTAGAAGACTTTAATGCATTCAAGTCTTACTTAGAGACTGACACTGTTAGAAAATGGACCGCCTGGGGGAAGAAAATGCGGGATTTGAACTTAGGGACCCACCATTGCGGAAGCGGCAGTTACCGAGGAAAACAGCCCACTTGGGACAAGGAGGATGCCGAGATGGTACGTCTGGGGAAAGAAAACCCCTGGCACAAAATCGAGGATGTACAGGCTAGGAACTTTGTCCGGTCCCGCTACTACTTAGACTGGAAGACGGGGGAATTTATTACGGATCACAAAGACGTGGAGAATTTCGAGAAGTACCTGGTATGGATAGTCTATATTATTTCGCTCATCTCATTAGGAAATAAAGCCAAATGGGCTAACCTTAAGTTCCTTTGTCTAAAGGATGATGAGTTGAAGGCTAGTTGTACGGCTGGCCCGTCGTCCCAGGGGTCGACGGAACCGTGGGACATGCCTTTCAACAGGGCGATGAACAAATACAAGGAGAGGGAGCTGGACAAGCCACCGACGTCGGGTGGCCGTGTGTCCGGCTTTGGCACAAGTATGAAGCTATCCGAGTACTATAGATCGGATGCCAAGACGAGAAAGCTGGAGAGGAGGTCGTCGGCTAAGGATAAATCCGAGGTTCAGGAGCTGAAGAAGAAGGTGGAGTCACTAGAGAAGCTGGTGGCCGAAAAGCATGTGGAGAACACGGAGATGATGAACAAGTTATTGGACGAGAAGATCCGGCAGATCATCCCCCCTGGGTTGATGGAGGGGTTAGCTGCTTGGAATGCGGGAGGTCAAGTGGGGCCGATACATGTGCCCAGCATCAGGGCAAAGAACTACAGCTTCCACGTGTCGCCGACGGTGCCGCTCCACCGACGCCGGCCGGGCTCCACCGACGCTGCCGCTCCACCCGACGCCGCAGCTCCAACCGCGCCGCAGCTCCAACTGGTCGCATCGACGCCCCCAACCGCCGCCCTGTATCGACGTGCCGAGATCGACGCCATCCAGAAGGTAAACTCATTAGTTACTCCTTCGTGTCATCTTCTTTAACTATATATGCCTTTTGACTGCCATCTCACGATGCCCAACATGGCGCCCTCACTCAGGATGAACCATTGCATCTTAAACGGTGGAGATCGGCGGCAAGTTGGTGGAAGTTGCGGCATCATCATGGCCTTCGTATGTCAATGTATTGGCGGAAAACGTGGTGAAGGTCAAGTTGGTAATGGTAGTGCTGGTGTACCGCTACGCCATCCCCCCCTTTCAACCTCCGGGCATAGACGAGGGCGACGTTTTGTCCCTTGGGGATTGCACCTCATGGCTTATGAAATGGCCGAAGAACCAGATTCGTCTGGGGGGTCTTCCGAGTGCTAAGAAAAGCACCGACGCCACCTCCCCTATCATCCGGCCCAAGATCGCCAGCGCCGATGACACCCTTAAGGAAACGGCGGTCGCCGCCCCCACTACCCTGAAGGAACCGGCGGTCGCCGCCGCCACCCGGAAGGAACCGACGATCGCCACCACCACCACACGCCACAAACAGTTGTTGGTAGCGCTACCGGAACGACCGTCGACCAGACGCAAGGTACGCCAAGCGGCGGCATCGCAACGGCCACCACCTAAGGTCCAGGACATGGCGCCACTTGATGGCAATGATGTAGATGATGATGATGACACCGATGCCTACATCAACACTGGCGCCTGCAGCCAAGATATGTACATGCCTCCTATGGGTGAACAAGCCTTCCGCGCTCACGGCGATCATCTTGGCCGTCCCACTACAGTCACGACGCAGCGCCTGGTCTTCACGGGTTTTTCTCAAGACACTCCTCCGGAGGATGACAATCCAGCTAAAGTCAAGCCTACTACCGTTTTCAGCCCTAACACGCTGCGTAAGACGATCATCGGGGAGCCACCCAAATCAACCCCAGCAACCTCAGAAGCACCAAAGCAACCCCAGCAGCACCCGAAGCACCACCATCAGCACCACCAGCACCCCCAGTAGGTCAGGTGAAGAAGGCAAGGAAGAGAGGAGCCAAGAAGGGCGCATCTTCGAGCCAGCCTGCTCCTAAGAGGATCCGGGCCGACGACATGGTACCACCGACACCGGATGGCTTGCCCCGGTGTCATGAAGCTGGTAAACCGATACTGCCTCCGGACATGGAACACCTCGCAAGTGGACCAATGCTCCCTTTGCAGCACTCTATTAATTATCTAGAGAGCGCCCTTCTTAAAGAAAAGGATCCAAATTACCTGGTGTTCTCGGTCAAGGTGCCGTCCGACCAGAACTTCGTCCATGAAGACCCCGCGGATATCTTCTTCATAGCGTTCGAGGACATCTTCAATCTATTTCACTCGAAACGGCTCGACTATAACTTGGTCCGCCTATACGCGATCAATTTTCAGATGAAGATCAACATAGAGAGACCCCGCCACATCGCGGTAGCGGATCCCTACTACATGCGCGATAGCCAGCTCCAGGATGGATCAAGGACACGGACCAAGGCGGTGCGGTACCTCCAGAACTTCATGCTCATGTACAAAGACACCATTCTTTTGCCTGTCTTTCTCGAGTAAGTACACATCCGCTCACGGTCGTCGTAACTTATGCTTTCTTATATATTTCTTCCATTGCTGATCATTTCCAACATTCCATTTCAATTACATGTGTTGAGCAGGGACAAATACTGCACACTCATCATCCTAGATCCAAAGTGTTCACTAGCCCAGTATTTCGACTCGTCGAGTACGACGACGAAGAAAGACTACAAGAGAATAAGAGGTGTTCTCGATGAGGCTATCCTTGGCTACTCCAAAAATGGAGGCACCTTCGACAAGAATGGGCAATATATCAGGCCGGACACTAAAAAGCTCAGGTTCAAGAACGTGATCGCCTTCCCTTGTATCAAGCAGCCAGCTGGCAGCATTAAGGAGGCCTTCTATGTCCTCCATCACCTTAAAGGTTTGTCGAGGATGCAGAGATGATGTCTCTGCCACCTAGTAAGCGAGATCCCATTAAAATGTCGAGGCAGATCAATGATGATGATCTTAGAGAAGACTTCCATCGCATCCAAGTAAAGCTCTCGGAAATTATCTTACAAGATGTATCCAACGCATCGGGGCTCTTACACCAACTCAGAGGGTTTTCTAAGAGGGATATCGAAGAACGCCTACATAAGCAGGGTGATGGAAGGACGTGGACGACGAAGGACTTGTACAAGCCGTTCCCGGAGCCGCTCAAGAAGACATCTCGTTGACCGAGGCCGGTGTGCCTAGCATTACTTTGAATCGATGGACAATTTGTACCGTGTTGTAAACTAAACTTGCTTAATTTGCTCGAAACGGTGGTCGCCGTTGTTGGACTTCAATTACTATTGTAGTCGTTATCGTTGAACCATATTACTTATGTGATACCGATGTTATATGTCTTTTAGGTTTATTATTATTTCCTTGCTTTAATTCTTGTGAATATGTATGCATGTGAACCCTCTAACTCTTTCCATTGCGTTATATACTAATATGCATTGTGTCACTACAGATGACGTACTACGTCGTGTTTGAGGGGGGTTCCAGGAGTGTACGAGGAGTGGGAGGAGTGCAAGAAACAGGTGCACAAGTTCAGCGGCAACTTCTACAAAGGGTACCCGACTAGACACGAGGCGGTTGCCAAGTGGAGGAAGCACCAAGCGCAAGAGAAGATGAAGACCTTCCTTGTGCTCTCGCTCTTGCTCACCATCGTCGCTGTGGTACTCTATTTCATCCTAGTGTAGGCGGCGGCCGGTGTCACTTCATTTGTATCTAGAGATGATGAACTTAATTAATTTGCATACATTATGAGTTGTATGGAGCTATATGTATAACTCGATCGGGCTCTAAGTTATGTGATGATGATCTGATGATTATATATGTCCATATTATATCTATCTATATTATATCAGTATATAACCTGTATACGGTGTATAAAACAAGTATAAAACCTGTATAATACACCAGGGAGCACAAAATCGAGTATACATGTAGATTGTTCTGTGGCGCACCTATTTCTGTGGCGCAGCTATATCACATGCGCCACAGAACTACTTATTTCTATGGCGCACCAGTCACAGTGTGCCACAGAAACCTTAATTCTGTGGCGCACGGCCAGGTGCGCCACAGAAACCTTATTTTTGTGGCGACGTTTCTGTGGCGCACCTCCCATGCGCCACAGAATCTCATTTCCGTGCGCCACTGATGAGGCTTTTCCTACTAGTGGTAGTATCCAAAAAAGAACCTGTTTCAGCGAGAGAATCAATAAGGAATAAAAGGCAGTAAGAACAAAATACAGCATGACCACGTTTACGGAGCGTACTCGTCATATCCAATCTAGCGTCGTTCATAAGTTGAAGTAGAAAATTTTCTCGGTAAGTAGCTTCAGCAGCCTCAGCAACCGCAGTCTCCTTCAACGCCATGGCCTCCCGAACTTGCTGAACAGCCAGTTTTTCATTTTCAGATGATCTCCGAGATTGTTCCATTATAACGAGAGCTTGTTTTTTCACCGACTGCAGTTGTTGACGAAGCTCGTCTAAGTCTTCATTCTGTGCAGCACTCGACGAACCTCCAAAAAACTCGTCAGCGAAGGACCTTTTCGAGTAAGATGTAGCAGGCAAAGCAGCCGAGGGAGGCACCACAGTATAGTTGTCAAAAATTAACTGGAGAGAAATACTTTGATATGAATAACTCGGCAACATAGCTTTTCATTAATAAAGGTCAGATATTTACATGGCTATTACAAAGGAGGGTTCCTACTGAACTAGTGGGATAGTTGTCGCCAAAGCTATTATGGCGACAACATCAAAAGAAAAACAAAACAAAAGAAGAGGCAAGGTGGTCTACTTGACCTCCGGCCTCGATTAACTAGGAGCTGGAGTTGGCTTGCATCCAAGGAAGGCAAGGATTTTCTTCGAGTGTGGCTTGGCAGCCTTAATCAAAGACTGCCACTTCTTCGTCTCCATCTCCTTGACATCGCCAACTTTAGCCCAGTCGACATCTTGCTGGCTGTCAGCAACCAAGGCAATGGTGCCTTCAACACCAATCTTCAGGCCTTCTTGTCGAAGATTGAGCCCAAGATCTTCTTTAGAATTGAAGCACTTGGCGAGAGCAGTAAAAGTCTCGGGTTCTTCTTTCTTCATGAAGAAGTACGGAAAAAGCCGTGATAGACCTGACCTGGCGTCAGCAAGGCCTTGGCGTGCCTCATCTCCATGAATCTCAAGGAGTGAGAGCGCGTCGAGGAGGCGATCACCTTCAGGATTTTCTAGATCATAATCTTGGTGTGTCCTCCCTAAATAAGCAAAAGGAAGCTTGTCAAAAAAGTGCGTCAGGAAGAATATGATCACCAGAAAAAATAGCAATGGTTTGAACTACTCACTCACAAAATATCGACTCTGCGACTCCAATCGAGTGAAGATTTCATCTTCACGAGCAGATTGCTGAGCTATGTTGTCACTTAGAGAAGTTTCCGCATCGTGAAGTATTTTTCAAAGATCTTCAATAACGGCGGCATTTGACTCAGCTTTCTTGCGAGCTCTTTCGCTTTGCTCAAATTTAAGAGCAAGAGCATCAGCGCGTTTGCTGGCTTCCGCAAGATTGGCTGGTAAAACAATCGACAGTAACAAATGTCATGATAAAAAATGATGGGGAGGTCATTCACCAGAAGAAGCAGAAAAAAATAGTACCTTCAAGCTTTTTAGCATGGTCATGGTACCCGACGAATTGGGTACCGAGACGGATAAACTCCTTCATCAAAGGCTGCAAAGAAAAATAGAGAAAGAAAAATCAATATAGGAAGCGAAAAGTTTGACAACAACAAGCAAAGGAGAAGTAAAGAACAAAGGAGAGTCGAAAGCATTGAAATATTCGGAACATAGAAGAAGAAGTGAAAAACTTACATCATCCATTGAAGGAGTCGTGGAACTACCAATTAGCAAGGTAGGCTCCTTGCCTGGCTCGACCCTAGCTCTCTTTGGCGAAGAGGCACGGGGGCTCGCAACTGGAGTTGGACGCTCGATGTCTTGCTGAGGAGGCGAGGTTTCATCCCCATCAGGCTGGGCTTCAGAGACAACTAAAGTACGCGACGTACTCGTTCGAGCAGTCGCGTCAATAGGTGGATTTTCATCCTCGTCACCACTACAATAAAAAGGCGACAATATAAGAGACAACATAGACAAAATATCGAGAGCAAAAAACAAAGAACAGTAAGAACTTACGAGCTGACAAGGGCATCTTCGTAAGGGTTGAAAGTTGTCCTTTCAGTTGGAAGAACTTCTTTGGCAGGAGATGCGCCTGCTTTGGAGGTGCCAGAATCGGCAACTTCGTCCCTTTTTCACTTGTTCCTTGGAGAAACAACGGAGGGAAGGGAGTGTGTCGATGCGGTAGCCTCGGATTCAACTTCTTTTTCAGAGGAAGCCGCGGATTTTGGAGAACCCGCGACTTCACTCTCAGGGCGAGAAGTACCCTGGTTGTCGTCGGTGACAACAGTCCTTTCTTCGACTTCTCCACCTTCAGGAAGAGGAGGAAGAGAATCTAGAACTGGGTGGTTCTACAAAGAAAAGGAGTGTCGACAAGAAGTTACGCAAGGGATGCCAGCAAAATAGTAGTCGACAAATATTAAAAAATCGAGAGGACAAAATAGTAGTCGAGGGAAAAATTACCTCGGGGAGGGCGTTGGTGCCACTATATGGCTCCACGCGGCAAGAGGTTGGAATAGCATCCTTCTTGCTGAGCGATGAAATTCTTCCGATCAGTTTCTCCAAGTCCTTCACAGTAAGGTCTTTGGAGAGCCTGTCGACGTCTTCTTCACCAGCATACATCCAAAGGGGATTTTTGCGAGCTTGTAAAGGCTGCACTCTAATCCTAAGGAAGTAGGTTGTGATCTGGATACCCGACAATTCCTTGCGGCGGGTGTTCTGAAGCTCATGGATACGGGACATCAGTGACTCTGTCTCCGTTTTTTCTTCTTCGGTGGCTTCAGCGTCCCAGGATCGGCGGCGAAGAATCTTGGCACCTCCATCGAAAGGAGCTATGTTGTACTCCACCGAGTCGGAGCTTTCTTCGTGCACATAGAGCCACCTTTTGCGCCACCCTTGGACGGAGTCAGGGAATTTGACGTCAAAATACTCGACGTTAGGGCGAACACAAATGACAACGCCGCCTATGTTGTAGGCGATGTTGTGGGAGCCGTAGTGGCAGAGACAGAAGATGCGCTTCCATAGAGCCCAATTAGGATGGACTCCGAGGAAGCACTCACAGAGGATAATGAAAATCGAGACGTGGAGGATAGAATTGGGAGTCAACTAGTGCAGCTGCAACCCGTAAACAAAGAGGAGACCGAGAAGGAAATCATGAATGGGGGTAGAGAGGCCGCGGATAGGGTGGTCAATGAAACTGACCCGATACTCGATAGGAGGCGATGGATAGCTTTCTTCCTTGGGGAAGCGCAGCGCGTCCTTCTTCTTCGTGAACCCAAGCTTCTTCAGCAGGTTCAGGTCTTGGTTGGAGATCTTGGATCTCTCCCACTCCAGATCTTCTGCCGCTACCTTTGGCTCGGGGGTGTTGTGCCTACTGAGCCGTGCACGCGGTGGCATCAACAATGGCATAGGCGAAAAGTGCGAGTGTGGCTGAGCTCAAGAAGTGTTGGGCGCAATGGGGGATTTTTGCAAAGGAGAGCAGAGGTGCGGCACGAGCGAAAGGGTGAACGGAGGAAGAAGATGACCTTAAATAGAGAATCGGCGAATCGATGCACCGTTGGATGGAAAAATTGTGAGATGGATGCTGTACACGTGGATAAGGGGTAAAACCGTATTTTCACTGTGAAGGAAAGGAACATGCGCTACAGTACGTGCGCTGAGAAAAGTGGAGGACGTGTGTCCCCCACTTGCACGATGTGTCAACTTGATAAGGATTTTGGGCCCGCAAGACAGAGAGAGAGCAGTACTCGCGTCTTCCCGATACAGTGATCGTGGCTATCGTTAGTGATGATGTCACCTTGCCAAGAGAAAATCTCGGCTGTGAAGATTAATAAAAGTGGCGGCATCAGAAGATTATTGATTATCTCGAGAACCTTTGATCAAATACATGTTTTTGATCAAATGCTCGGGGGCTACTTTGTAAAAAACAAAAACTCGAGTATGACAAAATAGAAATGGCGAGAGCGTATGATCAAAAGCAAGCATTTGTTCATAGCCTCGGGGGCTACTCCCATCGGGAGCGCTGATCGCGCACCCGATAGGTATGAAAAGCTCGAGAAAGAATCACAATATAGCGACATAAGGCGTTATAGTCTTGAGCCTACAACCAAGCACAAGTCCTTGGCTGTAGCCTCGGGGGCTACTCCCATCGGGAATGCTGTTCGCGTGCCCGATGAAATTATAAAAAGAAGTGAGCATATTTCGAGTTATACAAATAACTCTACATATACTCCCATCGGGAAGGCAAGATAAGTCATCCGTTGACTCAATAAAATGTGCTATTCCAACAGCCAAAAAAGCACTCGACAATATATTCTTAGAGCGCAAAAATCGCGAATAATCTCTGAATGCTGCAAAATTCTGCGAAGGTAAGACCCCGGATCCGTTCTGAGCGGCGTGGCACTGTCTCTGACGTCATTTGCTACTTTTTCGTATCAACGATACGAAGAAAATCCTAACGCGTTAGGTACCCGATAAAACATGACGGGACTCGACATGGTAAGACCTTAAGCGCACCTATCGAAGTTAACACCAGTATCCCGAGATCATGTCCGGGGACGTGATCTTGAAGTAGCTTTTTGCGGATTGCCACTAGAGCAATTTAACTAGTACCTGATCCATCAGATGAACTAGCCCCAACTACCATTATCCATGTACAATATATAATTGCGTATCTAAAGATATGTGATAAATTCAACAGAGTTATTGAATGACTAAAGTTGGAGATTTTCCCTGATTCTTCGATTCAAGCAAAATCTCGGGGGCTACTGACATAGGCATCCCCAATGGGCCTGCCAAAGATGGTACCCGGGGTTTACTGAAAGCCCACAACTCGATGAATATAAAGTTCAGAAGCCCAAGTTAGTACTAAGGAAAGCTAGAGTTGTATTAGGAAATACATACTTGTAATCTTACGGGATGAGGTAGAAACCCTCCCGGACTCTGTAAACTTGTGTATTACGAATCCCTCGGCTCTGCCTCCTATATAAGGGGGAGTCGAGGGACAAAGAGAGGATCGATTTATTGTTTCACGCAACCCTAGTTTTCATATCGTCGAGCACTTTTCGGCTGAAACCTTCGAGATCTACTTGCCCTTTACTTCCGACTAAAACCCTAGTCTACAATCTGTAGGCATTGATAAGTTAATCCCTTGTCACTTCGTGCTTCGCAATTTCTGGTGGGGTAGTAAGCATGGACAGAGGAAACCGTGTTGAGTCTCATGGGATACATTGACAATGCCTAAGTTTATGGGTAGCCTCTGAAAGTGCATGGAGCCCCATGTGTGGTTTTAGTAATTAATGACAATCCGTATGGACTAATGTTTGCATTGAGTTATATTTGTAGGAGTTGTCCATAGGCAATGCTTGAACCATATGTTGGCTTCAAGGTTTCAATAAGAAGAAATTGATGTAGGATATCAAGTATCAAGTATGTCTTGAAGATGAAGATGAAGTGAGCCCTCAAGTTACTTCAAGACATCAACATGATGAAGAATGAAGAAATGAAGTGCAAGTTCAAGATGAGCCAACTCGAATAGATCATATGCTTGAAGCTTGCCATCCATATGGTGATCATGAGTATGTGAAGATGCACCAAAAAAGTAGCTCTCCCATAGTGGAATATGGGGAGCATTTCGCATGACTTCATCAAGCAAGCACAATCAAGAAAGGTGTTCCATCTTGTTACGGTCAAGACCATCATCATCAAGGCGCAAGGTTAAGGTTTGATCTTGATAGGGTTTTTTTCTTACCGGTCTCATGGTGTAGTTGGAGACCGGTTTATAGTTTAGTTGTCGTACTATCAAGTGGGCTCTCAAGTGAGTAACTCGATCGTATCATTCGGAGAGAGCTCAAACCTTTGCATCCTTGCATAATCTTTCTTCGTTGTTATTTGTATCTTATCCATGTGGTGATTTATAGCTTGTGGTTATCCCCATAGCAAGCTCTAGTTCATCGAAAACGGATTCCGCATGAATCACTTGTTGCATTTTCGATATTGGAGTTTTTCTCGGTTTTTCGTATTGAGAGGTTTCGTTCTAAAATAAATAGAAAAACCTACCCCAATTGTTCTTAAGATTTTAACTCTTTGTGGGGTAGCCTTTGTCATCCTCTTTACAATAAAATTGGTTTCACCTAAATCCAAGTCTCCTATCTCAAGTTGTTGCATTTTCCATATTGGAGGTTTTATCGGTTTGCCTTTTACAGATAGGTAAAACCTTTATTCATTTGTTTCTACCATTCTTTGCTGGACTATGATTTTTCTATGCATATTGTTGTAGATCTCGTTGTTGTGATTTCAACGAGCCCAAGATCATCGAAATCGGAGTCTGGATGCAAAAGTTCTTAAGGTTTTCGTATCGGGTGTTTGGGTAAAAATAGGGGGGCCGGAACTGCCGTCGGGAACACACCGGCACTGCCGTCGATCCGACACTGCCGGTGGAAAAAGGCCAGCACTGCTGGCCACCCCGGCACTGCCGGTGGAACAAGGCCGGCACTGCCGTCCTGTCGCGATTTTGGCCCCAACGGGCAGAAATCTAAGACCCCTATTTAAGGCCTTCTTCCTCCTCTGTCTCCCTACTTCTTCTTCCTCATTTGGCTCTCCACCATTGTTGACCTTGAGAGCTTGCCACATCCCTCTACTCCTCCAATGATTCTTGAATCCTTTTGAGGGAAAAGGAAGAGGATATCTAGATCTACAATTCTACAAATCAAATCCATCTCTTTGTGAGTGGAACTCTCTAGATCTTGATCTTGGTGTTCTTTGTGAATTCCTTTGTTCTTCCTCTCTTATTCCCCCAATAGCTTTTGTAGCTTTGTTGGAATTTGAGAGAGAAGGACTTGATCATCTTTGTGGTGTTCTTGCCATTGCATTTTGTGCATCGGTTTGAGTTCTCCACGGTGATTCGTGGAGGTGAAAGCAAGAAAGTTGTTACTCTTGGGTTCTTGGAACCCTAGACGGATTCTAGGCCTTTGTGGCGATTTGTTGGGAGCCTCCAATTAAGTTGTGGATGTGTGCCCCAATCTTTGTGTAAGGCCCTGTTTCTGCCTCGAAGGAAATCCCTTAGTGGAACCGTGACCTAGGCCTTTCTGGCGAGGGTCACCGGAAAATAAGGTGAGGCGCCTTCGTGACGTTCGGTGTGTGGTGTGAGTACCGAATCTTGTGGTGAAGCCTTTGTGGCGTTGGTGTGCATCGAGCAACCACACCTCAAGGTGAGCCTCTTGTGGCGTTCGGGAGCACTAAGCCACCGCACCTCTCCAACGGAGATTAGCACTCGCAAGAGTGTGAACTTCGGGATAAATCTTCGTCTCCCGCGTGCCTCGGTTATCTCTATACCCGAGCTCTTTACTTATGCACTTTACCTTGTGATAGCCATCGTGCTTGAAGTTATATATATTGCTATCACATAGTTGCTTGTATTGCTTAGCATAAGTTGTTGGTGCACATTGGTGAACCATAGTATATAGGCTTTGGGCTTGACAAAGTAAACACTAGTTTTATTCCGCATTTGTTAAGCCCATCTCGTAAAAGTTTTAAATCGCCTATTCACCCCCCCCCCTCTAGGTGGCATCCGTGTCCTTTCAATTGGTATCAGAGCAAGGTCTCTCATTCTTAGGCTTCACCGCCTTGAGAGTAAATATGTCGGTTAGGGGATTAGCGCACAATGACTTGTTTATATTTGATGGCACAAATTATGATGTTTGGAAAATTTGCATGCTTACTCATTTTCGGGACATTGACCCTCATATGGAGAAAATTGTAGATATAGGTTTTTCTCCTCCTATGGATTCACAAAATCTATCTTTAGAGGATGAGAAAAATTTATATCTCAATTCTCAAGCTTATTATGTTCTTATGAATGCTTTGAGAGATGTAGGTCTTTTCCATACTTCCCTTTTTGGAGCACTCATGAGTTATGGACAAAGATTCAAGATAAATATGATGTGTCAAATATTATTGAGGATGATTGTATTGCTTCCACTTCCGGCCATGATGAGTTCTCGTCTTCATCCACTTCACCAAAGTGTGACAAGACACAAGGTAATGATATGGTGAGTGGTGATGAAAATTGCAATGTTGATATTGAGCTTACTATTGATGATTCTTCATCTCTATCTCATTGCAATGCTTCATCTATGGACATAAACACATCTAGCACTATAAATCATCTACATTCTTGTATTGATAGTCCTTGCATATCATGTGTGAGTTGCTTGAATAAATCTCATGATGATATGCTTGTTTTGTCTTGTGACCATGATAAAAATGCTTCTATTTCCTCTAGTTGTTGTGTGACTAACAATGTAGAGGAAACCAAAGATTCTATTGGTCAAGACAAGATCTTGAAAGGAGCCTCAAGTAACTCCTCATCTTTATCTCACGGTTCTCATATATGCCTTATGGCCAAGAGTTCCATGGTATCTCCTACCGTGGAATCTAATATTTCTCGTGGAGATAAGGATGAGGATGAATATGAAGAAGAGGATTGGGTTGTCTCTCTACGCGATAAGGGTAAGAATGTATTCAAGGTTCTTTGCAAAGATAAAATTGCTAGCACTCACTTCTTTGAAATCTTGACTACCGCTATTGAGAGCCAAAAATGTATTTGGTTGCGTGAGAACACCATTGATAAAATGGGTGCTCTTGAACATGAGTACGCCAATGATGTGGCATCCCTATAGGATGAACTTGAAGAAGAACAAACCACCAAGGAAGCTCTTGAGGAGACCTTTGCTCTAGAATTGTCTAGAGAAAAGGAAAACCATGATAGAGCTCTTGAGGTGGCAAAAGAACTAAAGCTAAAAAATTATAAGCTTGTGTTTGTTAATGCTAAACTCCTTGAGGATTTTGAGCAACTCAAAAAGGGCTCAAGGGTCATTGAGAGTGCGCTCACCAAACTCACCGAGTCGCATGAGCAACTTAAAGCTTCTTATCTAAAAGAGCATGCCAACTTGCCTTCTCCTATTGCTATTAATAATGATGCTTGTGCTACTAACTCTACTTCGTGTGAAGCATCTATCTTGAAGGAGAATGTTGAGCTAAGGGCTCAACTTGATTTGCTAACTACAAATTATGGGAAATTGGAAGAAAATCATGGAAAGCTTTCTAGCTCCCATGAGGATCTTCTAGCCCCTCATGATAGGCTAAAGTTAGCTCATGAGGCTATCATATCAAATTCAACACCTTGTGAGCCTCATGTGGTTACTAGCACTACTACTCAAAATGCTATATTGCCATGTGCTAGTCCTAGTAATTCATCCACTCATAGTATTGCTAAATCTTGTGATGAATTATTTTCCTTGCCTTGTTGCTCTAACAATGAAGGTTCTACTTCCTCTAGTACTTGTGTTGTTACTAACCATGTAGAGGAAATCAAAGAGCTCAAGGCCCAAGTCACTTCTTTGAAGAACGACTTGGTAAAGATTCATGAAGGGAAATGCAAACTTGACACGATGTTGAGTATGCAACAATCCCCCAATGACAAGAGTGGACTTGGATTCAAATCCAATAACAAGAACAAGTCCAAGAACAACAAGAATAAGAAGGGCCAAGTACAAGTCAAAGACCCGGCCAAGATTGTTTGCTTCAAGTGCAATATTGAAGGGCACCATGTTAGATCTTGCCCTTTGAAGAAGAAGCAAAAAGGGAAGGGTCCTCAAGCTCAAACTCATAATCAACCTCAAGTTGAAGAAATGCCACTTCCCAAGAATAAGCAAGCCAATGCTCCCATTATGGAGAAATCTAGTGAGAAGAAGGAGAAGAAAAGAACTTGCTACATATGCCGTGAGAAGGGTCACATCTCCTCCTTTTGCGCTATCGGTACCTCATCCAACTCTATCACCATTGATGATGTTTATTCTCTTCGTAAGGATGAGGGTGGCGATGTGTTTTCCAAATTTGTTGGTGCTCAAAGTGGTGTCAAGAAAACAACCATTTGGGTTGCCAAGCCTATTGTGACTAACCTCTTAGGACCCAACTTAGTTGGGGACCAACAATCCAAAACTTGATCAATAGGTGCTTGTTGGGGGGCATTAGTGACATAGGCATCCCCAATGGTCCTGCCGAAGATGGTACCCGGGGTTTATTGAAGGCCCACGACCCGAAGGATAAGAAGAATTCGGAAGCCCAACTTGTTAGGAAAGCTAGAGTTGTATTAGGAAAGAACACTTGTAATATTATGGGAGGAGTTGGAAACCTTCCCGAACTCTGTAACTTGTACATCAAGAATCCCTCGGCTCCACCTCCTATATAAGGGGGAGTCGAGGGACAAAGAAAGCATCGATTCATTGTCTCACAAACCCTAGTTTTCATATCGTCGAGTACTTTTCGGTGAAACCTTCGAGATCTACTTGTCCTCTACTTCTAACTAAACCCTAGTCTACAGTAGGCATTGACAAGTTGATACCTTGTCAATTGGCGCTGTCTGTGGGAATTAGAGGCGTCAAGGACCTGATCTCGATGGCACGTTCAAGATCGTCGACTTCGTCAACAGCAAGCAACGCGATGGATCGAGGTAAACATATCGCAACTGGTCTGTCGATTTTGTTCCTCACCCGCCCTCCCATTTGGATGCATATGTGTATCTGGAGGAGCCTATGGAGATGACGTTCGGAAGGTTCCACTTTCGCGTCGAGAAGGAGGGAGCGTATCGTCTCGAAATTCCGATCTCATCGGGATTATCGGCGGTCGATTCCGACTCTTCGAACTCCACATCATCAATCGAGTCAGGCGAAGAGGAGACTTCATCGCCACGCTTCATCAGCACCAGGGCAAGCGAAAAGCTCTCCAAGATCTTCAGCGACATGTCCTTCGAGTCATCTGCGGACTCTTATATAAGCGATGACTCGAGCAGCGTCGACAGCTTCAGCTTCATCGACAAATCCACCACTGTGGGCAAGGTCTTCACCAATCTCTATGATGGTGTCACCAAACCTAGCAAAGATCTGAATTCAAAATATCATCAGATTTATGCCATCGAAGAGCCAAGCCGCGATCAGGAGGAAACATCGGAGGCTCTCGATGATTTGGGAAATCCATATGTCGATCCCTCTAACCTAAGGCGAGGTTTAGGCAATAAATATGTCGGGCCTACACCACGCGTTAGAGTTCAACTTCCACAAGCAGCATGGGATAGAGCTGCGAGAGCTATGGATGGTTCAGAACCAATGGCCACAACAGCCACGCCAGAAGAGTTGCAAGCATATCAATATAGGCTCGCGAGCTGCAAGGGAATTGGAAAAACAGACAACAGCTCTGAATAGAAGAAAGGAGGCAGCCTCCGCATCAAGTAGGCGAAGGGCAGAACTAAGTCGACAATCAGGAACTTCGGGAGATAGCCATAGAGAAGCTCGAAATAGAGCAAGATCAAGGCTGCAATACATACCTGAAGGAGAAAGAGAGCACTTGGTTCAAAACCTCGACATGTCTTTTATGTCGATAGACACGAGAGGAAACATTATCCCCAAAACACCGGAAGCTGGGTATATGGCGACACAAGCCTTTATCCTCGCGTCTAGACCACCTCCTGGAGACCCAAGGGAAGCATTATACAACATGGCCATGGCAGGCGTTGGGGCCATGGGAACAGCGTTTGCATCAGCACCTCCCGAAGGTTCAGCAAGGAAAAATAGTCCACGACCTGCGGCAGCAACGACAGTTCCCGAAAGAACAGGTGGAGCAAGAGACATAGCAGCGCAAGCAAGGGTGGACAGAGCACGACAAAATAGAAGGGAACATCGGCACTCCCCAGAAGTAGATGAAGAGGATATGTGCGGGTTGCCGTGCTTCACAAGGAGGGTCCGAAAAACCCGAGTCCCTTTGTAACATCCCAAATTTTCAATAAAAAGAAAGTTAGAAGAATTCCAGAGAGCAAATTTTCAAACCAACAAAACACTTTTTAAATTGCATGTAGTGCCATGCATAGGACTTGTGCATTTGAGTGATATGCCATGATGTTTGTTATTATGTGTATGTGCTATACTCTAAAACCCTGAAGTGATCATGTGAAGATCACCAATCAAATAAATCAAAAAGAGAAAGAAAAATCAAATAAAAGAAAAACCCTAAAACCCTCACATATGGCTTATGCCATTTTTATAAATTTTGACCCCAGACCAATTTGGTCTTCACCATTAGTTGAAAAATGTTACTAAACACTTATTACAACTTTTGGAATCAAAGAAACACAAATCAAATGAATTTCAAACTCAAAGTGTGATCACATGTGATAATGGTCAAATCTGCCAATTATAGTCTGATCACTACTTTGAGCCCTTGCAATTCAAAATTTTCAAACTAAACCTTGCTAACTCTTTGTACCTAATCCAAGACAACATCAAGGTGAACACTTTTTGTAAAGATCACCATGCCAAATTCTTTCTAGATCAAATGCCATGCTCCTCCAAAGTTGCAACATTTTATTAAGTGGAACATTCTCCCACTTAGTGATTTTTGCAATTCTTTGATTTTAACAATTCCACCACCACCTCTCATCATCTCTGGTCAAATACAACTCAACCATACACACACAATTCAAATCTTTCCACCTTTTGACTTCACTCATATTTGGCTAAATTTGCATTTTCCAAATTTGGAACTATTTGACACTATGTCAAATAGTGATCTACACTACCCTAATCTACCCCAAACCTATCCTACATGTTCCCTGGTTCCCTCTCTCTCTTAACCAGCATAGAACCCTAGGAGAGGAGCTAGCAAACCATGGGCATGGCCATGCCGACCATGTGCCACATGTCGAGCCACCCCTCTCCTTCTTCTTCTCCAGCCACGGCCACCATGCCCAAACGCACCACCTCGCCTCCCTAGCACCGCCTAGCATCGCCATTGCCACGGACAACGCCGACCATCGCCGGAAATCGCGCGCCCAGATCGTCCCAGGATGTCGTTGGCGTTGCACGTGCGCACGCCGCGGGCACCACTGGACGCGTGCCGCGCCTTCGCCTCGAGCACGCCCTGGACCACCTCGCCACGAGTTGAGCATCACCGCACACGCACGAAGCCACCAGACACGCTCTCGACCGTGACCCGTGACCGCCGCCGCCGGAGACGAAGACGAAACCCCGCCGCGGACGCCGCCAGACAAGGAAACAATGCGACCGCGTTAGGCACCGCCTACCCTACCTGTCGCCACCCAGAGGAACGCCGTGACGTCGTGAACACCACCGCGCCCTCGCCTAGCTCGATAGCTTGCCGGAGGAGCCGCGCCATTGTCGACCTCGCCACTGCCCCGCAACCCTCTCTCGATTCTATAAATAGAGGACTCCCTGGATGAAGCTGAGCACACCAACCTCTTCTCCTCCCATCCCTGCCTCTCCACGACCAAACCACACACCCAATCGTCGCCGGAGCTGCCCCAATTTGAAGATCGGAGCCGCCAGTACCCGGAGGTCGCCGCCGTCGATTGGAGCCGCCCCAGGACGCGCCGCTTGTACCAGGAGCTTCGCCGTCGTCGACATCGTCATCGAGCATACTGCCCACCCTTGCTGGAGCCTCGGTGAGCGCTCCGACCCCCTAGGATCGCCGGCGAAGCCACGGCATCTCGTCGGAGACGACGATGCACGTGCGCCGTCCGATTCGCTTCTAATCCAACGCCCCTGTTAAAACATACCGTTTCGGGTTTATTGACCCGCTGACGCGTGGACCCCACACTGTCAGGCGGCCCGCTGCACTGGACACACTGCTGGGCCGGCCCATTTCCTCTTCCACCGCGTAGCCCGTTAAATTTTCCCGCCAGGCCCTTTTAATTCAAATATGAATTTGCTGATTTAGTTCAAATTCCAAACTGGCTCCCACTTTCAATTTAATTTCCAGAAGATCTACTTGGCCAAATTTAGCAAATTTTATATGGTTGGAAAGCTAAGAAAAATATCTACATTATGCCACTGGCCCCACTTCAAGATCTGTTGTAGAATTAATCTGACAAAAAGAAGAAGGAAGGGACTTTTCCCTATTCAAATAATTATTAAAAATCAACCAAAATAGATATTAAGTTAATTCCAACTCCAATAGCTCAGATTTGACTTACACTAATTGTTTTTGCAAGAAAATGGTGTGGTCACTTTGCATGATCATGCCCTAGTTTAATTAATGGACAATATGGCTAGTTTATCTATGTGATATTGTCCAAAACTATTATGCAAATCATATGAAGTAGTTTACTTCATTTAAATCTTGTCCCAAATGAATTCATGTGATGTTTCGACCCCTGGCCAAACTCACTTATATGAATTACTTGGAGATTTAAATCATTTGTAGCATTATTAAATGGTATGAGGTGGTCTACCTTATTTAAATCATTTTCTCAAATAATGATAATGAATGTTTGACTTAGGTCAACATAAATTCATGCATGATTGTTTGAGAAATTAAATCTTAAGAAGATTTCAATGAGAGAAAATTATTTCTCAAAAACCCTATGGAAACTATAATTTACATATGAAATAAGAGGAAATTCTTTCGTCTCAAGCAACACAACCAATGCACCATAATTAGATTAATTGTGTGCTTAGAATTGTTTGTGTGAATATATGTGATATATGGAATAGCCATTGAATTAGTTGAGTGATTATACTCGTATTTAAATTTAGACGCTAGCACCGGAGAATACCCGGAAGAAGAAGGTTGCTACCAAGAGGAGGAGGAGGAGAACTTTGAGAACTACCAAGGCAAGCTAATATTCTTGCAAAGTGCAAAGCCCTTTGGGGCAAGGCACCATAGTCTTACCTTTTCTTACCATAAGCCTACCCCAAGTTTCTACTTTACAAGTTTTATCTGTTGTTTTCCAAGAGTTACTTTTATAGTTAACTTTGGTCAGAGTAAAAGAAGTTTACTATAGTAGTGAAGTAGTCTCAATCAAGCAAAGCAAGATAGCACCCCTCATGATTTAGAGCTAGTGCTAATGAATTAAAACTTGACTACTCTAGATGGGAACAATGTGACTTGAACTGAATTTTGAAACCTTGGAATGATGAAGCATTCCATTGATTGAGTTTTTGAAGGTGAATATGACAAAGAGAAGATGGTGATTTTTGATAAAAATGATATTGGTTTGAATGCGATACCTTCCCAATATTGAGTACCCCCACAATACCTGATTATGGGTAGGGCTTAACTGGAAGTTTATGCATGTTAGTATGGGTTCCCTCTGAACACACATCATAGGGGTTATGCTTGAGGCTGCCTCCGTTGTTGAGAAAAGAGGTGAATTGAGGTGAATTGTACAGTTGTTGGCGTCCGAAACCCACCGGCGAGCAACGGCTGGCAACACGTAGAGCCGGGAACAACTCAGAGCTGCAGCTGGCCCTGGTCCCTCAAGCGACGGCCCGCAAAGCCTCGGCACGCACGTCCGATGCTGGTGCAAGGGCGTGCCACCTGACCTATACCTGGTCAGGAAGGTGTTGATTTGCTTCGCTTAGTTTCCTGCATGGCATACACGTAAACATTAAATACGAGCCTCGATCGGCTCTCAGGTTGTCCTGTGAATCGGCTGAAGGAGCCGATCCACCCATGATTCGTATGAGGTCTACGATAACATGGTGGTCCTGCTTGATCAATATTAAGCTAAAACGACCTACGACGATTAGGGTTTTCACCACATAATCAGAACATCCTACACGTGATTGAGCCTGGCAGCCACGTAAGATGGTAATAAACCAACCCTAGACAAGGCCTAAAAACCAACATGAAGTTGATCCCCGGAACATCTTATCTAGGGCTAGCAAACTACAACCTACGTACTACTGGATCCTTCAACCCATTTGCAAGGCCTAACTATGCAGATATTAAACTAATCCTTGAAGAACAAGGAGCAATCATAACGGATCGGATCTACTAAATAATGATCAAGCCCGCCCTTACACCTAAGAAAGGTGTAAGGGCGGCTAGACGTCTAAGGGTTGCATGGATAAAAGCATATAGCACGGTAAAACAATGCTAACCCTAACACATCTATGATAACTATGTTGCTCGCCATCAACAAGGCTTCAGCACGAGCAACGCATGAACAACGAATAAACATATACTGCCTAGATCGCAAGACGCGATCTAGGCAGCATGATGCTTAACCGGAAGAAACCCTCGAAACAAGGGGTCGGCGATGCGCCAAGATTTGGTTTGTGATGAACGTGATTGTTGTTTTTCTCAATAACCCTAGATACATATTTATAGTCCGTAGACTTCTAACGTGGGAATAATCCCAACCGTGTATGAGCCAAATTCTACCTAACCGACACGTATCCTACTATATTTACAGATACACGGGCAAACTAGCCCAAACTTCTTGTACAAGGCCGATTCATGTATATTTTCCATGTATATTCTTCAAGCCCATCTTTAAGCGCGGCCCACCTCTGACTCGGTCAAATTCTGGTGATAACACATGCCCCCCTGGTTTTGGAATTGATAATTCCAAAATCACTCTGCTTTTTCTTCGTCGGGTCATGTCGTGGTAGAGCAGAACCGTCGCAGTATCCTTCATCATGATGTCTTGCCTTCTCAACTTCTCCGCGTGACCTGGCAGTTTTTTTTTCTTTTGGGCACCACCTCCTCGGAAACTGCTGTGGCATTGAATCTCCACCATATCCCCTTTTATTTAACCTCTCTGAGCAGTTCACCACTTCATCCCCTTGCTCTGTTCTGGCCATCGGCACCAAGAAACCCCAATCCCAGAGCAATGTCTTCCTCTTCCTCCTCCTCCGCCTTGTCGGATCTCTCCTCCCAGTCCTTCTCCTCCTCCTCCTCCTCCTCCCGCGAACCCACACCAGAGTGGGATCTAGTGGCGGCTCAGATGGCGGCGCACGACGAGTGCGCCGCAGAGGAGTGGGACCAAGAGGACCACGCCTCCTCCGTCTGGTCCGAGGACGATAAGTCCTTGACCAGCGGGGACGAAGACCTCCAGTTCCTCGCCGACGGGGAGCTGGAATCGGAGAGCGAGGATGACTCGTTCTCCTGGGACGACTACACCTCCTCCGAGGAAGAGGAGGAAGAAGACGACGACGACGACTCCCTCGAGGATTACCCGCCGGCGAAGCGCTTCCGCGCCGGGTCAGACGACGATGATGACGACGATGATGAAGATGAAGAGGCCCCCAATGAGGGCCGCTGGAGCAGCGATGAGGAGCCCGCCGGCAGCAGCGCCGACGAGAGCTCCGACGACGATGACGAGGGCAGCGACGGCCCGTAGATTAGGGTCTACTAGCATAGGTCTAGTAGTAGTAGCAGATTGGCCAATAGGCCTTTCTTTTGTTCTTCTCCCCTCGAGCAATCGGCTCTTTCTTTGTAAGAAATCCCTTTTATTAATGAAGAAAATATCCTTCTATTAATTTTGCTTCCTTGTCGATTTTACCGATTGTCAAACGAAGTCGATGCACAAAGAGCCGATGGCAGGGCATCGGCTTGTACCATAAACATGCTTTAAGGCCAGAACAGTTGCCTATTCACACGGTCAAACAGATCCAATTCGTGTCCACGCCATCTCCCGATCTCAAACGCGCAGATTCAGCAAATCCAACGGGAGAATCATCTCAGATGCCATGAACTCTGGCATGAAACTGATCTGTTAACCTGCTCAACTGAGCTTATTCCTCTAGAGCCGATGGCTACGCATCGGCTTTTTCATTATTCTAAAGTCGATGTCCATGCATCGGCTGTACTGATATCCATACTTCTCAAGTCGATGTCTGCGCATCGGCTATGATTTGTATAAAAATTTATTTTTTACTGGCCGATTTTTCTATCGGCCCCCATATTTTACTGTTCGTCATCCCACATGCTTGGAAAATATTTCTTTAGATGTTGACCATTGACAGCTGTTGGGAACTTAACGCCGTCCAGCTGCTCCAGCATGTATGCATTACCCTTCAAAACCTGGACGACTTTGTACGGACCGTGCCAATTAGGAGACCATTTGCCATATGCTTTATCCTTGGTTCCTAATGGCAACACAGCTTCCCATACTAGATCACCAACTTGAAACTCCTTTGGTCTCACCTTCTTATTGTATGCACGAGCTACCCTGGCTTTGTTCTCTTTAATCTTCTCCAACGACCAAAGTCTAAGTTCCGTTGCATCCTCAATAGTGTCACTCATCAGAGCTGCATATTCTTCAGCTGTTAGATCATTCTGAAACGTGACACGTCTCGATCCACCCGTAATTTCCCAAGGCAATACGGCTTCCTGCCCATAGACGAGCTAATATGGCAAAGTTTTATGGCCCCATGGCACGACATGCGGTAGGCCCACAAAGCTTCTGACAATGTTTCGTGCCAAACCCTAGGGTTCTCATCAATTTTCCTCTTGATCAGCTTGATCAAGCTCTGATTGGACGCTTCAGCTTGCCCGTTGGCTTGAGCATAATATGGAGACGATCGGATCAGCTTAATCCCCATGTCATCGCAGAACTTTCTGAATTCCTTAGAAATAAAGACCGAACCACCATCGGTCGTGATGGTTTGGGGAATCCCGAACCTATGAATGACGTGTTCTTTCACAAATTTGATCACATCTTCTGATTTCACCTTCTTCATAGGGACGGCCTCCACCCATTTGGTGAAGTAATCTGTGATGACCAGAATCCACTCGTGGCCTTTGCTCGATGTAGGATGGATTTTGCCGATCATATCCATGCCCCAACCTCGAAATGGCCAAGGCTTGATGATGGGGTTCATTGCTGATGCGGGTACCATCTGAATCTTCCCGAACATCTGACACGCTTGGCATCCCTTGTAGTACTTGAAGCAATCCTCAAGCATGGTGGGCCAATAAAACCCTGATCGCCTAATCAGCCACTTCATCTTATGAGCCGATTGGTGCGTCCCACATGCGCCTTCATGCACCTCATGTAAGAGCCGATTAGACTCAGTTGGTCCCAGGCATTTGAGTAGTAACCCTTCCAACGTCCTGTAGAACATGTCATCTCCTATAAGGATATATTTCATGGCCTTGTATCTTATCCGTTTAGGTGCCCCCCGAGCCGAATCCTTCAAGTAATTGAAGATATCGGCTCTCCAATCATCTTGTTCCAGGAAATGCACCTGAACTTCCGACCCGTCTGGTATGTCCTTGTAGCCCGACGCCATCTGTGCGAGATCATTGGCCTCGGTATTCTGAGATCTTGGGACCCAATTGAAGTTGATGTACCGAAACTGTGCCATCAGCTCTCGGCATTCCATCCAATATGGGAAGAGTGACTCACTCTCGCACTTATATTCGTCCGTGAGCTGGTAGATCACCAACTTCGAGTCTCCAAAAAGCTCCACCGCCTCTGCCCCGGCTTCCAGCAGCAACTCCATTCCCTTGCGTACTGCCTCATACTCAGCGACATTGTTGGTGCAAGGGGTAGATAGTCTGATGGAGAAGGAGTATGTTGCCCCCCGAGGCGACACGAGCAGAATGCCACAACCATCGTCACAAGCCGATCCATCGAAGAACATAGCCCATGCACGTATAGATAGTGCTGCTATATTAGTATTGATCTGTTCAGCTATGAGATCGGCCAACGCTTGTCCCTTGACTGCTTTCGCAGGTTGATACCGGAGATCAAACTCCGATAAAGCAAACATCCACTTACCAAGTTGGCCTTTCAAAACAGGAGCCGACAGCATGTGCTTGACAACGTCTGACTTGCATATGACGATGATCTCTGTTGTCAAAAGGATGTGATGGAGCTTGGTGCAGGTGAAGAACAGGCAGAGGCATAACTTCTCGACCTCAGGATATCTTGTCTCTGCATCCAACATCCTTCTGCTGAGGTAGAATACAACCTTTTCAACACCCTTGTAGAGTTGCACCACCACTGAAGCGATGGACGTGTCAGCTACTGATAGGTAGATATAGAACGGCCTGTCCTGCTAAGGCGGAACTAGCACAGGCGGCGTTGTTAGATACCGCTTAATCTCATCAAACGCCTGCTGCTGTTCTGCCCCCCAGTGAAACTCGTCATCAGATTTAATCTTCACCAACGCCATGAACAGCTCAATTCATCCTGAGAGATTAGAGATGAATCGCCGGACGAAATTGATCTTGCCGATAAGACGTTGGAGCTCCTTCTTCGTGGTAGGCGGCTGCATGGTACGTACTGCCTCCTAACTTTTCAGGCCGATTGATGGCGTGTATTTCACACGTTCGTTGGGCAACCCCAAGAGGAAGGTATGATGCGCACAGCAGCAAGTTTTCCCTCAGAAAGAAACCAAGGTTTATCGAACCAGGAGGAGCCAAGAAGCACGTTGAAGGTTGATGGCGGCGGGATGTAGTGCGGCGCAACACCAGGGATTCCGGCGCAACGTGGAACCTGCACAACACAACCAAAGTACTTTGCCCCAACGAAACAGTGAGGTTGTCAATCTCACCGGCTTGCTGTAACAAAGGATTAACCGTATTGTGTGGAAGATGATTGTTTGCGAAAACAGTAGAACAAGTATTGCAGTAGATTGTATTTCAGTAAAGAGAATTGGACCGGGGTCCACAGTCACTAGAGGTGTCTCTCCCATAAGACAAGCAGCATGTTGGGTGAACAAATTACAGTTGGGCAATTGACAAATAAAGAGAGCATGACCATGCACATACATATTATGATGAGTATAGTGAGATTTAATGGGGCATTACGACAAAGTACATAGACCGTCATCCAACTGCATCTATGCCTAAAAAGTCCACCTTCAGGTTATCATCCGAACCCCCTCCGGTATTAAGTTGCTAACAACAGACAATTGCATTAAGTATGGTGCGTAATGTAACTAGTGACTACATCCTTGAACATAGCACTAATGTTTTATCCCTAGTGGCAACAACACAACACAACCTTAGAACTTTCACTGTCCCAGGTGTCAATGCAGGCATGAACCCACTATCGAGCATAAGTACTCCCTCTTGGAGTTACAAGCATCTACTTGGCCAGAGCATCTACTAGTAACGGAGAGCATGCAAGATCATAAACAACACATAAGCATAACTTTGATAATCAACATAACAAGTATTCTCTATTCATCGGATCCCAACAAACGCAACATATAGAATTACAGATAGATGATCTTGATCATGTTAGGCAGCTCACAAGATCCGACAATGATAGCACAATGGGGAGAAGACAACCATCTAGCTACTGCTATGGACCCATAGTCCAGGGGTAGACTACTCACACATCACACCGGAGCGACCATGGCGTAGAGTCCTCCGGGAGATGATTCCCTCTCCGGCAGGTGCCGAGGCGATCTCCTGGATCCCCCGAGATGGGATCGGCGGCGGCGTCTCTGGAAGGTTTTTCGTATCGTGGCTCTACTGGGGTTTCGTCACGGAGGCTATTTGTAGGCGGAAGGGCAGGTCAAGAGGCGGCACGGGGGCCCCACACCACAGGCCAGCGCGGCCAAGGGGGGGCCGCGCCGCCCTATAGTTTGGCTCCCCTGTGGCCCCTCTTCGTCTCTCCTTCGGACTTCTGGAAGCTTCGTGAGAAAATAGGCCCCGGGCTTTGATTTCGTCCAATTCGAGAATATTTCCTTACTAGGATTTCTGAAACCAAAAACAGCACAGCAACTGGCACTTCGGCATCTTGTTAATAGGTTAGTTCCAGAAAATGCACGAATATGACATAAAGTGTGCATAAAACATGTAGATAACATCAATAATGTGGCATGGAACATAAGAAATTATCGATACGTCGGAGACGTATCACCGATCTCAAATCCTCGTTCATGAACCAGAAAACCTAGGAACTGACCGGCCGTCACACCGAAGGCACACTTCTTTGGATTCATTCTCAGTCCGAACTTCCGAGTTCGGTCTAGGATGCGTCGCAAATCATCCAAGTGTCCTTCCATGGAGACAGACTTGACCACCACGTCATCGATGTAGATTTCTACCAACTTGCCGATCAGATCATGAAAAATATAATTCATGGCTCTTTGGTACGTTGCACCGGCATTCCTCAACCCAAAAGTCATGACCACATATTCAAACAGGCCCACTGATCCTGGTACTCTGAATGCAGTCTTGTGTATATCTTCTGGAGCCATGAAAATTTGGTTGTAGCCGGCATTGCCATCCATGAAACTCAACACCTTGTGGCCAGCAGCTGCGTTGATCAATGTTTCTGCCACAGGCATTGGATATTCATCCTTTGGAGTGGCTGTTGAGATCTCGGAAATCTATGGCCACACGCCATCGGCCGTCCTTTTTCTCCACAGGTACGATACTGAAGATCCATTCAGCATACCTGCATGGCCTGATGAACCCGGTGGCCAACATTTTCTCGATCTCTTTCTTGACTTCTTCGAGAATTTCGGCCTTCATCTGACGTGCTCGTTGTTGGAATGGCCGAAATCCTTTCTTGAGAGGGAGCCGATGCTCAATGATGCTCCTGTCTAACCCAGGCATCTCTGTGTAATCCCATGCAAAACAATCTGGGTACTCTTTTAACAGAGCTATCATCTGGCTCCTGAGATGTGGATCTAACTTCTTGCTGATGAAGGTTGGTCGTGGCTTATCCCCAGGACCAATGTCGACTTCTTCTAGCTCATCACCGATGTAAACCCATATCCTAGCTTTCCGTCACCTGTTAGATCGGCGCTGAACACAGGCAAACGTATGGCAAGGATAATATGGGCCGATTGCTGGAATCGGCCCCCATCTTGATTGCATTGCTCAAAAGAGGTTTACATCTTGTTCGTGCTTCACTATGACTACGTGACATGCTTGAGACAAGATCATTACTTTTTATTTTTTGGGGCCGATCACGAGGATCGGCCTTCCCACGTACGTCCATAGCTTTTGCTCTTGTTACACGGTCAGGCCGGTGGATAAGACCAGCCTCACCCCATTTTTTGTCACGTCGATGTACTCGCAGTCGTCCAAAGTGATGCCTGAGAGTGGCTCTTGGCCTGCCGTCTCCCAAACGTTCATGCCAGCCGTTGAAATCTCGGCTGAGTCATCTGCATGGACGACCTCTACTTCATCTCCATCCCACTGTATTAAGCATTGGTGCATCGTGGATGGAATGCAACAGTTGGCGTGGATCCAATCTCTCCCTAGCAGGACAGCATAGGTGCTCTTGCTGTCGACGATGAAGAATGTCGTAGGGATGGTTTTCCTCCCTACGGTTAGATCCACGTTCAGAACACCTTGTGCTTCAGATGCTTGGCCGTTGAAATCGCTCAACGTAACGTTGGTCTTGATCAGATCCGAGCTAGAGCGTCCCAACCGACGTAGCGTGGAGTATGGCATGATGTTGACTGCCGCTCCGGTGTTGACCAGCATCTTGCTGACAGGTTGCCCATTGATATAACCTCGTAAGTACAGGGCCTTCAGGTGTCTGTAGCTTCTTTCTCGTGGCTTCTCAAAGATAACCGGCCGTGGGCCGCAGTCAAGTTGTGCCACAGGTGCTTCCTAATCCTGGAGCACAAAACTCCGCTGGAAGGATGAACACCATGTTTGTGCCAGCCGATGTCTCATCATCGGCTTTCCTTTGTTTGGGGCGCCACTCTTTCCTTTGTGGTCGACCCTCTTCGTCCAGAATTCGCTGAATTTTCGCGGCCAGATCAGGCCGCGCCTTCCTTAGCGTGTGCAGGTATAACCTTTCGACTTCCTCCAAGCCACGCAGTCGCTGAACCCTACGCTTTTGGGAACGGCTGAGTCCATCAGGGTACCACCTTGGCCGGTGGTACTTGTCCTCTTCCTCTTCATAGTCATCTTCTAACTCCTCGAGGTCTTCTTCCCGAGAGGACTCAGCTTGCTTGTTCCTAGATGGGAGAGGCCCTAGACGTTTGAACACTGACACGTCTGTTGCACCCTTCTTCTTCTGTCTACATTCTGGGCAGTTGCCGATTGTAGGCAATCGGCTCATCCCTGAATCCCAGCAGTGTTTGAAGAAAGGACAGTCCCAGTGCTTGTCCACGTCGTCTTGCTCTCTTGACTTCTCCTTGGCATGGCGCTCATATCTCTCCTCGTCGCGATCATGCCGACGATGTCTCCTGGCGTCCCTGCTAGCCAGACGATCTCTTTCATCGTCGTTGTTGTATCGCCGGCGCTGGTCGTACTGACTCACATATTTGTTGAGGAGATGATCAGAGAGAGGTCGTTGATATCGCACATTCTTCACTTCTCCCTCTGTGATGTAGCGCTTGCCATCGTGTCGGAGCCGATCGCGTGGAACGGCTTCTTCCTTGTCCTTGCTACGAGAGCGGTTGCCCTCGCCTTTGTCCTTACCAGAGTGGTGCCCAGGCTCGACCATGTTAATGCTGAACGAGAAACCTGGCTGGCACCCCTCGGGGTGAGCGTACTCCACCGTGTTAACGGCGGGGAAGGGGTGTGTGTCAACTTTCATGGCGTACTGGCTGAAGATTAGACGCCCTTGTTCTATCGCCATTTGGATCTGCTGACGCCACACCCTGCAGTCGTTGGTGGTATGGGTGAACGTGTTATGCCATTTGCAATATGGCTTTCCGTTCAGCTCCTGTGCCGTGGGGAATTTGAGGCCTTCGGGTAACTTTAGCTGCTTCTCCTTGAGTAAGAGGTCGAAAATTTGCTCAGCTTTAGTCACGTCAAAGTCAAACCCTCTTGGAGGACCTTGTGGCTTCACCCATTTGCAGGACACGGGGCTTGCCCCCCGAGTCCATTCATCCACTGCTACCTCTTGATCTCCCGCAGATCTTTCATCTTCCTCTGTCTCAACCAGGACTACCGCACGCTTGAATTTGTCTTGGTACAGCTCTGGGTGGCGCTGTTCATATAATGACAGTTTCTGAACCATGTGCGCCAGTGAAGGGTAATCTGTTTGGGAAGCCATATCCTTGATCGGCGATGCTAGACCCACCACCGCCAACTCGACTGCTTCTTTTTCAGTCAAAAGAGCCGAATAGCATCGGTTCCTGATGGTCCTGAAGCGCTGGATGTACTCTGACACTGTTTCTCCGCGCTTCTGTCGTACTTGGGCTAGATCGGCAATGCCAGCCTCGGAAGCCTCTGAGTGATATTGCATGTGGAACTGCTCCTCCATCTGCTTCCAAGTCCGGACTGAATCTGGTGGCAGTGAGGTGTACCACCCGAAAGCCGATCCTGTGAGGGACTGTGCGAAGAACCTCACGCGTAGTGCATCTGATGCTGAGATCGTGCCCAGCTGCGCCAAATATCGGCTCACATGCTCGATTGAGCTGGAGCCATCTGACCCACTAAACTTGGAGAATTCAGGGAGCCGATATTTGGGTGGTAGTGGGATCAAGTCGTACTCATTGGGGTATGGCTTGGAATAGCCGATTGCCCTCCTTTTCGGCACCATGCCAAACTGGTCTCTCAAGATTGTACTGATCTGATTCGCAGTGCTAGCTGCAGGAGTCGAGCTCTGAAGATTCGCTGGAGTGGCATACATAGCTAGCCATGCTTGCTTCTCAAGATCTGAGCTAGCTGCAGGAGTTGAGCTCTGGAGGTTCGTCGGAGTGGCATACTTAGCTAGCCACGCCTGCTTCTCAAGATCTGATCCGAGCTCCTCCTGCTGCCAGAAGTCCCCGCTGTTGCTGGTTCGTGAGTGCCCAGTTACTGCTGTCGGGCACGTATGTGCACGTGTATCCGTGAGGGATCTCCTTAGGCGCCTCATACAAGAACTGGTAATCGCTAGGATCGCCACCGATCTTGTAGACGACGAATGCCGGTACTCGGCACCTCCGGTGCTGCCGCGGCGAACGGTGGGTCGTCTCTGGAGTGGTAGCTCTCCTTGGTGAGTCCCTAGAGCAGGTCCTGACGGAGAGTACTGTCAAGATTTCATGGAGCACCCGAAGGGCGACACGCTCCAAAGTGTTCACCAGGCTCTCAGAATGGCGGTGTAGCGAATGAGCTACCATGAAATTGATCTCCTGACGCAGGGACCTGGTGCGTTCTTCTGAAGGGGTAGACAGGTCCACTCCATCGAGCGCGCCTTCAGGTGTGAACCCTTTCCACCTGATGCCGTGTGAGCGGGTCCTCTGGAAAGAGCCGATGAGGTCGGCTTCGAGGATAGCTTTGACCTCGTCATACTTCTTCTTGAGTTCCTCGGTCAGATCCTCGTACGTAACTGGAGTACCTTCCGCCATCTGAGATGTAGATGGCGATGCAGTTGATGTCGAAGACTGTCCCACCGGGCGTGCTAGAATGTGTTGGCGTCCGAAACCCACCAGCGAGCAATGGCTGGCAACACGTAGAGCCGGGAATAACTCAGAGCTGCGGCTGGCCCTGGTCCCTCGAGCGACGGCCCGCAAAGCCTCGGCACGCACGTCCGATGCTGGTGCAAGGCGTGCCACCTGACCTATACCTGGTCAGGAAGGTGTTGGATTTGCTTCGCTTAGTTTCCTGCATGGCATACACGTAAACATTAAATACGAGCCTCGATCGACTCTCAGTTGTCCTGTGAATCGGCTCAAGGAGCCGATCCACCCATGATTCGTATGAGGTCTACGATAACATGGTGGTCCTGCTTGATCAATATTAAGCTAAAACGACCTACGACGATTAGGGTTTTCACCACATAATCGGAACATCCTACACGTGATTGAGCCTGGCAGCCACGTAAGATGGAAATAAACCAACCCTAGACAAGGCCTAAAAACCAACATGAAGTTGATCCCCGGAACATCTTATCTAGGGCTAGCAAACTACACCCTACGTGCTACTGGATCCTTCAACCCGTTTGCAAGGCCTAACTATGCAGATATTAAACTAATCCTTGAAGAACAAGGAGCAATCATAACGGATCGGATCTACTAAATAATGATCAAGCAAGGTGCCGCCCTTACACCTAAGAAAGGTGTAAGGGCGGCTAGACGTCTAAGGGTTGCATGGATAAAAGCATATAGCACGGTAAAACAATGCTAACCCTAACACATCTATGATAACTACATTGCTCGCCATCAACAAGGCTTCAGCACGAGCAACGCATGAACAACAAATAAACGTATACTGCCTAGATCGCAAGACGCGATCTAGGCAGCATGATGCTTACCCGGAAGAAACCCTCGAAACAAGGGGTCGGCGATGCGCCAAGATTTGGTTTGTGATGAACGTGATTGTTGTTTTTCTCAATAACCCTAGATACATATTTATAGTCCGTAGACTTCTAACGTGGGAATAATCCCAACCGTGTACGAACCAAATTCTACCTAACCGACACGTATCCTACTATATTTACAGATACACGGGCAAACTAGCCCAAACTTCTTGTACAAGGCCGATTCATGTATATTTTTCATGTATATTCTTCAAGCCCATCTTTAATCGCGGCCCACCTCTGACTCGGTCAAATTCTGGTGATAACAACGGCCAAGCCCTGTGCAGTTCCTAGGTTGACAGTTGGTCTGCACTGGGAGGCCAAGCTCATGGGGAGAGGTGCTCATACTAGGATTTGTAAGTGAAAGGTTATGGTTGATGATCCGCGTACTGTGTTACGATGATTTGGGGTAATCCCGACGGATGAAATCAAATGTTGTGGCAAAAGTGTGCAACGTCTGCAGAGTGTAAATCTATTCGAATAGCCGCGTCCACGGTTACGGACGGTTGGAAAGGCCATACAGTTTCCAATGTCAAATTCTTGAAAATTGGTGAATTGATTTGTGAAGTGGTGAATTGAATTGAAATCACCACTTGAATGGTGGGAATGACACTAATGTTCCCACTTGAGTTAGTTAGTACTTGAATAAGGCTTTTCTCAAAAACTTGGGAACTAAAATTGGCTTTATGCAAATAAACTAGAGCTTAGCAAACCTTACTAGAAATGTCTAGCACTTACACTAGTATTAGTTTGCGAGTACTTGAAGTAATCACGGCTTTGTCCCTGGCTATTCAAATGGCCAGAGTATGAAGATGAACAAGGAGATGATCAGCAGGACGCCTACGACAACTAGGAGTCTTCCAACGTCAAGCGTTGGCCTGTTGACTCAAGAGTCCTTGTATCTTACGCTTCCGCTATGAACTTGTGTTTATTCGTTGATCAATAGATCAACTATTTGTGTAATATGGATGATGTGATTCCAATTGTAAGACATTATGGCTTGTAATGAATGATGACTGTGATACTTAACTATTATGCCTCGCAACAACAATATTCCTGGGATTGCAATGTATGACATAATAGGCATTCGGACTTAAAAATCCGGGTGTTGACACCCTTCGGGGTTCAAGCTGCCCGATAACTTCAAAAAATTCGATGGCCTGCAAGATCCAGAGGATTGGCTAGTTGATTATCTCGAGACGGTGAAGCTGATAGGAGGAACCAGAGCAACAGCCATGCAGAGCATCCAAGTACATCTGAGTGGAGCCGCGAGATCTTGGATAAAGAAGCTTCCTCCAGGTTCCATCGACAGCTGGGACAGTTTCGAGGATGTGTTCGTCAAGAATTTCCGGTCTACTTGCAAAAAACCTGCATCACTAGAGGAGCTGAGAGCATGTCGACAAAAGCCGGATGAATCAATGAGGAAGTACATCCAAAGGTGGAATATTATCAAAAACTCGGCAGAGAATATATCTGACGAGAGAGCTATAGATGCGTTTGTCGCAGGAATACGACGAGGAGATTTTGTCGAGGACCTGGGGAGAACCAACCCAAAGACAGTATCCGCATTAATGGAGATAGCAAATAGATGGGCAGATGGAGAGGATGATGTTCACAATAAATGGCACAGGTCACCAAAGGAAGACCGTGGTCGAAACTATCAAAATAGACACCGGTTTTCTCGGCAGTACTCAAACTACGATGCACCCGGCCAAATCTCGGCTGGATTTCGAACAAGCGTTGGAGGAAATAATAGAGATGATTATCAAAGGAGCAACGAGCAGCGAGGCGACAATAGAGATGATTCCCGAAATAGCAGGACAAACAATGGGCCTAGGTTCCAGAGACCTTTCGTGTCCCTTGAGGAGATGATGAACGGGCCGTGCCAGATGCATTTTTATCTCGATAACAATGGAAAGAGACAGTCAGGACACCTGCAGAAGGATTGCCGAAATTTTCAGGCAATGCTAAGATGGGCAGGCCATGCTAATGCTCAGGCGACGAATAGGAACCCGCAATGGCCCAGGAGTGAAATTCACTTGCCACCTCCTCCCGCAATTACGGACGATAATCGACATCAGCTCAGAATAGCGGCAGCACCAGCGCCACCGCCTTACGTTGATCCTAACTCCAATGGAGCGGTCTCGATGATTCAGAAAGGCAGGCCATCCAATAGAGCTCAGAAAGTAATCTCGCGACAGGTGTTCATGGCAGAGAAAATGCCTCCTCCAACGGTCGAGTACCTCAACTGGTCAGGGCAAGATATTGGATTTACAATAGCGGATCATCCACAACAAGTTCCTCGACCAGGGAAGTCAGCACTTATCTTACCAGCAGTAATCGCAGGATTCAACGTATCTCGAGTATTCATAGATGGAGGCAGCAGTCTAAACTTTATGTATGCGGATACATTAAGGAAGATGAACATATCTCTAGCAAATCTGAAGCCAACTGATACGCGTTTCCATGGAATTACGCCGGAAAAGCCAAGTTATCCGTTGGGGAAGATCAATCTCGACGTTCAGTTTGGGACCCGAGAAAATTACAGGATAGAGAGATTGGAGTTCGAAGTCGTGGATTTCCCATCACAGTACCACGCTTTGTTGGGGCGCCCAGCATATGCCAGGTTTATGGCGGTACCACATTACACATACTTGTTGTGGAGGATGCCTGGACCTAAGGGACCAATCACAGTTAAAGGAAGCTTCGCGCTAGCCGATAAATGTGACAAGGATTTTCATCGACTCTCAGAAACCTGCGGGATGCAAGCGGAGTACATGGCGTCAAGGCTCACGACTGATTACGATGTGTTGCCAGATGTAGGAAGGCCTAACAAAGAATCAACTTTCAACACCACGAAAAATTCTAAGGAAGTGCAGATTCACCCGACAGATCCCAAGAAGATGACGTCCATCGCAACAGACATGGACCTCGCATAGGAAAGCACGCTCGTCGAGTTCCTCCGTGAGCACCGGAAAATCTTTGCATGGTGTCCAGCTGACATGCCAGGAGTACCCAGGGAACTCGCCGAGCACCACCTAAACTTGGATTCACTAGCAAGACCAATCAAACAACCTTTGCGGCGTTTTTCGGAGCCAAACCGCAAAGCTATGCTATCAGAGATCGATAGACTGAGAGAAGCTGGTTTCATCAAGGAGCTGCATACAGAGGACACATGGGTCGCAAACCCAGTATTGGTCCCGAAGAAAAACACTAAAGTCCTTCGCATGTGTGTCGACTTTACGTGTCTCAACAAACATTGCCCAAAGGATCACTTTCCCCTCTCAAGGATCGATCAAATTATCGACTCCACGGCAGGATGCGAACGTCTTTCCTTCTTGGATGCTTACTCTGGTTATAACCAGATCAGATTGAAAGAAGAGGAAGAGGTCAAAACAGCGTTCATCACACCTTATGGCGTGTTTTGCTATCGAACAATGCCTTTTGGTCTGAAAAACGCGGGAGCAACATATCAGAGGATGATGCAGAAGTGCTTAGCAACATAGATTGGCAAAAACGTACAAGTATACATTGATGATGTCGTAATAACATCAAAGAAGGGAGCAACGTTAATCGAGGACTTGAAGGAAACTTTTGACAACCTCGACAAATTCTGTCTCAAGCTGAATCTGACGAAGTGTTCTTTTGGCGTCCCTGCAGGAGAACTTCTCGGGTTCCTAGTCTCAGCAAGAGGGATTGAAGCCAACCCCGAAAAAATCCAAGATATCATAACAATGCGGAAGCCAACAAAGTTGAAAGAGATACAACAGTTAACTGGGCGAGTCGCAGCTTTGAGCAGATTCGTCGCCAGGCTGGGAGAAAAGGCGTTGTCGTTCTACGCCTTAATTAAGCAAGGAGAGAAATTCCAGTGGAACGAAGAGGCAGATAGAGCCTTCGAGGATCTTAAACGCACAATTTCAACACCACCAATCTTGGTGGCTGAAGAGAAGGAACCTCTCCTGTTATACATTGCAGCCACACCTCAGGTGGTCAGCACGGTGCTAGTTGTCGAAAGAGAAGAAGAAGGAAAACTCCATGGAGTGCAAAGGCTAGTATATTTCATTAGTGAAGTTATGTCGCCTTCAAAACAGCGGTACCCGCGGTACCAGAAGCTAGAGATATGGAGTGTTCACAACCGCAAGGAAATTGCGCCACTATTTTTCGGCACACCCGATAGTATTGGTCAATGAAGCACCTCTGTCAAATATATTGAACAATCCAGAAGCTACAGGTCGTGTCTCCTTTTGGGGAATAGGCTCCTCGGGACATCACGTATGAAAAAAGAAAAGCAATAAAGTCGCAAATTCTGCCAGATTTCATCGCAGAGTGGATGGAGTTGCAAAATACAGGACCCCCAGATTTATCTTGAACTTGGACTATGAACTTCGACGGGTCCAAGAGGGTAGAAGGAGTCGGGGCAGGCGTGATACTCATATCACCTGAAGGCGACAAACTTAAGTATGTCCTACGGATGACGTTCCCAAACGCATCTAACAATGAAGCAGAATATGAAGCTCTTATACACGGGATGAAGATGGCGAAAGCTTGTGGTGCAACCCGATTAAAAATCTTTGGCGACTCACAATTGGTGGCTCAGCAAGTCATGAACCAATGTGATGCAGTCAATGACAGCATGGTGGCATACAAGGAAGTGTACAATGAGCTTGAGAAGTTATTTGATGGATGCGAAGTAAATCACATCAGTAGGCTGAGCAATGATGAAGCCGACGTTCTCGCAAACATCGGGTCGCAGTGCCTCGCAATTCCACCAGGTGTGTTTTGGGAAGAGATAGCCGAGAGATCCACAAAGCTAAGGAAGCCGCAGAAGAAGGAGAAGGAGGAGAAAACTTTGGCGCCTCCCAAGGAAGCACTAGAAGAGGAAGGCGGCCAGGAGCTGGTAATGATGGTACAGGTCCCATGGATGCAAGCGTACATATCATACATCTTAAGGAACGAGATACCCGACGACCCAGTTGAAGCAAGGCGAGTTATTCGACGATCCAAAGCCTTTACAGTGGTCAAAGTGGAGTTATACAAACGCAGTATTTCAGGCGTGTTGCAAAGGTGTGTTACACCTGAAGAAGGGAGGATAATCTTAAAGGATGTACACGAAGGAATCTGTGGTCATCACGCAAGCAGTCGAGCTATTGCGGCAAAGGTTTTTCGAGCTGGATTTTACTTGTTGACAGCAATCGAGGACGCAAAAGAGATAGTAAGAACTTGCGACGCGTGTCAGAGATTTGCAGCAAAACCACACTCTCCGGCAGCTGAACTGATGCCAATACCATTGTCTTGGCCCTTTGCTCAATGGGGTCTTGATATGGTGGGAAAACTGCACAAGGCTTCGCCAGGAGGATACAAGTATATGCTTGTTGCTGTCGACAAGTTCACCAAGTGGATAGAAGCAAAGCCAATAAATTCACCAGACGCAACGTCAGCAATAAAATTCGTAAAGAGCATTGTTTTTCGATTTGGGGTATGATGTCTACGCCCCCTCCTTTTCCTGTAGACAGTGTTGGGCCTCCAAGAGCAGAGGTTTGTAGAACAGCAGCAAGTTTCCCTTAAGTGGATCACCCAAGGTTTATCGAACTCGGGGAGGAAGAGGTCAAAGATATCCCTCTCATGCAACCCTGCAACCACAAAGCAAGAAGTCTCTTGTGTCCCCAACACACCTAATAGGTGCACTAGTTCGGCGAAGAGATAGTGAAATACAGGTGGTATAAATAAGTAGTAGCAACGGCACCAGAAAAGTGCTTTGCCCAGGAAAACAAGCAGCGATAGCAGTATTTAGGAACAAGGCCTAGGGATTAGACTTTCACTAGTGGACACTCTCAACTTTGATCACATAACAGAATAGATAAATGCATACTCTACACTCTTTTGTTGGATGATGAACACCATTGCGTAGGATTACACGAACCCTCAATGCCGGAGTTAACAAGCTCCACAATTTAATGTTCATATTTAAATAACCTTAGAGTGCATGAAAGATCAACACGACTAAACCAAGTACTAACATAGCATGCACACTGTCACCTTCACACCATGTAGGAGGAATAGATCACATCAATACCATCATAGCAATAGTTAACTTCATAATCTACAAGAGATCATAGCCTACGCCAAGTACTAACACGGATGCACACACTGTCACCATTACACCGTGCGAGGAATAAAACTACTTTAATAACATCACTAGAGTAGCACATAGATAAATTGTGATACAAAACACATTGCAATCATAAAGAGATATAAATAAGCACTTCACTACGCCATTCATAACAGTGAATAAGTATTCTGTGAAATATAGCCTAAGAGACCCACACGGTGCACACACTGTCACCTTTACACACATGGGACAAGGAGTCTCCGGAGATCACATAAGTAAAACCCACTTGACTAGCATAATGACATCTAGATTACAAGCATCATCATATGAATCTCAATCATGTAAGGCAGCTCATGAGATTATTGTATTGAAGTACATAGGAGAGAGATGAACCACATAGCTACCGGTACAGCCCCGAGCCTCGATGGAGAACTACTCCCTCCTCATGGGAGACAGCAGCGTTGGTGAAGATGGCGGTGGTGTCGATGGAGGAGCCTTCCGGGGCACTTCCCCGTCCCGGCGGCGTGCGAACGAGACTCCTGTCCCCGATCTTGGCCCGATGGCGCGGTTCTGGAAGGTTTCTCGTACCGTGGCTTTTCCGTATCGAGGTTTTAGGTCCAGGGGCTTTATATAGGCGAAGAGGCGGCGTCAGAAGGTCGAAGGGGCGTCGACACTATAGGGCGGCGCGGCCAGGGCCTGGGCCGCGCCGGCCTATGGTCCGGTGGCTGTGGCCCCTCTCGCGGTTCTCGTGTGTCTGGATGCTTCCGGGCAAAATAGGAACCTGGGCGTTGATTTCGTCCAATTCCGAGAATATTTCGTTACTAGGATTTCGAAACCAAAAACAGCAAAAAGGAACTGGCACTTCGGCATCTTGTTAATAGGTTAGTTCCGAAAATGCATAAATATGACATAAAATGTGCATAAAACATGTAGATATCATCAATAATGTGGCATGGAACATAACAAATTATCGATACGTGGAGACGTATCAGCATCCCCAAGCTTAGTTTCTGCTCGTCCCGAGCAGGTAACGATAAACAAAGATAATTTCTGGAGTGACATGCCATCATAAACTTGATCATATTGTAAACATATGTAATGAATGCAGCAATCCAAGACAATGGTAATGACATGAGTAAACAACGAATCATAAAGCAAAGACTTTTCATGAATAGTACTTCGAGACAAGCATCAATAAGTCTTGCATAAAAGTTAACTCATAAAGCAATAATTCAAAGTAAAGGCATTGAAGCAACACAATGGAAGATTAAGTTTCAGCGGTTGCTTTCAACTTGTAACATGTATATCTCATGGATAATTGTCAATGCAAAGCAATATAACAAATGCAATATGCAAATATGTAGGAATCAATGCACAGTTCACACAAGTGTTTGCTTCTTGAGATGGAGAGAAATAGGTGAACTAACTCAACATAAAAGTAAAAGAATGGTCCTTCAAAGAGGAAAGCATCGATTGCTATATTTGTGCTAGAGCTTTGATTTTGAAAACAAGAAACAATTTTGTCAACGGTAGTAATAAAGCATATGTATCATGTAAATTATATCTTATAGGTTGCAAGCCTCATGCATAGTATACTAATAGTGCCCGCACCTTGTCCTAATTAGCTTGGACTACCGGATCATCGCAATGCACATGTTTTAACCAAGTGTCACAAAGGGGTACCTCCATGCCGCCTGTACAAAGGTCTAAGGAGAAAGCTCGCATTTTGGATTTCTCGCTTTTGATTATTCTCAACTTAGACATCCATACCGGGACAACATGGACAACAGATAATGGACTCCTCTTTAATGCATAAGCATGTGGCAACAATTAGTGTTCTCATATGAGATTGAGGATATATGTCCAAAACTGAAACTTCCACCATGAATCATGGCTTTAGTTAGCGGCCCAATGTTCTTCTCTAACAATATGCATGCTCCAACCATTAAGGTGGTAGATCTCTCTTACTTCAGACAAGACGGACATGCATAGCAACTCACATGATATTCAACAAAGAGTAGTTGATGGCGTCCCCAGAAATCATGGTTATCGCACAACAAGCAACTTAATAAGAGATAAAGTGCATAAGTACATATTCAATACCACAATAGTTTTTAAGCTATTTGTCCCATGAGCTATATATTGCAAGGCGAATGATGGAAATTTAAAGGTAGCACTCAAGCAATTTACTTTGGAATGGCGGAGAAATACCATGTAGTAGGTAGGTATGGTGGACACAAATGGCATAGTGGTTGGCTCAAGGATTTTGGATGCATGAGAAGTATTCCCTCTCGATACAAGGTTTAGGCTAGCAAGGTTATTTGAAACAAACACAAGGATGAACCGGTGCAGCAAAACTCACATAAAAGACATATTGTAAACATTATAAGACTCTACACCGTCTTCCTTGTTGTTCAAACTCTTTACTAGAAATTATCTAGACCTTAGAGAGACCAATTATGCAAACCAAATTTTAGCAAGCTCTATGTATTTCTTCATTAATAGGTGCAAAGTATATGATGCAAGAGCTTAAACATGAGCACAACAATTGCCAAGTATCACATTATCCAAGACATTTTACCAATTACTACATGTAGCATTTCCCGATCCCAACCATATAACAATGAACGAAGCAGTTTCAACCTTCGCCATGAACATTAAAAGCTAAGAACACATGTGTTCATACGAACCAGCGGAGCGTGTCTCTCTCCCACACAAGCATTTATTCAAACGAAAACACAAACAAAAGCACACAGACGCTCCAAGTAAAGTACATAAGATGTGACCGAATAAAAATATAGTTTCAGGGGAGGAACCTGATAATTTGTCGATGAAGAAGGGGATGCCTTGGTTATCCCCAAGCTTAGACGCTTGAGTCTTCTTGAAATATGCAGGGGTGAACCACCGGGGCATCCCCAAGCTTATAGCTTTCACTCTTCTTGATCATAGTATATCATCCTCCTCTCTTGACCCTTGAAAACTTCCTCCACACCAAACTCAAAACAAACTCATTAGAGGGTTAGTGCATAATCAAAAACTCACATGTTCAGAGGTGACACAATCATTCTTAACACTTCTGGACATTTCCCAAAGCTACTGGAAGTCAATGGAATAAAGAAATCCATCCCACATAGCAAAAGAAGCAATGCGAAATAAAAGGCAGAATCTGTCAAAACAGAACAGTCCGTAAAGATGAATTTTAAAAGGGCACCAGACTTGCTCAAATGAAAATGCTCAAATTGAATGAAAGTTGCATACATATCTGAGGATCACTCACGTAAATTGGCATAATTTTCTGAGTTACCTACAGAGAATTAGGCCCAGATTCGTGACAGCAAGAAATCTGTTTCTGCGCAGTAATCCAAATCTAGTATGAACCTTTCTATCAACGACTTTACTTGGCACAACAAAACACAAAACTAGGATAAGGAGAGGTTGCTACAGTAGTAAACAACTTCTAAGACACAAATATAAAACAAATTACTGTAGCAAAATAACACATGGGTTATCTCCCAAGAAGTTCTTTCTTTATAGCCGTTAAGATGGGCTCAACAGTTTTAATGATGCACTCGCAAGAAATAGTATTTGAAGCAAAAGAGAGCATCAAGAGGCAAATTCAAAACACATTTAAGTCTAACATGCTTCCTATGCATAAGAATCTTGTAAATAAACAAATTCATGAAGCATAATGCAATAAGCATAGAAAGATAAAACAAGTGCAGCTTCAAGATTTTCAGCAAAAAGAGAGGTGTTTTAGTAACATGAAAATTTCTACAACCATATTTTCCTCTCTCATAATAATATCCAGTAGCATCATGAGCAAACTCAACAATATAACTATCAAATAAAGATTTCTTATCATGAGTCTCATGCATAAAATTATTACTCTCCACATAAGCATAATCAATTTTATTAGTTGTAGTGGGAGCAAATTCAACAAAGTAGCTATCATTATTATTCTCATCAAGTGTAGGAGGCATAGTATAATCACAACAAAATTTACTCTCCATAGTAGGTGGCACCAAAAGACCACTATCATTATAATCATCATAAATAGGAGGCAAAGTATCATCAAAGAAAAATTTCTCCTCAATGCTTGGGGGACTAAAAAGATCATGAAAACCAGCTTCCCCAAGCTTAGAACTTTCTATATTATTATCAACAATGGTGTTCAAAGCGTTCATACTAATATTACTACCAGCATGCAAATAAGATTCCATAGGTTTTTTAATTTTCGCATCAAACAATCCATGTTTTAAATCAGGAAATAGAATAAGAAGCTCATTCTTGTCCATTATGCCAAACTAGTGTAAACAAGAAACAAAAAGATGCAATTGCAGGATCTAAAGGAAATAGCTTCGAGTACTTACAACGGCGAAAATAGCTTAGTAGCCAAGATCCGGAGTGTGAGTACCTTTTACCTTTCCTCCCAACGGCGCCAGAAAATAGCTTGATGTCTACGCCTCCTTTTCCTAGACAGTGTTGGGCCTCAAGAGCAGAGGTTTGTAGAACAGCAGCAAGTTTCCTTAAGTGGATCACCCAAGGTTTATCGAACTCAGGGAGGAAGAGGTCAAAGATATCCCTCTCATGCAACCCTGCAACCACAAAGCAAGAAGTCTCTTGTGTCCCCAACACACCTAATAGGTGCACTAGTTCGGCGAAGAGATAGTGAAATACATGTGGTATAAATAAGTAGTAGCAACGGCACCAGAAAAGTGCTTTGCCCAGGACAGTAAACAAGCAGCGATAGCAGTATTTAGGAACAAGGCCTAGGGATTAGACTTTCACTAGTGGACACTCTCAACTTTGATCACATAACAGAATAGATAAATGCATACTCTACACTCTTTTGTTGGATGATGAACACCATTGCGTAGGATTACACGAACCCTCAATGCCGGAGTTAACAAGCTCCACAATTTAATGTTCATATTTAAATAACCTTAGAGTGCATGAAAGATCAACACGACTAAACCAAGTACTAACATAGCATGCACACTGTCACCTTCACACCATGTAGGAGGAATAGATCACATCAATACCATCATAGCAATAGTTAACTTCATAATCTACAAGAGATCACAATCATAGCCTACACCAAGTACTAACACGGATGCACACACTGTCACCATTACACCGTGCAGGAGGAATAAAACTACTTTAATAACATCACTAGAGTAGCACATAGATAAATTGTGATACAAAACACATTGCAATCATAAAGAGATATAAATAAGCACTTCACTACGCCATTCATAACAGTGAATAAGTATTCTGTGAAATATAGCCTAAGAGACCCACACGGTGCACACACTGTCACCTTTACACACGTGGGACAAGGAGTCTCTGGAGATCACATAAGTAAAACCCACTTGACTAGCATAATGACATCTAGATTACAAGCATCATCATATGAATCTCAATCATGTAAGGCAGCTCATGAGATTATTGTATTGAAGTACATAGGAGAGAGATGAACCACATAGCTACCGTACAGCCCCGAGCCTCGATGGAGAACTACTCCCTCCTCATGGGAGACAGCAGCGTTGGTGAAGATGGCGGTGGTGTCGATGGAGGAGCCTTCCGGGGCACTTCCCGCGGCGTGCGAACAGGGACTCCTGTCCCCCATCTTGGCTTCGCGATGGCGGCGGCTCTGGGTCGTACCGTGGCTTTTCCGTATCGAGGTTTTAGGTCCAGGGGGCTTTATATAGGCGAAGAGGCGGCGTCAGAAGGTCGAAGGGGCGCCGACACTATAGGGCGGCGCGGCCAGGGCCTGGGCCGCGCTGGCCTATGGTCTAGGTGGCCTGTGGCCCCTCTCTGGCGGTTCTCGTGTGTTCTGGATGCTTCCGGGCAAAATAGGAACCTGGGCGTTGATTTCGTCCAATTCCGAGAATATTTCGTTACTAGGATTTCTAAAACCAAAAACAGCAGAAAACAGAACTGGCACTTCGGCATCTTGTTAATAGGTTAGTTCCAGAAAATGCATAAATATGACATAAAATGTGCATAAAACATGTAGATATCATCAATAATGTGGCATGGAACATAAGAAATTATCGATACGTCGGAGACGTATCAGGGTACCCCATAGCATCGTCACAGATAACGGCAGTAACTTCACGTCCAAAGAATTCAAGGCATACTGCGCAGAGGTAGGCATCAAATTACACTTCACGTCAGTTGGGCACCCGCAAACCAATGGCCAAGTCGAGAAAGCCAACGGCATCATCTGCAACGGCATCAAGAAGCGCTTACTTGGACCGCTGGAAAAAGCTCGACATACTTGGCCAGAGGAGCTGCCAAGTGTTTTATGGAGCATTCGAACAATGCCAAATACAGTGACACAGGAAACTCCGTTCTTTCTGGTCCATGGAGCTGAGGCCGTATTACCAATCGAAATAGAGCATGATTCCCCAAGAGTCACGGAGTATGACGAGGAAACCTCAAGAAGAGCACTGGAGGACAATGTCGATGCACTCGATGAAGCTCGAGATGAAGTACTATCACGGGTCACCAAGTACCAGCAAGATTTGAAAAACTACCACAGTCGACAGCTGTGTCCAAGATCTTTTCAGGTCGGAGATTTAGTCCTACGACTCAATCAACAAAGTACTGAAAAATTCGAGTCACCATGGCTTGGCCCTTACATCGTCACAGAAGTAATCGAATGAGGAGCATACAGGATCAAGGAAAAGAAGACAGGGGTCCCCAAGAAAAACCCCTGGAACGTGGCGCAGCTCAGGCGGTTCTACGCTTAGAGTCGAAATATAGTCCTCCTTTGTAAACATACAATGTACAGAAACGCCCGCGAGTTTTCAGACGCACTCTTTTCCTTTTCAGGGCACCGAGTGGGGCTGGAAAGGTTTTTAATGAGGCGGGCTCGTGGTGCTGCAATATAGTAAAAGATATTGGTGACATGCATCTTTTTCGTCGACAGGCTCGGGGGCTCATAATCCACGATAGAAAAATATATATATTCTCACAAAATAGCAAAACTCATCAAGACAAAAAATAGTATAAGCTCCGGCCAAAAGCTCGGGCGCTTCGCAATATAGATTACACTTCACAATATAGACAACTTCTTCAAAGAATTCGAAAAAAATATATATATATATATACATGATTTCTCGCAATATAGTACAATTCAGTCAAATGCCTAATATACTATCTATGGATAGACCTTTGTTATTTGCAGCAGTTGTCTTATGATCAGCATAGCTCCCCTTGACAAATAATTCAGAATCCATCCGAAGAAGTTCATCCATCATTTCTTCGGCTACAGGAGTCACAACATCATTGATTTCGTCGACGTTGCTTTTTCGCTTCGATTTCTTGGCCAAGCACTTGGAGACAATCTTCGTCAGATCTAATTTTGGATAGCAGATTTGTATCATGATCATGGCGAATCTCGCTCCAGCAGTCAACTGAGCTCGTACAAAGTTATGAATACGAGGAGCATCTCGAAACTTTTCCATCAAGCCAAGAAGAGTATCGGGAGCTTCATCTCGAGGGAACATAGTCTTGTAAACAAGGGACAAGGTTCTAGTGCAGAAATCAAGGAATTCGCGAACCTGACAGGCGCGGTCTTGAAACCTGACAATTTGTTGGGTCCACTCTGGAGTGGCCCAGAACAGACAGCCGTGGTTAAGAGAAAGGTTAACGAGGAGATTCGTCCTTACATTCACCCTTTCATCTTCAGCAGCAGCGTCGAGAAAAGAACCTATCGAGCAACAGAACGAGAAATTCAAAAAAAAAGGGGGTACGGCAAAGAGATAGAAGAAGTTCTGGGTTGAAAAAAGCGTACCAGACATATCCACACTAGCTTCATTCATTAGCTCGAGCATACTATTCTCTCGAGTGGTTGCTTTTTCAGCTTCAGAAACAACAGCTTCTTTGGTAGTTATGGCTTCTCGAGCTTGTTGAAGGGCAATTTCCTCTCTTTCGGATGCTTTGCGGGATTGCTCCATCATCTCAAGAGTTTGCTTTTTCATGGATTGAAGTTGTTGGCGAAGTTCTTGCAAATCTTGCGAGAAGTGTCTACTCGAAGAACCTTCGATAAGGTTATCATCGACAACTATTTTCTTCGAGAAGGAGGAAGTAGGAAAAGTATCGGCAGGATGAGGATTTGCGGAGTAGTTATCAAATATCAACTGGAAAAGAAAATTTTAGTATCAATGATCACGCAAAACAGAATTCCATTGATCTTTGGAAAATTTACACAGCTATTACAGAAGGAGTCTTCCAAAGAACTACTACGACAGTTGTCGCCAAGGCTATTGTGACGACAACATCAAAGGAGACAGTAAAAATAAAAAAATAAAAAAAGATAGGGCATTCTACTAGACCTCCGGCTTCGACGAGCTAGGAGCAGGAGTCGGCTTGCATCCAAGATAGGCGAGGATCTTCTTTGAGTTAGGCTTTGCAGCCGTGATCAGTGATTGCCACTTCGTGGTCTCCATCTCCTGTGTGTCGCCAACTTTGGTCCAGTCGACGTTCTGCTGGCTGTCAGCAACCAGGGCAATAGTGCTTTCAACGGCGACCTTCATATTTTCTTGGCGAAGTTTAAGTCCAAGATCTTCTGGGGGATTGAAGCACTTGGCAAGAGCAAGAAAAGTTGCGGGCTCCTTTTTCTTCGGGAAGAAGTAAGGGTAGAGCCGCGACAATCCTTACCTAGCCGTAGTAAGGCCTTCGCGTGCTTCATCGCCGTGAAACTCAAGGAAAGAAAGTGCGTCAAGAAGAGGATCATTGTCGGGATCTTCAAGTTCATATTCTTGATACGTTTTTCCCTGTTGAGGCAAAAATTTATTGATCAACAAACGAGTAACGAAAAGCAAGTCCAAGGAATGCAAAATAGCTCGGGCACTTACTGACAAAGCGACGGCTTTGCGATTCCAAGCGCTTAGTAATTGCTTCTTCACGAGCAGATTGTTTGGTTATATGCTCGCTCAAAGAAGTTTCCGCCTCATGAAGCCTTTTGTGGAGGTCTTCGACAGAGGCAGCATCTGCTTCAGCCTTCTTACGAGCTGATTCGCTTTGCTCTAATTTAATTGCAAGAGCATCAGCACGTTTGTTGGCTTCGGCAAGATTTTCTGGAGAAAACAAACAACGGTAAAACGTCACGAAAAACATACTAAAGGAGTATACAGCAAAAAGAGCAAGGGAAAAACAGTACCTTCCAGTTTATTCGCATGATCACGGTACCCGATGAATTGGGTACCGAGGTGAATAAATGACTGCATCCCGGGCTGGAGAGCAAACCAAAGGAAAAAAGAAATCAATATAGAAGGTGAAAATTCGACAGCAATTAAAATAAAACAGAGGGAAGAGGAAAATATTGACAAACGTCGAGACGAAAAGGAAGAAGAGAAATGCTTACGTCATCCAATGAAGGAGTCGCGGACGTATTGGCCACCAGGACAGGGTCTGTAAATAGTTCTGTCCTAGCCCTCTTTGGTGAAGAGGCTTGGGGGCTTGCAACTGGTGTTGGATGCTTTGCATCTTGATGAGGAGGCGAAGATTCTTCTCCTTCAGCGTGCGCTTTAGAAACAACTAAAGTATGTGACGTACTCGTTCGAGCAGTCGCATCAATAGCTTGCACCTCTTCTTCGTCACCACTACAGTAAAATGGCGACAGTATAAGAAGCAAGACAGACACAAAATATTCATAGCAAAAACAGTGAGAAGCAAGGGTTAACTTACGAGCTGACGAGGGCATCGAGGTATGGATCGAAAGCTGCCTTCAGATTTGAAGGAGCGGCTTCTTCGGCTTTGGAGGTGTCGGAGTCTTCGACGTCGTCCCTTTTCCTTTTGTTCCTTGGAGAAACAGCAGGAGGAAGGGAGTGTGCTGAGGCAGTGGCCTCACAATCAGCATCTTTTTCAGAGGATACCGCAGATTTTCGAGAACCCGCGGTTTCACTCTCAGGGCGAGAAGCACCCTGGTTGTCGTCGGTGACAACGGCTCGTTCTTTGACTTCTCCACCTTCAGGAAGGGGAGGAAGAGAAACAAGATCTGGATGGTTCTATACAAAAAGGGGGAATTCGACAAAAGAGTTATGCACAGGATGTCAAACAAAAATGAGCAAGTTGAAAAATAGTCTAGACAAAGGTTACCTTGGGGAGCGCATTGGTGGCGCTATATGGTTTTACGCGACAAGAAGAGGGGATAGAATCTTTCTTGTTGAGGGAGGAGATTTTTCGGACAAGTTTTCTAAGTCCTTGACCGGCAAATCCACCGACAGGCGATCCACATCCTTGTCGCCAACATACTTCTAGAGGGGATTTTGCGAGCTTGCAGAGGCTGCACTCTGATCCTAAGGAAATATGCCGTGATTTGGATATCCGACAGTTCTTGACCGCGGGTACTTTGAAGCTCGAGGATGCGAGTCATCAGTGCCTCCGTCGCCATTTTTTTTCTTCGTCGGTAGCCTCTGCATCCCAGGACCGACGGCGATAGATTTTCTCGGCACCATCAAAAGGAGGAATGTTGTCTTTGATAGACCCATGATTCTCCTCGTGGATATACAGCCACTTTTTGCGCCACCCTTGAACTGAGTCATGGAATTTGACATCGAAGTATTCGACATCAGGGCGAACGCAGGTAACAACACCGCCTATGTTATAGGCGACATTGGTAGAGCCATTACGGCGACAGAAAAAGATGCGTTTCCATAATGCCCAGTTAGGCTGGACGCCGAGGAAGAATTCGCAAAGAGTGATGAAGATGGAAATATGGAGGATAGAGTTGGGAGAGAGATGATGAAGTTGCAATCCGTAAACATAAAGCAACCCCCGAAGAAAATTGTGAATGGGGGCAGAGAGGCCACGGATGAGATGATCAACAAAACTAACCCGATACTCCATTGGAGGGGTTGGGTAGCTCTCTTCGCTGGGGAAGCGTAGCGCATCTGGCTTCTTGCTGATCCCCAGTTTCTTCAGCAGGTTAATGTCTTGGGCAGAGATTTTGGATCTCTCCCACTCAGCGCTCCCCAGATCTGCGGAAGCCATCTTTGATTCAGGAGTGCTGTGCCTGGTCAATCTGCATGGTGGCATCAACAATGGCGCAGGAGTACATCGTGAGAGCGGTTGAGCTCAAGGAGCTATGGGGCACAAGAGGAGATTTTCGCAGAGGAGAACAGAGCAGCGGCGCGAGCGAAAGTGCAGAAGGAAGAAGATGAAGACCTTAAATAGAGGTGCGGCGAATCGGCGCACCGTTGGATGGAAAAAGTGTGAGGCAGATGGTGCACACGTGGAGCAGGGGTAAAAAAGTAATTTCGGCATACAAGCATTACAGCGCGTGCGCCAGGAAAAGCGGAGAACGTGTGTCCCCCACTTGCACGACGTGTCAAACTGATGAAGCATCTGGGCCCGCAAGATAGAGAGAGAGAAAATTGGTCGTGGCTATCATCAGCAATGATGTCATTTGGATAAAGGAAAAACTCGATTATGCAATTTCGTGAAAAGGACGACAGCGGAAGAATATTGATTATTTCGAGAGCCTTTGATCAAATACAAGTTTTTGATCAAATGCTCGGGGGCTACTTTGGAAAAATGAAAAGTTTGAGAAAGATAAAATAGAAGTGGCGAGAGCCTATGATCAAATACAAGTATTTGCTCATAGCCTCGGGGGCTACTCCCATCGGGAGCGCTATTCGCGCACCCGAGGGATTTGAAAATTTATGCGACAGGTGACAAAATATAGCGACATAAGGCGTGGAGCCTACACCCAAGCACAAGTCCTTGGTTGTAGCCTCGGGGGCTACTCCCATCGGGAACGCTGTTCGCGTGCGCGATGAAATTATAAAAAAGAGAGAAAAAGAATAAGGAAAAGTGAGCATATTTCGAGTTATATACATAACTCTACATATACTCCCATCGGGAGAGAAATATAAGTCATCCGTTGACTCAATAAAATGTGCTATTCCAACAGCCGAAAAGCACTCGACAATATATTCTCAGAACGCCAAAGTCGCGAACAATTTCTGAATGCCGCAAAACTTTGCGAAGGTAAGACCCCGGATCCGTTCTGTGTGGCATGGCGCCGTCTTTGACGTCAGTTTGCTACTTTTATCCGTATCAACAGATACGAAGAAAAATCCTAACGGACGCTTTAGGTACCCGATAAATATGACTGGACTCGACAATGGTAAGACCTTAAGTGGCACCTGTCGAAGTTTACACCAGTATCCCGGGATCATGTCCGGGGACGTGATCTTGAAGTAGGTTTTTGCGGATTGCCACTAGAGCAGTTAACTAGTACCTGATCCGTCAGATGAACTAGCCCCAACTACCATTATCCCTGTACAAGATAGAAATTTATATGTGAAAATATATGATAAAGTTTAGAGTTATCGAATAAATATAACAGTGGAGATTTTCCCTGACTCTATGATTCAATTAAAATCTCGGGGCTACTGACATAGGCATCCCCAATGGGCCTGCCAAAGATGGTACCCGGGGTTTATTGAAGGCCCACGACCCGAAGGATAAGAAGAATTCGGAAGCCCAACTTGTTAGGAAAGCTAGAGTTGTATTAGGAAAGAACACTTGTAATATTACGGGAGGAGTTGGAAACCTTCCCGAACTCTGTAACTTGTACATCAAGAATCCCTCGGCTCCACCTCCTATATAAGGGGGAGTCGAGGGACAAAGAAAGCATCGATTCATTGTCTCACAAACCCTAGTTTTCATATCGTCGAGTACTTTTCGGTTGAAACCTTCGAGATCTACTTGCCCTCTACTTCTAACTAAACCCTAGTCTACAACCCGTAGGCATTGACAAGTTGATACCTTGTCAATTGGAGACTTGGCTACATCATGAAGAATTAAGGGATCTTCATCATTTATATTATCTCAAGCCAAGTCTTTTGGTTATCTTGCTTCTATCATATATTCAATGTTCCTCCTTGCGGTAACATGTTCTCAACTCACTTATATTGAAAGTTACTCGCCCCTTTGCATGTGTTAGTTTTGTTCCTAGCATGTGTTTGTATATGTTGTGCTTCCTTCTTGATTTTGTTGAGAAATCAAGTCTATGTATGTTGGGTTGCACACCGTGTACTTGTGTTTGTGTTGGAGCCTCTTTGCATCTTGTTGTATCTTATATGGCTCTTATGAGCGATTAATGGACTATCCCATTTTGGGGGAGTGATATTCCTTTGGTAATTTCATGATCCTAACAATGTGTGTACATGAGGAATATCAATTAGAATTGATATTGCAAGATTATCTAGTCTCTATGTGGTATGTCATCTTCATGAGAAATTCAAATTCCAATGTCCATTAATATCTCTAGTTGGATCTTATTTGCCTCTTGTGAAAATAAATTCCTTATCACATTATGGGGGAGTAATAAGCTTTGTGCATATTACAAGCCTAGAAAATGTGAACATTTGAGATTGTGTCACATAGAATTGATATAGTAAGTTATCTCTCTCATATGTGGCATGTTTGCTCAAACAAGTTCTAATTTGCTTAAATAGCTTAATTGCTAATATCTTTGTGGATCTTATTTGTGAAAGTTCTTCTTGGCATGGTTTTTCACAACGTGTCCCTCAATACACTTTTGGGAAACCATGTGCCTCAAGTCATTCTATTAATTGCTTTGCATGTTGGCATGAATGCTATTAATTGCTTTGCATGTTGGTATAACTAATTGAATCCATCAAGAAACTCTCTTTGCATAATGGTTAACTCTTATCTTTTACCATATGCTTTATTTGGTGTAAATATGATCTTATGTATACTTACAAACTACCACCGGGAAATATTTCCTAATACCTCTTGTCCTAGGACAATTGGCAATCTATTATGAGGTAGAGATTTATTGATCATATTTACATTGGCTCTTGTGTTTAAATTGCCTTATTTATTACCATGATTTTGTTGTGCTTTGACTCCCATGTGTCTTCCTTGCATCTTATGGATCTAATTTGTCTATTCAAACTTTCTTAGCATTTTAGTAGATATAGGTAGCATGATGATCCTAGTCTTGTGCATTTTGTATTCATATGCAGAATCCTAGATAATGCACCAATCTTGGGGGAGCTCTCCTATATTTGTTAGAATGCTTAACATCTCTTGATCATTATCAAAAATTTGGTTTTGGGAGACATAAATTTTCTTTTTGGTACTTTGTGCCATCATAAAAAGTGTTGAGGGTTTGGTTTATTGTTGGAACCTTGCTCTCTTGGGAGTTTTTTATCTCATTCCTTGTCTTTGGGTTTAATTAGCTTCTTACAATGAGATAAGTCTTTGGAATCAATCTTGTGTTGATTCAATTCTTTGATATAATTTGGACAACCATTGTTTCTTGATTTATTTGGAGTTATGTCCAAATTGTATCTTCCTTTGGTTCTTGAAAGTATTGTGCATGCATATTTAATATATGTATATCATATGGCATGTGTGACTTTCTTTGATCCAATATATAGGGTAAACTCCATCAAATCCTAATTTGGCTAAGATGTGCATGAAAGTCAATTTCATATATATATGCACATAGTTTTGTGGAGTTTGTCCTATATGTTGTAGTGTATCTAACTACTTTGGACCCAATTATAGTTTGGGAACCATTTTGTACTTAATTTTTGTTTTAGGTACAAGGAGATACATTGGATGCTTGTCTCACACTTAGGAAGATGTGGAGACTTAATGGTAATTTGAGGCAAGCTAGGATGATCAACGAACTCATATCTACTACATCCACACCAATGCTATCTCGGTAACAAGTATCTTCTTATGCATATTTTTCTAGCATCCAACCATGTGGTTGCATCTTGGCATGAATCTCTTGATTTGAAAATATTATGCTTCTTGCAAAGATTTTAATAAAACATCTTTATTGCAAATGTGAATAAATTGAGATGAGCACACATGTGGGAAGTATATAAAATCATGCTAATGATTCATCCATCCCAACTATGTCGATCTAGAAATTTTATTGCATATCAGTTCCTCAAGCCTCTCACATGTGCAATATCGATGAAAGTGCAAATTGAGTTATTTCTTTTGGTATCCTTGTTTGTGATACTTGTTGCCTTTCTCAATGCATCCCAACTATCTTCTATCCTTTTTTGATATTTGTGATGTATTTTTTGTGTTTATGGTTGAAGTTCATGAATATACAATAAGATAAAATTGAGCCTTTGGCCATGCTATTAAGCAAAAAATCGTATTGGTATATTGCATGACTTTGTCTTGGATATCATGCTATATTTCTTGTGTATCTATTTTGTGTGTGCATGTTTCTTTGTGGATAAACATCTTAGTGATTTTGCCCACTTAGAGAAACTTATACACATAAGAGATGATACATCTCCATTTGATATCTTATTTTTTGTGTGTTGATTGGTCATGCTAAGCAATATAATTCATTAAAGACTATGATGATGCTTTTTGGCTTATCCTTGTAGTAGTCTTATAATATGCTTTGTTATGCCTTTCACATACCCTCTTGGTTGAGCCCTTTATTATGGTGCCTCTTACTTGTTGCTCAACCATTTGTTTGTTGCAAGTGTTAAGCTTAATTTTCTATCTATGATCTATTGCAAATGTTTGTGTCTTAAATGGTAATGAGGGAGTGAGGATTCCATGTTATGCATATTGTATTCAAATGTAACATTTTAATTTATGCATGTACCTTGGGGAGCTTCCTCATTTTATTAAAGGCACTATTTCGTGGTGATCATTAGAGTTTGATTCACTTGGTTTATTTTGTTTTGAATGATATTATGAGAGTGATGATTCCATGTTTGTGCATTTTTTACTCCAATGTTTTGCGCACAAACCTTGGGGAGCTTCCTCATATTATTTAGAGAAATCTTCTTGATCTTATCATAATATTTATCTTTATTTTTGGTATCTTATTGGTGGTTCATTTGGTTGCTTTCTTCATTTGTTGTCTTGACCTTGTTATCTTTTTGCAACCTTTGATCCTCTCTATAGTGTGATTCTTTCCAAATATTCTTCATTGGATCCGTGCATTTGATTCCACTCAAAATATGAGAAATGCACACGGTATGGAGGGACTCTCACTATATTGGCCTTCTAAATTTTTCACCCATTCCGGCAATTGGTGCAAATGGGGGAGAAGTTTGGAGGGTTTAAGGGAATTTGGTTATATCGTTGCTTTGTGTTTAAGCATGTGCCTTTCTTGCATTGCATCTTGTTGCTTTGCATAGTTCAATATTTAGAGGAAACTCCACTAGGCTTTGAATGCCAATATATGCAATGAAAGTCAAGTTCATTCACACATGCATATATTATGGGGGAGCTTGCTCTATATATTCAACTTGTTTGTTACTTAAATTCCTTATATAAACCCTCTCAAAGAGATTGTCATCAATTACCAAAATGGGGAGATTGAAAGTGCATGGAGCCCCCATGTGTGGTTTTGGTAATTAATGACAATCCCTATGGACTAATGTTTGCATTGAGTTATATTTGTATGAGTTATCCATAGGCAATGCTTGAACCATATGTTGTCTTCAAGGTTGCAATAAGAAGAAATTGATGTAGGATATCAAGTATCAAGTATGTCTTGAAGATGAAGATGAAGTGAGCCCTCAAGTTACTTCAAGACATCAACATGATGAAGAATGAAGAAATGAAGTGCAAGTTCAAGATGAGCCAACTAGAAGAGATCATATGCTTGAAGCTTGCCATCCATATGGTGAGCATGGGTATGTGAAGATGCGCCAAAGAAGTAGCTCTCCCATAGTGGAGTATGGGGGAGCATTTCGCATGACTTCATCAAGCAAGCACAATCAAGAAAGGTGTTCCATCTTGTTACGGTCAAGACCGTCATCATCAAGGCGCAAGGTTAAGGTTTGCTCTTGATAGGGTTTCTTTCTTACTGGTCTCATGGTGTAGTTGGAGACCGGTTTATAGTTTAGTTGCCGTAATATCAAGAGGGCTCTCAAGTGAGTAACTCGATCGTATCATTCGGAGAGATCTCAAACCTTTGCATCCTTGCATAATATTTCTTCGTTGTTATTTGTATCTTATCCATGTGGTGATTTAGAGCTTGTGGTTATCCCCATAGCAAGCTCTAGTTCATCGAAAACGGATTCCGCATGAATCACTTGTTGCGTTTTCGATATTGGAGTTTTTCTCGGTTTTTCGTATTGAGAGGTTTCACTCTAAAATACATAGAAAAACCTACCCCACTTGTTCTTAAGATTTTCACTCTTTGTTGGGTAGCCTTTGTCATCCTTTTTAAACAAAATTGGTTTCACCTAAATCTAAGTCTCCTATCTCAAGTTGTTGCATTTTCCATATTGGAGATTTTATCGGTTTGCTTTTTATAGATAGGTAAAACCTTTATTCATTTGTTTCTACCCTCCTTTGCTGGACTATGATGTTTCTACGCATATTGTTTTAGAGCTCGTTGTTTTGATTTCAACGAGCCCAAGATCATCGAAATCAGAGTCCGGATGCAAAAGTTCTTAAGGTTTTCGTATCGGGTGTTTGGGTAAAAACAGGGGGGCCGGAACTGCCGCCGGGAACACCCCGGCACTGCCGACGGGCCGGCACTGCCGGCCTGTCGCGATTTTGGCTCCAACGGGCAGAAATCTAAGACCCCTATTTAAGGCCTTCTTCCTCCTCTTTCTCCCTACTTCTTCTTCCTCCTTTGGCTCTCCACCATTGTTGACCTTGAGAGCTTGCCACATCCCTCTACTCCTCCAATGATTCTTGAATCCTTTTGAGGGAAAAGGAAGAGGAGATCTAGATCTACAATTCTACCAATACAATCCATCTCTTTGTGAGTGGAACTCTCTAGATCTTGATCTTGGTGTTCTATGTGAATTCCTTTGTTCTTTCTCTCTTATTCCCCCAATAGCTTTTGTAGCTTTGTTGGAATTTGAGAGAGAAGGACTTGAGCATCTTTTTGGTGTTCTTGCCATTGTATTTGGTGCATCGGTTTGAGTTCTCCACGGTGATTCATGGAAGTGAAAGCAAGAAAGTTGTTACTCTTGGGTTCTTGGAACCCTAGACAGATTCTAGGCCTTTGTGGCGATTTGTTGGGAGCCTCCAATTAAGTTGTGGATGTGTGCCTCAATCTTTGTGTAAGTCCCGGTTTCCGCCTCGAAGGAAATCCCTTAGTGGAACCGTGACCTAGGCCTTTCTGGCGAGGGTCACCGGAGAATAAGGTGAGGCGCCTTCGTGACGTTCGGTGTGTGGTGTGAGTACCACATCTTGAGGTGAGGCCTTTGTGGCCTTGGTGTGCATCGAGCAACCACACCTCAAGGTGAGCCTCTTGTGGCGTTCGGGAGCACTAAGCCAGCGCACCTCTCCAACGGAGATTAGCACTCGCAAGAGTGTGAACTTCGGGATAAATCTTCGTCTCCCGCGTGCCTCGGTTATCTCTATACCCGAGCTCTTTACTTATGCACTTTACCTTGTGATAGCCATCGTGCTTGAAGTTATATATCTTGCTATCACATAGTTGCTTGTATTGCTTAGTATAAGTTGTTGGTGCACATAGGTGAACCATAGTATATACGCTTGGGGCTTGACAAAGTATTGAATTATTCAACTTAGCATTACTTGCAAAACAGACCTGGAGAATTATTATGGAACCTAACACTCTGAGCGCAAAAATTCTCAAATCTGTCTATTTTCCGAACAATGATATTATGAATTCAAATCTTGGAAGTAGACTATATCACGCAAAAATTCTCATTTGTATATAACTATATCACGTCACGCCTTTTGAGCTGAGAAAAAATCCAGTTTTTACATCTTTGTTATGCGTTTACACTAGGCAAAGGCTTCTTGCCTTTGTTAAAAACACTAGGCAAAGGCTTGCTTTTCCGTGCGTTTGTTAAAAACACTAGGCAAAGGCGTGCACGACGATGCCTTTTGTGCTTTGCCGTGTTCGGTGGCTTTGCCGTGCGCCTTGATACAACTTTGCCGTCGACATTTTCTTTACCGTGCGCCCTGAGGGGTGTTTGCCGTCCGGAGGTCTTTGCCGTGCGTTTTTATTTATTCTTTGCCAAGCTTCCATTCTTTGCCGTGCAGTTTTGTGTCATCGCACGGCAAAGACTTCTTTGCCGTGCACAGGCGCAGCACGGAGTGCCTTTTTTTCCCGAAGTGCCAAGAGGATTTATAATGCGTGCCTCCAGGCTCAAACAATGCAGCCCCCATTATGAAGAAAAGTAATTTATGGTGCCTACGGGCCATAACTAAAACATGCTATGAATCTTGGATGCATACTCATAACTAAAATTACTCATAACTAAAATATTCGCAGGTCACAACCAGATTTAGCCGCTCACTGGTACTGGATTCTGAATGCTTAGCATTTTCCATATTGCCAGCCTCTAAACCATAATGTGCATGCAGATATACTGTCCCAGAGCGATCTTGCATGTCGAGTGTCATCTTGGATGCATGTTTCACTAATCCAAGTTCTAATTAGGCCTGATGTGGTTGTAGTTGCACCCATATATCACTCACAGTACTTCGAGAATCCTGAAAATAAATTGCCATCATGGTAGGCTCTTCAGATGTGAAAAATGAATTGCTACCAGCTGGGGTTCAGATTGGCCGTTGGGGTTCAGAGTGGCCTAATTAAACATTGATGTGTTAATTGATATGCCAACGCTAGCTCTCACTGGGAATCCTATGCAAAGTTGGTAGATGCACCACTGATTTGAATAAGCAAGCTGCAGAAATACAGTCTTTTTTCTTTTCTTTTATGCTTCTTACGAGGCTCTTCACATTCTCCCATCCCATTTCTAATTTCAAATTGCATTTCTCTATTGTTCGGATCGATTCAAGCGTAGCTCAGCCTCGGGCAACGTTACACAGCACATGCCTGCACATGCCTCCATGTAAAGTGAACTTCAGTTGTGGGGGGCATGCATTTCTCTATTGTCCGGATCGATTCAAGCGTAGCTCAGCGCGCCTCGGGCAACTATACAGTATACACAGCACATGCTGCACATGCCTCCATGTAAACTGAACTTCAGTTGTTGGGCGCATCTTTCGTTCACATGCGTCCTCATGTGCAATTTGACATTAATAATCACTAGTTTGGTGATTAATCGACTATCATCCTTGTCTTCTTCAACCTGCAGAGACCGTATTTTAATCCATGCCGCAGTTAATATCTTAACCGTGCATTAGCACTACCACAACCAATCCACACAAACCAACCACAGCTAAGTTCATTTAATCAATCATCCTTCTATCTTCTTGCGCCCAGTATTTGCACTACTGCCTCGAGCCATCACAGCCAATACACACAAACCAACCACACCGAGCTCACCAATGGAGTTGACTGCGCTGAGCGTTGGCAAGTCCGTGCTGAATGGCGCGCTTAGCTACGCCAAATCCGCTCTGGCGGAGGAGGTAGCTCTGCAGCTTGGTGTCCGCCGTGACCACGTCTTCATCACCAACGAGCTTGAGATGATGCAGGCTTTCTTAGAGTCTGCTCATGACGAGGGAGACGACAACAACAGGGTGGTGAAGGTATGGGTGAAGCAAGTTCGAGATGTGGCGTACGATGTGGAGGACACTCTCCAGGAATTTTCCGTTCGTTTGGAGAAGAAGTCCTGGTGGCGTATCCGTCGCACGCTGCTTGATCGGCGCCGTGTGGCCAAGCAGATGAAGGAGCTTAGAGCCAATGTTGAGGATGTCAGCCAGAGGAATATGCGCTATCACCTTATCAAGGGATCTGACTCAAAGCCTGCAACCACTGGTGGGCAGTCTGCCATCGCCGGTGCCACCGTGATGTCTGGCAACGATGAAGCAAGGCGGCAGCTGGAAAAAGCAAAAGATGATCTCTTTCAACTGATCAGGAAGAAGGACGACGATCTTAGAGTGATCGCGGTTTGGGGAACAAGTAGTAACGTCAGGCGGGCATCCATAATAGAAAGAGTCTTTGCAGATGTGAAGAAACACAGGGTTTTTGATTGCCATGCCTGGATAACGTTGACACGTCCTTTCAATTCAACGGAGTTCCTAAGAAGCATTATCAGGCAGTTCTATGTTAATTTTCTTCAAGAGTCCGACAGAAAGGAAAATATAATTGGGGGTCCTCAAGATCTGAGAAGGATGGGGATGAAGAAGGGAAATGATTTGGCTGACGAGTTCAAGAGATATGCCAATGAGAAGAGTTTCCTGATTGTGCTTGATGACCTATCCACCATTGAAGAGTGGGATTGCATTAAAGCATGTTTTCCGAATAACAATAAAGGAAGCCGAATAATAGTTTCCACAGAGCTGGTTGAAGTTGCAAGCTTATGCGTGGGACCAGAAAACATCACACCAGAGCACAAGCAGTTGTCTGTTGATTTAACTTTGTACGCTTTCTATGAGAAGGTAATGTTTGAAGCCCTAACAGAGAGTCATCATGTTGATTTTTGTACGCAGCAACCCCCTGTTGATTTTTTTATCACTAAAGATGATTAGTTTTATAATTTTGAACATGTAAATTCGGTGAAATTTCAGAACAGGGTAAAGGCAAGTTTTGAAATTAGTCATAAAAGAGGTATTTCCATTATTATGGACAACTAGTAACTGTTTCATAAGTGTCTGCAAAACTTAAAACAGGATTAAAAGTCCCCTATGGAAAAGAAGGCAAAACCTAATCAATTCCTGCTTGTGTACAGGGTTCTCTAGATGGCACAGAATCAACAGAGGCTGGGTCTAGCTCAAATGTGGGAACTCATGTGAGTGACAGCTCTGACAATAGGAAGATGCTCAATCGTACAGAGACAATGCTAGCAGCTTTAAAGGAATCTCGGCTCATTGGGCGAGAGACAGAAAAGGCAGAAATTGTTAAACTAATTACAACTGAAGATAGCCAACTTGATGTGATCTCCGTGTGGGGAATGGGTGGTCTTGGAAAAACCACACTAGTGAGAGATGTCTACCAAGATGAAATACTCAGTGGGAAGTTTGAGAAGCGTGCTTGTGCCACAATTATGCGCCCTTTCAATGTTAACGAGCTCCTCCAGAACTTAGCTTTGCAGTTTGGCTATAAGGATGTCCCAGAAATGGACAAACAATTACCAGGAAAGAAATATTTGATTGTTCTTGATGATATATCATCCAATGCAGAATGGGATGCTATAATACAACACTTTCCTGCAACAGAGACATCATGCCGAATAATAGTCACCACAAGGGTAAAAGATATTGCTACACATTGTTCAAAGAAGCATGGAAAAATTTACAGACTCCAAAGCCTGGAAGACAACAACGCACTTGACCTATTCGCCAAAAAGGTACAGATAGTGTGGTTATCTCCTATTCTATTGGTTTGAATAAAGACAGTATGTTTGTAGATTCTAACAACATACACATATGACCTATTATATCTTTTTTACTAAGTAATGCCATGTGGCCGCCGATCACTTGTTTTTCTCATCGGTTGTGATTGCTTATCGAGCATATTTTTATTTTAAATGGACATGTATGTTATTGGCGCTAAACAATCTATCTTATTTCGATATAGTGATCTGTTTCAACCAACCCAGAAAATTAATATAATAGAATTATGTACATTTTAAAGCAGAAAATTTTGTTTCATCACATTCACACAAGTAGCAAGACTAACTTCTACCAATTTCATTTTCGAAGTACTGACGGCATGAACTTGTATTAATTTCAGATATTTGGCAAGGCTACGAATATGGATGAGGAGTATCCTGAGTTGGTTGAACATGCAAATCTGATCCTAAAGAAATGCAATGGACTCCCACTTGCAATAGTCACCATTGGGGGCTTTTTGGCAAACCAACCAAAAACCGTTATGGAATGGAGGAAATTGAATGAGCATATCCGGGCCGAGTTGGTGATGAATCTAGAGATTGGTACCATAAGAACCATTCTTATGAGAAGCTATGATGGTTTACCCTATTACCTAAAGTCTTGTTTCCTGTATATGCCCATCTTTCCTGAGGACTACTTGGTTAGACGGAAACGCTTGGTGCGTCGCTGGTCTGCAGAGGGCTATTCAAGGGAGGTGCATGGTAAGACTGCGGACGAAGTCTCCGATAGCTACTTCATGGAACTTATAAGCAGGAGCATGTTTTTACCATCTCAACAATCACTTCATGGTATAGAAGGAATTGGTTCCTGCCAAGTCCATGATCTCATCCGTGAAATCGGCATCTCAAAGTCAATGGAAGAAAATCTTGTTCTTACACTGGAGGAAGGTTGCAGTTCAAACAGCCAACGCACTATGCGCCACCTTGCCATAAATGGCAATTGGAAAGGAGATCAGAGTGAATTCGAGAGCATGGTGGACATGACCCGTGTAAGATCGGTAACAGTTTTTGGCAAGTGGAAGTCATTTTTCATTTCTGACAAGATGAGTCTACTACGGGTGCTGGACTTGGAAGACACAACAGGTCTACGCGATCATCACGTCAAGCATATTGGGAAGCTCCTTCACTTAAGATACCTTTCCCTAAGAGGATGTGCTGCTATTTATCACCTGCCAGATTCATTGGGTAACTTGAGAGAACTCGTGACGCTAGATGTCCGAGGTACAAGAATAATCAATCTGCCGAGGAGTATCGTCAATCTCCAGAAGCTAAGCTATCTTCGTTCTGGTAGGAAACCGTATGATGAGGATGGCTCATATGAAGACAAATTTGGTAACGTTCCAAAGTTTCTTGGCAACCGACCATGCATTATATTTCTCACGATGGGGATTGCTTGTTGCTGGAGGAGTGCTGCAGCTGAGATTCTTTATGATGACATTGACCTTAATTGCCATGATGGATGCACTGCTCTTTGCTGTCATTATGGCCGTTTTATTGCGATGCGCCTGGACTTGCATGGTGTTCTAGTGCAAAGTGGGATGAGGAAGCTGAAAGCCCTACACACATTGGGTGTTGTGAACATCGCAATGCGGGGTAAGGATGTTCTAAAAGACATAGAAGGGCTCATTCAGTTGCGCAAGTTAGGAGTGACTGGCGTCAATAAGGAAAACGGACAAGAGTTGTGTTTGGCAATTGCTGGTCTGAGCCGCCTGGAGTCATTGTCAATCCGGTCAGAGGGGGAGCCTGGTTTATCTGGCTGCTTGGATGGAACGTTCTCGTTTCCGGAAAAGCTGCAGAGCCTAAAGCTGTATGGTAAGCTGGTCAAACTGCCAAAATGGATCAAGGGGCTAAGGAATCTGGTAAAGCTTAAGCTGCGGAGCTCAAAGATATCAGAGCATGCTGAAGTCATACAGGTCCTTGGGGATCTACCAAACCTGGCATCACTGCATCTGTTGACTATGTCGTTCGAGCAGAGTAATGCTTGTCTCACATTCCGGCCACACATGTTTCCGAACCTGGTGGTGCTGGAACTTGATTCGCTCTTAGTCGACCTGAAGGATAGAAATAAGCTGCTATTTTTGAAGTTTGAACAAGGAGCAACCCCTAAGCTAGAGCTGCTCAAGTTCCGTTCGGCATACATCAATAGTCGGACACTCTCCGGGCTACCATCTCTGGCAAGCCTGAAGGAGGTTCTGCTCGTACGTAACTACTATGACCACGGTTTGCCATACCTGAGAGCCCAGCTCGCAGAAAATCCAAATCGACCGGTCATAAAGAGGGTCTGATCGAGATCATGGAGGTCCACTTCGCCCAACAGTCCAAGGTAAGCTAGGAATACATACTGTTGTGTTTTCATTTGCATGCATTTATTTGCCACCATTTAAGCGTTGATCTTTTCATTCGTGCAGCCGGTGGATCACTTGTCCTGAGGCCGCATGGTACACCTGATTATGTATAGTAGTTTGATAGGTGTCCTGATAATTAGCAGGACACACCATGTCCTTGACCAATGTAATATACTTATTTTTTCTTGGTAACATACTTATTTTTTCTTGCTGTCTCGTTTTGTGTACGTGCTCCATCTGAATCGCTAATTAGTGTTCCCGTCATGATAAAAAGTTGAAAACACATCGAGTATGTCTCGGTGCACTTGTTGTCCGTTCTCTCAAACTGTTAACAATCTGGACTCATTGAGCAGCGTTATAAAGATCCGGCATTCCTGAATCCGCTGCTCAAGTCGTTCACTTCCTGGGAATCTACGAAACCTGTCATCCCATTTTCTGTTGGAGAAATCGTTCAAGGGTGAACAGGTCAATCTCATTTTCTGCAAAATCAGCCGCCTTCATCCTTTTCCCATCCCGCTGCGGCGCTGCCACACCTCCGCCCTCGCCCGCCGCTCGGCTCGCACGGCCAGCCAGCAAATCTCGTCCCGTCTCGATCGCCGGAGGAGCGCCAGGATTGGCCGGACGCGCCTTCCGCCATCGATGCTAGCGGGACGGTGGAATCGGCGGATTCTTCCGCATCCTCGTTGGATCACCTCTTCGCCCCGTTCCCAGCGCACGGCGAGCCCCACATGACATGGAGGTTGGAGTTGCCGTCAGGCAGCATGCCGTCGGGGAAACCGAATGGCGCCGAGCTCACGGTTTGCGCAGATGATGTTCATCCGAGCCAAGCCCAATTAGTCTTGTCCGGACAGCTTGACCTGTCGCCTTCACAAGTTCAGATGGCTCACACACTCACAGTGGCTTGCATCGAAGATTCAGATGTCCTTTCCTGGAGTTCATTCAACAGATGAGTTCAGCTGTCCATGACGCTGTAGTGCGTACTCGAGAGCTTTAGGCTCTTGAACCTGTCCGCTTTTGGCACTTACAGTTGTCGAGCTAATCTGTGTCCCAGAACTTGGGCAGCTGTTCTTACAATTGTAATAAACTTCAGAAGCTCCTTTCCTTGCGTCCATGTGAATTGGGATGGACGCTTGTTAACTACTATATATGGGCGAATTCCTGGAATAATTCTCACTCAGCAAATCATAGATTCTGGTACGAATTCGAATTCAGATACAAGCTGGGGTTCCAGCCCTGGCCGAAGCCGTGTTCATCCAAGCCACCTTACATGAACTACAGGACACCTACATATACCAACCCCATCTCCTGGAGATACTGTGGCCGCTTCAGTCACGTAGACGGGCCGGTACTTGGCGGATCCTCGTGCTCCTTCGTGTTGGGCCTGGGCCGTTAGGCAATCCAACAGATGGTTCGCTAACAATCCCCCCTCCGTGAGAGTCTGCTTGTCCCCAAGCAGGTGCTGACGGGAATTGCTGACGGAGCGCTTCAGTGTCCTCCCAAGTTGCCAACGACTCCGGTGAGTTACTCCATTGGATGAGAACCTGGGAGACCGTCGTGGCACCCTTACGGCGGAGACGGCTCTGAAGAATCCTGAATGGTACCTGCAACCCAAAATCATCAGGTGGTAATTGAGCTTGTACCTGTATGTTTGGTCCGAGGAGTTTTTTGAGTTGCGACACATGTATCACCGGATGGATTTTGCTAGAGTCCGGTAATTCCAATCGATAGGCCACTTTGCCCACTCTTGCTAGCACCCGGTATGGACCAAAGTACTTGTAGGCTAGTTTCTGATTAGGGCGCACTACCACAGAGTTTTGAATATATGGTTGAAGTTTAAGAAATACCATGTCCCCTGGCTCAAATTCCCGGTGAACTCTTTTCTTGTCAGCCGACTGCTTCATCTTGTGTTGAACTCGCAATAGTTGTTGTTTCAGCAATTCAGTAACGGCAGATCTCTCATTCAACCAGTCTTGCAGCTCTGTGATGTGACAAGCATCAGCAGGGACTAACCCAAAGTGACGAGGATGATAGTTGTAAAGCACCTCAAAAGGTGACTTGTTAAGAGATGTATGCCAACTGGTATTATACCAGTACTCGGCTAAGGACAGCCATTGTGCCCAACGGCTAGGACAAGCTTGGGCAAAGCATCTCAGATAAGCTTCCAGCGACTGGTGAACTCGTTCAGTTTGACCGTCCGTTTGTGGATGGTAAGATGAACTCATACGCAACTGAGTATCAGTCAGTCTACAGAGTTCAGTCCAGAAGGCACTCGTGAAAATCCGGTCACGGTCACTGATGATAGATACTGGCATGCTATGGAGCTTGTATATATTGTCTAGAAATAGACGAGCAACAGTAGCGGCCGTATACGGATGGGCGATGGGTATAAAGTGAGCAAACCTGGAAAACTTGTCAACCACAACTAATACACCATCAAATCTGCCAGATTTAGGAAAGCCACTGATAAAATCCATGGACACAATCTCCCAAGCATGGTTTGGAACTGGCAAAGGTTGAAGAAGTCCTGGGTACCTGACGCGCTCTGGCTTGGCGCGTTGGCAGATCAGACATTCCTGGACCGTCCGTTTGACAAATTGCTTCATCAACGGCCAAATGAAGAGTTGCTTCACTCGGCGATATGTGACTGGAAAACCAGAGTGACCGCCTGCAGCACTTGCGTGTAATGCCAAAGTAACTTGTGATTGCAGCTTTGGGTTGAATCCTAACCAAATGCGTCCTTTCTGACGAATGATCCCATCCTTGAGAATATATCCATCCACTCCCGCAGGTGTTACAGCCAGTTTGGCCAATAACTCCAGTGCCTTGGGGTCGTTTTGGTAACCTTTTATGACATCGTCTATCCATACAGGTTGAACTGTAGATATAGCTGCCAGAGAGGAAGGGTGCTTGTTTTTGCGAGACAAAGCATCCGCTGTAGTGTTTTCTGACCCTTTCCTGTACACTATAGAATAGTGGAGGCCCAGCATCTTAGTTAGTGCCTTGTGCTGCCAAGTAGTGTGTAGGTGTTGATCCTGGAGATGGGAAAGGCTGCGCTGATCAGTAACTATGCGAAACTCACCTGACTGCAAATAAGGGCGCCAATGATCCACGGCCATGAGGATGGCCAGATGTTCTTTCTCATAAGTGGATAGGCCTCTAGTTCTAGGGCCTAAGGCTTTGCTGACAAAGGCGAGAGGGTGGCCATCTTGAGTGAGAACTGCTCCAATCCCTGTGTCTGAAGCATCGGTTTCCACTGTAAAGGTTTTACTAAAATCAGGTAGTGACAAAACAGGAGCAGTGATCAAGGCTTGCTTTAACGTCTGAAAGGCACACTCCGTGTCAGTAGTCCAAGCATAGACAACCCCTTTTCTGAGCAAATTGGTGAGTGGTTTGGCAATCACACCATAGTTTTTTGACAAATTTCCTATAATAACCAGACAACCCCAAGAAACTCCTCAGTTCCTTGACAGAAGTGGGTGAGGGCCAATCTCTCACAGTTTCGACCTTGGCAGGATCTGTAGAAACCCCTTCAGAAGAAATGACATGTCCTAAATATGCAATGCTTGTTTGAGCAAAAACACATTTTGACATTTTGACTTGCCAGTGATTCTCCCGCAACTTGTTCAAAACCTGATCAATATGCATCAGATGCTTCTCATAGCTAGTGCTGTAGATGAGGATATCGTCAAAGAAAACTAGCACAAACTTGCGCAAAAACTCCTTCAATGTATCATTCATAGCACTGAGAAAAGTTGCTGGAGCTCCAGTGAGTCCAAAAGCCATGACAGTGAATTCATATTGTCCCTGATGGGTAGAGAATGCAGTTTTAAATTCTTCTCCGGGCGCCATTCGTATCTGATGGTAACCAGCCCTTAAATCTAGCTTGGAAAACCAACAAGATCCCGCTAGTTCATCGAGAAGTTCATCAATTACAGGCACTGGGTATTTGCTCTTGACTGTCAAAGCGTTCAGATGCCTATAGTCCACCACAGGACGCCAAGTATGATCCTTCTTTTTAACCAGTATTAGTGGAGAAGAAAAGGCACTGGTACTTATTCGAATGACTCCGCTGGCCAACATTTCTTTGATCTGCTTTTCGATCTCATCTTTCATCTGTGGGGTGTATCTGTATGGCTTCTTGTTGATAGGCTGTGCACCAGGTATTAGAGGAATAAAATGATCACATAGGCGCCGAGGTGGCAAACCTACCGGTTCAGCAAATACAGACTCATACTCCTTGAGAATCTGACGTACTTCCTCTGGTAGCTGTATAGAGTTGTCCTGGGGTTCATGTAGTAGCATTAACTCTACCACGGTAACAGAGAAGTGACTGGAATTGGTGCTTGTTAATGTAATTGTGGCGCCATTGTGCTCAAAAGACATCCATTGTTCTTCCCAGTCCACCCTCATGGGGCTACATTTGGCCAGCCAATCCAAACCTAATATGCCATCATAAGTGCCCAAGGGTAAGAATTTAAACCGAGACTGAAATTCATGCCCTTCACAAGTCCAGGCGCAAGACCTTATTCCCTGATCGCATTGCATTTGTGCTCCATCAGCTATCTTCACCCTCAATGTTCTCCTCAGGGCTACCACATCAGACAAGAGGGGAATGAACTTGCTGTTGAGGAAGGAGTGAGTGCTACCTGAGTCCACCAGGAATTGAACTTGTTGGTTTTGAACAGTAGCAGACAGCTGAAAGGTCAGAGAATTGGGATTTTTGATGATTGTATCAGCCAGCATCAAGTGCACCTCAGCAGAATGTTGAGAACTGGAAGCAGCATCATCATCGGTAGTGTCCAGGTTGAATAATTCTAGCACTTCTTGAAGAACATGCATTTGAACTGTACCCTTGCACTGATGATCTCTTGAATATCTCTCACCACACGTGAAACACTCACCTCTAGCGCGACGGTAAGCACGCAGAGCTGCCCACTTTTCATCAACTGATGTGATAGATGGACCTGGACGCGCACTACCGTTGGGGCGCACTTCGGGAGTTGTCACTGGAGCATTTGGTGGTGGCGCCGGTAAGGGTAATGAGCGTCTTGGTGGTGCTGGTAGAGTTAGCACAGGTGGAGCAGTTGGTAATTGCAGCCTCTGACGATTCTGTGGTTGAAACTGTCGAACGCCTTCACCCATTTCTTCCTGCAACAAAGCAAGGGAATAGGCAGTATCGAGGTCGCGCGGAGATTGAATTGCAACAGTAGCACGGACATGGTGTTTAAGACCATCGATGAACCTAGTTGTATAATGCATGATGTTTAAATTAGGCTCATATGCAGACAACTGATCGATGAGTTCCGAAAATCTATCCACATAATCAACTACTGTGCTAACTTGATGAATGCTATACAGTTGGCGTAGTAGTGCTTGGTGCTGGTTGCGACCGAAGCGAACTACTAACCACGAACAGAATTCCTCCCAAGTGGCTGTGGGTATTTTTCGCTGCACAGATTGCAACCATCTGGCAGCCACACCTTCAAATTGCATCGTTGCCACTGTAATCCACATCGATCTATGTGTTCCATAAAGAGCGAAATAATCCTCACAACGTTGTTGCCAAAGTTTTGGGCAAGCACCGTCAAAGTGAGGAAAGTCGATCTTAGGAATTGAACGGTGGTGTGTATCATGATCACGGTTGTATGCATGGGACTCATCATGACGACGGTGTGGAGTGCTATCACTAACAGGAGCAGCATGAATAGATCGGGATTGTAACACACCTCTTGCCGGAGGAGGTACATAAACACCAACAGTGTCATGAACCTTCCCCCGGGCAATTTTGTCGTCGCCGAGCCCATCCGGGCAAGCATCACCGTCGCGCGGCGTCAGAGGTGCTGAGGGCGCTGATCCTGGTGTAGGATTGGGCTTGGAGGATCCCTGATCCAGGCGCATCTGGATCACGCCCAGATCTTCACGGATCTCAGTCAGCGCGTCGATGGTGATTTGATGGAGTTCCTGTGTCTCCCGCTTGTGCTCGGCGAGCGCCGCCGCCGACTCCGCCTTCTGGTCGTTGACCAATTTCACCATAGTATCGAAGATCTGCTGCTTGGTGAATCCTTCGACCTCCATCTCCCGATTTCTCGTGAATTGGCGTGTGCGGTGGTGGGTGGGTGGGGGAAAAATTTGATCCAGGGTGGCTCTGATACCAGATTGTTAACTACTATATATGGGCGAATTCCTGGAATAATTCTCACTCAGCAAATCATAGATTCTGGTACGAATTCGAATTCAGATACAAGCTGGGGTTCCAGCCCTGGCCGAAGCCGTGTTCATCCAAGCCACCTTACATGAACTACAGGACACCTACATATACCAACCCCATCTCCTGGAGATACTGTGGCCGCTTCAGTCACGTAGACGGGCCGGTACTTGGCGGATCCTCGTGCTCCTTCGTGTTGGGCCTGGGCCGTTAGGCAATCCAACAGATGGTTCGCTAACAACGCTTGAAACGGTGTCCTAAAACTTGGTACTGCGAAAACAGCCCGGCATATTTTGTCCATGTTCCTCAGCTTGATCACATAAGCTTGGAATCTCGTGCCCTGTCTTGGAAGGCACGCTTTGCGCAGAGCGAGTGCTTTTCCTTGGTGACAGAAGCGTCTCCATCCTGCGAAGAGATTCCCTCACCCAAAAAGTAAGTTTGTACTACAATCCCTTGTACATCTACATCTACATATTACTAATCTATTTCGATATATACTGGTTGCTTCGTGTCATACACTTCATGCTTTATTCTTTTGCTGTAGATTTGGTTCGGACCTGAAGGTCCACAACAGCCCACTCCTATATTCGGTGACCTGAGATATGTCCATCTTCACGATATATTTGCTGACTGCGATCTGATTTAGACATGTTTCTATACAACATATTTGTCCTTGATGCTGCACCTTCCCAGCAGAATTTTTGTGCAAGTCTGTTACTTTGGATCTTTTAATCATCACCTTGTTATGAATATAAATTTCTGTATGACACGTTTCTAGGTATTCACCGTTAGCAAATAATCAGCATGCTCGTATTACATTATACCACTCAATGATACAACAAACCAATTCTAAGAAACAGACTTAACATGTGGGAGAAACAGAATGCGATAGGAAGAATCGAATCCTTCTTTCCCAAAAGAAAGTAAAGTAAATTAAAGTAAAGTGTAAAGGCACCACACATACATATGCTGCAGCAACAAGCAACAAGCTCCTTCTCCTGTTCTTCCAAAATGATCTAATCCTTCTTTCCCAAAAGAAGGTAAAGTAAAATAAAGCTTTGAGGATGGAAGTGGAATAATAGCAACAACCGGAAGCAAAGAATCTCAGTCCAGTTTTCTCTTCTTCAATGAGCTTCACATAAGCTTGGAATCTCATGCCCTGTCTTGGAAGTGGAATAATAGCAACAACTGGCTGCTTCGTGTTATACACTTCGTGCCCAAATCGAGCCGCCGCAATCGCACCCCGCCTCCCTCCGGCCACCCCGCCGCCATCTCCCACCTTCGGCCGCCCCGCCTCCATCTCCCACCTCCGGCCGCCCCGCAGAACGCCGCCGCCCCCACCTCCCGCCGTCCCGCACGTCCGCGTCGCCCGGCGTCGTTCCCGGCCGCCTTACCCAACCTCCCGCCGTCCCGCACGTCCCGTCGCCCGGCGTCGTTCTCCACGCGCCGCCCGGCCTCCCTCCATGCCCCGCAACCGGGAATCCAGCAAAGTCAACTTGCACACGCGTTCTTCCAGCTAAGCGAGCTCATCCTTCTAATCCATCATCCTTAGTTTCTGCATCTTCTTGCGCCTAGCATTTGCACTACTGCCTCCCACCATCACAGCCGATACACACCAAGCAACCACACCGAGCTCGCCAATGGAGGCGACTGCGCTGAGCGTCGGCAAGTCCGTGCTGAATGGAGCGCTTAGCTACGCCAATTCCGCTCTGGCTGAGGAGGTGGCTTTGCAGCTCGGTGTCCGCCGTGACCACTTGTTCATCACCAACGAGCTTGAGATGATGCAGGCCTTCTTAGAGTCTGCTCATGACGAGGGAGACGACATCAACAGGGTGGTGAAGGTATGGGTGAAGCAAGTTCGAGATGTGGCCTACGATGTGGAGGACACCCTCCAGGAATTTTCCGTCCGTTTGGAGAAGAAGTCCTGGTGGTGTATCTGTCGCACGCTGCTCGATCGGCGCCGTGTGGCCAAGCAGATGAAGGAGCTTAGAGCCAACGTTGAGGATGTCAGCCAGAGGAACATGCGCTACAACCTCATCAAGGGTTCTACATCCAAGGCAACCATGGCTGTTGAGCAGTCTAGCATTGCTTCTGCAACGCTGTTCGGCATTGATGAAGCAAGGCGTGTCGCGAAGCAGGAGAAATCAAACCTGGATCTAGTCCAGTTGGTTAATGAGGAGGAGAATAACCTTAGGGTGATTGCAGTGTGGGGAACAAGTGCTAATCTTGGGCAGACGTCCATCATTAGGGCCGTCTATGAGAATTCAAATATTAAAAGCAAGTTCACATGCCGAGCTTGGGTCAGGATTATGCATCCTTTCAATCTGGAAGACTTCATTTATAGTTTGGTGGAGCAGTTTCATGCAACAGTTGGGGTCAATGTTCTATTGGAAAGGAAGAAGACGGTGCAAGAGTTGACCGAGGCGTTTGATGGATTTGTGAACAAGAGGAGGTACCTGATTGTGATTAATGACCTATCCACCATTGAGGAGTGGGATCAGGTCAAAAGGTGCTTCCCAAACAACAACACGGGGAGCAGAATCATAGTGTCAACACCACAAGTTGAAGTTGCAAGCTTATGTGCAGGGCAACAAAGCATCGTATCAGAGCTGAAGCAATTGTCTGCTGATCAGAATATTTATGCTTTCCACGAAAAGGTAATATTAAAAGTTCTACTCATCAACTAGCTAATATCTTTCGAAGTTAATATGATGTCGTTACTTTTTAATATACAGGTTCCATTTGACAAAACTACCCAAAATGAGAGAGTAGCATTAGGATTCAGTATCTAGTGATTACATGTTTTCCACCATATTATACATTGCAAGAGCATTGTTTGGTCCATCTAAAGTTAGCCGTAGCATTATGGCCAAAGTGTAGCCGTGATTGATCATTAGTTCTAACATTTGAAATTTAAAGCGAGCAGTACTAGTATATAAGTACCTAATGGCCCCAAATCAATACTCTAGGTAACCTTTTACAAAATAATACACACTCACATGCACGTTGTATTTTGTATGTACACATGACCATGTTAGATTCATCTTTTTTACATGTTAGGTTGTACTTCTGTTGGAAAATGGATGGAAGCACTTCTGTTTGGGGTTCAAACGGGAAATTGCATTTTGAATTATTTTAGTGATTCTTATTGCTTTCTTAATTTCCATTATTTTAAATTCAAGATTTTCCTATGGTTCCCAACATGGAAACATTCCTTTGCTTGTGCGCAGGTTTCTCAAGATGAAACATATTTAACCGGGACAGAGTCAAGCTCAGACAAAGCCACTACCAGAAATGATAAGAGGTCTATAGTGCCCATCAGTGAGATTTCAGAGGAGCAGTCTAAAGGTGCTGATGGTAAGAAAGTAGTGGGAAAGAGCCTCACCCGCATCAGAACATTGGCGAATGCTTTGGAGGAATCTCATGTTGTTGGGCGAGAGAAAGAAAAATATGAGATTATCAAATTATTTGCAGGTCAAGCTACCGATCAGTTCCAGGTGATCTCAGTGTGGGGAATGGGTGGTCTCGGAAAAACCACTATAGTCAAAGATATCTACCACAACAAGCTCAGTGGCATGTTTGACAAACGCGCATGTGTAACAGTCATGCGCCCTTTCAGTCTTGTGGAGCTCCTTCGAAGCTTAGTTATGCAACTAGAACCTTCCGAAAAGAAGGATATCACGGGTTTGATGGGCAAGACAAAGAAGGCATTTGTTTTGATGCCACTTCCTGAGTTGATCAAGGAATTGACAAGTATTTTACAAATAAATAAGTGCTTGCTTGTTCTTGATGATGTATCATCTACCATAGAATGGGACATGATAAAACCAATTTTCCATAAAATGGTAAATTCAAGCCGGATCATAATCACCACAAGGGAAGAGGATATTGCTAAATATTGTTCACAGCGAAAGGAAAATATATACATGCTCAAAGGTCTAGAACACAAGGATGCATGCGACCTCTTTGCCAAAAAGGTACTCAATAAAAAACTATAATCATGCTTCATTTGTACATGTCGCCCTGGGATTTTTTTCCATAATTTAATTGTTGAACCAAAACGACTAGTCCTACCTTTATCTACAACATGTCCTTTCTAAAAATTTGTCAATTGTTATCACTGATTGTTGGCTCAGACCCGGCAACACTCTCGCCGTTTTGATACCTAACACAGCCCATGTCGCCGAGTGTTTTCCGATGACCGACGAGGAAGTGATTTCCGGCGCGCACGTACAATAAATCAGCTAGCAGCTAACTAGCTAGATCGATTCGAGCTAGCTAGTACCACAACACACGTACACAGGAACACGACTTGCCAAAGGGCCGTCTCGGTCCTTTTCTTTACTCCTCAACTCACGGTTCTGGGTGTTGATTACAGGAGATTTACGCACGTATAAATAGGCTAAGCTATGCCCGATGCAAACCAACTAGGAGATGCAAGTCTAATTCTACCCGGACTATGCATCGGACTCATGTACGTGTACCACTTGTACACGCGTATGCCACCATATGGATATACGGCGTGCTTAGTCCTAACACTGATATCAATGGAGTGCAATATAATGCTTTATACTTTGTTTAAGTAAATTTCATAGAACAATAGCTCCCGTGGTCATAGATACACGTAACCACACTTCTGATAAAAAATGTAACTGCAAATTGTAGATAAGTAATACCACTATTGCACATGCACTCCAATATTCAAATATTATTCTGTACCTGATTTAGTTTTCAAGATTCTGATGAACTCGGTCCCTCAAATTTCAGGTATTTAAGGAGACTATAGATTTGGATAAGCAATACCCTCAGCTGGCTGAACAGGCAGAACTGATCTTGCGGAAGTGTAACCGCCTCCCCCTTGCAATAGTAACCATAGGAGGCTTCTTGGCAAACCAACCAAAAACAGCTTTGGCATGGAGGAAACTGAATGAGCATATCAGTGCCGAATTGGAGATGAATCCTATGCTTGGGACCATAAGAACAGTCCTTATGAGAAGCTATAATGGTTTACCCTATCACCTCAAGTCTTGCTTCCTCTATATGCCCATCTTTCATGAAGACCAAAGGGTTCGGCGGGGACGCTTGGTGCGCCGGTGGACCGCAGAGGGTTACTCAAGGGAGGTTCAAGGCAAATCCATGGAGGAAATAGCAGATGGTTACTTCATGGAACTTATGAGCAGGAGTATGATTTTACCATCTGAAAGCTCAATCCATAGCACAAAAGGGATTGATTCCTGCCAAGTGCATGATCTCATGCGTGATATCGGTATCTCAAAGTCAACGGAAGAAAATCTTGTTTTTGCACTAGAGGAAGGTTGCAGTTCAAACAGCAAAGGCACCATGCGCCACCTTGCTATAAATGGCAATTGGAAAGGAGATCAGAGTGAATTCGAGAGCATAGTGGACATGACCCGTGTAAGATCAGTAACAGTTTTTGGCGAGTGGAAGTCATTTTTCATTTCTGACAAGATGAGTCTACTGCGGGTGCTGGACTTGGAAGACACAACAGGTCTACGTGATCATCACCTGAAGCATACTGGGAAGTTTCTTCACCTAAGATATCTTTCTCTAAGAGGATGTGATGCTATTTATCACCTGCCAGATTCATTGGGTAACTTGAGAGAACTCGTGACGCTAGATGTCCGAGGTACGAGAATAATCAAGCTGCCGAGGAGTATCGTCAATCTCCAGAAGCTAAGCTATCTTCGTTCTGGTAGGAAACCGTATGATGAGGATGGCTCGTATGAAGACAGATTTGTTGACGTTCCAAAGTGTCTTCGCAACCGACCATGCATTCTGTTTCTCGTGACAGGGAATGCTTGTTGTTGCAAGAGTGTTGCAATTCCTGATGACTCTGACCTTAATTGCAATGATGCATGCACTGCTCTTTGCTGCCATTTGGTCCCTTTTATTGCGATGCGTCTGGACTTGCATGGTGTTCTAGTGCAAAGTGGGATGAGGAAACTGAAAGCCTTGCACACACTCGGTGTTGTGAACATCGCAGTGCGGGGTAAGGATGTTCTAATGGACATAAAAAGGCTCATTCAGTTGCGCAAGTTGGGAGTGACCGGCGTCAATAAGGAAAATGGAGAGGAGTTGTGTTTGGCAATTGTTGGTCTGAGCCGGCTGGAGTCATTGTCAATCCGGTCAGAGGGGGAGCCTGGTTTATCTGGCTGCTTGGGTGGAACATTCATTTTTCCAGAAAATCTGCAGAGCCTAAAGCTGTACGGTAACCTGGTCAAACTGCCACAATGGATCAAGGGGCTCCAGAATCTAGTGAAGCTCAAGCTGCGGAGTTCTATGATATCAGGGCATGGTGAAGCCATACAGGTCCTTGGGGATCTACCGAACCTGACATCCCTGCATCTGTTGGATGACTCGTTCAAGCGGAGTAATGCTTGTCTCACATTCCGTCCACACATGTTTCCGAACCTGGTGGTGTTGGAACTTGATTTGTTGTTGGACGACCGGGAGGATCGGCTATTTTTGAAGTTTGAACAAGAAGCAACCCCTAAGCTAGAGCTGCTCAAGATCAGTTGGGCATACATCAATAGTCGGACACTCTCGGGGCTACCATCTCTGGCAAGCCTGAAGGAGGTTCTGCTCGAAGGTCGCTATGATGATGACGAATTGGCATACCTGAGGGCCGAGCTGGAAGAAAATCCAAGTCGGCCGGTCATAAAGATGGTCTAAGCGAGATCATGGAGGTCCACAGCGTCAAACAATCCAAGGTAAGCTAGGAGTACATACTTTTGTGTTTCCATTTGCATGCGGCTATTTGTCACCATTTAATTGTTGATCTTTCCATTCGTGCAGCTGGTGGATCACTTGTCCTAACGCCGCATGGTACATCTGATTATGTATAGTAGTTCGATCGGTGTCCTGGTAATTAGCAGGACACACCATGTCCTTGACCAATGTAACATACTTAATTCTTTCTTGGTTCATCTGGGGGGAACTCAACTCCGTTGGTGTCTCGTTTTGTGTACGTGCTCCATCTGAATCGCTAATTAGTATTGCTGTCATGATGAAAAGTTGAAAACACATCGAGTATGTCTCGGTGCACTTGTTGTCTGTTCTCTCAAACTGTTAACAATCTGGACTCACTACCTCACGTGCTTACATTGCCGGCACTTTGCCATTCCACCGCTAACACTATCTGGTTTAGCGGCAGTTTATGATTATTAGTGCCTCTAATGTTTCAGTAAATTCAGGCGAATTGAAAAATGTCCGCCGAGCACTGCCTCGTCTCCGCCTATCTCATCCCCGCAGCACTGAATCGTTGATTCCGACATACCCGACGCGGTCACCATCCGCCGGTGTCGCGCTCCTTCCGGCCAATTCACACTGGCGCGGAATCGCGTAGGTCTCCCCCTCGCCGCCGAGCGGTTATTCCGCCCCCGCGGTGACCCTGGTCGGCGGCGCGGCTCCCACGCCTCGTGTTGCTCCTGCGCGTCTCCCTCACGGACGCATCGTCTTCGCCCTCCTCCCGGCCTCTCGCACCGCCTAGATGCCCCTGCCTCAACTCGCCCCAAGCTCGGCGGCCCATGGACCCTGCGCATGTGCGCTCAGTTACCGGTTGCAGATGGGAAGCCGGCGCACGCGACGGACAGTGAAGCGGTGGGGTGCCGGGATCACGGAGTTGGAGGCAAAGCGGCTGGTGTCGGACGGCCGCGACAGCAACATCACCTTGGATGAGTTCCACCACTTCCATTGATACATCAGGTTCGTTGCCCGCTTGCTTGCCTGCCAGGGGTCCAACAGAGGCTCTTATTGGCTCAAAAAACTGGCTCAATTGTCCATGCTGCAGCGACCAGACTAATGAAGTCCTTATAGGCGTGGCCTTCATCCACCTGAAGTAGGCCGATCTATCCAAGCATATCAAAAACCTTTCCGCCGTGCCATACTGCTCTCCGGCCCCATTAGTTCGCCCTTTCACCTCTTGGTTTCTGCTCCGTTGCGTGGGACATCCTGGTTTACCATTGGTTGATTTTGCAAAGTCTTACCTGCAGTCACTCGTGAGGGCTCTGTCGCTACTCCTCGACGTCACCAACTTCCCGCGTTGGGTCAGCTGCAAACACTCCGTATCTATTTATCTTTGATTCTTCATTTGTCATGCTGCGATTCTGAACACTTTTTTGTTGCTGAATGTTGTTTGCAGATCCAGAGAAAAGACTGAAGCGTTAGTGATATGACCGTTGGAGAGGAGACTGGCGACCGGAGTGGCAATCTCGCCATTCTACCGCCGGCGAAGGTTCAGAATGGAAGGGACGACTGCCGTTCACCGGAGCGTCCACTCGGAGGTCGTTTCTGGGTTTTGCAGTCATCGGACGATGAGGAAGACGGCGATGCGGAGGAAATCTCTTTGGCCAGAGGTAGTGCTTCCATGAGGTATCTATGTCATACGCCAATTTCGGTGAGTGGTAGAGATCTCTCAGAGAGTACGTCCGAGCTGGCGAGGCGGGCGATCAAGCGAATCAACCGGCAGAGGAATCAGCGGATGGCAGCTACGGTGGCGATGGAGCTCATGTCGTCGGAAGGTACGTGGTCACCATGCTCAATGCCATTGGGCATATCTGCTTGCAAGACTAAGATCAAGGCCATGCCGGTTCTTGAACCCTCCGTTTTCTTGGATGACGGCTTGGATGGATGGACCATCGTACACCGGCGGTGTTGGTCGCCTGTGATCGACAACAGGTTGCATGATCCGATATTTTTGGGATTTTCAAAATTCAGAGGTGTGGGCTCGGCCAGGAGGAGGGCCGGTGCAAATAACAATAGGGCTCGTTGGGCCCCAAATAATGTGATGTGTAATGCTCCCATGATCACGAACGATCAACGATCTAACGATGATTGGCAACAAAAACAGGTTAAGGTGGGTCACGTCGCTGGACGGGCCTTCCGCAAACTGCTAGGGTTAGCCTGGAAAAAAATCGGGACGGGTGAGCCGGTCGTGTTGCGGCGGCGCTCCTCTCTTACGATGAAGGGCGATGGTGGTCAGGGAGGATTCAATCCAGGTCGTGGAGATGGCGGTCAGGGAGGATTCAATCCAGGCCGTGGAGGTTTCAACGCTGGCCGTGGCGGCTACCATGCTCGTGGGGGCTACGGTACGGGACATGGTGCTAATGCGAGGGGTCGTCAAGGTGGTCGAGGTGGTCAGGGCTATGGTGCCAACCAAGGTTTTGGTGGCGGTCGTGGTGCTCAAGGCAATGGCTTCGGCCAGGGTTTCAGCCGGAATTTTGTGCAAGGCTGTTTGACACGAGAAAAACATCCGTGAAAGACAGACGCGCTACGTTGAGGGGAAGGATGGTAGCGTATTTCTCTCATGCGCCGGGTAAAGAAAATAGGTGCGGGCGTGCCAATGTACCGTAGTACACAAGAAAAAGATAGGGAAGCATGCATTTCATTAATCTCTCTTGGAGAAACAAAGTACAAGTTCCCGAATACAAAGCGCTCCGTGGCCTGCTTGCGCGGCCAGCCTGACTATGGCGATTGCGATCTCCTGGTTCCCGGGGCCTCGGCAGGCACCCGGTTAATTACTCCCGCGGGTTACGCCGCGAGACACCTCCGATTAAGCCGTGTGGTCGTCTTCGTCGTCTTCGCTTCGCGTTCTCCATGCATGATGTGATGGTGGTGTATGTGGGCAGCGGCAGAGCCCGTGTCCTCGTCGGTACACGCGCCGCATGTAGCATGGCCTTTGCTCCGGCCAAGCCCGCCCTCGCCGTCGCGCCTCATCGGTCTTGACGGTGTTGATGTAGTTGGAGTTGAAGTAGCATGGGTCCGCTCAGCTGGGACTTCTCGACGACCAGCAGCCTCGTCGGGGTGCGCAAGGGGTATGCCTCGCGGGGGCAAAGTATTGGAGGAGATCGGCATCGGTGTGAAACCGACGCATGCACCCAAGTCGGTGTAGCCAGCACGGTCGGCGCCTCGTCTCGACCTGACGCCAAGTCTATGGCCGTCGGTGTAGACAAGATCGCCGTTTCGCAGGCTCGGGGGTAGTGATGTCGAAGATGTTGTGTTCGTCTCCTCCTAAACGGTGTGGCTGGCGTTTCGTCTAGGCAGGACGCCAAGCGCATGGCCGTCTTCACCATCTCCTGTGCACGCAGGGACATGGTGTTGGGGCGCCGTCATGCCTCGGCTTGCGAGGTCCACCTCAAACCAGCTCCGTGTGGCTAGCGGACCGAATGGCGCTCGCCTTGGATGGCTCTCAGGTTGATGGTGTCTGTCGCACCTGACTGCGCGACCCTTCATCCGTGAGGACATGTGCATGGCCAAGTTTTGGTTCCCACACGGTACGTATGCGTACGCACATGGGTCTTAAAGTGGCCAGAAATGTATCACGATGATAAAACTAGCCCTTGGTTGTCTTATGTAATATATGTATGCATGGGAGCTGCGTCCCCGCCATAGGAGGCGTCCATGCGCCTTCAGGCGCCGGACTTCGCGTCGGCACCCTTGCAACGTCCATCCTCTTCAGCGCGGCTTGTTAGAAAAGAAGGCGGCTCCAGGTGGCATGCCGGCTGCCTCGCGAGGCCATCATCTTTGGCGCCATTCGCGGGTATGGTGTAGAGGACGCCGTGATGCACACCAGCAGTCCCATCGCGAGCGTCGTGGAGAGGGCGCCGCGCTGCACGCCAGCAGCCTCCTCCCGGGCGTCGCAGTCGCGCCTCACAGGTGGTGGAGATGACGCCGCGCTGCGCGCCGGCAGCCCCGCCAAGGACGTCGTCACCGCGCCTCGCGGGCGCCATGGAGATGGCACCGCACCGCATGGTGGCAGCCACATCACGGACGTCGTCGTCGTGTCCTGCGGGAGTGGTGTTGATGGCGCTATGCAACGCGCCGGCAGCCTCGTCGCGGACGTCTTCATCGCGCCTCGCGTGTGCCATGGCGTTGATGGCGCCGCGCTACACGCCGGCAGCCTCGTCGCGGACGTCGTCGCCGCGCCTCGCGGGTGCCATGGAGCTGACGCCGCACTGCGCGCCGGCAGCCTCGTCGCGGACGTCTTCATCGCGCTTCGAGAGGATGAACTCCGTGTGCTGGTGGGGGAAGACGGCGTGATGAGGTGCCGTGCTTCAGTCACCGGTGCGACGCCTGGTTTGATTAAGACATCAACGGCTGGCGTTGTTCGCCCAAGTTGTTGGTCGCTATCTTCAACGGGGAAGTAGTACTTCGCATCCGCGTGATGCGATTCCTGGACGGTGTAGGGGTTGGTGTTGCCGGTGATGCGTTGTTGCGTGCCATTGCCGTCAAGAAACTTGAGGCATTGGTGAAGGGTAGAGGGCACCACTCGATACTTGTGGATCCACGGCCTTCCCAAGAGAGCGGAATAGGAGGTGTTTGCTTCGATGACGAAGAAGCGCACCTTGAAGCTGAAAGTAGACATTTGGATCTTCACCGTGATGGCCCCCAGTGTTGGCTTTCCTTGGTTGTCGAAGCCACAAATCATTACGTCAGTGGACTCCAGGTCATCCACCGTGAAACCTGCCCGTTTCAAGCTCCGAACAGGCAGTATATTCACAGCAGACCCCGGGTCGATGAGGATACGTCGGAGGTGCGCAACGCCGATGTTCCCCTCCACGTAGAGTGGACGGTTATGGGCGCCGTCCTCTATAATGTTGTCCTCCTCGTCGAACGTGATCTCATTCACGAACAAGGGGTTTGTGAAGAGACGGTGTTTCGCCATGCACACTTCGTAGAGTTCTGGAGCCTGGAGCGCCTTGACAAGGGCTTCACGCAGGCTCGGCACCATCATGAGTGCATCATGTACACTTAGAAGTGTGGGGATCCGCTTGAGGTGGGCGATGATGTTGTAGTCGACGTCATGTGGTTTCGTCTTCTCATCATCATGCCCTTTGAGCGCTCCTTCAGGTGCAGGCGCCTCCTTCTCGGCTGCCATCTTGTCCACCCTCATTTGCTTGGCCTTTACGGGATCAGGTAGAACCTTTCCCCCACGCAGGTTCATGTTCACCTCCTCCACCTGCAAATTCTTCATGGCACCTTCAGCATCGAAGGTTTCCCGTTCTTCAGGAGTGAGAACGTCGTCGGAGTCGGAGCTAGGTGTGTCCTTGTAGTCAAGGACGACGTTGCAACTCTCCATGTTGGGCGGTCGCGAGGAGCTGGCTCCATCTTGTCCTCCCTCCATCTCTTGTGTTGATGCTTGCTTCCGGTCCTGCGGCATGAAGTGCGCCAAGGTGGGTAGAACCCGCCACGGTCGGGGGAACGATTCATCCCCCTCAGACTTGGGGATAAATCTTGGTGGAGGGCGACGTTGACTTGGATCAACTCGCCTTAGAATTGTCGGGGGAGCGTGTGTTGATGATGCCTGATGAAGAGGTCGGGGAGGCAGGTTCCTCGGGTAGGGCCTTCGGCGAACCGTGCTCCATGGCTCTTCCTTGCCCATGGATGGGGCCGCATCCCTTTGAAGGAGAGGCATCGATGTTGACTCAAGGATGAGGTTGGATAGCTGGCCTTCCACTTGGGAGAGAGGCACCCATGCGTCTCCGCGCTCCATTTCTCGCCTTGATGATGAGGATGATATGCTCACCATGTTCACCGCATGATAATCTGGATTGATTGCTTCGGGATCCAAGTTGATCCTCTTCTCGCTAACGGCTCTTTGGAGCCATTCCTTGAAGGCGACGCAGTCCTCGATGACGTGCCCCACGTACCTATGATATGGGCAGAATAAAGCATTATCGGTCATCCTCACCTGATCGGGCCTCCGAGGTTCCGGCAGGTTCAGCGCTCGATGCTCTATCAGCTGGTCGAACATATCCTTCACGAGCTCCCTGCGGAAGATGTATTGTTTCTTGAGGAGCTCTTGCATCGATGGGCGTTGTCTTCCTCCCGCTTGCTCGCCTCGTGCACCCAAAAAAGGCACATTCCCTTGTGGTGTGGAGGAAAAGACTCTGGTGGCATTCGCCTCCGCAGGTGCCTTCGTCCTGGCGCCATTGTTGCTTGGCTTGGACGTTGAGGCGAAGCGCTTGGTGGGGTCGAATGCACTGGCATTCTTGTAGAGCTCCATGATCTGTGGTGACTTCTCGAACTCCAACTTTGTGGCCGCCACCGCCGTGCTTAGAGCACTAAAGGTTCTAGGCTCACGCCGAGAGACTTCAAGTGACCAGTGCTGCTGCATCCCGTGGACGCACATCTCTATAGCATCTTCAAGGTGCATCTCCCGAGCAAGACGCACGTAGTTGTTGCGGAAGCGAATGACGTAGTCGTCAATGGACTCATCTCGTCGCTGTCGAACCTGTGCCAGTTCAACGACAGAGAAGTCCTTCTTCATGGCGACGAAGTGCTTCTTGAAGACCTCCTTCATGCCCGCCCAACTCCCAATGGATCCAACCGGTAAACGGCTGTACCAGTGGAAGGCAGGGCCGGTTAACGACCCCGAGAATTGGCGAAGGAGAAGCGATGAGCTGTTTGCAGTGTCGCCGCATGCCGCTTCGAAGTATGCCAAGTGCTCCCTTGCATCGCCAGTACCATCAAATTGACGGAACTTTGGTGGGTGCCATCCAGCGGGGAATGACACTCGGTCGTGCCACGCTTCATATGGCTTTTCCAGCTCGCTTTCTGAAGTGCGAGGTGTTTGATCGATCGCCAGTTGCCTAAATCTCTTTTCCACCATATCTTCGACGATGTCGTGATAGCTTTTCAACATGCTTGGTTGTGGTGCTATACTTGAAGCACCGGCTGGGGTAGCCCACTGTCGGGTCTGCACGCTTGGTTCGTGCCGTTGGGTGCTTGGTTCTTGATGTTGGCGCCCATCATTCAGCCCCCCTGTCGCTAGCGCATCGCCGTGTAACTCCTCTTCTTGTGGGTCTACCACCGCGTGTGGCTTTCCTTGTGGTGGAACGGCGCCCCCGCCACCATTGTTGTTGTTCATCATAGCTTCGATGAATCGATCAAGTTTTGACGCCAGTTGGTCAAGGGTTTGTCCCTGCTTCTTCACTTGTTCTTCCAGTGCCACTTCTCGCGCCGTTGACGTGCTGGCTTCCTCGGATGCTGCGCCTTCCTTGCCCACGTCGTCTACCGCCATGTGGGCGGGTGCCGTGTGCAGATCTTCAAGTCCATCTTCAGAGTCTGATAGCACGGATGGGGCTAGCTCGTGATAGGGAGGAGAGCTTGGAAGTTTCACCAACGAAGATGAGGAAGAAGAGTCGGAGAAGCTTTCTTCATCATCGTCGTCGTCGTGAAGCTCCTCCTCGTCAGCAGCCCCAACCACCACATTTTGTCGTGCGATGGACCGTAGCCGTGTGTTGGCTCCAGAACGACTTGCAACATGTAACAATTCGTCGGGATCCTGAGGTAGTCTTGAGGTGATGTCAGTGTAGCGACGCGGCGATATATCTGGATGATATCCCGAGTCACCGTCGGATAGTGAGCTCTTCCCCGTCATGATAGGTAGGCATGGTGCAGTCGATCTTGCTTCGTCTTGTGACGCGGATGATTCCGCCTCGGCGCCCTTGAACCATGAGCGTACGTGGCCGAGGCGCGGCAGGAAACTCCTCTTGAAGTCCGCCTTTGGGTTTGGCATGATCTCCTCATCCGAGGGATAACCAAACTCATGGGTGACCTGAGGTGGTTGCCATCCATCATTTGGCTCGAGCCTAGGGCGCAATGCTACAGTGCCGCACAAGGCGAGGTTCTTCTCCTTCGCCTCTTTATCACCCCCAGCCTCCCGCTGAAGGACAGCCTCCTCCTCCTTCTGCTCTGCTCTCGGAAGAGGGGCAAGAGATGGCTCATTGGGAGACATCGCGCTTTGTCCCGGGGCAATGGTGGTTGCTTCCCCGAGATTCGCCTTCGTGTTGGAGGAGGCAGGAGTTTCTTCGACGCCCTCCATTGGCGTAGCTGTTGGTGCTGGTGTCTTTTGTCGTCCCGAAGGCGAGGACGTGGAGGCCTCCTTCACTTGCTGGCCTTCCAGTTTGGGAGTCGATGAAGGAAGTGGCGGTGCAGCCGTCGTGTTCCTTTGTTCGGCACCCCCTGCGGATGCCTTGCGCGGTTTTGGAGCCAGGCGGTTGAGCAGGTAATTGTACCGCTCATGCCGCTCCAACTCCGGGGAGATACGGAAGCCAATCTTGTCACTTTCTTGAGCGATCCCGCCATCCGGTCGCACCCGCACTTGGGTATGACGGAGCACCAAGTCCTCGAGTTCTTTGTATAGAACTCGGCGGTTCCTTCGGCGCCTCTCACGCTTGCGTTGATTCTCCGTGAGAGCAGCATGGGTTCTAGGAGGCATCGATGGTGTGGGTAGAAGTGGTGGTGCAGTTCGCCTTGTGGACGAGGCAGGCCCTTCCCTCAAAGGTTGCACATGAAGTTGATTTCCACGCCTAGCGGGTGAAGAAGCTCGAGGGGGAAGTGGAACTCGTGGAGGATCCCGAGGTCTCCGAGGTCCTTAACGCCGAAGGCCCAATCCTCCTCTGGCACCGCACTCCGAGTGATGCGGGAACTCATTTGTTGGTGGAGTCGTCGCACCTTGCGGTACTTCCTCCTGTAGTTGCGTAGTGGATGCGGGCTATCAGACGAACGTGCGTTCGTCACAAGCCTCCGCAGATTCTGCGAAGCATCCTCCAAGCCTTTGAGGAGCTCCACTTCGGTGCGCCAAGTCGTCGTAGGGGCGCGAAGTGATGCCGCACCCGCCTTCTTGCTTGCGGCCTTAGCTTGGAGGCGTTTGGAGGCCTCCGCGCTTCCATTGATGCCGGCCCTCGTTGACTCCTTCAACAGGGCGCGTGCCTCGAGCATTAGCTCGCGGCGCTCCTTCTGTGCTGTGGCGGATGCCCGCCTTTGTGCCTTCTTGGATTGCACAGTTTGGAACTGCGCTGGCTCCTGGGCTTGGTGCATGTAGGTCTTGGCGTCATGCGCGATGACGACCATGGGAGGCAGCTTGGATCCAAAGTGGATCACCCAAGGCTCCGAGGTGTTGGCGCGGGACAGTCCTCCTGCATGAAGAGGATTCTTTATCAGCGGAGCTCCACGCTGGTGGCTTCTCATGCAGGATGCTGTGTGGATTGGATGAACCGGCGAAGACGACTTTGACGACCACAACGAAGCAAAGATGGGAGGAGAACCAGGTCCCACCGGGCGTGCCAATTTGTTTGACACGAGAAAAACATCCGTGAAAGACAGACGCGCTACGTTGAGGGGAAGGATGGTAGCGTATTTCTCTCATGCGCCGGGTAAAGAAAATAGGTGCGGGCGTGCCAATGTACCGTAGTACACAAGAAAAAGATAGGGAAGCATGCATTTCATTAATCTCTCTTGGAGAAACAAAGTACAAGTTCCCGAATACAAAGCGCTCCGTGGCCTGCTTGCGCGGCCAGCCTGACTATGGCGATTGCGATCTCCTGGTTCCCGGGGCCTCGGCAGGCACCCGGTTAATTACTCCCGCGGGTTACGCCGCGAGACACCTCCGATTAAGCCGTGTGGTCGTCTTCGTCGTCTTCGCTTCGCGTTCTCCATGCATGATGTGATGGTGGTGTATGTGGGCAGCGGCAGAGCCCGTGTCCTCGTCGGTACACGCGCCGCATGTAGCATGGCCTTTGCTCCGGCCAAGCCCGCCCTCGCCGTCGCGCCTCGTCGGTCTTGACGGTGTTGATGTAGTTGGAGTTGAAGTAGCATGGGTCCGCTCAGCTGGGACTTCTCGACGACCAGCAGCCTCGTCGGGGTGCGCAAGGGGTATGCCTCGCGGGGGCAAAGTATTGGAGGAGATCGGCATCGGTGTGAAACCGACGCATGCACCCAAGTCGGTGTAGCCAGCACGGTCGGCGCCTCGTCTCGACCTGACGCCAAGTCTATGGCCGTCGGTGTAGACAAGATCGCCGTTTCGCAGGCTCGGGGGTAGTGATGTCGAAGATGTTGTGTTCGTCTCCTCCTAAACGGTGTGGCTGGCGTTTCGTCTAGGCAGGACGCCAAGCGCATGGCCGTCTTCACCATCTCCTGTGCACGCAGGGACATGGTGTTGGGGCGCCGTCATGCCTCGGCTTGCGAGGTCCACCTCAAACCAGCTCCGTGTGGCTAGCGGACCGAATGGCGCTCGCCTTGGATGGCTCTCAGGTTGATGGTGTCTGTCGCACCTGACTGCGCGACCCTTCATCCGTGAGGACATGTGCATGGCCAAGTTTTGGTTCCCACACGGTACGTATGCGTACGCACATGGGTCTTAAAGTGGCCAGAAATGTATCACGATGATAAAACTAGCCCTTGGTTGTCTTATGTAATATATGTATGCATGGGAGCTGCGTCCCCGCCATAGGAGGCGTCCATGCGCCTTCAGGCGCCGGACTTCGCGTCGGCACCCTTGCAACGTCCATCCTCTTCAGCGCGGCTTGTTAGAAAAGAAGGCGGCTCCAGGTGGCATGCCGGCTGCCTCGCGAGGCCATCATCTTTGGCGCCATTCGCGGGTATGGTGTAGAGGACGCCGTGATGCACACCAGCAGTCCCATCGCGAGCGTCGTGGAGAGGGCGCCGCGCTGCACACCAGCAGCCTCCTCCCGGGCGTCGCAGTCGCGCCTCACAGGTGGTGGAGATGACGCCGCGCTGCGCGCCGGCAGCCCCGCCAAGGACGTCGTCACCGCGCCTCGCGGGCGCCATGGAGATGGCACCGCGCCGCATGGTGGCAGCCACATCACGGACGTCGTCGTCGTGTCCTGCGGGAGTGGTGTTGATGGCGCTATGCAACGCGCCGGCAGCCTCGTCGCGGACGTCTTCATCGCGCCTCGCGTGTGCCATGGCGTTGATGGCGCCGCGCTACACGCCGGCGGCCTCGTCGCGGACGTCTTTATCGCGCCTCGCGTGTGCCATGGCGTTGATGGCGCCGCGCTACACGCCGGCAGCCTCGTCGCGGACGTCGTCGCCGCGCCTCGCGGGTGCCATGGAGCTGACGCCGCACTGCGCGCCGGCAGCCTCGTCGTGGACGTCGTCGTCGCGCCTCGCGTGCACCATGGAGCTGACGCCGCGCTGCACGCCGGCAGCCTCGTCAAGGTCGTCGTCGTCGCGCCTCGCGGGTGCCATGGAGTTGACGCCGCGCTGCGCGCCGGCAGCCTCGTCGTGGACGTCGTCGTCGCGCCTCGCGTGCGCCATGGAGCTGACGCCGCGCTGCACGCCGGTAGCCTCGTCAAGGTCGTCGTCGTCGCGCCTCGCCGGTGCCACGGAGATGGCGCCGCCCGGCATGCTGGCAGCCCTGGCACGGATGTCGTCGTCGCGGCTCCTGGGTGTGTTGATGGCGCTATGCAACGCGCCGGCATTCTCGTTGCGACGTCTTCATCGCGCCTCGCGTGTGTCATGGCGTTGATGGCGCCGCGCTACACGCCGGTGGCCTCGTCGCGGACGTCTTCATCGCGCCTCGCGTGTGCCATGGCGTTGATGGCGCCGCGCTGCACGCCAGCAGCCCTGACGCCGTCATCTTTGGCGTTGTTGGTGGTGGTGGAGTTGGAGAGGTCGCCGGACTACACACCGGCAGCCCCAAGACTTGTCTCTTCCGAGCGGGTCGCGCACCACCGCGGAGGGTCGCCGTGCCGGATGCATGCGTACGGGAGAAGAGAGAGGAAGGAAAAGAGTGGAGAGAGATTTTAACCATTCTCACCATTTGTGACCGTCATCTTCTTCTCCATGGCAGCTATCTCCTTGTTTCACTCCTAGGCCGTGTGTGTATGCTTATGTGTTTTGGGCTAAACGGATGATAGATGGGTGGACGCGTATAGTGTTTGCTTGGCGTTGACCGGAAGTCTCCTTCTCCAGGTACCTGCTGAGCCTCCCCGTACGAGCCCTCTCCCCCGTCCGTCTTCTTCCGATGGCCTCCGGCTGCTCCAGGTACGATGGCCTCTCCTTTGGAGCTGGGTGTCTTCTCTTTTTATAGGCGGGAGGCGACATGGATGGATAGCGATCACTTCCGAGAAAATTGCGACGACATGTCAATCTTCAGGCTCGCACGCGCGAACTCTCCGGCCGCAATGCCTATCGCCTCCGCTCCATGATAATGTTAGTTGCGCCAGCCAAATCCCGTACATAATACGCGTACGCGCGGCCGGCTGGCCGGACCGTACCGTACCGCATATATATAGTACTTGTGCTTTAGCCTGTACATGTGTATCTGTAAAACACCTTAATTAATCAGATTTTAAATAGCTGTTGAACTTGCTTAGGCGCTCGTGCGTGCTAGCTGCCTGAAGTGAACACGCCATGCTGTTGTATAGTTTGGATCAATTGATTTACTAGCTCCAACATGCACGAGGTTGAATTAATCAAGTAAATGATTAGCTTCACCGGTACGGCAGCTTAACTTGATGAGTACTGTTTCAGTCTTGCACTCACAACTTCATTTTGAGCTTTCGCCGTGTACACAAAAACACAAAAAAACACGTCGAACAAAGGCGAGGCCAGCGGCTCTGCCGGCATGAATGGTGGACAAGGGTATCAGGAGGAGAATTGGGGAGGTGGTAATGGACACTTTCAGCGGGGTGTCAATCAGTACAATAACAGGAATTACACTGGAAATCAACAGAGATGGAACAATTCAGGCCGAGGTGGGTACCAACAGCGTTTTCGCACCAATGGGCACTCAACCTGCAAGGAGCAGTATCGATGCGGACCTGCTACAGCAAACAGTACAGGCTGTTGTTGCGGCGGTAACGGCGGCTCAGAAGTCCACATAAACTGTTGGGGGGACGACAACACCTATGGCAGCAGGCAGTGATGTTTTATCCGGGGTGCCAAACAAGAATGCGGTGGTGTCGGTTGCGGCACCAGCTGCAATTCAACAACATGTTGAGGTGCCAAATCAAAATGTTATAGACGCACATGAGGCAGGATCAAAAGGGAAGGAGACAGAAGGGCAGGGTCCCTTAAAGAAGAAGAAAGAGGACAAGACGACATGTTTCCGATGCAAGAAACCATGACATTATATTGATGATTGTCCTACACCCTTTTGTGACTTGTGTGAGTCTATTCATCATGTTGCTTCTGCATGTCATCTTCTACAAGCTCCGAAACCCACTGCGACCATTCATGGATATGCTAATGAAGCTCTTATGTTTTTTGAACTTCCATGTGGGGCTTTTAAGGCAAAAGTAGAGAACCCTAAGTTGGCCAAGGTTACTGTTGATGGTGATGCAATGACTATCCCTGAGATAATTTAACAGCTGAGGAGAATTGTGCCATATGAGAAATTTAATTGGGAAGTTTTTCACCTTAAGGATAATATATTCCGAGTCAAGCTACCGAGTAAGCAGGAAGTTCAGAGGTTGAAGAATTTTGGAACTTACATCTGTCAAGACAGGGAATCTTGTTTATCTTTTGACCTCTGGTCATCATTGGATGAGCCTCTCTATATGTTGCCAGAAGTTTGGGTTCGGGTCTCAAGGTTGCCATCAGATATGAGATCAGATTATTTATCATTATGGGGAGTTGGAACTCTTTTTGGGAAAACACTAGATGTCGATATGGCTTATACTCGCAAGAACAAGGTGCTTATGACCAAGATTGGGTGCTTGGACCGTAATCTTATTCCTGCGGATAGTGATGTGTTTATTAGGAGGGGATTTTTTAAACTCCGTTTTGAAGTGGAGACAGTCCAAGGGTCTCAGGAAGTGAATATGGTAGATGCAAACAACGGCAATGATGGGAATGATGATGCACATCATGGTGAGGGGAATAATGGTGGTGGTCATGCCATGGACATGGATCACAAAGGGAATGAGACGGATGCAACATCGAATAATAATGAGAATGATGTTTCAAATGTGAATAATGGAGTAGATGGGATGCAAGAGCAACTTCAGCACTTTGATGCAATTCAGATTGGCAAAATGAATGTAAAACTTAATACTCCATGTATTCCTTCTTTTGAATCAAATTTGAGCAAAAATGAGCTATTTTCCATGTCTTTATCGCATGCTGAAATTCTGCCACTAAAAGACAAAGTCTGCACGGATTCTATTGCAGATTCTGGGCTCAGGGGATCCGCCTCGGGATCGGTTCCTGTCGGGGCTCGGGAGGAGAGCTGGTCTGCTGCCACTGGGATCTGGCGCACGACAGTAGCGCCTGCTCTGTCCGTGGCCACGCTGGAGCAAAGCAGCATGCAGCTGTCTCGGGGGCAGTGCAGCAGCATGCAGGGGAATGGGCAGTAGGCGACAGCTGCAGAAGCACACCCATTGGCTTGGCCGCACCTGCATGCTCGGCAGTTTGTGTCAAAAGGTGGCAGCGTGCAGAGTGCAGCGACTGTCGCGCAGGTGTCAGGCAGCGGCATGCAGGCGGGGGACCGGCCAGATGCGGCCACGTGCCTGCGCACCAACTGCTCTGTCCCCAGCGCGGGATTGTCTGTGCCTGCAGCGGCGGGAGCGACGAGATCTGGGGCTTCTCCATCGCCGCAGAGAATCCGGCCAGGCTGCGGTGGCGCGCCCGTGTCAGACAAGCAGGCCTGCTGCAATGATAAGGACATGATTACCAATGACAAGCAAATGATTGGAGCACATGCTGCTGGTCCTTTGGGATCTTCTGTGCACCAGGTTGATATGGGAAAAGGTATGGACTTAGAATTGTCTAATTTTAATGATATTTCGGGTGATAATGTGCCATGTATGTCAAATTTTATCTCTAAATTTGTATCTCATGGAGGTGATACATATGATGCAGGTACTGTTTTGACATCAAAGTTGGTTGACTCGTTGGTGGAGCTACGGGAAATATGGAGAATAAAGAGGAAGAAGCTAGAATTGGTCGTCAACGTCAGATGGGGACTACCTCATCTACGAAGGCTAATGGTGAGTCCTCTCCCTCTTTTTTAGCTTCCTCTAACAGTACATTACACACATTATCCTTATCCCTAATGGAGAGTTCACCAATTATACCAGTTCAACCCACTGTGGATGACATCATTGCTTTTGGGGGATACAAAAGACATCAATTGGGGTGAGGTCTAGTTCTCGATTGGAAAATAGGTCTGATGTGGACATGCCCCAGATGGAGAAGGCAATGAGAAATACACAGAGGCGTGAGGCTTCTTGCAGTCCAGGTAAACCTTTAGTTCCAAATTTTTCGATTGTTAATATCCCAGATAATGAAATTTGTCATAGAGCGGAACGGTTAGGAGTATCTTTAGGTGTTTCGGAGGGGGATGTCGCAAAATCCATTAAAGGAATTAAATTGTTAGAGGAGGAACGTATTCTAACAATTTTGCACAAAAATGTGAGTGAAAGTAGGAGTGAAGAAGAGGGCTTGTCCTCTCTTGTGATGTCAAAAGTTTCTACTTTATGTGAGGATTTGGTAGAGGAGGATGATATCCCGTTGGGGGTAGAGGATAATGTTGTGCCTCTAAAGTCGGTTGTGAGGGGAAAGAAAACTAGGCAGAGGAAAGTGTATGATACTAATAATATTAGCAGGAGTTCTAGGAAACGAATTAAAAAACAATACTCTTAATGCAGAATATAAAAGGAATCAATTGGAATCCGGGGGGTTTTGGTGATACTGCTAAGCATTTGTTTGTCAAAGAGGCAATTAGGGAGCATAAGTTAGATTTTATAGCCTTGTTGGAGACTGGGAGATCTAACTTCTCTATTCCCTTTTTGAACCAACTTGTTGCGGGTTATAATTTCTCTTGGTTCTGTCTACCACCACATGGTCGTTCTGGGGGTATTCTAGTGGAAATAAACTCAGATACACTTCAGGTGTTAAAGGTCAGCACTGGAGATTTTTGTGTAAAACTTCATATTAAATGTAAGAGAGATGGTTTCGAATGGATTCTGATGCCGGTCTATGGGGCTGCCCAAGAATTGCATAAAGCAGATTTTTTGTCAGAATTAGTAAGAACTTGTGAATCTGAAACACTACCTATGTTGATAGGGGGTGATTTCAATATTATACGGAAGAGGGAAGAAAAAAATAATGATAACTTTAAGGCATGTTGGCCTTTTGTTTTTAATGCAATTATTGAGCACTTGAATCTACAAGAAATTGCACTAACTGGGAGACAATTTACGTGGGTAAGTCGTCGAGATGAACCTACTTATGAGAAACTAGATAGACTTCTAGGATCCATCTCTTGGGAACAGAAATTCCCTTTAGTAACGGTGCAAGCTTTGACTAGAGCTGATTCAGATCATACTCCGATACTTATTGATTCAGGAGTGAAAGCACATTTGGGTAATAAGTCAAAATTCTCTTTTGAGCTATATTGGTTGCGACAAGAGGTTTTTTTTGATATGATAGTAAAGGAGTGGAACTCAGTTTTAGTGGGAGCGAATCCTATGGAGGTTTGGTTAAATAAGTTAAGACATATAAGAAGATTTCTCAAAGGATGGGCAAAGAATCAAAGTGGAAAGCATAAAAGGGAAAAAGAAAGATTGTTACATATCATTGATCAATTGGAGTTGAAAGCGGAAACAAAGCCTTTGAGTTTGAATGAAAGAGAAGAGCTAAAAAAAGCGAATGATAACTTAAATAAACTAAGAAGAGAAGAGGACTCTAAATGGGCTCAAAGAGAGAAAGTTAAACATATTCAGGAGGGGGGGCAATAATACGAGATACTTTCACCTAATAGCAAATGGCAAACACTGGAAAAGAAAATCTTCCAATTAGAACAACAAGAGGGAACTATTGTTGGGGAAGATAATTTGAAGGTTTATATCACTAAATTCTATAAGAAATTGTTTGGGGCACCGGCACCAAGTAATATTTCTTTAAATGAGGAAGTGGTACATGATATCCCGCAAATTTCATCGGCTGAAAATGAGATTTTGACAGCTCCTTTGTAACATCCCAAATTTAAAAACAAAGAAGAAATGCAAATTTCCCTTTTCCAAATTTTGGAGCCAACAAAAACTTTAGTTGAATTACTTGTGTGCCTAGTGCTCATGCATGAATCTCTTGATGTTGCCATGAATGTTGGTTTGAAGTTTTGGGCAATGTTTCTAAAACCCTAACTATGCCTTTTTAGATCCAAAAGAAACAAAGAAAAAGAAAAGAAAATAAAAATGGAACCACATATGAGCCTATGGCCATATTTGCAAATCTTAAACTAGGCCATGTTTACTCTATTTAGAGGGTTTGAAAACCTTCATAAACTCAAAATAGTAACAATTGAGTCAAAGAAAAGCAAAACAAATGAAAAGAAAACCAAACCTCAACTCACATAAGATAATGGTCACTTTTGATCAAATTAGCATGGTGATCACTTTGAGCACCCATGCACCAAATATTTTGCACCAACCCCTTTGCAACTTTGGTGTGATTAGTAAGACCACTTCAAGGAGAGATCATTGGACGTGGCAAATCACTCAAATGGTTTCCAAAAATTCAAAAGCTAAGGGGTAGACCTTTATGCAACTCACCCATAACAAGATTAAAGTTAATTCCCACTTAGCCAAAAATTTCTTCTCCTTAACCAAACCAACCAAACCACATTGTGTGGAATATTAGTGCACCCTTTCCACTAAATCTTTGATCTAAATGGCAAAACAAAATTCCATGTGACCCTTGCATCCAACCAATGGTGATCCAAAAATTTTTTTTTAAAAAAAGGTACTACCACTATTCCTCCACACTATGCACCACCTCACTCCACTCTTCTTGTGCTCATCTATAGTGGACATTGTTCTCCAACCTCTCATGACCTCACCATATCCTTGCCAACACTATGCCTTGCTCATTGTACTATGCCAAGTCCATGTCAATGCATATGTCACTACTTTTGGCCATGATCCTTTGTGCATTGCTCTAGTCTTCCCTAGTCTTGCCAACCATGTCACACACACTTCCCTCACCTCACTAAAGATGGCAGTACCCTCCTAGACCAAGAAAAATGCAGGGATGATCCCTAACCAAGCCATGCCATTGCCATGCCCGTGTCACACCCCATCTGCCCCATCTCCTCCTTACCCTTTAAAACCATGTCCAGTAGACCCTCCTCACTCCCAGGAAGCTGCCAGTGCCTTTCCCTTGCCAAATGATGCACCGCACAGCCCTATCTAGACCATGCCCACAACGCCCGGGCGCGCCAGGATCGACATGGGCATCGTCCTGGGCACGCACGCGCGCGTGCAGACGCCCCCTGCGCCTCGCCATCACGGCCTCCCTCTGCGTCCCCGACGATGACCCCTCGAAGCGCCGGGACAAGAGGAACCCCAAGGACAGCTCCACTGCTCCCCGCGTGCCCTCCTGCAGCCCTTCTCGCCACCGCAGTCCGCCCATGCCCGCCGGACGCGCACGTCAACCAGGGGTACTCTAGAGCTCCTCTCGCTGCGCCACGACCTCCATGCTACTCGCAATGATGCCAGGAATCGAACGCCATGCTCGAATTGACCTGTCGAGGCCCAGAACGCCATCCCGAGCATCGACCTGCCCGTGCCGCACGGCCCTCCTCGTCGATCCTATAAATAGAGCCACTCCCAGCCTCTTCCAAGCAGTCCATCCTCTTCTCCTCTCTTCAGTGAAGCTTCTAGAGCCCTCGCCCTTCCCAATTAGCTACCACGCCGCCCCAATTTCACCACCGGAGGCCGCCGGAGATGCCGAAGACCGAGCTGAAGTTCCCGAGCCTCCCTGGAGCCGCCGCGACCCTCCTTCGACTCGCCGGAGCTTCCTCTGCCGTTTGCCCGCCTCGCCGACCCCTCTGGACCCCGGTAAGGACCCTCCCTGGACCCCCATGGCCACCGGCTAGGGTTTGAGCTCGCCGGAGCTCATCTCCGACGAGGACGACACCACCACCGTCTGATCTCCTTTTGATCCAATGGCTTATATCGCGTACCCCTTCGGTGTGGTTAAATAGATACTGACGGGTGGGTCCCGCTGTCAGGCCACGCACGCCCGCGTGACAGCCCCTCTGGGCCGGCCGTTTTCCTTTTCTCCTGGCCCAATTCGTTTCCCGCCTTAGCCCAGTAATTTGAATTCTGTTTTTTAGTTTAAATCAATTTTTGAATACTGGTGCCCACTTCAAAATTCAGTAGAACAAAATCTACTGAACCAAATTTGGTGATTCAAAATTCTATGGAGAGCTTGTGACTTTATCTAGCAAACCCCACTGGTCTCATCCCTTGAATGATTATAGAACACTTGAAATAAAAATAACAAGGCAGTAACTTTTCCAAATTCAAACAATTTTATAAAATCAACCAGGATGAATTTTGAGGTGATTCCAATTCTCATAATTCACATTTCAAACTCTCTAATTGTTTATGCAAAAATATAACATAGTTGTTTCATATGATCATGGGCTAGAGTAAAATAATGGCTATGTGGCTATTTCTAGCCCATTTAAATCACTCACAAATAGTAGTTAAATATTATGAGGTGTTGCAGCTCATTTAAATCACTTTCCCAAGTATTATAATATGAGGTGATGACTTTAGTTACATGGCCTCATATTTTATTATTTGAGGATATTAAATCTTAGTAAATTTTCAATGAGAGGAATTTACTTTTCAAAGGAAATAAATGGAAACCCTAGTATTAATTCTTGTGATGATAATAGATCATCTTGTGTGGGCCATTATGGCTAAATAGTCTCCTTAAGTATTGTTTGGTGATTGTATACCTCGTATCCGTTTATAGACGCTAGTACCGAAGGCTACGAGGAGGACGAGGTCTTCTACGAAGAAGAGGAGGAAAACTTTGATCACTGTACCAATCAAGGCAAGCTATACTCTTGCAAGCTATTACCAATGCAAGCTCTACTAAGGCCAGCTACTAGTGCAAGATACCAGGGCACTAGTATTTTTGTTTAAAGTTTTATTCTCCAAGCCCAAGTTTTTTTTTATCTTGCAATCTTTTACTTTGATTATCAAGGCTTATGTTTTTTATAGTTAACTTTGGTCTAAGTCTAGAGTACTACAAGAGCATCAAATTTAGCCTAGAGAGCTACAAGTTAGCTAGCACCCCTCATGACTAGTTGCTAGTGCTAAAACTAAAATTGATTACTCTAGATGGGAACATGTGAATCAAATGACTTTGAAAAACCCTGGAATGATGAGTCATTCTATTGATAGATTTTGAAGGTGAATATGACCTGAATGACATGGTGAATTTGAAAAAAAACTGATGATTGGGTTCGGATGCGATACCATTCCAATTTTAGAGTACCCCCACAATACCTGATTATGGGTAAGGCTTTAACTGGAAATTTGTGTATTTTAGTATGGGTTCCCTCTGAACAAGCGTCATAGGGGTTATGCCGAGGCTGCCTCCGTGAAAGGTGAAATGACGTGAAATGAGGTGAATGTCCTACCCAAGCCCTGTGCAGTTCCCAGGTTGGCGGTTTGCCCTCACTGGGAGGCCAAGCTCACAGGGAGAGGTGCCTATACTAGGGTATGTAAGTGAAAGGTTAATGGTTGATGATCCGCATACTGAGTATGATTATTCAGGGCTATCCCTGACGGATGTAATCAAAAGTTGTGGCACAAGTGTACAACCTCTGCAGAGTGTTAAACTATTCGAATAGCCGCGTCCGCGGTCATGGACGGTTGAAAAGGCCATACTGTTCCGTCATCAGACAATTTCAAAATGTGACCTGTGACGGGTGACTTGTGACTTGAACTTGAAAGGTGAATTTGACTTGATCACAACAGAGTTGTGGGAATGACACTAATATTCCCACTTGAGTTAAGTTAGGCAAATGAAGAGTCTTTGATTACTAAATGCTTATGAAAAAAAACTGGCTTTATTCAAATGAACCTAGAGCTTAGAACCCTCTTACTAAAATTGTTAGTACTTACACTGGTGTTAGTTTGCGAGTACTTTAAAAGTACTCACGGCTTTGTCCCTGGCTATTCAAATGGCCAGACTATGAAGATGATCACCAGTACCAGGAAGATGGACAGCAGGATGTCTATGATAACTAGGATCACCTCCCAACATCAAGCGTTGCCTGTGGAACAGATGGACCGCTACTACGTTTCTTCCGCTGTGTATTTTGTATTTGATCTGTAGATCAACTGTTGTTTTAAGATTGGATCATGAGATCCCTTGTTGTAAGACGATAATGGTTTGTAATGAATGATGTTCTGTGCTATCAATCTATTATGTCTCGCAAAAATAATATTCCTGGGATTGCGATGTATGGCATAATAGGCATCTGGAATTAAAAATCCGGGTGTTGACATCCTTTTACTGAAGAGGAGGTCTTCGAAGCAATCTCACAGATGGAACTTAATAAAGCTCCCGGACCGGATGGTTTTCCGGCGGAGTTTTATCAAAAAAATTGGGAAGTAATAAAAGATGACTTGATGGCATTGTTCTTTCAGTTTAGTAAAGGGGATTTGCCTCTCTACAAACTAAATTTTGGCATTATCACATTACTACCCAAGAAAGAGGATGCGGTCCAGATACAGCAATATAGACATATTTGTTTGTTAAATATATGTTTTAAAATCTTCACTAAGGCCGGTACAAATCGCATATCCGAGGGGATTGCCCCAAGAGTTATAAAACCAACTCAATCAGCCTTTATGCCGGGTAGAAATATTTTAGAAGGGGTGGTCATTCTACATGAAACAATTCATGAGCTACATACTAAGAAGATGGATGGCGTGTTGTTTAAATTGATTTCGAAAAGGCTTATGATAAAGTGAAATGGCCTTTTTTGCAACAGACCTTGAGAATGAAGGGCTTCGCTCCAGAATGGGGTAATTTAGTTTAGCAGTTCGTTCAAGGAGGGAGTGTCGGTGTCAAGGTTAATGATGACATTGGTCATTATTTTCAGACAAAAAAGGATTGCGGCAAGCGGACCCTTTGTCTCCAATGCTTTTTAATATTGTAGTTGATATGCTTGCCATCTTAATTGAACGAGCAAAAGAGGATGGCCAGGTAGGAGGGCTTATTCCCCATCTTGTTGAGGGTGGTCTCTCCATACTACAGTATGCCGATGATACGATTCTTTTTTTGGACCATGACATCCAGAAAGCGGTTAATATGAAACTAATTTTATGTCTTTTTGAAGAGTTATCAGGACTTAAGATTAATTTCCATAAAAGTGAAATTATCAGGACTTAAGATTAATTCCATAAAAGTGGAGACCCGATTTGAGAGTAAATTGGGTTGCTGGAAAGGGAAATTACTATCATATGGTGATAGGTTAGTCCTCATCAATTCAGTGTTAACTAGTTTACCTATGTTTATGTTGTCCTTCCTACAAATACATGTTGGGGTAAGGAAACGTCTGGACTTCTATAGATCTAGGTTCTTTTGGCAGTCTGATAAAAATAAACAAAAATATCGACTCACAAAATGGAATATTATTTGCCGACCCAAGGATCAAGGGGGCTTAGGTATTGAGGTTCTCGAGATCAAAAACAAATGTCTATTGAGTAAATGGCTCTTTAAACTTATTAATGAAGACGGGGTGTGGCAAGAGTTGCTACAAAATAAATACCTAAGGCAGAAGACCTTATCTGACATGCAGGCTAAGCCTACTAACTCTCCTTTCTGGAAGGGATTGATGGGGGTCAAGGGGGTGTTTTTTCTAGAGGTTTCTTCAAAGTGGGAAATGGAATAAGTACCCGTTTCTGGGAAGATATCTGGTTAGGAAAAACTTCATTAGCTCATCAGTATCCATCTTTGTATAATATTGTACATCACAAGAATGTAACAGTTGCTCATGTGTTAGCTCAAACCCCACTGAATATCACTTTCCGTAGAGTGTTGAGTGGTAACAAGTGGACGTCATGGTTAGAATTATGTCGAAAATTGATGAGGTTAATTTTGAATGAAGATAATGATCGTTTTGTATGGGATCTGACATCCACAGGTCTGTTTACGGTTAAATCCATGTATGAGAATCTTATGAGTGACCATACCCCTTTTCTGCGAAAGTATCTCTGGAAGGTCAAGGTTTCCCTTAAGATAAAGATTTTCATGTGGTTTTTAAGTATCAAGATTTTGCTAACTAAAGATAATTTAGCCAAAGACACTGGAATGGGTGTACAAAATCTGTTTTTTGTGGGGATCAGGAGACTATTGAACATCTATTTATTGAGTGTCCTTTAGCTAAGCTTCTTTGGCGTACGGTTAATTTCACTTATGATCTTCCACCTCCATCCAATATTACTAATATGTTTGGTAATTGGTTGAATGGAGTAGATAGAGGCTTTTATCCGAATTGGGGTTTCGGCTTTATGTTGGTCTATATGGAGGTCAAAAATGATATTATCTTTAACAGAAAAAATTCTTTTCACTTTTTACAGGTTATCCATATGGTGGCACATTGGGTCCAGCTCTGGGCTCTCCTTTCGCCGGAGGGACAGCGGGATGTCATGGTTTCTGGATGCACACGGCTCCAGATGGTCGCTTAGGATATCTTGTGCCAGGCTGGCTGGCGACATACTAGGAGGCTATGTTGATGTGTAGTATTAGTATGTCATGTTTTTTTCGCTGGTTGATTTGTGTATCAATTCTTGGAGATGCTTGAGTTCTAAACAATACCGAATTTGAATCTTTTTTAATAAAAGGCCGTGTGTATCATCATGATGCAGAAGCCGGACATATCCCCATTTCGAAAAAAAAAGAGAAAAGACAAATCCGTAGTGAGTTAACAATATGATTAGGGAATCTTGAGATTATAAAATTGTTATTATTTAGACAACTAGCAAACTAGATGAATTGTACTGCAATCTGATATTGCAGGATCGGCAACAAGATGGAGCTTGAGGCTGTATTGGAGGCAACCGTCCAGTTGCTGAACAAGGTGGTGATCATATAACTGCTGCTATATTTTTCATGAGTTTTGCACTCTATGTTCTTTTCAGCTGGTAGCATACAAAACAACTTTGTCCATGCATCATAGGAACTGTCATATTTCAAGGTAAGCATCTCACATGAAAACTTTCTTGCCAATAAATAATTTAAGTAAGATGTATGTAACTTGAACCATATACACTTGCATATTGTTGCTACATATTTTAACACCAATGAGTTATGTCATGAATTTATTATCACGTCTTGTGCTTTGTAAGACCGCAGGATTTAAATTGCGCCTAATATCACTATGGGAATATGAAAACACACGCCACTTCTTGTAGTCTATATTTTGAAATTGGAATATACTTTATTTCCATGCAACCTCAAACAATAGCCACTGGACGCATAATAGTAGACATTTACATTCAGACTGACTGGATAGCCACTGGACGCCTTGTAATAATAGACATTTACATTCTGGCTAAATTGAAACAATATGCTAAGAGGCTGCCTCCATGATTCAAATGAAACTTATCCAATTTGAGAAGGTAATTATTTCAAATTTTGTACAAAAAATCGTCACAAGTGTTTGTTATCAGCATAATTACTCTTATGTACTCTTAAGCATGTAATGCATGTCTTCCACTTACATAGTACAAATCTTGCAAGTGATGATTTCTTTTTATCTGGCAATATGTAGCTTTGTTATTCCACTTCCAAATTGCACACTGGAGCAGCACTTTGGCATCCAGCAAATAGATCCACAATGATGAAATATTTGCTTCAGTACATCACAAAGTAAGATCAAATAGATATCATGTCTTGATCTGCTTGAGAACCCACTTCCTTTCCATTCTTTGAGGCAATGCCATCAAGGACTTGAACTTGTAATCAACTGCAACAAGAGCGCTTCAATGTTACAACTATATACACAAGTTACAGTGCTCTGCATCCAGCAAATTTTATTCAGAGAGCACTTCAATGTTACAGCTATATACACAACATAACTAGTGAACTAACTAGCTGGATAATCTCACCAAACCTAATGAATTAATTGGTCAATTAATCTTACCATGTAATTCCAGTTCGAGAAATTGTTCTATAGGTTTCAGAGTAGAGAAAATGAATACAACTTATCAGTACTTTATAATGTGAAATTTAAGTTATAATATTGCTTAACACTGTCCCACATTATACATAGGTATTTGGATTTGTTACCATTTTTAGTTGATTATTTCTCTGTATCTAGAATTATTTTGGTCGAGATATGCGTGCAAAACGAGCGATGGTTATGTTATAGATGAACATGCTTGTGTTTATCATAGTCAGTGACCAATGAGAGTGCATCGCTATATACAGTTTGTTAGCCAACGATTCACTTATTTGTACACCGGTATTTGCTGTATATGATTTGGATGGACATTTGGATGCTCTCAAATGATAATAACCAAGAATTTTCTCTTTCAAATGATCAGGTGGTGAAGTTCACTTATCTATCTTGTTGTTTGTCTAGTGCGTACTGTGTAGAAGCCCTTTTAAATCTGTCTAGGTAACATGAACACATAAATGAGATCCCAGCTGAAGATGGTGCATCAACTCTTACTGCCATCGTACTATCACATGATCTCTAATTTGATTTCCATTGTCATCTCCTTCCTCCCAGGCTGGACACCGTCTCTAGTTTTCAAATCCTTCAAGGTATGCTATCCTACTGTCCTACACCTCCGTTTCCCCTGTCTCACTGCCTGTTCTGGTAGGGACGATTAGCAAAGGAAAAAAGAACCGTACATGTATGTATATATCTTGATGGTCTGCTACTCGATTCTGAATGTTGCTTGTGACCTGAGCTGATTTATCCTGGTATATTTTTTTGGCACCTTCCACCTTGATGACAGTTCAGTTCAGCTGTTCTAATCTGACAAAGCAATGTTTCTATTGCTGCTTGAGTGGCGTAGATAGTAGTTTGTACAACAATTTGTACATGAGTTGAAAGTTTTATCTGTCACTGAAAATTTCTCTACTTGTGTTCAAATTAAAATTTGTAATTGATAGGTAGCTAGTAGTTCAGATTGGTAGTGATAGCAATTAGAAAGCATGAACTGCATGGTTCTATTTTTCAGTTAGCATACTTGCTGCTATGTATGTTGTCCGTGTGTAGCCTGAACCGAAGATTTTGTCAGAATGGATTTTGAGTGGTTACCACAGAAACAGTTAAGCAGCCCAATCCTTGAATAGCCTGAACTGAAGATTTTGTCCGCCCATCCTTCAATAACCTGGGTGTTTAACTGTGTGCCCATGCGTGTAGTGCAATCTGAATTCTCTTTGCTCCTACTAGAAAAAACAATATGTGAGTGTTTAACTGTGTGCCCGTGTGTATGTGTGCGCATGTGATACTTTCTCTTCTTGGAAACCTGATGCTTCAAGTGCTCTTCGTTTTCATACCTTCACATGTGTGAGTGCAATTGTAGATAAACTGCAACTTTTGAGCCCTGATGTCCTTATTTGAGACTGATTTCTTAGCTTAGCTTGCTGGCTATGTAGTTCTTTAATGAAGAATGTATCCACCTTACTGTTGTCGTTATTACTTTCTTGCTTCCTTACTTCTACCGGAAGGAAAAAAACTTGTGTACACTTGTATAGACTCAGATGATGTAGTGTACTTCAAGTAATTACTGGGTCAGCGTCTAGACCTCACTAGGAAATCTGAAAACTGGTAGACCTCACTTGGAAATCTCAAAACTGGTAGTGATTACTGCAAGTGATGCATGAGATTATTTTTAGCCTAGTTCATTTGATTTAATATTTGCTAGCTACTATTAAAATGGTAAATAATGGATGTGTTTATTTCTGACTGTGTGTTGTCGAAACTGATTGTTCCAGCATCTGAATGCATATGTTTTGTACGATGACCAGTTAGCAATCCATGATGCTCTTGTTGCAGTTGATTACAAGTTCAAGTCTTTGGTTTGGACTGGGAGCACACCTACATCTTCTCTGTGAGGAGCATTATCTTCTTCGTGAGGATCATTGTCTTTTTCGGTAGCAGTACAATTCAGGTCATTCCATGCACTAGGTATCCTGTAATTAGATTCTGTAATTTAGATGCTACCTGCAAATGTTGGTTCCAGACTATGTTGACACCATGTTATTAGCAAGTGTTGGTTCCAGACCATGTTGACACCATGTCGCTCGCAAATGTTGGTTCCAGTCTTCCAGACGTTTGGTTGCAATTTTAATGCATGATCATGTTTTCGTGTTCAAGAAGACCGTCAACGACGTCGAGGTGGGGTCGTCTTCCGGGCGCCGCCGATGCCACCAGGAGTCTCCGCCTCGCCGGAACCCTGCGCATGCCCGGAATCTTCTGCCGCCTCCACAAGTGGTGGATTTCGCCGGTCTGGTCGCCGCGGCGGGGCCAGAACTCGAACATCCTCCACACCAACCGGGTCGCAACAGGCCCATACGTGCCGTTGCATGAGGCCTAGTGACGGTGGGCGCAGGCTGACCCTGCCCCCACCGAGATTTCTCCATGCCGCACTAGGGGCATCTCAACAAGGGCAGGATATCGGTGCCGCCAGCGCCGATGCATGGGCCAGCGCTCTACGAAGAGATGCGCCACCGCATCCAGATCCTACCGCAGGCACCGCGGTACGACCACGCGTACCTGCGAGAGGACTTCTGGCGCGCCTTCCCGACGTGGGATGCCACGGGCGAGCCGTGTTCCGCGGGATTTCTAGCCGAGCGAGAACTACGACAGCCTCGCCGCCAGCTAGGACGAGGAAGAGGAAGACAAGAGGACGAAGACGACGAGGAGATGGAGGATGTGCGCCTCCCGCCACTGTTATGGTGGAGGCGCTCCTCCCGACGGCTACGACGAGGATGCGGCCACGGCCGGTACCTTGGAGCAGTTGAGGGCCGACGAGGAGGCCAAGTGTTGGCCTGGACGAGGGTGTGTAGCTCATGCCCATTGTGGCGGACCACATCGCGTCTCTGCCACCGCCACCACCGCTGCCGCCGCACGGGCCTCCCTAGGCCGAGTGGGAGGGCCAGATGGTGTCGCCGCCTCCGTAGTATGCGCCACCGTCCACTCCGCCACAGTATGTGCCCCACCCCACCAGCCGCAGTACATATCGCCGGAGGTCCCTGCTTCGGCGCAACAGGGGCTGTGGGTGCCTCTGCCATTAGACGACCTCGTCTCCAACGATGAAGAAGACAGCGGCGCCGAGAATTAGAGTTTTTTATGTAAATTATGTTTGAACGAATGGAATATCTATAAAACCTTCGCGCGCTTTTAGTTTTCTTTCAAATTTCAGTTTATTTATTTGTCAGCGGTCAACGGGCTAAATGGTCAACGCGGACCGAGTGGGCCAGCCTGTTGGGCGCATGGTCTAGCCGGCCAGACCGCAGTCCAAATTCTGTTCACGGTGTGACCCAAACTGATAAAAATAGATTATCTGGGTTGCCCAGTTGGAAGATGCCCTAAATATACCAATACCTTCCTAGGCCACGTGCTTGGATCTTTTCCCCCTGTATATTGTTTTTGAAGAATTTTGGGTAATGCTTTCGTCGATGTGGACGGTCAATTTTCCGCGTGGCGCACACGTCATTCCAATCTTACACGCGCCGCCCTAGTCTGCTGCCACATCCCCTTTTCCCTCTCTTTCCCCATCGCGCCGCCCTAGTCTGCTGCCGCTCTGCTCGTGCGCCGCCGCATGCAGCCCCGTATCGATTGGGTGATCCCGGTGGAGCGCCAGGATGCGAGGGACGCGACCTCCGCTGTACCACGGCGGCGGAATCTTCCTCGGCTCCCGGTGGCCACCTGCTCGCGTCGTTCCGAGAGCGCACGGTGAGCCTCTCTGAACAATTCCCCTTCGCTACGTGATCTCCTCCTCCCTGGACACTCAATGTTGTGGACTTGGCGACCATAGATCCGTTTGAGGTGCACATGCTCCCTGCCCGCAGCACCGTAGACGTGGTCAGTGTAAAATATGCTTAGAATCAATTACTGAACCGAACTTGAAGTGTTGAGTTATCATCATCCTAAAATAGGACAACTTGCCGGCGTAATCAAAGTAAGCTTATATCTGACTTGGATCTGGTACAGCCTCAAGTCAGGCGAGCTCATGTAGTTCGTGCGACTTGTAGTAGCAGTTGCTTAATTTATTAAAGCAACTTGTATCATCCTTATCTCAGTGTATCTACGCTAATCTGCCCTGTCTAATTAATGGAGGCGACTGCACTACACGTTGGTAGGTCCTTGCTGCGTGGAGCGCTTAACTATGCGGAGGCTTTGCAGCTCGGAGTTCAAAAGGGCCAACTCTTCAGCACCGACAAACTAGAGAAGATACATGCTTCCGTTTTATCCTGGATTCTGCCCTCCTGCTCACCCAGAATCTGATGTACCAATCCTAAGAGGAATCCAACGCCTACCACAATGCGTGCTCCAGGCTCTAACAATGCAGCCCCCATTACGAAGAAAATAATTTATGGTGCCTACGGGCCATAACTTAAAAATGCTACGAGTCTTGGATGCATATACTCGCGGGTCACAGCCCTGTCGATCCTGACGTTTGAAATATCTCGATGTGGCCTGTTCTGTAGATGTGCTTTCTCATTTTAGCCGCTCACTGGTACTGGATTCTGAATGCTCAGCATTTTTCATATTGTCGGCCTATAATAAACCATAATGTGCATGCAGATATGCTGTCCCAGATCTTGCATGTCGAGTGTCATCGTGGATGCATGTTTCACTAAACCAAGTTCTAATTAGGCCTGATGTGGTTGTAGTTGCACCCATGTATCACTCACGGTACGTCGAGAATCCTGAAAATGAATTGCCATCATGGTACGCTCTTCAGATGTGAAAAATGAATTACTACCACGTTGGATACAAATACATAACAAAGTGGCCGTTGGGGTTCCCAGTGGCCTAATTAAACATGGATGTGCTAATTGATATGCCAACGCTGTCAATGGAACAATATGCTTGTAAGAAATAGTAAAGGAATCCTATGCAAAGTTGGTGGATGCACCAATGATTTGAATACGCAAGTCTTTTTTTTCTTTTCTTTTATGCTTCTTACGAGGCTCTTTGCATTCTCCCATCCCATTTCTAATTTCAAGATGCATTTCTCTATAGTGTGGATCGATTCAAGCGAAGCTCAGCCTCGGGCCACGTTACACAGCACATGCCTGCACATGCCTCCATGTAAACTGAACTTTAATTATTAAGACTTTTTTTTAAATATAAGGCTCGAAACCCCGACTTTGAATTAACAAAGCCCTCAACAGGCCAGGATTACAACGCCGAAACAACAGCAAAATGCTGGGGTTACCATCTTATAAGATGGCAGAAGAAAACAACAGAGAAGAGGGGCAGCAAGCTACACTACACTAGCACCACTAGGAAGAGAGCTTGAGCATGTCGATGAAGCGTAGTCCTCTGTTGTAAGGGCGTGGTGCTGAGACCGACCGAAACCAACAGACCTCCCATGCCAAAGCAGAGCACACCCATGACTGGCAGCGCGAAGTTGTCTTCATGTCTTGAGATACAAAAGGAGGAGGACTTGATGGAGACGCCTCCAAGGAGGAGAGCGGTGCCCAAGGGCGTCATCGTCACCCGCACCGGCCGAGGCCTTGCCGAGCTTTCGCCCTAGCCAAACCACCACCCCAAAAGACACAACCTTGAAGCCTATCCAACGACACATTGAACCCATGGCCTAAGGAAGAAATCACCGGGTTCGCCCGCGGCATGACGCCGGCCTAAGGACCCCCCTGGGTATCTAGGAGGCCGCCCAAACAGGGCAAAGCACCGTGTAAAAGTGGCCACAGAGACAAAGGCGGCGACAGGCGCAAGGAGGGTGAAGAGGGTGTGCCGAAAGACGGCAAATAGAAACAATCCCCAACGGAGAAGTGCGCAAGTTGAGCACGGAAGCGTGATCCAGCTACGAGAAAGGAGGGGCATTTGGTGGCGCCTCCAAGAAGGAACACAACGTCGAAGACGTCGTCGTCACCCGCAGAAGCCAAGGCCTTGCACGGCTTTCACCGATGTCCCACCCATAACCCGAGGCCAGCCACCACCACGAGATGGCGGAGGGGGGAGAGGAGATAGCACCGCCGACAACACTGCAATAAGTATTGCTGGCCCAAGGTGATGGGCTCATCACCGACACTGAACGCACCCAGCCTTACCGCCGAAGCAGTAGAAGCAGAGCGGCCCGTCCGTGCCACCCCGGACAAGCCCCAGCCGTATGCAGCATATCACAACGCCTCATCAAGCCTGTGACAAGACGTCGGCGAGAGAGAGGTTGCTACTGACCACCACCGCATCGCCCGCGCGCAACCATAGGCAGCCGGCGAGCACAAGCAAGCGCGCCCGCCCTTGGAGCAGTGTCGCACGACTGCCCGGGGCCCTTGCCCCGACAGCCAAGACCCGTGCCCCCAGCACCAGCCTGGCCGAAATCCACCGGAGGGAGCAGCATATTGACCAAGATCCCCTTGGTCAGATCTGGGCTTGGCCCACCACAACCGGCCACACCACGCGCCGATCGGTCGCACGGCAGAAGGAGGCGTCCCCGACGAGCCAGAGCCCGGGCCACCGCGGGGAGGAAGCCTCCAGCGGCGACGCCGCCGACCGCCATAAGACAGATCCCTCCCTGTTGCCCTCGAATGACCGGCAGGCGCGAGATCCCTGCCGCCCCCTTCACCGACGTCGCGCGGACTTGTCCGGTGGCCGCCTCGGAGAGCAACGAAGAAGGAGAGGAGGGGGGGCTGGCTGCGGCAGGCCGTGGTGGAGTTGCTCGGGCCCGATCTGGGCCCGTCGGGCCGTGGCTGTTGCGCTCGGTCACTGCCGGCCTTGTCGCGGGGCACTAGATTCGGGGCAGCACAAAGGATCCCTGCAGGTACGGCGGTGAGCTCTCCCACGGTCTTGAAGCTGTGGAGCGGAGGTGGGGGGCCTGGGGCGGCGCTGCTGTGTGGATGTGTGGCTAGAATGCGAGGCTCCGGCGAGGCTCGGCTTGGGATATTTTGCAATGGCTTGAGCTGGGGCTTCGGCAGGTGGACGCCGGGGCGGCAGCCCCGGGGATGACTGGTTGAGGTGACTGCGGGTGTTGGAGCTTGAGGTGCTGCAACGGGAGGGTCACATGGTGTTGTTCGGTGGAGGTCGACGATGGGATTTTGTGCTTGAACTGCCACAACTCTTGAATGATGGGGTTTCTCTGGAAAACTATAACTATCTAGCTCAACTGTAGGTCGATCAGAATGTTCGTTGGGAAACACTCTCTGCCACAACTCTCGACTGGTCCTCAGAACTCGGCTTCCATGCCATTCTCCACGACTGACTTCACCAGGGAACCAAGGACATGTCCCACGAAGGCAACATATTGCAGAGCTTCACGTCATTCCCTCCTTAACGAAATGGACAGGAAGAAAACATGGGTGTGCACGACCGAATACCATCCGATCCAGCAATCTCTAGGCATATGACACCCGAGGGAGTTCGTCGGTGGAGCCTTATGAAACTTGACAATCCAGCTAGATCAATGAAGACAAGCATCGGGCAAATCTTCGTCCTTGTGCGAGATGAACCCTAGGACCACCGCCTTTATTCAAGCGAGCCAGTAGCCCCCACGCCACCAGTTGGCAGCAGAGGCGAAGATGGTCGAGACCGCCACCGTCCTTGTTGACTATCGTCACACCCGAAAGGTCCACACCGCCACCACGGGTAGCAGCCCGTCTAGCCATTCGCACAGTTTCTGCAACGACCCACCATCCTAGACAGATCAAACGGACCCGCTGTCGCCAGCCGTGGCAGCAGCACCTCAGATGGCTTTGCTCCGCACACCCCAGCACCACCATCACCGCGTCTTCTCCTCCACCATCCACCGAAAACACGCCGGAGCTAGCTGTGGGATCCCAGGATCCCCCGCACCAAGCCCAACCTGGCTGGCCACCTTCGGCAGGATGAAGCCGCCGTGCCTGGGACCGCCGCCCCGGCGCCCACATGGAAAGGGCTGCTTAGCAGACCGCCACACTCGCAAGTCAGCAAGCGGACGAGCACGCCCTCGACCCTCTCGGCCACAATTGGGGCTTCATACGAAACTATCAATTTACTCAATCAACCTCCATTTCTTAATCCATGATGTTGGCTCCATGATTATTAATCCTGACATAAATTTGGGGAAGTGTACATGAGGTGGGTTACTGTTAACTCCCACAATGGTATAGGTGCAAGTATGCAACAGCCTAGTAGTATATGCCATCTCCAGTCGAGAGCGGACGAATAGCGCCCGAGCTCCTTTGCTCTGTTTATCGTCCACGGCAGTGAATGGTGATGGATGCAAGAAGTGCATTAAATGCTCTATTTATTAATTTATAAACATTTTAATACAGCGGTACTTTGGAGAGACATGATACCGTATGTTTTCTTTCTACACACCATCAATGAGGTTTGTTGGCGAGAAGATGAACATAAATTCTGATCGGTTGTCACTTGTTAGTACATGTTTGGCACGTACATGATGTGCACGCTCTCTTCGTGGAACATGATGGGCCGACTAAAAGTTTGTAAACACTCCCTTCATGTGAATGAATAATAAGTACTTTAAAAAAAGTCAAGCTAACTAAAGTGGAACCAAGCTTTTACAGAAATCTATCAACAAAATGTCATATTCTATCAATATCATATGAAAATATAGTTCATGATTATCTAATGATAATAATTTTGCATTTTGCATGCTAATTACTTTTTTGTAAAAAATAGTCAAACTTTATCTAGTTTAACTTTAAAAAAATAATATAAGCCTTATTTATTGAAATGGAGTTAGTATTACGGAAGTTAGTTTGGACTGCAACGATATGGAACCCGGGCACACGTAACAATTTTTTCAAGAAAATAAATTGCTATTTCAAAGTTTTAAAGAAATCTGGTACCTTTTAACAGAAACACATAGATGATTTATAAGAACGTGCAATATTTTGTTGAAAAATACACACTATTTTAGGCTATACAGAAAAATGGCTATGTGTAGGCATTTGAAAGATCATTTCCTGTTATTTCTAGTCTTCACATCTATATGTACTTGTTTATTTTTTTCAAAACTTTTTACGAAAAAATAAATATGTTGAGTATTTGAAAACCAGGGTCCATATAGCTTGGACTCTCTTTTAGGTTTTTGAGTTAGAGTCCAGCGATATAAGCCCTTTTTGAAATTTGAAATTTGAAATCTAATTTTGAGTTAGAGTCAAATGCATCAAGGATGGAGAACACCAGCTCCTGGTGAAGGACAAGGAGATTAAGCATAGATGGTGGGATCGAGTACTTCGACGGGCTGTTCAATGAGGAGACTGAGAGCTCTACCATTGAGCTGGACAACTCCTTTGATGATACCAGTAGACGTTTTGTGCGGCGAATCCAGGAGTCTGAGGTCAAGGAGGCGTTGAGAGGGATGAAGGGAGGCAAGGAAATGGGCTCTGATTGTATCCCCATTGAGGTGGGGAGGGGCCTTAGAGACATAGCGATAGTATGGCTAACTAAGCTCTTCAACTCCATTTTTCGGACAAACAAGATGCTTGAAGAATGGAGACACAATATATTAGTACCAATCTTCAAGAACAAAGGGGGTGTTGAGAGTTGTACTAAGTACCGTGGAATTAAGCTTATGGGCCATACAATGAAGCTGTGGGAGAGAGTCATTGAGCACCGTTTAAGACGAATGACAAGCGTGACCAAAAATCAGTTTGGTTTCATGCCTGGGAGGTCGACCATGGAAGCCATCTTCTTGGTACCACAACTCATGGAGAGATACAAGGAGCAAAAGAAGGACCTGCATATGGTGTTCATAGACTTGGAGAAGGCCTACGATAAGATATTGTGACACGTCATGTGGTGGGCCTTGGAGAAATACAAAGTCCCAGCAAAGTACATTACCCTCATCAAGGACATGTACGGTAATGTTGTGACAAGTGTTCGAACAAGGGTTGGTGACACCGATGACTTCCCGATTAAAATAGGACTGCACCAAGGGTCAGCTTTGAGCCCTTATATTGATTTGGTGATGGCTGAGGTCACAAGGGATATACAAGGAAATATCCCATGGTGTACGCTCTTTTGCGGATGATGTGGTCCTAATCGATGATAGTCGAACGAGGATCAATAGGAAGTTAGAACTATGGAGACAAACCTTGGAATCGAAAGGTTTTAGACTTAGTAGAACTAAAACTGAGTACATGATGTGCGATTTCAGTACTACTAGGCACGAGGAGGAGGAGGTTAGCCTGGATGGGCAGGTGGTGCCTCAGAAGGACACCTTTCGAGGAAGGACCGAGTCCGGAATGATGATATACGAGATAGAGTTGGGTAGCATCGATTGCAGAGAAGCTTGTCCAACATCGTCTAAGATAGTTTGGGCATATTCAACGCAGGCCTCCAGAAGCTCCGGTGCATAGTGGACGGCTAAAGCGCGCTGATAATGTCAAGAGAGGACGGGGTAGACCAAACTTGACATGAGAGAAGTCCGTAAAGAGAGATCTGAAGGACCGGAGTATCACCAAAGAACTAGCCAAAGAAAGAGCCGCGTGGAAGCTTGCTCTCCATGTGCCAGAGCCCAGAACCATGAGTTGGTTACGAGATCTTATGGGTTTCACTTCTAGCCTACCCCAACTTGTTTGGGAATAAAGGCTTTGTTGTTGTTGTTATTATGAAACCCTCGCTAACACATATTATTCTCTTCAGGGGTTGGTTGTTTACTTATGATCCTTCCTGGGAACCCCCACAAATGAAGGTGCATCCGGGCGATGAACTCCTTGCGCCGCGCCCGCCGCCGAACGGCCTCTTCGTTCTGCCGCCTGCGGCGTTCGGCGGCCTCAGCCAAAGAGGAGTCCTAGTGAACTCTCTTGGCAGCTGCCTCCGCCGCCTCCTCCACCGGCATGCGTGCCAGCGCCTCTGCCGCCTGCTGGTCGGCGTGGTAGCGGGCCTTGTCCCTAGCCGATGTCACCACCACTTCATCCCTCGCGGCGATGGCCTCTTCCAGCTCGCGTTTCTCCTGGTCGACCCGCGCGTGCTCAGGTCCCCTCCGCGCGACCGGGTCTAGTTCGGAGCACAGGTACACCCGCCTCGTGGCGAGCGCATCGCTGCGAGCTTACGCCTCCGATGTCACAGCCGGACGGCGATCGGCGTCCCCAGGGAGGCTCTCGAACGACGCGACCAGAGCCCGCTGCTCGGCGTCGTATGGGAGGAACTCGATGTTGTCGTCATCGTTGGCGATGGCCTGGAGGACGGCGGCCGCGGGCGGGGGCCTTGGCAACGGAGGAGCCGCCGCAAGGGCGGCACTGGATGCCGCAATCTCCGACCGCGCCGCCGCGAGCTCCGCCCTGGCCTCGGCGAGCTCCGCCTAGAGTTCCGCCATGGCCGCCGACCATGCCTGTCTCTCCCCCTGCCGCCCTAGTGTCAGGGTGAACGTGCGCCCTGTTGCCTCCGCCTCCGTCGCAGCCTCCACGTCCAGCTGCTCGGCCTGAAGATCGTACGCGGCGAGCTGCTCCTCATCGAACGCCTCCGTCGCGCGGACAGCGGCGAGGTCCGCATCATCCGGTAGACGTGGCGGGCCATCTCAACAAGGCGATCCTAGGTACGGTTGTGCTCGGCTATGGATGAATGCTAGGGTTAGGTTGAGGTGTGCCCGTCTCGCCCGCCGATATATAGCCACGGCGGGGCGGGAAACGACGTTAGCACGCAGGTTGTATCTTGCGCGCGAAACACACCAATCTATTGGCCGCGCGGGGAACCATCGTCCTCGCGCGGGAATCGGTAATCGCCGGCGGCAGGCCTCGACGGAAGTAAAACCTCCATTACCTAGCTTGACAGTGTCAGCGGGAAAAAATGCGTATGCGCCGCTAGGATACCCCGACGCAAACGGTCACCACGGTCCGTATGGTCCGCGGGCCGACGCAAACAGACGCAGTCAATTTGGACGTTCGTTTTGCGTCGGCCCGCTGGAAATGCCCTGAGACATTTCTTTATCATTTTTACACATGACACAAAAATGTTGGTTTTCAATGAAAATTAGCGTACACCTAAATTATCGACATGTATGCGCAAAATATTTATCCAATTTTTTAAACATTTCAAAATGTATTTTCAAATGGCATCAGCATATGCATTGGGATCAAAAGTGTATTTCCCACTAGTGGAAAATAGCCCTTTTGTCGCGGGCCGTAAGGGCCTTTTGTCGCGGGCGGCCACCCGCGACAACGAAGGCGCGACAAAAGGTCCACCCTTTTGTCGCGGGTCGCTTACCACCCGCGACATATGGTCCACCACGTGGCAGGCGCGGGGTGCCCCAGGGGCACACCCTTTTGTCGCGGGCGGTATTACCACCCGCGACAAAAGGGCCTCTACGTGGCGCGCGCAACGCTGCTGCTTTAGGGTTTGAGGTGTGCAGCAACCCTCCCCCCGCCACCGCCCCTTTTATTTCATTTTTTCATTTTAAAATAAAAGTTGCATAACAAATATTTGTACGCTACTACAAGTTGTACACGTTCATTCATTATATATAGATCGAGCAAACAAATATTGGGAGCAAAACTTCGTAGATTCCCCTTACACATATATATGGAGGTCACTACCACCGGGACTAAAGCCCGTCGTCTATTCGAACTAATACATGGGGATAATTTGTTGCGCCTATTTGGACTAAACAAACCGTTGTCGTCTATTACTTCTTTCATTAGAAGTCCCCCCAATTCCTCCGTAATTCCTAGTATGTGCTCGTGTGGTTGGAGCTTCTCCCGCATGAAGTCGACCTATATAGGAAAATGAGATGAATATGACTATATCAATCTTGATAACGAAATACTGACGATAATAAACTAAAGTTGTGAATGTTATTGCTTACGTTGAATCTATTATCGTTGTGCTTCTCAGTGGTTAACATGCGAATGGACTCGCAAACGTAGTATCCACATAGATTCGTCCCCGGGCGCTGGGCGCACGATACAAGAGTAAATGTTAGCTTCTCTGCTGTTACCCGCAATATTATTCTTCAAAGCTCTCCAACACCTGCCAGGCAAAAGAATGATTGAATGAGTGGATAATTAATTGATATCTCACGAAAGATATAGCGCAATTAATGATTGAAATTACCTCTGGAGAATGCTGCAAGTCGCGGAACCCGTCCAGGCCTCTACTCAATGGGTCCCTTACTTCAACTATTCCCTTATCAACTTGAATATTTAGCAGAATCCAGTGGAAACTGCACATGTTTATATATATATACGTCATGAATTACACATAACATCGAGTAAGAAAAATTGAATGTGCACAACAGATCAGTAAGACTCTCACCTGTAGTTGTAAGGAAACAGTATTGAATCACAGAAGTTTTGCTCCCCTATAAACCTTAGTAGGTTTCCCCCCGTTTCTTCGACATTATTCTTTACCGTGTCATGATGTACTTTATCTGGGTCAACAAACCCAACATTGAACATCTTATTACTTATGCATTCAATGATCTTCAGTCTGCATAAGAGAACACATAAGATATAATGAGTATATGCAATGAACAGAACAACTGAATGAACATGAACTTATATGTAGTTAACAACTTACAAGCAGTAGCAACTCATGAGAGATTTGTCGAGGGCGTCTAAATTGAATAACTGCCAGAGTTCATTCATCTCAATATGGATCTCCTCCTTTCGGAAGTAATAATCTTCTGGGATATCCGCCACGATGTAACTTGTGTTCTCCTTGCATGCATCAATGTACCACTGATGCAAATTCCGCATATGCGTTGGCAGTTTATGCAGCCGCTCTTTGCTGACCAAGTCGGCCCCATAGACAAATTTAGGAGCTATATCAGCAATGGGTAGTACTGTATCATGGGCACTCAGCAATTCCTCCACGGTACAGCCAACTTGAGCGCTAGCGCCGCAGCTGCTTCCGATCGAAATCACCATGTTCCCTGGTACACCGAGGGAACATCGACACTTTGAGTGGTGGGATCGATTGTTTGGCCTGTTCTCCGAGCTGGGAACTTCCTTTTTTCTGCCGTTGTCGCTGCTTGCTTGGCCATGAGGGGTGCACTTGTTGAACTTGATTTCTTCCCGCTACACTTCTAGCTGATGATTTGCTCGTGCTAGCACTATCCTTCTTCTTAGCAGTGCCCTTGTCAATTACCCTCGCAAGTGTGCGTGTGTAGTCATCCTTCTTCTCGTGTAAGTCATATTGCGATGGTGTGTTCAGAAAATCAAGAGCATATCCTTTTTGCTTCTCGGTGTATGGCGCTGGCGCTGGAGGTTTTTCCTTATGAAGCTGTTCATGCACGTGTTTCTTTACAATGGCCTCATTTTCCTCTTTAGTACGATCGTAAGGACGGGGGGGAGGAACCTTTGGTACTGTTGGGAGGGGCGACCGCTTGCGGACATGACTCTTGAAACGCTTCCGGCTGGGTGCATTCCGAGTCTTAGTGGGCGCAGGCGGCGCTGGAGATGGAGATGGACTACGGATGTCATGGTCGTACCCATAGGGTGATGGTGGCGACATGTGATCAGTCGGAAGAGGTGATGGTGGCCTGCGATCACTTGGAGGAGGTGATGGTGACCTGGGACGACTAGTACTAGGGCTACCCAACCTGGAAGCTTGATGTTTTTCTTTTCCCAAAGAATGATTTCTCCCAGTACGTCTCCGAGTGTAACCTGACCATCACCTCCAGGGATTACGAGCTGCAATGTCTCCCACGACGGTACAACTGAATCCACCCCGACACGAGCATAGCCAGCTGGAATCTCATTGCCATGCCATGTTGCCGGCTCACCTTCAGCTCCAAATGCAGGTAAGACAAAGCCGACCACCACCTTAACAGATAAGTTCCTGAATACCTCATGGAGATCACAAGGTGTTTGCTCCTTGATTCCATCCACGGGGTCACCAGGACCGCCATCTATCATCCGTAAAGGCGGGGCCTCCGAGTCGGCCACGCTGCTGTCTCGCCGCTGAGATATGCCGGCGGTATTATCTGGCTGGCGCTGTCCTTTTAGTTCATTTATCTCCCGCTGCTGCTGCTGAATCTCCCGCTACTGCTGGTCAAGTTGACGTTGGAACTCGGCCATCCGGTCATTCTGCACCTCCAGCTCGCGTTTTTTTGCTCTCGCTCGGCTTCTATAAGTCTCCGCGTCGTCCGGAAACCCAAGCGCCCACGGAACACTAGGGCCGAAGCCTCTTGTTCGTCCTCCTTTTCAGGATTACCGAGGACAAGCGTCAGCAAGTCTTTCTCTCTATCGGGAGCAAACTTTTTTCCCGCTTTAATATCAGCCATCACTTCAATCCATTTTTCCCTGGGTACCTTAACCTTCTCACTTTCAACAAGGTTCCCTGTCTTCATGTCATACTCACAGCCCATGCCCAAGGAACCAATTTCGAGCCCTAATGTCCCATCCTTCTCGCTCGGGTTCTGGAGTGATCCCATTCCGCTTCATCTCAGCCTCTTGTGCATCCCACTTAGGCATGGCTACTTCGTAGCCCCCTCGCCCCGTATGATGGTGATATTTCTTTTCGCTTGCATTCTTCTTGTTTTTCAGTCTCATAGCCTCCTCTGATTCTTTGTAATTCACAAATTCTTTCCAGTTATGCTCCTGCTTCGCTAGATAGTTTTCGAATAATGGAGGCTTCTTCTCGGCCTTATAAGTTGCCCATAACCGGTTCTTATACGCCCGGAAAAGTTCCCCCATCTTCTGAAGAGCCCATTGCGCCTCTGCTTGGCCATCTCAGACTTCGATCTCAAAACTGGCAAAGTGAAATGTGTCATGAGGTCGTCAAAAAGTGTGTCTTTGTACCTATCGGCAACCTGATCTTCGGACACATTCTTGGTCTTGTTCCATTCTCTAATAGTGATCGGGAGACGATCCCTAACCAGAACTCCGCACTGATTTTTAAATGTCACTCTGACACTCGCGGGTGCCACCGGTTGGCCTTTCGGTGATATAGCTTCAATTGTGAAGTGGTCTTTTGGGCTCAACCTCTTTGCCGGGCCTCGTTTCTCCAACTTATCTTCGGAGGCCTAAGAGAATAAAAATTAATTAATTTATATCTATATGTACATATAGAATTCCATTAATGCCTAGTGATCGTATACCTCGCCATGACCGGAGCCGTCGGCTTCTCCATCACCGGAGCCGTCGGCTTCTCCATCACCGGAGCCGCGGTCTTCTCCATCACCAGTCGCGCTCTTCTCGGTCGGCTTCTGGACCATCGCGGATTATGTCCTCGAATAGGTCTTCCTGTTCCAAGTCTCGATGGATTTCGAATGGATCCATTGTTTCTGCAAAAAATTAAATTGATAAGTACATGTTCTAACCCTAACCAATCCCTAAACTTAATCAAACACTAACCCTAACCAAACACTATCCAAACCCTAACCCTAACCACGGACGGGGTAGGCTCAAGGAGAGGATCTCGACAATGCTCACGTGAGGAAGAGGGTATCGACGTCGGTTGGTTGCGAGAGGGAGAGGGTGTCGGCGACTGGTATTTGCGAGAGGGAGAGGGTGTCGGTTGTTTGCGAGAGGGAGGGAAGTTGCGGCGTCGGGGGTGTTCGCGAGAGGGAGAGAAGAGGGGTGTTTGCGAGAGGGAGAGGGCGCGTGAGGGTGTCGGCGCTGGTGTCGGCGAGAGGGAGAGGAGAGGGAAGTTGCGACGTTTCAGAGGTAGAGGAGAGGGAAGTTGCGGCGTCGGGGGTGGCGAAGCGAGGGAGACGGAGCGTGGGACGGTGTCGGTCCGGTCGGGGCGTTTTGAAAGATTTACAGAAAACTTAAACTAACTAACTAGCTAACTAATACAAAATTTAAACTTGTACTAAACTAACTAACTAGCTACATATACTAGCTAACTAATACTAATAATATTACAAAAATTTTTAAAAAAATACTTGCTAACTAACTACATATACATATACTAAACTAACTAACTATACTAGCTAACTAACTAATACTAATAATATTACAAAAATTTAAAAAAAAATACTAGCTAACTAACTACATATACATATACTAAACTAACTAACTATACTAGCTAACTAACTATACTAAACTAACTAACTATACTAACTATACTAAACTAACTAATTAACTATACTAAACTAACTATACTAAACTAACTAACTATACTAACTATACTAACTATACATATACATATACTAAACTAACTAACTATACTAGCTAACTAACTAATACTAATAATATTACAAAAAAATTTAAAAAAAAATGGTTTGCGCTACGCCAAGGGTTTTGAAGGGCTATCCAGGCCGAGAAGGCCATGGCGCGCAGAGGTGGCGGAGGCGCGCGGCGGCGCCTGGCGGCGATGGCGCAGAGGTGGCGGCAAGGCGTGCTGGCGGCGACGGTGGCGGCGGCGATTTTTTGGCAGCCGGCGGCGCAAAAACGTCTAGGGTTGCCTCCGGGGCGGGTGCAGCTCCGCCCGCGACGCGGGATATATAGAGAGACCCTTTGTCGCGGGTCGTGCCACGGCCGCGACAACCCTTTTGTCGCGGGTGGTGGCACGACCCGCGACAAAGGGGTCTTTTGTCGCGGGCCACCACCCGCGACAAAAGGGGGTTGGGATGATCCGCGCCAAGTGCATCCACCGGCTCCGGCCGCTTGAATCCAACGGCCTGGAGCCGTTGGACGCGGATCAGCCCCCTTTTCTGAACTTTTTCCTTTTCTATTTTAAATAAACCTGTTTATCTATTTTATATTAATAAAAACTATTATTTTAATAACTTTTAAATGGTAACTCAAATAGAAATGTTTTATATATGAAAATTGATCAGAAAAATCCAATGAACATGAATATGACATCCATATACCTATTTGCATCTCACATCATAGTCGTGTATGTTTCACCCTAATGATATGCGGAGTATTTCGGACACCGACGTGTAGCCGCCGCCTCCGCTCATTCATCTCCGAGATGCCGCCACGCTGTCGCGGGTCGTCCGGTTTCCGTGGCATCCGTGGCACGTTGCATCCAACGGCCCGGCCGTTTGTATCCAACGTGTCGCTTCCCGTGCCACGTGTCGCCGTCGCCGGCGTGCGACGTGTGTGGCTTGCACGTGCCATGCCCCGCGTGCGGCGACGTGTGTAGCCGTACTTACCGTGCCATGCCCCGTGTGCGACGTGTGTAGCCGTGGCTTACACGTGTCATGCCCCGCGAGCGCCGCGTGCGCGCGCAGCCACACGTCGCCACCGCCTCCGCTCATTCATCTCCGGATGCCGCCACGTCGTCGAGGGTCGTCCGGTTTCCGTGGCGTTCGAGTGCGTCCGAGCGGTAGGTTCTACGCCGAGATACGCGCCGGTGGCATCTGCCTAACCCTCGGCACGTACAACACGCCGGAGCTGGCGGCGCGCGCTTACGACGCGGCGGCGTGGCGATTTCGGCGGCCACGGCGCGACATGAACTTCCCGGATGTTGAATCGCTAGGAGGCGGAGTTCCTCGCGCCAGCGCCGTGCCTCCTCGACGACGAGGACCGTCGCCGGCACCGCCAGGTGCAGCGATCGCCATCGCCGAGCGCGACGAGCGGATGCCGTGGAGGGCGCAGCCCCAACGACGTCGACAACACCGACGCGTTCTTCGCTGACCCTCACAACGCAGGTCCAACAGGCGCCACCGTCGGGCCCGCCGAGTTCGAGCTCGAGAACCCAATACAACTTGGGCCGAAAACGACCCTCGGTGGGATGACATTTGGACGAGACAACCTCCGACGACGAGTAGAGACTAGACTAGTCATTTATCTATTTTATTGTAATTTCAATAAAGTCGTTGTCGGTTGTTTTAGTTTAAATTCAGCTTATAAAGTCGTTGTCGGTTGTTTTAGTTCAATAAAGTGGTTGTTACGAAATTTTATTACGATTGAACTGGAATTAAAGTACAGAGCTCAACTGAAAATTAAGATACATGGCCGATTCGAATGTTGGAGCCATTCAGTCATAGTCTTGCCTAGCCATATAAACGTCGCCACCGTAGTCATCATAGCGCCGACGTCATCGTCGCTAGCATCGGGGTCGCGGTTGTCGAACCCGGACGGGTGAGCGCGTGGGCGGGATTGAGGGTAGCGCGAGGGGCCACGGTAGGCCATTACGCTCTGGAGAGTCCGGCCGCGCCACCACAGCCGATGGCCGGCCTCGTTGAAGTTCGAAGGAGGCGGGCCGTCCTCCTCGTACAGCGCCCTCTCACGCCGATTGATGAAGAAGCTGTCCCAAGTCGGGTTGTAGTCGGGATGCCACTGGGATTCCTCCGCTGCTCTGGCGTGAGCTCGAAGTAGTAGTGGTTCGTGATGTCCATCTCGCGTGCCACACCTAGAGGGATAGGAGGGACCGGTACGCCTCCGACGCTCAGCAACCAGCCGGTCGGACGCGGTAGCCCGGGGCAGGGGTAGTTCAAGGCGCAAAGTGCCTCCGCCTCCCGGGGTGTTAGAGATACGATGGAAGCCATGGGAGAGGGTGATGAGGTTTGCAGATATGAGTGTAGATGTGATATGTAAATGGAGACCAAGCCTACATATATAGTGAAAAAATGGCGGGAAGACGGAGGCGGGAAGCGGTGGGAAGCGCGGGAAGAGGGGAACCTTAGTCCCCTGGTGGATGCAACCGGACTAAAGCGTCGGAGGATGAGGATGTGTGGGTAACCTTTAGTCACGGTTGGTGGGTGCAACCGGAACTAAAGTTCCATCTCCTAACAGTGTTGGGGAAAGGTTCTCATTATTACATAAATGTAGAGATTGTCTTGGGAACTATATATGAAGAATACATTATTACATCGCCATCTACTGTTGTGATCTTCTACGCCGTAGCCATGGAGAATCTTCATCATTTAGCAAGATGCTTGGGTCAATTTTCACCGTGAAGGGTGGAATTTCTTTAAACTTATTATAATCTTCTGACATGTCTGTCTTGTCATCCACTCCCACGATGTTTCTTTTCCCGAAAGAACTATGTGGCGCTTTGGCTCCTCGGTTGATGTATTCTTTTGTTGATTTCTTTTTCTGATTTGCTAGACATGTCCTTCACGTAGAAAACTTGAGCCACCTCGTTGGCTAGGACGAATGGCTCGTCCATGTACGCAAGATTGTTGCGATCCACTGTTGTCATACCGTACTTATCGTCTACCTGTACACCGCTGAGCTTCACCCATTTGCACCGAAACAAAGGGACCTTAAAAGTGGGACCATAGTCAAGTTCCCATATCTGCTCTATGTATCCATAATATGTGGTGGTTTGCCCATTCTCATCTTTTGCATCGACGGACACCACTGTTTTGGTTGGTGCTCTTTTTATCTTGGTCGATCGTGTAAAATGTATTCCCATTTATCTCGTACCCTTGGAATGTACATATGTTTGAAGATGGTAACCTGGCCAACAAGTACAGCTGCTCTACAACAGTTGGGTCACGAATGAGATGTCTTTGCAACCAACTGCCGAAGGTATTCATGTGTTGACGTGTAATCAAGGACTCGGGCTGGCCTAGGTTTATTTCTCGTAAAACATTCATGTGTTTCTCGATGTACGGAGCCACCAAGCTGGAATTGTATAGAACTGTGTAGTGTGCTTGATTGAAAGAAATCTTGTCCCTGCACACCGTTGCTTTCCTTCCTAGTGTGCCTTTTCCGTCAGCCTCCCCTCATACCGAGATTCAGGAACACCAATCGGCTTAAGGTCAGAAGAAAGTCAACACAAAACTCAATGACCTCCTCAGTTCCGTAGCCCTTTGAGATACTTCCTTCCGGCCTAGCTCGGTTATGAACATATTTCTTTAATACTCCCATGAACCTCTCGAAGGGGAACATATTGTGTAGAAATACAGGACCGAGAATTCTAATCTCTTCAACTAGGTGAACGAGGAGGTGCCTCATAATATTGAAGAAGGATGGTGGGAACAACAACTTGAAGCTGACAAGACATTCGACCACATCTTCCTGTAATCCTGACAAAGTTTCTGGATCCATTACCTTCTGAGAAATTGCGTTGAGGAATGCACATATCTTCACAATGGCTAGTCGAACATTTTCTGGTAGAAGTCCCCTCAATGCAACCGGAAGCAATTGTGTCATAAGCACGTGGCAGTCATGGGACTTCAGGTTCTGGAATTTTTTCTCCTTTATATTTACTATTCCCTTTATATTCGACGAGAAACCAGACGGAACCTTGATACTGAATAGGGCTTCAAAAAAGATCTCCTTCTCTTGTTTGGTAAGAGCGTAGCTGGCAGGCCCTTCAAACTGCCCTGGATGATTCCCGTTTCGTCGTTTATGACGTTCCTGGTCCTCCCGTGCTTCGTTGTATCTTTTGTCTTCCCATACACGCCCAGAAAACCTAGAATATTCACACAAAGATTCTTGGTCAGGTGCATCACGTCGATTGCGGAGCGGACTTCGAGACTTTCCAATATTCTAGTTCCCAAAAAAGATTTCTTCTTCCACATGGGCGCGTGTCCGTCGCGTCTTTCGGAACAGGTCGACTGCCTCGACCCTTTCCAAAGATAACATTTAAATCCTTGACCATGTCAAATATATCAGCACCACTACGGGGGACAGGCTTCGGTTGTCCCTCGCCGCGAAATGCTTGCCTTTTTTCCTTAAGGGATGCTTGCGCGGAAGGAAACGGCGATTGTACGGGTACACAACTTTTGCTTTTTCCCAAATATTTACTTTCAGTCTCATCTAAACAGTGTGTGCATGCATTGTATCCTTTGTCCTGAAATATTACTAAGAGCAGGCCAATCATTGATGGTTACGAATAGCAACGCTCGTAGGTCAAATTCTTGCTCGGTGTGCTCATCCCACACACGTACACCTGGTTTAGCCCACAACTCCAAAAGTTCATCAGCTAATGGCCTTAGGTACACATCAATGTCGTTGTCGGGTTGCTTTGGGCCTTGGATAAGCACTGGCATCATAATGAACTTCCGCTTCATGCACGCCAAGGAGGAAGGTTGTAGATACATAGAGTCACGGGCCAGGTGCAGCTGCAGCTCGCTCCAAAAAAGGATTCATGCCATCTGTACTTAGACCAAACCATAAGTTCCTTGCCTCAACTGGGCTCCGGGAACTCTCTCCCGACCGCCACCGCCGGGGTGCCTCAACATCGCGCCTTTCTTACGTTCTTCCATGTGCCATCGCAACAACTTGGCATGCTCTTTGTTTCGAACAAACGTTTCAACCGTGGTATTATGGGAGCATACCACATCACCTTCGCAGAACCCTCTTCTGGGTGGCTCGCCCTCAACATCACCGGGTCATCTTTTCTGATCTTATCGCAATGCACCGCATATCGGGCATTTATTCAAATTCTCGTACTTCTCACCGCGGTAGAGGATACAGTCATTAATGCATGCATGTATCTTCTGGACATCTAATCCTAGAGGGCAGACAAGCTTCTTTGCTTCATACGTACGACGGGCAATTCATTATTTCTTGAAACAGCTTCTTTAATATTATCATCAATTTTTCAAATCCCGAGTCAGTCACACCGACCTCTGCCTTCCATTTCAGCAATTCCAATATGCTACCCATTTCTCTGCCCATCTTCACAACCTGGGTACAACAATTTGTGGTGGTCCTCTAACATCTTGTCGAACTGCAACCTCTCCTTATCCGTGCCACATCTCTTCTTGCATCAGAAATGGCCCGACGAAGATCATCATCAACACGATCATCTGTGCCTGTTCTTCACCTCCTTTTTCTTCATTGTCTTCCATTGCGGTATCATCGCATTCAGAGAACATAGATCGGTACGGGTCATCGTTATCTTCTTCTTCATCGCCGTCTTCCATCATAACCCCTTCTTCTCCGTGCTTGGTCCAAACATTATAGCTGGACATGAATCCAAACCGAAGCAGGTGGCTCTTAATGTCTCTTGAGCAAGAGTAATCCTTCTCGTTCTTACATTTCAGACATGGACAACACATAAAACCTTGCTTCGACTTGTTGGCCTCGGCCACAAGCAGGAAAGAATTCACGCCCTCTCTGAAAGTGGGAGCACATCGGTTACCGTACATCCATGGATGACTCATCTGCATCATAAATTATGTATCAGATGCAATCACCTTGCTAAAATTAGTATTGTACGGACTATGTATATACGAGAAAATAGTTGCTAACCTTTTAGGATCAAAAAAGGAGAAATCTTATCAAATAAAATCAAGTGGCATCCCTCACAAGCATTTCATCAAACACCTCTTGTGCACATGAAAAAAAAATGAGCTAGCATACACCTCCACCTTTCACCACCAAGGAAAAAAATGTAGGGAGGTGGGGGGGAAGCTGGCTGTGAGTATATATAGGCATGGCCCTTTTGTCGCGGGCCGTATTACGACCCGCGACAAAAGGGGTGCTGGCAGGGGGCGCCAAAGCTAAGACCCCTTTTGTCGCGGGTTGTTATACGGCCGCATCATCCGGTAGACGTGGCGGGCCATCTCAACAAGGCGATCCTAGGTACGGTTGTGCTCGGCTATGGATGAATGCTAGGTTTAGGTTGAGGTGTGCCCGTCTCGCCCGCCGATATATAGCCACGGCGGGGCGGGAAACGACGTCCGCACGCAGGTTGTATCTTGCGCGCGCGAAACACACCAATCTGTTGGCCGCGCGGGGAACCATCGTCCTCGCGCGGGAATCGGTAATCGCCGGCGGCAGGCCTCGACGGAAGTAAAACCTCCATTACCTAGCTTGACGGTGTCAGCGGGAAAAAATGCGTATGCGCCGCTAGGATACCCCGACGCAAACGGTCACCACGGTCCGTATGGTCCGCGGGCCGACGCAAACAGACGCGGTCAATTTGGACGTTCGTTTTGCGTCGGCCCGCTGGAAATGCCCTGAGACATTTCTTTATCATTTTTTACACATGACACAAAAATGTTGGTTTTCAATGAAAATTAGCGTACACCTAAATTATCGACATGTATGCGCAAAATATTTATCCAATTTTTTAAACATTTCAAAATGTATTTTCAAATGTCATCAGCATATGCATTGGGATCAAAAGTGTATTTCCGTATATATAAAAAGAGGAGCGGTGCAACCCGGGAAATGTCAGAGTGCTGGTACAGGATGTTGAAAGCAAACCGCGTAAAGGACAGCTCGGTATGGAAGGCAGTCATTAGTTTCTTGCTTACGCTCGTGCGAGGCGTCGGAAGCTCAACTTGGAGGAAATTAAGGACGTGTTTGGTTCGCGACTTTTGCTACGGTACTTCATTACATTGTAATCTGATACCGTTAATCACGTTTGTTTGAGTTTGTCTGTAATCAAGTCCCACCGCCCACCCACCCGCGGCTCTCTCGCCCCGTCCAGATCTTTCTCGCCCTCCTCTGTTCCGTGTCCGCCGCCGGCACCTTCCCGTCGAAGTCCCCTGCCTCACCTGCAGCAGCACCAGACGTCTTTCCCTCGACCCTCCCCTCGAGGCCTCGACGGTCTCTTTCTCACCTGCAGCATCACCTCGCGAGGAGGAGCAGCGGCAGCGCCGCCACTTGAGGCTCCCCGTGAAGAGCAGCGGCCGCCGGCGAGCCGGTTCCCGGTTTGCGGTAGGCCTCTTCTTCGGATCTCCCCACTCCTGCCTTCTCTCCGGATTATTAGGGCCTGCACCTAACACAACCGGGAAGTCAACTTGCGCACGCGCTCTTCCAGCCAAGCGAGAGCTCATCCTTCTAATCCATCATCCGTAGCTTCTGTATCTTCTTGCGCCTAGCATTTGCACTACTGCCTCCCACCATCACAGCCAATACACACCAACCAACCACACCGAGCTCGCCAATGGAGGCGACTGCGCTGAGCGTCGGCAAGTCCGTGCTGAATGGAGCGCTTAGCTACGCCAATTCCGCTCTGGCTGAGGAGGTAGCTTTGCAGCTCGGTGTCCGCCGTGACCACGTCTTCATCACCAACGAGCTTGAGATGATGCAGGCTTTCTTAGAGTCTGCTCATGACGAGGGAGACGACAACAACAGGGTGGTGAAGGTATGGGTGAAGCAAGTTCGAGATGTGGCGTACGATGTGGAGGACACCCTCCAGGAATTTTCCGTTCGTTTGGAGAAGAAGTCACTAGTGGAGAAGATGCGACAAAGAATGACCATTCTGAACAAACGGTCTAACGCCCCCATCGACCCGATTCTCTTGCCCAGACGACCCACTGCTGCCTGTGTGCTGACCCGGTTTGTCATACAAACCGGACTAAAACCCACCCACGGTAGTCATGTCAAACCCCCGGTTTGTATGACAAACCGGGTCCAAACCCCCTCTGGCTATATAACCTGCCTCCGCCCAAGTGTGAGCCACACTTAGCCATTTTTTCACTATCTTCACAAGAGGGGTGTGTTGCTTTCCTCTCTTCACATGCACAAGAGGTGTTCGATGAAATGCTTAAGAGGATTTGCCACTTGAGTTTACACAAATCAAGCCACACTTAACTTGCTTTTTTCTTCTTCATCGAGGTTAACAACTTTATCCTTTTCATCCAATTGATAAAATGCATGTGTATATATACATCGTGATGTTCTGTAATGGTTTTGATCAGCTTAATTATATCATGCAGATGAATCGGCAATGGATGTACATTGACCGACGGTTTGACGAGTTCACTGCGGGCCTGGATAATTTTATGGCCGTGGCGGAGGCAAACAAACATGGTGGCTTCATGTATTGTCCATGTGTGGACTGCAAGAATACCGTAAATTACGCTCGCTCGAGTCTCATTCACAGCCACCTTCTGCGATCCGGTTTCATGCCCAATTACTATTGTTGGACCAAGCACGGAGAAAGAGGGGTTATGATGGAAGACAATGACGAAGAGGAAGAGGATGATGACGGTTATCCCAATTTCCCTGAATACGATGATACTGCAGAAGGCAATGAAGACAATGAAGTAGAAGATCAAGAGGCACCAGATGAGCCTGCTGATGATGATCTTGGCCGGGCCATTGCTGATGCAAGGAGAGAATGTGAAACTGAAAAGGAAAGGTTGGCCTTCGACAAGATGATAGAAGATCACAACAAATTGTTATACCCAACTTGCGAAGATGGCCATAAAAGCTAGGCAGCACACTGGAATTGTTGCAATGGAAGGCAGAGAACGGTGTCACTGACTCAGGATTTGGAAAGTTGCCGACAATAATTAAGAGGAAGCTTCCAAGGGGTAACGAATTGCCCGCCAGTACGTACGAAGCGAAGAAGATTGTCTGCCCTCTAGGATTAGATGTGCAAAAGATACATGCATGCATTAATGACTGCATCCTCTACCGCGATGAGTACGAGAATTTGGATGCATGTCCGGTGTGCAATGCATTGCGGTATAAGATCAGACGAGATGACCCTGGTGATGTTGAGGCGCGAGCCCCAGAAGAGGGTTCCTGCCAAGGTTATGTGGTATGCTCCTATAATACCACGGTTGAAACGCTTGTTCAGAAATAAAGAGCATGCTAGGTTGTTGCGATGGCACAAAGAAGACCGTAAGAAAGACGTGATGTTGAGGCACCCTGCTGATGGCTCCCAATGGAGAAAAATCGATAGAGAGTTCCCAAACTTTGCACAGGATGCAAGGAACTTAAGGTTTGGTCTAAGTACAGATGGCATGAATCCTTTTGGAGAGCAGAGCTGCAGCCATAGCACCTGGCCTGTGACTCTTTGTATATATAACCTTCCTCCTTGGTTGTGCATGAAGCGGAAGTTCATTATGATGCCAGTGCTCATACAAGGCCCAAGCAACCCGGAACGACATTGATGTGTACTGAAGCCATTAGTCGAAGAACTTCTAGCTGTGGTCCCTAGCGGTGTGTACGTGTGTGGACGAGCACAAGCAGGAGGAATTTGACCTAAGAGCGATGCTTTTCGTAACCATCAATGATGGCCTGCTCTTGTAACATTTCGGACACCAAACAAGGGATACAATGCATGCACACACTGTTTACATGAGCTCGAAGGTGATTATTTGGAAAAAGGTCAGAAGGTCGTGTACGGGGCATCGTCGATTTCTTAGGCTTACCCATCCCGTAAGAAAGAAAGGCAAGCATTACAACGGTGAGGCTGATCACCGGAGGAAGCCTCCCCATCGTGATGGTGTTGATATATTTGGTATGGTCAAGGATCTAGATGTAATATTTGGAAAGGGTCCTGGCGGACGGTGTTCCGAATGACGATACCGGACACGCGCCCATGTGGAAGAAGAAATCTATATTTTGGGATCTACCCTATTGGGAAGTCTTAGAGGTCCGCTCTTCAATCGATGTGATGCACGTGACGAAGAATCTTTGCGTGAACCTGCTAGGCTTCTGGGTGTGTACGGGAAGACAAAAGATACACGAGCACGGGAGGACCAGCAACGTTGGAAAGACCCCAAAAAGCTGCATGAGAGAGTTAAAGGACGACATTTATCCAGCTACGCTCTTACAAAAGCAGAGAAGGAAATATTTTTTGAATGTCTTAGCAGTATCAAGGTCCCGTCTGGCTTCTCCTCCAATATAAAGGGAATAATAAATATGGAGAAGAAAACATTCCAGAACTTGAAGTCTCATGACTGTCACGTGATAATGACACGCTTGCTTCCGATTGCATTGAGGGGCTTCTACCGGAAAAATGTTCGACTGCCCATTGTGAAGCTATGTGCATTCCTCAATGCAATTTCTCAGAAGGTAATAAATCCAGAAATTCTACCGAGGTTGAATGATGTGGTCCAATGTCTCGTTAGTTTTGAGCTGGTGTTCCCACCATCCTTCTTCAATATTATGACACATCTCCTCGTTCACCTGGTCGATGAGATTTCCATTCTCGGTCCCGTGTTTCTACACAATATGTTCCCCTTCGAGAGGTTCATGGGAGTCTTGAAGAAATATGTTCATAACCGTGCTAGGCCAAGGAAGCATCTCCAAGGGCTATGGAACAGAGGAGGTCATTGAATTCTCGTGTTGACTTTATTCCCGACCTGCCGATTGGTGTTCCTGAATCGCGCATGAAGGGAGACTAAGTGGAAAAGGCACGCTAGGAAGGAAATCAATGATATGTAGGGACGGGATTTCTTTGACTCAAGCACACTACACAGTTCTACAAAGTTCCACCTTGGTGGCTCCGTATATCGGTGACCACAAGAACTTTCTACGCTCCCAGAACCCGGGGCAGTCGAACGATTGGATTAGACGTGAACACATGTCGACTTTTGGCGTTGGTTGCAAAAACATCTCCGAATAACAAACATATTGAAGATCAGTTGTACTTGCTGGCCGAACACCATCTTCGACGTAGTGACTTTCCAAGGGTACGAGATAAATGGGAATACATTTACACGATCGCCCAAGATAAAAAGAGCACCAACCAAAACAGTGGTGTCCGCTTTGATGCAATAATGAATGAAGGCCCAAATGACACATATTATGGTTACATAGAGGATATATGGGAACTTGAGTATGGACCTTCTTTTAAGGTCCCTTTGTTTAGGTGCAAATGGGTCAACAAAACAGGAGGCGGGGTTCAGGTAGACAAGTTGTATGGAATGACAACAGTGGATCTCAACAATCTTGGGTATAGAGACGAACCATTCGTCCTAGCCAAGGATGTGGCCCAGGTTTTCTATGTGAAGGATATGTCTACCAAACCAAGAAAAAGGAAACATAAGGAAACAAATACATCAAACGATGAGCCAAGCGCCACATAGTTCTTTCGGAAAAAGAAACATCGTGGGAGTGGAGGACAAGACAGACATGTCAGAAGATTATAATCAGTTTGATGAAATTCCACCCTTCGAGTGAACATTGATCCAAGCATCAAGTTAAATGATGAAGATGCTCCATGGTTACGGCCGAAGAAGATTAATTAAATGATGAAGATGCTCCATCATCAAGTTAATTGAAGAATGTTCATGGCACAAATGAGTATCTCAACATGGCAATCAATTTCCCATTTATTTTTGTGTAATCATGTAACTGTATGTAAGATATTAAAAGTGGAGATGCGCCACGGGAGATTTCCCAACCCTTTCCCCAACATTAGATGAGATGTAGTCGTTCAGGGGCTTGGCAAGGCGTATCGATGCTCTTTTATAGGCATGGCACCTCTTCTACTTTGTCTTGTTCCTTCGACAGGCGTCGTGCGCTACATGCTTTATCTCATCGAGCAGTGCGTCCACCCATGCGTTCTTATCTGTCGACATCTTTAGTCCCGGTTGTACCCACCAGCCGGGACTAAAGGTTACCCACACGTCCTTATCCCACCGACAGTTTTGTTAGATGACAAAAGGGATCTTTAGTCCCGGTTGTACCCACCAGCCGGGACTAAAGGTTACCCACACGTCCTTATCCCACCGACAGTTTTGGCGCCACTGCGTTCCCGCCTATTTTTCTTTTTCCACTGCTTCCCGCCTCCGTCCTCCCGCCATTTTTTCACTATATATATGTTGGCTTGGCCTCCATTTACAAATCACATCTAGACTCATATCTGCAAACCTCATCACCAGGTCACATGGCTTCCATCGTATCTCTAACCCTCCGGGAGGCGGAGGCGCTTTGCGCGTCGAACTACCCCTGCCCGCCGGGCTACCGCGTCCCTACCGGCTGGTTGCTGAGCGTCGGAGGGGTACCGGTCCCTCCTCCCCTCTAGGTGTGGCGCGCGAGATGGCCATCACGAACCACTACTACTTCGAGCTCACGCCAGAGCAGCGGAGGAATCCCCAGTGGCATCCCGACTACAGCCCGACTTGGGAGAGCTTCTTCATCAATCGGCGTGAGAGGCGCTCGCCACGAGGAGGGCGGCCCGCCTCCTTCGAACTTCAACGAGGCCGGCCGTCGGTGTGGTGGCGCGACCGAACTCTGGGGGCGTCATGGCCCACCGTGGCCCCCGCCTGCGCTACCCTCGTCCCAGCCCACGCGTGCTCTCCCGCCGAGGTTTGACTACCGCGACCCCGATGCCGGCGACGATGATGACGGCGACTACGACGACTACAGTGAGTACTACAGGGCTAGGCACGAGTATGACCGAATGACTCGAACAGTCAAATCTGGCCATGTATCTTAATTAATTTTCAGTTGAGCTAGGCACGAGTACTATAGGGCTAGGCACGAGTACTATCTGGCCATGTATCTTAATTAATTTTCAGTTGAGTTCGTACTTTAATTCCACATGTAATCTGGCGGGAAACTTTTCATCATCACGTCTGCACAACGATTTTATTGAAAATACAATAAAATAGATAAACAACTAGTCTAGTCGATCTACTCGTCGTCGGAGGTTGTCTCGGTCCAAATGTCGTCCCACCGAGGGTCGTTGTCGGCCCAAGTTGTATTCGGGTTATCGAGCTCGAACACGGCGACGGCCCGACGATGGCGCCCGTTGGACCTGCGCCCGGAGGTCAGCGAAGAACGCGGCGGTGTTGTCGACGTCGTTGGGGAACTGCGCCCTCCACTGGCGCATCAACTCCTCGTCGTGCTCGGCGATTGCGATCCGGCGCTGCACCTGGCGGTGGCGGCGACGGTCCTCGTCGTCGACGAGGCACGGCGTCGGCGCGAGGAACTCCGCCTCCTCTAGCGATTCAACGTCTGGGAAGTTCATGTCGCACCGCGGCCGCCGAACGCCACGCGGCGCCGTAAGCGCCGCCGCCAGCTCCGGTGTTGTACGTGCCGAGGTGTAGCCGGCCACCGCACGCATCGCGCGAGAACCTACCGTTCGGCCGCGCCGACGCCACGGAAATGACGAGCCGCGACGCCGGGCATCCCGGCGACGAATGAACGGAGGCGACGGCGACGTGTGGTTCCCGCGCACGCTGCGCTTTATAGCACACGACGGGCAAGTTTGGCGACAGGGCGGGGAAGCGGCGGGCGTGGCACGTGGAAGCGGCGCGGTAGCGGAAGCGGCGGGCGTGGCATGGAAGCGGATCTACACGCGCACGGGTGGCGGCGGGGCGAGGCATCGGAAGCGGCGGCGACACGGCACGGGGGGACACGGCGGGCGGCGGCGGGCGCAGTAACGGCGGTGGCCCGTACATGGCGGTGACGTGGTGGCCGTGGCGGTGGCGGTGGTGGCGACACGGCGGTGCCGACGGTGGCAGTACGGCGGTGGCGGGGGTGGCGCGTGGCGGCGATGGCCACTACACGGCGGACGGTGGCGAGCGATGGCGGTGGCGGTGGTACACGGCGGTGCCGACGGTGGCAAGATATGCGGTGGTGAGCGGTGGTGGGAGACACGGCGGTGGCCCGACATGGCGGTGGCGGCGGGCGAGGCACGTGGAAGCGGCGGCGACACGTGGCACGGAAGGGACACATGTGGCGGTGGCGGTGGGGGCGGTACACGGCGGTGGCCCGACATGGCGGTGACGGTGGTGGCGTGGCGGTGGCGGTGGCGGTGGTGGCAGCGGTGGCGGGTGGCGTACATGGCGGTGACGGTGGTGGCCAGCGGTGGGCAGGCGGCGGGATACACGATGTGCCGGCGGTGGGTGGGTGGTGGCAGGCGGGCGCGGCGGATAGTGGCACTACACGCGGTGACGGTGGTGGCGGTGCGGTGGCTTTTTTTCACTTGAAATAAGGCGGGAATGAAATTTTTAAAAAATTGTTTGGACCGGTTTGTATTACAAACCGGGAAAAGGCCTTTTTGCGCGCAACAGCGAAAAGGCCTTAGTCCGGCTTGTTTTACAAACCGGGTCCAAAGGACGGACCCGGTTTGTAAACGCACCGGTCCAAAGGGGGGAGTATAAAAGAAGGACTTCCTCCCCGCGGCGATCAATCCCGCGGAGACGAAGCGCGAGCGCGCCAAAGCGCCCAATCGCCGCGCGCCCACGCCGCTGCCGCGCGCGCGCCATCGCCGCCGCCTCCCGTGCGCCATTGCCGCGCGCCACCCGCGCCGTCCGCACCATCCCCGCCTCCTCTCCTTCTCTCGCGCGCACGTCGGCCGCGCTCCGCTTCCTCCTCTCGTCCGGCGCCACCGCGCTTACTCGCGCGCCGCCTCCGCCGCGCCCGCCTCCGCTTCCTCGCGTCGCCGCCATCGCCGCCGCGACCTCCCGCCCCGCGCCTCTCCCTCCGCCGGTAAGCCTTCGATCCGGCTTTTTTTTTTTCATTTGTTAGATTAAAGTGTAGTTAGTTTTACCCCGCAAAAAAAAAATAGTGTAGTTAGTTTTAGTGAAAATTTAGTTAAAATTAGTGTGTTAGTAAAATTAGTTAGTGTGTTAGTAAAATTAGTGTGTTAGTAAAATTATTAGTTAATGTGTTAGTGTGTTAGTAAAATTAGTTAGTGTGTTAGAAAAATTAGTGTTAGTAAAATTAGTTAGAGAAAAGTTAGAAAATTAGTTAGTTAGTGTTAGTAAAATTAGTTAGAAAAAAGTTAGTAAAATTAGTTAGGAAAAAGTTAGAAAAGTTAGAAAATAGATTCATTTGTGTCGGCGCCGCCCCCGCGCGCGCCGACGACTTAGACCGTGGCGGTGCCGAGTCCGTAGCGGTGCCGCCGCGACATAGACTTAGGGTCGCGAAATAGAGAAAGAGCGAGCGAGGAGGAGCGCCGAGTCCGTGGCGGTGCCGGTACTGCCGGCGCCCCTGCCGACGCCCCCAAAACAGGGTCGTGGAACGCGGCGTTAGTACAAAAGTAGTGAAGTTTTTTATTTAGCACAATATCATGTTTTTTATTTATATTAGTATACATATATGATTTGTTTTCGTAGCTACGATGCCGCGACAGCGACAGCGGCGGGCCGTGGTCCGACTCTCACCGAGGAGATGGAGCAGATGGGAGGTCCGGGACTGGGCTCGCCCGGGGGGCACTTAAGCCGAGTCGGGGCGCACCTTGGTGGTCCGGGTCCCGTTGTCGACCTGGATATTCTTTGGTGGAGGTCTTATGGGCCACGTTCAGAGGGAGGCCCCGCCGAGGAGGAGCTCAGCGCATTGAAGGGAGGACCAGCACGTTCGGTGTGTACGCGTTAGACAACATGTATAGGACCGGATGGAGCGTTATGCGGGGATCTCATGTTAGCTATGCTCCCGTTGTTGTTCCGTGGCTTTGGGGGCACACCCAGCGCGCTCAGACCCGGCCGGCGCCCTCTAGGACCCGGTCTGCGGGTTGAGTGGTTGTAGTAGTGATTGATATGTATTAGGGTTAAATAAACATGAACCCGATCTATGTATGCATGTAACTGCACTATCTGCTTTCAGCACTATATTATCGATCCTTAGTTAAGAACTACACATATGTAACTCCATTTTCAGTTTTCTGCATTATCCTTAATTTGATCATATGATGGTTCCTATGTATAGCTTGCAGGTCGTTGTAGAAAGCATGGAGAGAGATGAAATTCAAGAAAATTTCATGGAGGAACTCATAGCAAACGGTACTCTGGATGATCGCGACGACGACGTTATTCCAGATGATGGCGGTGACGATGTCACCGCAACTTATTTGAATGACTCCGGTGAGGGAGCGGAGGATATTGAGGAAGAAGATCCTAGTGGCGCCGGTGAGGAACAAGATCATCATAATGGCTCCCGAAACTGTAGTTATCACCGAGGTATATAAATTAATTAAGCCGCTGTTGATCGACTAGATGCATTAACTAATGAAATTGTACTGACTATGAACTATTTCTTTTTAGCCCTCCGGATCGAGCACTTCTTCTGTAAAGTCGAGGAAGCGAGGCCCGGCCAAAAAGTTGGATGACGGTGTTAGGCACGACATCACCCACATCGAGAAGGATGGTAAACCGATTGCTCCAGAGAAAGGTGCAAAGGCATTTATAGCTCAATGCGGAGTGCTTGTTAGGGACCACGTCCCGATCACCGTTCGAGAATGGCACAAGCCGAAGGGACTAGTGCTGTCTGCAGAGGAAGAAGCTCAAGGTCTTTATATCGATGATGTAGCCAAAAACAGCATTATGAACAAGCTCATGGCACATTTCAACATAGTACCCGAAGAGGGGGTGACGCTGAGAAGGCCAAGATGGAGCAGGCCCTCCGCGAGTTTGGCAAGAAGAAGATGGCCGAACTATTCAAGAGCCACAAGAAAAGATTGCGCCGCCTTATCAAGTTAAAGAAGACTCCGGACAGTGAGAAGGTAAAAAATCACTGGACGAATTCGTGAAGTAGCACGGAGTCGAAGAATTTTTGAGAAGGTCGGAAATAAATAAGGCAAATGCTGCGTTGAAGCTATATCACCAAATTCTCGGTCCAGGTGGATACAGGGGCTAACCGTCCTAAGTGGGAGGCAGCTGAGGCGGAACTGACCAAAGAAGGGATCAGATTAGGGACACACGGTTGGATCGAACGGTGCAAGGAGTGGTTCTACGGGATTGGGGGAACGTTGGATCCAGAAACAGGGAAGTGCATCTATAAGAAAGCTCATCTGAAGGTTCCCATTGATGCCCTGGAAAAGGCACATAGGGACGTGGAGGCGGGGTTGTTCCAGCCCGAAAGAGAGAACGATGAGCTGACACGCGCCTTGGGAACAAAGAACACGGCGGACGAACACGAGGCACAGCAGGCTCCGTTCCGTGGAAGTATGGCTTTCCCGGGAAAGGAAGAGATTTGCTGATAAAAGCCATGAGAGGAGGAAGGCAAGGGAAACAGACCGCCTGGCTAACTTAGAGGAGGGTATGAGCACCATGCAAGCCCAATTAACCATGGTAACCCAAGTACTTACATCTCGATGGCTCGGGGGGCTGTAGATCCTGCACCGCTCAATGCCATCGCCCGCGCAATCTCAACCACACCGGAAAAGCAGCGTGGCTTCCTCTCAGCAGGTGGATAATGATGATGATGATGACCAGGTGGTCGAGCCTCCTCGCTACCCCCGTGGATGATCTCACTGAGAGCCGTCCTTGTGAGCTGCATGTTAAAGTTTTCAACCTATCCTTCAAGGCGGCCGGCATCCTCTTACCTACAAGGTCTTACCATTGCCGTCCGGTCCAAGACGACTTTGCTGTTGTGATGGTGGATGAAGTGTTGAGAGAGTATGAGGGGTTGGTGCTTGAGCACCCTGCAGGTGAAGATGGGGAAATCAAAGAACTGGGAGAAGCCCGTAGAACCACCGTGCAATGGCGGAAGGAGAACATTGTGTTTCCAGGTGAGAAGCCAGCAGGCCACCTCCGCCTCCTCCGCCACCGTGCAGCTCTCCGCGTGATGATTCTCCTCTGCGCGATGATGATTCCCCTATCCATGACCAGTCTCCTCCGCGTGAAAATACTCCGCCGCCTCCTCCTCGTCAGAGACTCCGCCGCTTCCACCTAAGCAAAAGAGGAAGCGGTCCGCGGCACCTCCTACAGCTCCGAAGAGATCATCAACTCCAATGAGGGACTCCAGTTGTTGCCACATGAGCGATCTGAAGAGCAAAAGGCGTTTCAAACGCGCCGAAGAAGATGTTTATTCCACCGCAGACAGTGAAGCACTTTGCCGAGACGAGAATGAAGAGACCTGAGCTGAGAGCTGATTATGACCGCTCTCTTGGACAGTCCTCTAAAGCGATGAAAGAAGCAAAAAAAGTCGCCAGCTTGGACAAAGGACATCAGGCCGCACCCCACTTCATCGTGGAGCCTATCATGATCCAGAGACGGCATCGATGATCGAACGGGCGGCTAGAGCTCAGGGAGCATCAGTTGAGTACGAAGATTACTATCCAACGGCTCAAGTGGTAAACAAGTATAGATACGGATCTGATCTCGTCAAACCTGGCGAGCGCGTCTAGGGACTCGGATGCGAAGGTTGCATGAATGGTACCTGCAAGCCTGTCGAAGAGGTGATCGCTACCTCACGGTGTATCTTAGAGATGAGCATTACTTCCGGGGGGAAGACGAGATAAACATTGACGTAGAAGAACTGTTTCAGTTATTCAATCAAGACGCCTCGACAAAGCTGTCATCGTTGCTACTGCCCGTAAGTGATTTATTTGTGTAATTAAGTTTGTAGCTCATTCATTTGCACTAACAATTATCCTCATTATATTCTTTGTGTACGCTATACATTTAATTATGCAGAATGAAGAAGCTGGAATACAAAAGAGGCAAGCTCCTACCGCTGGGGTTCATAGACCCAAACACAGTTCATGAAGTTACGGTTCGAGACTTCGCCAAGGACACAGAGGACAACATCGTAATGTTTTTAGAGAAGCAAGCAGACAAAGAGGATATATTCTTTCCCTACAACTTCAAGTGAGTGTTATATATAACATACATTATGCTTGTGCACCTTCCACTTTATTCTCGTAATCATTGAGCTATGCTTGTGCAGTTTCCATTTTATTCTCCTAATCATTGATCTTCACCTTGGAGTCGTAAACGTCATGGACTCGAAACGTAAAGAATATGCGGAATGGGCGGACATGGCTGCCATCCTCCAGAGGTAGTTTCAATCAATTTCATCTTCATCTGCTCTAATTCGAAGATATCATCAACTAATCAATTACTCATTTATTCATTATTTTTTGCCGGGCAGGGCTTGGAAACGGTTCATCAATACTGTTCCGGGTGAATGGAAACCGGAGCTTACATTTAGAGATTACCCTGTAAGTAGTACTATATATATAGCTATGTCCGTGAAACTTTATATATGATATTTACTTTCAATACGATGCTTGATTATTAGTTTGATCGAACTATTTTTTCGTAAAGTGTATGAGGCAGGAACAAGGGAATAACTTATGTGGATACTACGTCTGCACCTTCATGCGTGACATGTCCTGTCCCAAGGGTGGGGATCCCCAAATACACCACACTCGTGTACGATAACAAATTTTCACAATTAATCTTAATTAGTACCATCTATTGTATTGAGTTCCATTCATATATTGATCTCCTTTTTTAAATATAGATGACACGCCTGCGGGACACTCTCATAACAGCGGATCAAATAAAAGCAATTCAAGAGGAAATCGCGGGATTCTTTATTACCGAGGTCCTTACCCCAGGTGGAGAGCACTATCGGAAGATCGTGACGGCGGAGGATATTCGTTCAGGAAAAGTTGTATTGTAAATATGCATGCATTACGTGTACTGTGTTGACTATGTCGTGTACGTTGACGATGTCTATATATATTCATGACGATTTTTTGTGGTTTCTTGAATGATATATATATGCATTGCTGAAACTCTGCCGCGGCAAGGAAACAGATGTTTCTCGCCGCGGCGAGAAACGCTGGTACAGCCCAAATCTGTGCCGCGCAGAGAAATAGCAATTCTCTGCCGCGGCAGAGAAACATAGGCCCGGTTCGTACCACGAACCGGGACCAAAGCCCTTCCAGCGCGAGCTCCCTGGTCGCACCACGTGTTGAGGCCTTTAGGCCCGGTTTATCTTTGAACCGGGACTAAAGGGTACCCCCTTTAGTCCCGCCTAGTTGGTCCCGGTTCAGGAACCGGGTCTAAAGGCCCAAATGGACCGGGCCTATTGCCCAGTTTTCCACTAGTGAGTCCTGGTGGCGTATCCGTCGCACGCTGCTTGATCGGCGCCGTGTGGCCATGCAGATGAAGGAGCTTAGAGCCAATGTTGAGGATGTCAGCCAGAGGAATATGCGCTATCACCTTATCAGGGGATCTGACTCAAAGCCTGCAACCACCGGTGGGCAATCTGCCATCGCCGGTGCCACCGTGATGTCTGGCAACGATGAAGCAAGGCGGCAGCTGGAAAAAGCAAAAGATGATCTCTTTCACCTGATTAGGAAGAGGGACGACGATCTTAGAGTGATCGCGGTTTGGGGAACAAGTAGTAACCTAAGGCGGACATCCATCATAGAAAGAGTCTTTGCAGATCTGAAGAAACACAGTGTTTTTGATTGCCATGCCTGGATTACGTTGACACATCCTTTCAATTCAACGGAGTTCCTAAGAAGCATTATCAGGCAGTTCTATGTTAATTTTCTTCAAGAGTCCGACAAAAAGGAAAAGATATTTGGGGGTCCTCAAGATCTGAGAAGGATGGGGATGAAGAAGGGAAATGATTTGGTTGACGAGTTCAAGAGATATGTGAACGAGAAGAGTTTCCTGATTGTGCTTGATGACGTATCCACCATTGAAGAGTGGGATTGCATTAAAACATGTTTTCCGAATAACAAGAAAGGAAGCCGAATAATAGTTTCCACAGAGCTGGTTGAAGTTGCAAGCTTATGCGTTGGACCAGAAAACATCACACCAGAGCATAAGCAGTTGTCTGTTGATTTAACTTTGTACGCTTTCTACGAGAAGGTAATGTTTGAAGCCCTAACAGAGAGTCATCATGTTGATTTTTGTACGCAGCAACCCTGTTGATTTTTTTTATCACTGAAGATTATTAGTTTTATAATTTTGAACATGTAAATTCGGTGAAATTTTAGAACAGAGTAAATTCGGTGAAATTAGTCATAAAAGAGGTATTTCCATTAATATGGACAACTAGTATCTGTTCCATAAGTGTCTGTAAAACTTAAAACATGAGTAAATGTCCCCTATGGAAAAGAAGGCAAAACCTAATCAATTCCTGCTTGTGTACAGGGTTCTCTAGATGGCACAGAATCAACAGAGGCTGGGTCTAGCTCAAATGTGGGAACTCATGTGAGTGACAGCTCTGACAATAGGAAGATGCTCAATCGTAGAGAGACAATGCTAGCAGCTTTAAAGGAATCTCGGCTCATTGGGCGAGAGACAGAAAAGGCAAAAATTGTTAAACTAATTACAACTGAAGATAGCCAACTTGATGTGATCTCCGTGTGGGGAATGGGTGGTCTTGGAAAAACCACACTAGTGAGAGATGTCTACCAAGATGAAATACTCAGTGGGAAGTTTGAGAAGCGTGCTTGTGCCACAATTATGCGCCCTTTCAATGTTAACGAGCTCCTCCAGAACTTAGCTTTGCAGTTTGGCTATAAGGATGTCCCAGAAATGAACAAAGAATTACCAGGAAAGAAATATTTGATTGTTCTTGATGATATATCATCCAATGCAGAATGGGATGCTATAATACAACACTTTCATGCAACAGAGACATCATGCCGGATAATAGTCACCACAAGGTTAAAAGATATTGCCACACATTGTTCGAAGAAGCATGAAAAAATTTACAGACTCCAAAGTCTGGAAGACACCAACGCACTTGACCTATTCGCCAAAAAGGTACAGATAGTGTGGCTATCTCGTATTCTATTGGTTTGAATAAAGACTGTATATTTGTAGATTCTAACAACATACAGATGTGAGCTATTATATCTTTTTTACTAAGTAATGCCATGTGGCCGCCGATCACTTGTTTTTCTCGTTGGTTGTGATTGCTTATCGAGCATATTTTTATTTTAAATGGACATGTATGTTATTGGCGTTAAACAATCTATCTTAGTTCAATATAGTGATCTGTTTCAACCAACCCAGAAAACTAATATAATAGAATTATGTACATTTTAAAGCAGAAAAATTTGTTTCATCACATTCACACAAGTAGCAAGACTAACTTCTACCAATTTCATTTTCGAAGTACTGACGGCATGAACTTGTATTAATTTCAGATATTTGGCAAGGCTACCAATATGGATGAGGAGTATCCTGAGTTGGTTGAACATGCAAATCTGATCCTAAAGAAATGCAATGGACTCCCACTTGCAATAGTCACCATTGGGGGCTTTTTGGCAAACCAACCAAAAACCGTTATGGAATGGAGGAAATTGAATGAGCATATCCGGGCCGAGTTGGTGATGAATCCAGAGATTGGTACAATAAGAACCATTCTTATGAGAAGCTACGATGGTTTACCCTATTACCTCAAGTCTTGTTTCCTGTATATGCCCATCTTTCCCGAGGACTACTTGGTTGGACGGAAACGCTTGGTGCATCGCTGGTCTGCAGAGGGCTATTCAAGGGAGGTTCAAGGCAAATCCATGGAAGAAATAGCAGATGGTTACTTCATGGAACTTATAAGCAGGAGCATGATTTTACCATCTGAAAGCTCAATCCACAGTACAAAAGGGATCAATTCCTGCAAAGTGCATGATCTCATGCGTGATATCGGTATCTCAAAATCAATGGAAGAAAATCTTGTTTTTGCACTGGAGGAAGGCTGCAGCTCAAACATCCAAGGCACCATGCGCCACCTTGCTATAAATGGCAATTGGAAAGGAGATCAGAGTGAATTCGAGGGCATAGTGGACATGGCCCGTGTAAGATCAGTAACAGTTTTTGGCGAGTGGAAGTCATTTTTCATTTCTGACAAGATGAGTCTACTGCGGGTGCTAGACCTAGAAGACACAACTGGTCTACGTGATCATCACCTAAAGCATATTGGGAAGTTTCTTCACCTAAGATATCTTTCTCTAAGAGGATGTCATGCTATTTATCACCTGCCAGATTCATTGGGTAACTTGAGAGAACTCGTGACGCTAGATGTCCGAGGTACGAGAATAATCGAGCTGCCGAGGAGTATTGTCAATCTCCAGAAGCTAAGCTATCTTCGTTCTGGTAGGAAACCAACTAAAAAGCATGGCTCATATGGAGGCACTTTTGAAGACTCTCCAAAGTTTCGTGACAACCAACCATGCATTATGTTTGTTCCGACGGGAGTTCCTTGTTGTTGGAGGAGTCTTGCAGCTGAGATGCTTTATGATGACAATGACCTTAATTTCCATGATGCATGCACTGCTTTTTGCTGCCATTTGGTCCCTTTTATTGCGATGCGCCTGGATTTGCATGGTGTTCTTGTGCAAAGTGGGATGAGGAAGCTGAAAGCCTTACACACATTGGGTGTTGTGAACATCGCAAAGCGGGGTAAGGTTGTTCTGAAGGACATAGAGAGGCTCATTCAGTTGCGCAAGTTGGAAGTGACTGGCGTCAATAAGGAAAACGGACGAGAGTTGTGTTTGGCAATTGTTGGTCTGAGCCGGCTGGAGTCATTGTCAATCCGGTCAGAGGGGAAGCCTGGTTTATCTGGCTGCTTGGATGGACCGTTCTCGTTTCCAGAAAAGCTGCAGAGCCTAAAGCTGTATGGTAAGCTGGTCAAACTACCGGAATGGATCAAGGGCTAAGGAATCTGGTAAAGCTTAAGCTGCGGAGCTGTAGAATATCAGAGCATGATGATGCCATACAGGTCCTTGGGGATCTACCGAACCTGGCATCCCTGCATCTGTTGACTAAGTCGTTCGAGCAGAGTAATGCTTGTCTCACATTCCGTCCACACATGTTTCCGAACCTGGTGGTGCTGGAACTTGATTCGCTCTTGGACAGCCGGGAGAATATAAATAAGCTGCTATTTTTGAAGTTTGAACGAGGAGCATCCCCTAAGCTAGAGCTTCTCAAGTTCGTTTGGGCAGACATCAATAGTCGGACACTCTCGGGGCTACCATTTCTGGCAAGCCTGAAGGAGGTTCTGCTCGAAGGTGGCTACAGTAACAACCAATTGGCATACCTGAGGGCCGAGCTCGAAGAAAATCCAAGTCGACCAGTCATAAAGATGGGTTGATCGAGATCATGGAGGTCCACTGCGCCAAACAATCCAAGGTAAGCTATGAGTACATACTGTTGTGTTTCCATTTGCATGCGGCTATTTGTCACCATTTAATTGTTGGTCTTTCCATTCGTGCAGCTGGTGGATCACTTGTCATGAAGCCGCATGGTACACCTGATTATGTATAGTAGTTCGATCGGTGTCCTGATAATTAGCAGGACACACCATGTCCTTGACCAATGTACATAATTGTTTCCAGCCTTTTACTTCAGTTGCTGTCCCCCGCCCCGGCGCCCCTGCCCGCGTCGCCACCACCACCACCGCCGCCGCGTTGCTTCACCCACGACGTGCTTCCGCCGCCTTGCTCCCCCGCGCCTCGTTTCCCTCCTCGACCTACACAAGGTTCGAATTTTCCGCCTTGCGCCTGCGAGATCAAGCTCAAGGTTTGATTTTTTCCATCGAAGACACGGCCGGTGCTAGCCTGGGTGCCAATATGTTGCTGGATCTGCTTCGATCTGCTCTCCTCCGTCAGCCGCTTCTCCGGCATCATCCGCGACGGCAGCGGCAGCAAGGACGGCGGCAGGAACCTCAAGGCAGTCAACGCAAATGGCTAGCCCGAGTCCAGCGCATCAAGGAGGGCTCCTACAAGGGCCTCTCCGACGGCGACAGAGGCCTCTCTCGCCGCTGCCAGATCCTGTCGGGGTTCATCAGCTTCGTCCTGCTCTTAAAAGTAATCTGCCTCATCGTCTGGGGCGCCGCCCGCCCCCCTATGTGCGAGAAAAAAAAAGGTACGCTGCTGCCAGTTCCTGCTGGAGTATATCAATTAATGCATGGAGCTTAATTGTTCTCTGTGAACACTTTGTACTCCTCTTTGCTCTCATATCCAATATGCCATGAAATGTTTAATTGCTCAAATTGCACTTGTGTGTGGACAATGGAAAAAAGACTTCGCAAAGACTACAATGGTTGTAGTTTGCAATTTGAGGAAATTGGGCAGGCAAACTAAATTTGGTCTCATTCTATGTGGTTCCTTGTTCTGAACACGAAATATGTCGATTTTTGTGGAATTGAATCTGTCGGTTCTGTGAAATTTGTTCTAACCAGAAACTCCTTTATCTCTGTTTTGCACAGAGCATCGCTATTGATGACTTCTATGGTGGTGAGGGTACCACAGTGGGGTTCCAACCAAGATGGTCACACTGAACTACTCTGTCAACATAGTTGTGTACAACCCTTCTTCAGTTTTTGGAATACATACATGTCACTTTGGGCCATGTTCGTCTGCTCTATTTAGAGATCGGTATCGGGGTTGGACAGGTATATGCCTATCAGCATCCCTGCCGCTTTTCTTTGTAGGAACCTATAGGTATTGTCCATGCTTCATCGTCACAACTTATTTACTTGTCCATATCTGATAGTGGTTCTTCTTACCATAAATTTTCCCTGTGTTTTGGTTGAGTCAATGTAAGTTTGTTTAAGTTAGTAGTTTACTCAAATTTAGTTGCTTCTCTTACTGAACTTTACTCAAATTTAAGTTTCTAAAAGTAGGCAACGTTGGCTGCAGTGGTTGATGTCTCTGTTGTGTTTTGGACTTGAAATGGTCTAATCAATAGGATCTCGATTGATCTCTACATCTCTTTTCTGATTCCACCTTGCAATGGTCATATGCCAGCCCTCCTCGTCGCCATTCCCCATCTAGCACAGCCTGCACCGCCGCCCTTGCCTCCGTTAGCAGCAGCCACGCGGGCTGTTCATGGTGGGCTACAGAGGAGTCACCAGGACATGCTCGACGAGGACGTCGAGGTTCTTCCAGCTCCAGCTCGACGGAAACGAGGAGGTGCAAGGTGCGTGTGTCTCTCGATTTAGCTTCCAAGACTGAATATTTCAACTGAGAGATGCGACTGCAGTATTTCTTATCATTCCATTTAATTTGTTTATTTAGGCATACAGAATGCAAGAAAAATGCAACTAAACCTAGCTGAAAAAATGGATGTAAAATTTTCATCTAATTTGCTAAGCTCAGTATCTTTCTCCACTGAATGTGATTGCTTGTCCAATAAGGAGTACTAGCTAGCTAATCATTTCCCAAGCAAATTATCAGGTGCCTACGACATTTCTTCTTTGCATAAGAAGCATAGTGGGTATGGTCTGATCTCTAGTGTTTCTCTATGCATAGCAAGAATAGCTCCAACCATCCTACTCCGGTAGCAACCAGTACCCTCAACCCTATACTAGGCTGAATCTTTAACCGTAGCAACCAGTGTCCCTGTTCATGGCAGTCCCTTTCATCAGTATCTACACAACACTAAGCGCTGTAGTTGATTGTTACTCCCAGCGAAACAAAGAATGAGCATATAATTAAGCTCTTTAGACAAGGCCTTGTTGATTGGATCTCACATGGTTAGAATCAACCGTGTGGTTCGTGCAGGGCGCGGGATCGCGGGCGGTGGGCAGTAGCTCGTGGAGGGCGCGGGATCGCCGGCGGCGGGAAGGAGCTCGTGCAGGGCGCGGGATCACCGCCGGCGGCAGCAGCTCGTGGAGGGCGCGGGATCGCGGGCGAGCAGCAGCTTGTGCATAGCGCCAACGAGCAAGAGCGGGTGGAGGACCCAGGACGCTGATCGTGGGCTTGGCCGCAGTTCGTGGCATCACCGACGCTGACCCCGGATCACCGGCGCTGATCGCAGATCGAGCTCCTGCGGGTCGTCTCAGTCGAGCTCGGCCTCCTGCGCCTGGTTGCGCTGATCGCGGGCGGATCGCTGATCGTGGGCGGAGCTCCTGCGCTTCATTCTTCTTTCTGGTGCAGATGTGCATCTTTGCAATATATTTGTTGACTACAATCTGATTTGCAAAAATTTTATATAAGTCTGTTACTTTGCCTTTTTTAATCCACCTCTTGGTCTGGATATAAATTTCTGTACGATTTTTTCTAGATCTTCAGTCTTAATAAATAACTAGCATATCTGCATAATATTAAACCACTGAATTACTCCATGCTTTCAAAAATGGTAAAAGCAGTACATTTAGTCTCTTTCTGTTTGAGACATGTTGTTATTCTACTGGATTGCAAAACCGAGAAATTGTTCTTAAAAGCTGTTTCGGTTCACCTTGTAAACTGCAATATTCATGAAAATCGCAAAGGAAAATTTCCCATTAGGTCTTTTACTGATTTTTTCCCCTAAATACATATGGATTGCACCGAGTCTGTAGTCTTAATATATATCTGTACAACATGTTTCTATATATTCAGTGTTAACACTTAAACAATCATTTTTGTATAATATTGAACCACTCGATAACTCTATTCTGTAACAAGGAGAACTCGTGAATTGTATAGGAACATGGCGGAATCTTACTGGAATGCAAAGCATGAGAATTGTTTTGCGTTCCTCTGAATTCGGCGAGGACTCTGTACTCAAGATAGATGACCCATGCTTGGAGCTCCAGGCGCTTGAACCTGTCTGCTTTGAGTGCTTGCAGGTCGAGCTAATCTGTATCCCAAAACTGGGGTAAATTGTATTGGATACTTGGTATTGTGAAAATCACCAGTATATATTGGCCATGTTCCCGAGCTTGATCGCTTATGCTTGGCTTCTCATGACTTGTCTTCACAGGTGCAATTTGCTTTGACCGATGCTTTCTTGAATTTCAGTGCCCCAAAGAGTAATGTTGCATTTTTTTTCCGGCAAAGAGTAATGTTGCATAGGAACAAGTGAAGAATCATATATGATACAACAAACCAATTCTAAGAAACAGACGTAACATGTGGGAGAACCAGAATGCGATAGGAAGAATCGAATCCTTCTTTCCCAAAAGAAAGTAAAGTAAATTAAAGTAAAGTGTTAAAGCACCACGCATACATATGCTGCAGCAACAAGCAACAAGCTCCTTCTCCTGTTCTTCCAAAATGATCTAATCCTTCTTTCCCAAAAGAAGGTAAAGTAAAATAAAGCTTTGAGGATGGAAGTGCAATAATAGCAACAACCGGAAGCAAAGAATCTCAGTCCAGTTTCTCTTCTTCAATGAGCCTTTGGTAGGTCAGAGTGCGATGCACCAACAGACATCGCTTCTCCTTCGTTGTTGGTAATTCTTGTTTTTATTTTCTGCTCTAGCCATTGAATTGTCAATCTTAATCGGGGCATTTCTTTGCTAATTAGGAAGTTCTTATTTTTGTCTGTTTTGCACTGCAGATTGCATATGCTTTGTTGCTTCCGTAAGCAGTAATCTTGAGGTCAAGGGTATCTTGATAGCTGTCCAGGTTGTTCCGGCCGCCAAGGTTTGCTTCCCTCCCCTCTTGCTTGTTGTTTGTTCCTTGTCCCTAAGATCTGCTCAAGCTCTAACACTATCAGCAGCATTAACAGAGCCGCCTCTGTCTGCCCATGCTAATGGAGGCCACGGCGCTAAGCATTGGGAAGTCCGTGTTGAATGGGGCCCTTAGCTATGCCAAATCCACCTTGGCAGAGGAGGTGGCTTTGCAGCTCGGAGTCCGGCGTGACCAGCTCTTCATCACCAACGAGCTTGAGATGATGCAGGCTTTTCTCATGGTCGCCCATGATGAGGGTGTTGATAACATGGTCGTCAAGGTCTGGGTAAAGCAAGTCCGTGATGTGGCCTACGACGTCGAGGACTCGCTCCAGGAGTTCACTGTCCGCCTGAAAAAGCAGTCCTGGTGGCGTATCCGTTGCACGCTGCTTGATCGGCGCCGTGTGGCCAAGCAGATGAAGGAGCTCAGAGCCAATGTTGAGGATGTCAGCCAGAGGAACATGCGCTACAACCTCATCAAGGGTTCTACATCCAAGTTCACCATGGCTGCTGAGCAGTCTAGCATTGCTTCTGCAGCACTGTTCAGCATTGATGAAGCAAGGCGTGTCGCCAAGCAGGACAAATCAAACATGGATCTTGTCCAGTTGGTTAATGAGGAGGAGAATGACCTTAGGGTGATTGCAGTGTGGGGAACAAGTGCTAATCTTGGGCAGACGTCCATCATTAGAGCCGTCTATGAGAATCCAGATATTAAAAGCAAGTTCCCATGCCGAGCTTGGGTCAGGTTGATGCGTCCTTTCAATCTAGAAGACTTGATTCATTGTTTGGTGGAGCAGTTTCATGAAATGTTGGGGTCAATGTTCTATTGGAAAGGAAGAAGACCGTGCATGCGTTGACGGAGGAGTTTGATGGATTTGTGAACAAGAAGAGGTACCTGATTGTGATTAATGACCTATCCACCATTGAGGAGTGGGATCGGGTCAAAAGGTGCTTCCCAAACAACAAAATGGGGAGCCGAATCATAGTGTCAACACCACAAGTTGAAGTGGCGAGCTTATGTGCAGGGCAAAAAAGCATCGTATCAGAGCTTAAGCAACTGTCTGCTGATCAGAATATCTATGCTTTCCACGAAAAGGTAATATTAAAAGTTCTACTTCAGCTAGCTAATTTCTTTCGAAGTTTATGATGTCTTGACAAAAACCACACAAGAAGAGAGAGTAGCATTAGGATTCAGTATCTAGTGATTACATGTTTTTGCAGCATACTATCCATTGCTAGAGTATTCTTTGCTCCATGTAGTTACCCGTAGCGTTATGGCCAAAGTGTAGCAGTGATTGTGCATTAGTTCTCACACTTAAAATTTAAACCCAGCAGTACAGGTATATAAGTAGCTAATACCTAATGGCCCCAAAATCAATATTCTAGGTAGCCATTTACAAAATAATACAAACTCACATATAAGTTGTATTTTGTGTATACACCTGAACATGTTTGATTCATCTTTTTTACTTGTTAGGTTGTAGTTTCTTTGGAAAATGGATGGAAGGACTTCTGTCTGCGGTTCAAATGGGAAATTGCATTTTGAACTATTTTAGTTATTCTTATATCTTTCTCATTTACCATTATTTTAAATTCATTATTGTATATGGTTGCCAACATAAAAACATTCCTTGATTGTGCACAGGTTTCTCAAGATGCAACCTATTTAATCGCGACAGAGTCAAGGTCAGTCAAAGCAACTAGCAGAAATGATAAGAAGTCTATAGCGCCCATCAGTGAGATTTCAGAGGATCAGTCTAAAGGTGATGATGTTAAGAAGGTAGTCGGAAAGAGCATCACCCGCATCAGAACAATGGAAAATGCTTTGGAGGAATCTCATGCTGTTGGGCGAGAGAAAGAAAAATATGAGATTATCAAATTATTTGCAAGTCAAGCTACCGGTCAGTTCCAGGTGATCTCAGTGTGGGGAATGGGTGGTCTCGGAAAAACCACTCTAGTCAAAGATATCTACCACAACAATCTCAGTGGCATGTTTGAGAAACGTGCATGTGTTACAGTTTTGCGGCCTTTCAGTCTTGTGGAACTCCTTCGAAGCTTAGTTATGCAACTAGAACCTTCAGAAAAGAAGGACATCGTGGGTTTGATGGAAAAAAAAAAGAAGCCATTTGTTTTGATGCCACTTGCTGAGTTGATCAAGGAATTGGCAAGGATTTTAGAAAGAAATAAGTGCTTGCTTGTTCTCGATGATATATCATCTACTGTAGAATGGGACATGATAATACCAATTTTTCATGAAATGAAAAAATCAAGCCGGGTCATAGTCACCACAAGGGAAGAGTATATTGCTAAACATTGTTCAGAGCAAAAGGAAAATATATACAAGCTCGAAGGTCTAGAATACAAGGATGCATGCGACCTCTTTGCCAGAAAGGTACTAAGTAAGAAACTATCATCATGATTCATGTGTACATGTCCCCTAGGATTTGTTTTCCATCATTTAATTGTGGAACCAAAACAACTAGTTCTACCTTGATCTACAACGTGTACTTTCTAAAATTTTGGCCATTGTTTTCAGTTGCACTATGATCATCGTCCTCATTAGGAGTGCAATGCAATGCTTTATACTTTGTTTAAGTAAATTTCATAGAACAATAATTCGCGTGGTCATAGCTAAACATAACCACACTTTTCGGTAAAATGTAATTGCAAATTGTAGATATGTAATACAGTTGTAATACAGTTATAGTACGTGCACTCGAATATTTAAATATTTTTCTGTACCTGATTTAGTTTTCAAGATTCTGAAGAACTCGATCCCTCAAATTTCAGGTATTTAAGGAGACTATAGATTTGGGCAAGCAATACCCTGAGCTGGCTGAACAAGCAGAATTGATCCTCCGGAAGTGCAATCGACTCCCCCTCGCAATAGTCACTATAGGTGGCTTCTTGGCAAACCAACCAAAAACTGCTTTGAAATGGAGGAAACTGAATGAGCATATCAGTGCTGAGTTGGAGATGAATCCTATGCTTGGGACCATAAGAACTGTCCTTATGAGAAGCTATGATGGTTTGCCCTATCACCTCAAGTCTTGTTTTCTCTATATGCCCATCTTTCGTGAAGACCAAAGGGTTGGGCGGGGACGCTTGGTGCGACGGTGGACCGCGGAGGGTTACTCAAGGGAGGTTCAAGGCAAATCTATGGAGGAAATAGCTGATGGTTACTTCATGGAACTTATAAGCAGGAGTATGATCCTGCCATCTAAAAGATCAATCCATAGCACAAAAGGGATTGATTCCTGCCAAGTGCATGATCTCATGCGTGATATTGGTATCTCGAAGTCAATGCAAGAAAATCTTGTTTTTGCACTGGAGGAAGGATGTAGCTCAAACAGCCAAGCCAATATGCGGCACCTTACTATAAATGGCAATTGGCAAGGAGACCAGAGTGAATTCGAGAGCATAGTGGACATGTCCCGTGTACGATCAATGACAGTTTTTGGGGAGTGGAAGTCATTTTTCATTTCTAAGAAGATGAGGCTGCTACGAGTGTTGGACTTGGAAGACACAACAGGCCTACGTGATCATCACCTTAAAGATATTGGGAAGCTTCTTCATCTAAGATACCTTTCTCTTAGAGGATGTCATGCTATTTTTCACCTGCCAGATTCATTGGGTAACTTGAGAGAACTCGTGACGCTAGATGTCCGAGGTACGAGAATAATCAAGCTGCCGAGGAGTATCGTCAATCTCCAGAAGCTAAGCTATCTTCGTTCTGGTAGGAAAACGGATGAAGAGGATGGCTCATATGAAGACACTTTTGAAGACTGTCCAAAGTGTCTTGACAACCGACCATGCATTATGTGTCTCATGGCAGGGATTCCTTGTTGTTGCAGGAGTCTTGTAGGTGAGATTCTTTATGAGGACATTGACCTTAATTGCCAGGATGCATGCACTGCTCTTTGCTGCAATTTATTCCCTTTTATTGCGATGCGCCTGGACTTGCATGGTGTTCTAGTGCAAAGTGGGATGAGGAAGCTGAAAGCCCTACACACACTGGGTGTTGTGAACATCACACGGCGGGGTAAACATGTTCTGAAGGACATAGAGAGGCTCATTCAGTTGCGCAAGTTAGGAGTGACTGGCGTCAATAAGCAAAACAGACAAGAGTTGTGTTTGGCAATTGTTGGTCTGAGCCGGCTGGAGTCATTGTCAATCCGGTCAGAGGGGGAGCCTGGTTTATCTGGCTGCTTGGATGGAGAGTTCTCATTTCCGGAAAAGCTGCAGAGCCTAAAGCTGTATGGTAACCTGGTCAAACTACCGGATTGGATCCAGGGGCTGAGGAATCTGGTGAAGCTCAAGCTACGGAGCTCTATGATATCAGAGCATGGTGATGCCATACAGGTCCTTGGGTATCTACCGAACCTGGCATCCCTGCATCTGTTAAAGAAGTCGTTCGAGCGGAGTAATGCTTGTCTCACATTCCGTCCACACATGTTCCCGAACCTGGTGGTGCTGGAACTTGATTCGCTCTTGATCGACATGGAGCATATAAATAAGGTGCTATTTTTGAAGTTTGAACAAGGAGCAACCCCTAAGCTAGAGCTGCTCAAGTTCCGTCGGGCAGACATCAATAGTCGGACACTCTCGGGGCTACCATCTCTGGCAAGCCTGAAGGAGGTTCTGCTCGAAGGTCCCTATGATGACTACGAATTGGCATACCTGAGGGGCGAGCTCGCAGAAAATCCAAGTCTACCGGTCATAAAGAGGGTCTGATCGAGATCTTGGAGGTCCACAGCGCCAAACAATCCAAGGTAAGCTAGGAGTACATCATACTGTTGTGTTTCCATTTGCATGCGGTTATTTGTCACCGTTTAAGCGTTGATCTTTCCATTCGTGCAGCCGGTGGATCACTTGTCATGAAGCTGCATGTTACACCTGATTATGTATAGTAGTTCGATCGGTGTCCTGATAATTAGCAGGACACACCCTGTCCTTGATCAATGTAACATACTTATTAACTCAGTTGCTGTCTCGTTTTACGTACGTGCTCCATCTGAATCGCTAATTAGTATGTCTCTGTGCATTTGTTGTATGTTCTCTCAAACTGTTAATACTAATCTGGACTCGTTGAGTAGCGTTCTGCAACTGTTGATCAACGCACCAGAATGGCGGAATCGGTGGTTACACCCCGCCGTCGATGCCACACCTGCCAGGAAATCTCGTCTCTTCTCGATCGCCGGAGGAGCGCCAGGATGCCTTGGACGCGCCTTCCGCCATCGACGCCGCCCCCATCCTTGCAGGACGGTGGAATCGGCGGATTCTTCCACATCCCAGGTGGATCACCTCTTCGCCCCGTTCTCAGCGCACGGCGAGCCTGTCGTCGTGGTGAACGAGCAGATGCCATAGGATGGCTTAGATTGGGGCCGAATGGACGCAAGAGGATTCGGGGGAGGGTTTGCGATCAGGTGGGAAGAGATTCCGGATGGTTTCTCAAGAACTGGCCAAGGCGAGGTTGAAGAAGAAAGACACAAGGAAGAACTCCCTCTAGATCACCATTTTCATTGATTCACAAGTTACAGGCTCTGCCTTCCTACACACGCGTACATACTTGCCCGTGAAGAAGGGCTGCCCCCTCCTTATATAGGGGAGAGGGTGGCTTACACGCAAGAAACCCTAACGGCATCTTTGACTGGACAAACTACTTTACGAGCTACTGTACAAAGCTACTTTAATCATAGATGACACCGGGCCTTCTTATCGTGGCTGCTGATGTCCTCCGCTTCTTTGACGTCACCTCTCTCTTTGGCGCCAGTGGCTCGAATAAAGTTACTTTGCTTGGCTCATCCTTGTCTTCTTGCTCTGAAGAGAATCTTTGACCAGACCCGCCGACAGGCTCTCCTTTCCATACCGGGTTCCGGCATACCCCTTTGGGGATACCGGCTTAGCCTTGCTCTCCCGGATTCCTACTAGCTTCCGGTAAGAACATTAAACCGGTATCTTGATGGCTCAAACCATCCGGTTTGGCATGCCTTTGGCATACCGGGGGTCCCCCAACATTAGTCCCCGAAGCTGGTATAGTCTGGAGGATTCTATCCTACGGACCATGCCAGGTTTTCATCTTTTAAGATACCGGTTTAGCCACTCATCTTTTGAGCTTGGTTCCGGCACCTTTACCCTTGTTCCTTTTCTTCTCTTCGCAAGGCTTGTTCCGGCACCTCTTTCTCCGGCACCTTGTGTCTTTACTCCTTCCTCGGCGAAGTCGAGAATATATCGGTCCCGCGCCTGTCGTTGACATGCGCACTGTAATCGACGCGCTGTTGTCCGCGTCACATCGTTTCGACTCGCGCACGCATTTAATGCACCGCAGCGGATCCCACTACCTTTTCGGGATCCGTGGCGCCTCCGTGGCCTGCTGCGCCATGTGGTGGCCCGCGAACCGTCGCGGGCCGTGAGGCGAACCGCCGCGGCCCAGCGGTTCCACGCCCACTTTCTCTCTCTTATATAAACGCAACCGCCGTTCCTCTTCATCTTCTTCGCATTCTTCTCCTTCGCGCACAGAGCTCCACGCCTTTGCGCTCCGCCGCTCTCCGTCCGCCGTCGCCCGTTCGAGCTTCGCCCGGCGAACTCACGCCGTGCCGCCGCCGACTTCGCTGTGCGGAGATCTTCGGCAGCAACTTCTTCGCGTCGCCGCATTTGTGCTTCTTCGCGAGCTTCTCCGCCTCGCCGTCGACGGTGCTCGCCGGCGGCTGTAGACCCGCTTCTCCGCCAGCAAACTCTCTCCCCAGCGACTCAAGGTTGGTATTAATTTCTCTTTACTCGCCGTTCGCTTGCTTTCCAGATCTTGAGCCTTTGGTGTTCTTATTTGCTCCTTTTTCTTTGGTTTTCCTCTTACTCGTAGATCTTCACGCGGGGTTCGAGTCTGGGATTTCTGTTTCTCCACCTACCCTCGCGATGTCCGACGAGGAATCCTCCTCCGCATCCTCTTCTTCCCTTTCTCTTAAGCGCCGTAGACCTTCTCCCGGTGAATCTACGGCCTCAGATCCAATGGAAACCGATTCCGGCAGCCAGCAGGAATCCGGTAACCCCCAAGAGTCCGGCGGCAACCTAGAATCCGGTAGCTTTAGCCAAGCTTCCGGTAGCCAAGAGGCCAGCAGCTCTGGCCAAGCCTCTAGCAGCTCCAGCCAATCTTCCGGCGAGGAGCCTTCCCCACCCACTCGCGGAGCCTGGATGGGCTCCAACGTTACCGAGTTCGAGATTGATTGGCTGTACCGGTCTCGAAGGATTCCGGAAGGAGTTTCCTGTCGGATTCCGGATGACGAGATCGAACCGGATCCGGAAGACGACGAGTTTGTTGTTTTTCTTGCTCACTTTGAGCGTGGCTTCGGCCTTCCTGCCTCTACTTTTTTCCGGGAGTTCCTAGATTTCTACGAACTCCAACCTCACCACCTTCCTGGCAACGCCATTTTCTATCTCTCTTGTTATGCCACCTTCATGGAGGCTTACATCGGCATTCGTCCCACTTGTGAGACGTTTGCCCGCTTCTTCAACTTGCGGATCAACTCCGTCCAGGGCAAGGAGATTCCTAAGCCCAAGCCGCCCGTGCAGTGCGGCTCCTGCATCGTCGGCTCCCGCCAAGGGAGCACTTTTCTTAAGTTTACCGGCCTCGAGTCTTGCCGCACCTGGCAAGGAACTTTCTTCTACGTGAAGAACACCGGCCGCGCCGATCGCATCAACCTTCCTCCATACCAAGAGGGCCCCCCAGCAGAGCCAACTGGAGCTACAACCCGAGGACAGAACATGCCGAAACCAATCGGGTAGTGCGCTTCTTGGCCTCTTTGAAGAAGGAGACCAACATCTGTTCCGACGATGTCATCCGGACTTTCATATCGCGCCGGGTGCTTCCTCTTAAGCGCCGCGCACATAGGATGAGCGAGATGTATGGCCTGGCGATCCTACCAAGATCACCGGCCGTGCTCTCAGAAAGATGTTGTTCTCAAGGCTAAGCAGATTTGTCAAACTGCTATGCCTTTTACTTGGGAATGGGGCCTCCTTCCCCTCAGTTCCTCTAACCGTCCGACCCAAGAAGTAAGAGATTGCGCAACTTGGGGTTGTCCTTGCCGGTAAGTTTCTGCTTTTGCTAACCTTCTTTTTTACCTTGTTTCAGCCGGGACCGCTTCCCCTCTATCCAGGCAGAGCCGCGAGGACCTCTCCGGAAGCGTGCCTTTGACTCCTTCGACCCGGATCCCTACATCTTTTGGAAGGACCTGAAGATGGGGAAGACCCCGGCTGCACGCCTTGGCCGGGATCCGCCGGAGCCCACCGGAAACCCCGAGGAGCTGGTTGTGCTCGAGGTATTTTCTTTTCCGGCTTCTTATACTTTGCCATTATCGCTTTCTTGCGAATCGCTTCTAGCCATATTCAACCCACAGATCCACGAGCGCGTGCCGCCCCTACGCGCCGAGGCCGGCATTGAGTTTGTGGACAAACTCATGGCCCAGGGCAGAAGAACAAGCAGCCGGCATCTACTGGCTAGCCATGCTCCTCCCTCCAAGCGCTTCCGACGGAGCCCGTGGGGAGAAAGAAGTGGGCGTGGCCGCTACGGGCGCAAAGCGATGCCAACCGCTTCCGGGTAATTTCATTTTCCGGCTTGCCTCCTTTTTTGCTAAGTTCCTTTTCCGGTTTCTTTTTCTCAACCACTTGTCTTTTCTCTTTTTCAGCCCGCTCTCAAACTTGGCCCGAGGCCATCGGGCTCTGAGGGATCCGCAAGGACCTCAACCCCTCCTCCTCGTTCAAGCCCGGTACCATCCGGTGCCGGAACACCTCTCCCTTTCGGGGGCACAACAAATTCGGGGCGTGCGGCCCTTCACCGCGATCACCGCACGGGAGGATCTTTCCTTCCTCCCGGAACACCAAGACACCGGCGCCAGAACACCGGCGCGAGAAGAAGAAGGGCGGGCGGAGCCTTTGCTCCTCCCGTCCTCGAAAGACAACTTCCGCGCCGGAATCTTCCGCGCCGAAGGCTCCAAGACGGGTGACGCTCCTAGCGCTCCCCTTCTCCACGCACCATCCTCATGCCTCCGCCCGAGGCTCCTCGCGCCCAGCCCTCCAAGGCCGCTCCTGGCGCGCCGCCGGCCAAGACTTCCGGGGCCTTTCTACCGCGCCGCCGCCCAAGCCCTCCAAGCTCATCAAGGGAAGGCGACGCCTCCACGCCCTTTCGGCGGCCAGCAGCCCTTGGTGCTGCACGTCTCCAAGGCTGCCAAAAGCGCCATGAAGGCCACCGGCCTCCTTGGCCGCATTACGGAGTTCCAGCGCCAAGGCCGGGACCTGGGGCACCTCCCCGTATGCCCAAAGTGGAACGCCGCGGACATCACTCCGGCGACCCGCGGCATGGGCAAGGATCGGCTGCCGGCACCGATCCTGTCGGGATCGGAGCTCGAGGAGCACTTCATGCGGCTCCGGGCTGCCGTAAAGAGCTTGACAGCGCGTGGTATGACTCCACGAACAATCTAACGGTACGTTCTACTAACTTTCAACCTTTGCCGGTTTCTTTGTTTCCGGTTCTGCCTTATCTTTTCCTTAGTTCGTGCCGGTTTCTCTCTTGTCTATCTTCCCAGTCCCCGAGTTTTGTGGTGAGAGCAGCTCTTAGCGCAAAACTTAACTTAAGATTTTAGCGTGAAACCGGCACTGCCAGTCCCCGAGTTTCGGGTTAAACCTCTTCTTCTTAACACATAATTTACCTTAGAAACGCGCAAAACTGGCACTGCCAGTCCCCGAGTTTCGGGTTAAGAACTTTGTTCTTAGCGCAAAACTTAACTCATTTCTTCTTTTTGTTGAACAGGTCACCGCTGACACTCGGAAGGCCCTTTTCGAGGAGCTTTTGTGGGAGCACCGGGAGCTCGCTGAGGCACATGACAAGTGCCAAGGTAAGTTTTTGTTCCACCGGCATCTTTGCTACCGGAAGCCTTTTTTCCTTGTGATATTCATAATTTCTGTTCAACAGTGATCCCGGAAGCTTCCATCGATGCTCTGAAAGAGCAGCTCGCCGAGGCCCAACGTATTATTTTTCCTTCCTTTGAACTTGGTTTCTTTTCATTTTTACCAGTGTAACCTTGCTAACATTCATTTTTCCGGTTACAGGGGAGAAGGATGAGCTCAGCCGGCAGCACCAGGAGGAGCTGAACGCCCTCAAGACCAGCTACCAGGAGCTCAAGTCTCAGCTGATTCAGCTGGGGCTTGACCACGCCAAGGTCCTCAAAGCCGCTGAAGTGACCGCAGCGGCCAAGTTGGACGAGGCTCTGGAGGATGCTTGCAACGCCACTGTGGTGTTGCGGGCAGAGCTGGAGGAGATGGCCAAGGCCCGGAAGGGTGCCGAGGAAAAGGCCGCGCGGCTGGAGGAGGGGCACAAGGAGTGCGATCAGCTGATCCTGCAGACCGACACTCTTGCCCTCCGTAAGTTGTTTTCTTTTACACTTTGACTACTGCACACAAGCCTTTCTTCCTTCGACCCCATTTTCTTTCCGCTATCTTTCCGTCCGGTCTTTCTTCTTCCGGATTCTTTTCTCTCCGGTCTCTTTTTCTTTCTTCCGGACTCTTTTTCTTAAGCTTTTTCTTTCTTTGCACAGGCCTCTTTCCAGACTCGCAGAGGTATGCCGTCAAGAAGGTCGACGCGCAGCGCAAGGACAAGGGCCAAGCGGATCTTACCGTGCCATGGACGCCCAAGGACCATCTGGTCGCGCTTAACGCGCGGGTGTCCCATATGCGCTGCATAGACCGCAATCTTTCGGACATCCCTGATGTAGCTACCCAGCTATACAGGACTTTGTGGCCTGGCGAGGTGGTGCCGGACACCTTCTCCCTCATCAGCGACCGTCTGAAAGGTGCCGGAAGGGAGTGGCAGTGGCTGGCGCGGCGCGGACTCCGAAAGCTTGCTGGTACCCGGAGCTCAATCTGGACGCCCTTACCGGTGTGCGCGAAGGTGCAGAAACGGATCGGACCCGATCCTCTCCGCCAAGCGGCAGATCGCGCGTACCGCATCGCGGAGTATGCCGACATGCGCACCTTCATCCCTCCCCCTCCTGGCGTCACGGACTATCTCGACGAGGAGGAGGATGAAGCCGAAGAAGAGCTTCTGGATGACGCTGATGCCGGTGCTGCTCCTCCGGAAACCCCTGCCGCATGATGATTTCCTTTGAAGTGTTTGCTCATTATATCTGCTGGTCCTGTTGCTCTAAGACAATATCTGTTAAATTCTGCCCCGGAATGCCGGGGCTTATGATGTAAGACTTAAGTTTGCCTGTGGTTGTGCTACAACATTTCCTGCCGGTAGGTTATACCGGTAGCTAAGTATTTATGAGTTTGCCTTAGCATAATTTGCTTTTGGTTTTGATTTTATCCTGCACCGCAAAGATTTCTCAATTGCTTCCGCATCCAATTTGATGCATACTTGGTTCTTTTGCCTTGGCTCTGCCTGCCTTCTCTGGGCGTTCTTTGGCGTATGAGCACAAGGTTCTTTCACCAAACAAGCATCTTCTTGAACTTAGAAATAACTTTTGAAATTTTGCAAAAAACCGGTTTAACCGGGGTTAGTTAAACTTTCCGGATTGTTCTTTCCTGCTCTCCCTTCCATGTGCTTATCTCCTACCGGTTTATCTTGCTTGCCATGAAGCCGGCGGACAGCAGAGTCGAAGACTCCGGTGGATTTAGCACACTACTAAACCGGAAAGAAAAACATTCAATAAGCAACCGGTAAACTGAAAAAATAAACAAGTTACATGCAACTTAAGTTGGGGTAGTCCCCGAGATTCATTCAAGGTTCCGGCATCTTTATTCATAGCATATAAGGTACAAAAAGGAACTTCTTACACCACCACTTCAAGAGTAGAAAGGCGCAACAGAGCTACGTTCCATGGACGCTTGCTCTCCTCTCCGACCTGTCCGCCTTTCCTTTCTTCCACTCCCGTGCATCGATCAAGTAGTATGCATCATTGTGAAGCACCTTGCTTACAATGAAGGGACCTTCCCATGGTGGCAAGAGCTTATGCCGGCCTTCAGTGCGCTGCACTAGGCGAAGTACAAGATCTCCTTCCCGGAAAACTCTCGGGTTAACCTTCCGGTTATGATAGCGTCTTAGGTTTTGCTGGTAAATGGCTGTTCTTGCCAAAGCCAGCTCTCTTGCTTCTTCTAGCAAGTCCACATTGTTTTCTCTGGCCTCTTTGACCTCCTGCTCGGTATAGAGCTGTACCCTTGGTGAATCATGAATGATATCGGTTGGTATCACCGCTTCTGCTCCATAGACCATGAAGAAAGGAGTGTATCCGGTAGACCGGTTTGGGGTTGTTCTTATACTCCACAACACGATGGTAGCTCATCGAGCCAACATCCCGTGACTTTTCCACCGCATCAATGAGTCTGGGCTTGATACCGGAAAGCACCAAAGCATTCATTCTTTCCACTTGGCCATTGCCTTGTGGATGTGCCACTGAGCACAAATCCAGCCGGATGTTGTTGTCTTCACAGAACCTTTTGAACTCACCTTGAGCAAAGTTGGTTCCATTATCGTGATGATGCTTGCGGGTATCCATACCGCAAAATGACATCTTTTAGGAATTTCACTGCTGTATGCCCATCACACTTTGCGATAGGTTTTACTTCTAGCCATTTGGTGAACTTATCCACCATGACCAAGATGTGAGTCATGCTGCTTCTTGCAGTCTTGAATGGTCCAACCATGTCCAGGCACCAAACAGCAAATGGCCATGTTAGCGGTATTGTTTTTAAACCGGATGTCGGGTATGGTTTTGCTTGGCGTACCTCTGGCAGCCGTTGCATTTTCTTACCAAATCCTCATTCTCCAAAGCAGTGGGCCAATAGAACCCATGCCGGAACACTTTTGCTACCAAAGCCCTCGATGAAGCATGATGCCCACATTCTCCTTGGTGAATTTCCTCAAGCATTTCTTTTCCTTCCTCCGGTTCCACACATCTTTGAAGGACACCGGTAACGCTTCTCTTGTACACCTCACCATTGATGAATGTGTAAGCTTTGGACCTTCTTTGTATCTTCCTTGATTCATTTTCGGCAAGGTGCCGCCGATCAGGAATTCCTTAATAGGTTTAACCCATGATGGTATTTCCAAAAACACCGGTGCATCTATCTCCATGCTATCTACCAGCATCGTTTCTTCCGGGGGGTACAGCAGTCCCCGAGCCTACCGGAGCAGTCCCCGAGCTTGCCGAGCAGTCCCCGGTTCCCTTCATCGATATCCATGGGTACTACGTGTGACTCGGTACAAAAATTGATTCTGACTCCGGGCTCGGTTTGATCGATGGCACTCTTAGGTGAGCCAAAGCTATTCGGAGGAATTTCTTGCCTAGATGAGCCCAGCTTGGACAAAGCATCCGGCCTCATTTTCTGCTCGCGCACATGGTGAAACTCACACCCTTCGAAGAATCCGGCAATCTTTTGCACGTGAAACCGTACGAGGCCATGTTGGCATCTTTTGCATCCCAATGTCCGGAACACTGCGCACCACAAGGTCTGAATCTCCGTAGCAAATGATCCGTGTGCACCGATTTCTTTTGCGACCTTAAGCCCATGGATCAAAGCTTCATATTCAGCGACATTGTTTGATGCCCTGAAATGCACTTGTAAAACATACCGGAGGTGATCTCCTTTTGGGGAAGTGAGCACCACACCGGCACCTAGACCTTCCTTGAGCTTGGATCCATCAAAGTGCATCTTCCAATATTCTATCCTCTGATCTGGCGGCTTGTACTGCATCTCCGCCCAATCAACAAGGAAATCAGCCAAAGCCTGTGATTTTATGGCATCTCTTCTTTCATACACCGGTACGTACGGTGATATCTGGATTGCCCATTTCGCAATCCGGCCGCTGGTATCTTTGTTGCACATGATGTCGGAAATTGGTGCTTCGCTCACCACTTTCATGGGGTGCTCCTCAAAGTAGTGCTTGAGCTTGGTGGCGGCCATGTACACGCCATAAGTCATTTTCTGGAAGTGAGGGTAGTTTTGAGAGGGAGAGCACCTCGCTCAAGTAGTATACGGCCTCGGACGGTTTTTCTTCCTCTTCTCTTTCAACTACAACCACTACACTCACAACCCGGTTTGTTGCTGCTATGTATAACAGCATAGGCTCTCTTTCTAGAGGTGAAGCCAGTATGGGTGCTGTGGCTAGCATTGTTTTCAGCTCTTTAAACGCTGCTGAGGAGGTCCAGACGAACGTGTCGGATTTTTTCATGAGAGCATAGAGTGGCAGAGCTTTTTCTCCCAACCTGCTTACAAACCGGCTTAGCGATGCCAAGCTTCCGGTAAACTTTTGCACATCTTTTAACTCGAGGGATAGCCATTCTTTCTATTGCTCGGATCTTTACCGGATTAACCTCTATGCCCCGGCTTGATACTAAGAAACCGAGCAGCTTGCCGGCGGGGACACCAAAGGTGCATTTTGCCGGATTGAGTTTCATCCGGAACCGTCTTAGGTTATCGAATGTTTGCCGGATGTCATCGATTAAAGTGTTCTTTACCTTAGTTTTTATCACGATGTCATCCACATAAACTTGTACATTTTTTCCAATTTGATCAAACAAGCATTTCTGCATACAGCGCTGGTACGTTGCACCAGCGTTGCGCAACCCAAAAGGCATAGTGACATAGCAATAAGCCCCGTGCGGGGTAATGAACGCAGTTTTTATTTGATCTTCCTTTTTCAAAGGAATTTGGTGGAAGGAATAGGCATCCAGGAAGGACAACAACTCACACCCAGCAGTTGAATCAATCACTTGATCGATTCGTGGCAAAGGAAAAGGATCTCTTGGGCAAGCCTTGTTCAGGTTGGTGTAGTCGATGCACATGCGCCACACCTTCGAGCTTTTGCCTCCAGGTTCTCATCTTTCTTCTTTTCAACCATTACCGGATTGGCCAGCCACTCTGTGTGCGTGACCTCCACAATGAACCCGGCAACTAGCAGCTTGGTTACCTCTTCTCCTATGATCTTTCTTCTGTCTTCAGCGAACCGGCGCAGTGGGTTGCCGCACCGGCTTGGCATCTTTCCGGACGTTTAGAGAGTGCTCAGCCAGCTCCTCGGAACACCTACCAAATCATCAGTTGACCAGGCAAAGATATTCCGATTCTCACGGAGGAAGCGACGAGCGCGCTTCCTATGCTTGGTCAAGGCCGGCACCGATACGAACGGTGCGCTCTGGGTAAGCCGGATCCAGCACAATGTTCTTTGTTTCATTGGTTGGCTTGAATGCCGGTGTGCCCATGTTTTCACTCATTGCTGCTAAGCTCATTTGCGAGGATTGAGCCAGCGCAACAGCTGTCTGCATTCTTTTCTTTTCCTCCGCGATCACCAGCGATTCTGCTAAGTTTGATCCGGCAGATGCAGTTTCCAGTGAGATCTTATAGTTTCCCACCACAGTCAATGGTGCCGGCATCTTCATCTTGAGGTAAGCCGTATGAGTGGTGGCCATGAAGGCTGCCAATGCCGGTCTCCCCAGCAATGCATGGTAGGGGCTGTCTAGATCCACCACCTCAAACTCCAGATTTTCCACCCGGCAATTGTCACGTCCTCCAAATGCCACGTCCACCCGAACTTTTCCTATCGGGGCACAGGACAAGCCAGGAACAATCCCGTGGAACGTTGTGCGCGTTGGCTGAAGCATGTTTTCTGTTATGCCCAGCGTTTGCATGGTGTGCTTGTACATGATGTTGATGCTACTGCCATTGTCTATCAGCACCTTGCTGAACTTCACTCGAGTTTGCGGCCCTTTCATGATCGGGTCCACAACAAGAGCATATCCACCCGGATTAGGCATGATCTTTGGGTGATCCTTGGATGACCAGGTAATTTCCTGATTGGACCACATCATGTACTTGGGAACTGCCGCATCACAGCATTGACCTCCATGGAGCGCCGGTGTACACTTTGCCGGTCTGTTGGCTCTGACAAAGACAACACAGCACGATGCGGATCTTCGTAAACATTCCGGCCTAAAGGTGCCGGTGGAGGTGGCTGGTTATCATTTTGCTCCACCCGGTTAACTTGCGGGTCCCGGTTGCTTGCACCGGTAGGCGTTTGCCCCGGTAAGTGGTGGTGGTGGTAGCTTGTTGCTGCTGCGGCATGTCTTGCGGTGGTGCGCATCTTTCTCCTTTTGCATCAAGTACTTGGTCCAGGTACAATCTTTGTCGATGGTTTGACGGATGTGCCGGATTCGGCGTGTGCCACCGGCAAGGTTGATCCATGGCAGCTTCCATGGTGTATTTTGCGGGTTCTTGCCAGTTCTTCTTCTGGACCCAAGGTTTCTTTTCCACCCATTGTTTCTTAGGACCCGCCCATGGCTGCGATCCGGTTTTTTGCCTCTGGCTGTCGCTGGCCTCAAAGTTTTCCTGCACAGCAACTTGCTGCGGACCGTACCTTCGATCCGGAAACTCTTCTCTTCTTTTGTTATTCCGGTTGTCCCGGTGCTGTTCGTGGCGCAGCTGTTCCGCTCCGGTTGCCGCCGCGCGTTGGGTCTCCCAATGCATAGCTATCCGCCACACGTATCATTTCTGCCAACGTTGTCGGCATGTTGCGCTGCAACTTTTGCCACAACGGTGAACCTCTTCGCATCCACTGCTAAACCAAGCAATGGCTTGTGCCTCGATTACCCTTCACAGGAGTTCCTTGTGGTGTTCCACCGGGCCAGATAATCCCGGTCTGTTTCGTTCGGACGCTGCACACACAGAGCAAGTTGCTGCGGCCTGTTTGGCCTCTGATAGGTGCTGCTGAAATTGCTCACAAAGGCCTCCTCAAAATCCAGCCAGCCATTTATGCTTCCTGCCGGCAAGTTGTTTAACCAGATTCTTGCCGGTCCAACCAAAACGATGGTATGATCCTCACGGCCCAACGCCGGTTTCCTCCTCCTGCTACGGTTCCTCCACCGCCTGCAACGTATACCGCGGTCACGTAATCCACGAGCCAATCTTCCGGCTTTGTGGTGCCGTCATACGTTTGGTCACGGGGCAACATAAAGTTGCGAACTGGTGGTTTTTCTTTCATGATCCTTGGGCCAAAACACTTTGGACCTGGAGGACCTTCCTCCTCGATCATTTCTGACAAGTACACTCTATCCAGACGGTGCCTCGCATCCCGTTCCGGTAAGTATCTCTCTCCCAAGCGTTCTCCCAACGGGTTCCGGTATGCTGCCGGTCTGGTGGAATCGGCTTCATCGTAACATTCCGGTACCGCGGCCCTTGCCTGCCGGTACCTTGGGGGATCCATTTCCTCTCGTCGTACGCTGCCCTCGATAGTTTTGCCCGGTCTCATATCTACCGGCATGATTGTTTCCGCATAGCCCGGCGTAGCCGCTCTGCCCTTGGCTTTTTCTACCGGCATCGTGTTGCCCGGCTTGTTGCTTTCCGGCAAGAACCGGATCGTACACGGTCATCTGCGCATTCACTTCTTTTTCTCTCCTTCTATCCGGATGGGGGACGAAGCCTGCCCATGGGATTTGCTACCGGCATTCTTTGTTGAACGCGCGGATTTTGAGGCCGCTGCCTTGTTCAGCTTAGCCAGCTGCTCAGCATTTTGCTGCTCTATGGTTTCCAGCAGCTCTCTGACGCGCTCTTGCTGCCTTACCAAAGCCTCTCCGGAAAGCGACTCACATAGCCCTACTGCAGCCTTAGCAGCTTTTATAGTTTTATCCGGGCTGCTATACTTTGGCTTTTCCACGATGCTAACAGATGCAGAGGCGCTCTTGCCGGCAAAAATCTCCTTGCGCAAATCTTGATCTAGGTTGCGAGCTTTTAGCCGGTTTTCCGGCACCCTAGCAGCATGCGCGCAGAAGCAAAGCCATGGGCAGCGTTGTACTCACGTACGGTTAGGTTCAGCTCGCGCTGCGCCCGACGATGTCCTTGCCGCTCTCCGCATCTTCGGCGCTGCGCCCAGCTCCGCTTGAGCCGCTGCCGGTCGATGTTCGCGCGATGGGGTGGCGAGGACGTCGCCGCCGAGCGGTGTCTCCGGTGGCGCGGATGATGCTCCCGCTGCGCCTGCGCCACGCTCCAGCGGTGGCTTAGCCGCACGGGTCGAAACCGCGCGACCGGCACCTTCAGCCGCAACTTCCTTTCCTGCACCAGCCACACCGGTCATCATTACCTCAACGCTGCCGGCGGCGCGGCCAGCACAAAGCCATCTTGGTGGGTCCGGTGCCACCATCACCGGCGAGAGGCGCTGGCGCACGGGGACGGTGCCGAGGTAGACGCGGTGGCTGCCGAACTCGATGATGCGGCCGTTCTTGGGGAAGACGCCGCCGTGGCAGCCCGCGTTGTCGTTGATGAAGTCCATGGCGTAGGTGCGCTGCACCAACGCGACACCGTACGCTCGCCGGAGACCTCGAGGACGCCCGCCCGAATGTGAACTCCATCAAGCGCCACTTCATGCCCCACGGTGGGCGCCAACGTCGTCGTGGTGAACGAGCAGATGCCATAGGATGGCTTAGATTGGGGCCGAATGGACGCAAGAGGATTCGGGGGAGGGTTTGCGATCAGGTGGGAAGAGATTCCGGATGGTTTCCTCAAGAACCTGGCCAAGGCCAGAGGTTGAAGAAGAAAGACACAAGGAAGAACTCCCTCTAGATCACCATTTTCATTGATTCACAAGTTACAGGCTCTGCCTTTCTACACACGCGCGTACATACTTGCTTGCCCGTGAAGAAGGGCTGCCCCTCTCCTTATAGGGGAGAGGGTGGCTTACACGCAAGAAACCCTAACGGCATCTTTGACTGGACAAACTACTTTACAGAGCTCTGTACAAAGCTACTTTAATCATAGATGACACCGGGGCCTTCTTTTATCAGGGCTGCTGATGTCCTCCGGCTTCTTTGGACGTCACCTCTCTCTTTGGCGCCAGGGCTCTGAATAAAGTTACTTTGCTTGGCTCATCCTTGTCTTCTTGCTCTGAAGAGAATCTTTGACCAGACCCTAGGCTCTCCTTTCCGGTATCTTCTATACCGGGTTCCGGCATACCCCTTTGGGGATACCGGCTTAGCCTTGCTCTCCCGGATTCCTACTAGGCTTCCGGTAAGAACATTAAACCGGTATCTTGATGGCTCAAACCATCCGGTTTGGCATGCCTTTGGCATACCGGGGGTTATCCCCCCAACAGAGCCCCACATGACATGGAGGTTGGAGTTGCCGTCAGGCAGCATGCCGTCGGGGAAACCGAATGGCGCCGAGCTCACGGTTTACGCAGGTGATGTTCATCCGAGCCAAGCCCAATTAGTGTCTTGTCCGGACAGCTTGACCTGTCGCCTACACAAGTTCAGATGGCTCACACACTCACAGTATTAACCCTGCGGTGGCTTGCATAGAAGATTCAGATGTCATTTCCTGGAGTTCATTCAGCAGATGAATTCAGCAGTCCAGGACTCCGTAGTTTGCACTCAAGAACTTTTGGCTCTTGAACCTGTCCGCTTTGGGCACTCACAGTTGTCGAGCTAATCTGTGTCCCGGAAATTGGGCAGCTGTTCTTACAATTGTACTAATAAACTTCAACAGCTCCTTTCTTGCGTCCGTGTGAATTGGGATGGACGCTGTACATCCGGTGCTCAGAACTCCTGACGCTTGAAACTGGGTGCTAAAACTGGTACTGCGAAAACAGCCCGGCATATTTTGTCCATGTTCCTCAGCTTGATCACATAAGATTGGAATCTCATATGCCCTGTCTTGGAAGGCACGCTTTGCGCAGAGCGAGTGCTTTGCCTTGGTGACAGAAGCGTCTCCATCCTGCGAAGAGATTCCCTCACCCAAAAAGTAAGTTTGTACTACAATCCCCTGTACATCTACATCTACATATTACTAATCTATTTCGATATATACTGGTTGCTTCGTGTTATACACTTCATGCTTTATTCTTTTGCTGTAGATTTGGATTGGACCTGAAGGTCCACAACAGCCCACTCCTATATTCAGCGACCTGAGATTTGTCCATCTTCACAATATATTTGTTGACTGCGATCTGAGTTAGACATGTTTCTAGACAATATATTTGTCCTTGGAGCTGCCCCTTCCCTGCAGAATTTTTATGTAAGTCTGTTACTTCGGATCTTTTAATCCTCATCTTGTTATGAATATAAATTGCTGTATGACACGTTTCTAGGTATTCGCTGTTAAGCATGCTCGTATTACATTATACCACTCAATACTCAATGTCGTCAAAAATAGTAAAAGCAGTGTACGCTTATATATTTATGTATTTCAACGTATACTGCTTGCTTCATGAATCATGATACACTCTTGCTGCTTCATTCTTCTTTCTGGTGCAGATTTGGACTGAATCTGAAGGTCCACAAAACAGCTCGCTCCTCAATTTAGCAAACTGAGAGATGTGCATCTTTGCAATATATTTGCTGACTGCAATCTGATTTGGATGTTGTTTATTCTGACGGTGCACCTTCCCTACAGAATTTTTATATAAGTCTGTTACTTTGCCTTTTTTAATCCACCTCTTGGTTAAATTTCTGTATGAATTTTTTCTAGATCTTCAGTCTTAATAAATACTACCTCTGTTCCAAACCTTAAGCCTTTTTTTAAGTCAAACCAAATAAAGTTTGACCAAATTTTTAGAAGAATCTATCAACAAATATGATATTTTGTAGATACCATATGAAAATATATTTCATTATCTATCTAATGATATTGATTTTGTATTTTGCATGCTAACGATTTTCGGTAAAAATTAGGTCAAACTTGACATAGTTTGACTTTCTAAAAATAATATAAGCCTTAAGTAGCAAATCTGTATAATATTAAACCACTGAATTACTTCATGCTTTCAAAAATGGTAACAGCAGTACATTTAGTCTCTTTCTGTATGAAACATGTTGTTATTCTACTGGATTGCAAAACCGAGGAATTGTTCTTAAAAGCTGTTTGGGTTCACCTTGTAAACTGCAATATTCATGAAAATCGCAAAGGAAAATTTCCCATTAGGTCCAACCTTTTACTGATTTTTTCCCTAAATACATATGGATTGAACCGAGTCTGTTAGTATTAATATATATCTGTACAACATGTTTCTATATATTCAGTGTTAACACTTAAACAATCATTTTTGTACTATAATACTGAACCACTCGGTAACTCTATTCTGTAACCAGGAGAACTCATGAATTGTATAGGAACATGGTGGAATCTTACTGGAATGCAAAACATAAGAATTGTTTTGCGTTCCTCTAAATTCGGCCAGGACTCTGTACTCAAGATAAATGCCCCATGCTTGGAGCTCCAGGCGCTTGAACCTGTCTGCTTTGAGTGCTTGCACTAATCCGTATCCCAAAACTGGGTTAAATTATATTGGATACTTGGAAACTAACAAGAAAAACGAAAAAGCTCCCTCCCGGGTCGCTCGCGCGGGCGACTCCGGAGGGCACCCTAACCCAAAAAAGCGCCCAGATCCCGAGCTCCACCGGCCGCTGCCGGCGCCGGCGCCGGCGCCGGTGGCGGCGCCCCGACGCCGAAGGCTCTGGGCTTGGTAGGCGGGCTCCTTTTCGTCTCCTTTTCGCGCGGAGAGGCGGCGGCGCTCGGAGTCACGCGGAGAGGCAGCGGTGGGCGCGGCGGTGCAGGAGGCACGGCTGGCGCGGTGAGGCGGGCTGGTGGTGCTATGCAGCGGTGTGGCTGGGCAGTGCGGCCTGCCGGCGGCGTGGTCTGTGCTCGCTCGAGCCAAATCTGGCGTGGCCGTCGCGCGATCTGGGCCTGCCCGGGCTTTGGAGGGCCGCAACTTTCGAGCGGCGTCCGTGTGGCTCGTGCTTCGCATGGAGCCCGTGCGGCTCGGTGGTGGCCTGGCCTTGGCGTGGCTGCCTCCGTCGCTGGTCGCCCTCATGGCCGTGGCTAGAGGTCGCCCGAGGGCCCGCGCTGCTTGCCTACCAGTGAGGGGATGTAGAAGAAGGCCGGCAGCAATCTAGGGCTTGCCGGGGTGAAGCTGGAGGCGGTCGTCGACCTCGCCGGCGTTAAGTGCTGGCTTCTCGTGGGTGGCGCGTCCGGCTGTTGTTTTCCTTGTACCATTTTGGCGGACTGTGGAGCCGATGGAAGGGCCGGGAGAAATCCCTATGCTGTTGCAGGACGACGGCGCCTGCGGGCGTCGTCACCTTCTTGAAGGCGTCGTCTTGCCCGTTCATCTTACTTCCTCCTGAGCAACGGGGGAAACCCTAGATCCAGTTCACTGTTTCCGGCAGTAGCGGTGCTACGGCGTCGTCCCCTCCGTGGAGGTGCTGTTCGGGTTGCTCATGGAGTCCCATGTCAGTACACGAAGACAAGGTTGGCCGCCACTCGGAGCGTGGGTGTTGAGGGCGCAATGTACACTGGTGCCAACATCTCTTTGGCGATGCTTCCTCAGGTCCGGTCAGGTCCTGCCGTCCACCCGCCGACTCTTCTAGGCTTTTTGGGTGGGTTGTACGTCGACGTGTGCCTTCCTTGGGTTTTGGTCTCCTTCGAGATGTTCTGCTTTGGTTGTGACGCGGTCTCGTCGCTCTGTGTCCTGATCATGGGCATTCTTGGCCGGTGGGTGGGCTAGGCGTGTGTGCTTGTCGCATTTTAGGTGTGGGTTGTTCGTCGGAAGGCTTCATGTGTAAGGGTTTTGGGTCCGGTTTACCTTATAAACTGGATCGGGTTTTTCTCTTTTAAGCTTAATACAATGACGCGCAGCTCTCCTGCGGGTTCTCAAAAAAATATTGGATACTTGGTACTGTGAAAATCCCCAGTATATATTGGCCATATCCCTGAGCTTGATCGCTTATGCTTGGCTTCTCATGACTTGTCTTCACAGGTGCAGTTTGCTTTGACCAATGCTTTCTTGAATTTCAGTGCCCCAAAGAGTAATGTTGTATTTTTTCCCGACAAAGAGTAATGTTGCATAGGAACAAGTGAAGAATCATACATGATACAACAAACCAATTCTAAGAAACAGAATTAACGTGTGGGAGAAACAGAATGCAATAGGAAGAATCGAATACTTGTTTCCCAAAAGAAAGTAAAGTAAAGCAAAGAAAAGTGTAAAGGCACCAGGCATACATATGCCACAGCAACAAGCAACAAGCTCCTTCTCCTGTTCTTCCAAATGATCTAATCCTTCTTTCCCAAAAGAAGGCAAAGTAAAATAAAGCTTTGAGGATGGAAGTGGAATAATAGCAACAACCGGAAGCAAAGAATCTCAGTACCGTTTTCTCTTCTTCAATGAGCCTTTGGTAGGTCAGAGTGCGATGCACCAACAGATATCGCTTGCCCTTCGTTGCTGGTAATTCTTGTTTTTCTTTTCTGCTCTAGCCAGCGAATTGTCAATCTTAATCGGGGCATTCCTTTGCTAATTAGGAACTTCTTATTTTTGTGTGTTTTGCACTGCAGATTGCATATGCTTTGTTGCTTCCGTAAGCAGTAATCTTGAGGTTGAGGGTATTTTGATAACTGTCTAGGTTGTTGCCGCCGCCAAGGTTTGCTTCCCTCCCCTCTTGTTTGTTGTTTGTTCCTTGTCCCTAAAATCTGCTCTAGCTCTAACACTATCAGCAGCATTAACAGTGCAGCCTCTGTCTGCCCATGCTAATGGAGGCCACGGCGCTAAGCATTGGGAAGTCCGTACTGAATGGGGCCCTTAGCTATGCCAAATCCGCCTTGGCAGAGGAGGTGGCTTTGCAGCTCGGAGTCCGGCGTGACCAGCTCTTCATCACCAATGAGCTTGAGATGATGCAGGCTTTTCTCATGGTCGCCCATGATGAGGGTGTTGATAGCATGGTGGTCAAGGTCTGGGTGAAGCAAGTCCGTGACGTGGCCTATGACGTCGAGGACTCCCTCCAGGAGTTCGCTGTACGTCTACAGAAGCAGTCTTGGTGGCGTATCCATCAAACGCTACTGGATAGGCGCCGTGTGGCCAAGCAGATGAAGGAGCTTAGAGCCAATGTGGAGGATGTCAGCCAGAGGAACATGCGTTACCATCTCATCAAGGGATCTAGCTCCAAGCCTGCAACCATTGGCGGACAGTCTGCAGTTGCTGACGGTACAATTATGTCTGGCACAGCCGAAGTAATGCGTTTGCGGGAGAAAACAAAAGTGGATCTCGTTCGATTGATCAATAAGAAGGACAACGACCTTATAGTGATCGCGGTGTCAGGAACAAGTGCTGGTCACCTCGGGAAGATGTCCATGATAAAAGATGCCTATGAAGATCCAATGATTCAGAAGAAGTTTGAGTGCCGAGCCTGGATTGGCAAGCTGATGTGCCCTTTCAATTTAACTGAATTCTTGCAAAGCATCATCGAACAATTCCATGTTAATTTTCTTCAAGAGTCTGGAGAAAAAGAAAAAAAAGCTTTGGAGATGCAAGTTCTAAGGAAGATGCGGAGGATGAAAGAAGATAGTTTGGTTCGTGAATTCACGAGATACGTGAATCAGAGGAGTTACCTGATCGTACTTAATGGAATACACACCGTTGAAGAGTGGGGTCAAATTAAACCATGCTTCCAGCTGATTAATAAACATGGAAGTCGAATTGTGGTGTGTGCAGAGCAAGTTGGAGTTGCAAGCTCGTGTGTAGGTCCCGAGGATGCAGCACCAGAGTATAAACAATTGTTAGCTCACCACAATCTGTATGCTTCTACGAGAAGGTAATATTCAAAATCCTGAATAGGGTTCACTAATGCTCTTGCATGTTGTTCTTCTGGATCATCTTCACTTCTAATTAAATTATCTAGTTCTTATCTAGTTATAATTGTACAAGACAACGAATGTATCTACCAATAAGATCAGAAACATCATGTTGTATCTACGTTCAACTTACCGATATGGCCATTAACAATCCGGGTTCCATTTAAGTTAGATAAAAACTAATAAAATGTTACATTTCTTATTTTTATAATAATATTTATTTTCAACAATTTTGTCTATAATTTTGCAACAATGAAATCAAAACTTTTTTCCCAAGCAAGTTTAGGTAGGCTAGATATGAAACCCAACGGATCATAAGGAAACCAAAAAAAGAAGGGAGAAAAAAAATCCAAGTAAAGTAACATTCCGGCACATTGATCACTAATTTCCATGCAGTCTTATCAAAAACCAAAATTTTAGGAACATTCTAATCCCTTGAGTCTCTTTTTACTGTTACCGCCTATGCCAATTTTGTTCGTCCTTTGCCCCTTCTTGTATTGGATATGACCAAACCACCTTAGAGAAACTCTAGCAGATCCCGCAAAAAGGTCAAACCTATAAAATTGGCGAATTTTACAGTTTTGGTTGAAAAACGTGCGTAGCTTAGATCCAGTAAACTAGCCCGGCCCGTAAATATTTTTACAGGGGATCCCAAGCCTGCGAACCGTGCATATACAGTTTTGGAGGCAAACCCGACTTGAATTTGACAGGCCACCGTAAACCGGTCAAGCCTCGTTGGATTGGACGCGCCGCCGCACTTCCGCCACAAGACTCGCGAGAATTTGCCCGCAACTCACCGGAATCCGTCGCTACACACCGGAATCGGCCACCACTGAGGCGAGGCCGACCATGAGCGGGGCATTGTCGGATAAGGATGGGGAGGTGGTGTCAGGGAGCTTACGCGGCAGCACCAACGACGGGCGGGCGGGCGTGGCCAGCGCGAGCGGTGCGGCTGTTACGCGCTGCCACGCACAGCCAGGCGCGGCCATGGCAGGAGGCTGCTGCGGGGCGGCCAGGGCGGGAGGCTGGCGCGGGGTAGCGTGGCGGGCGGCTGGGGCGCGGGGAGGCTGGCGGGCCGGCCGACGGTTTGTTGGGCTAGGAGGAAGAAGGTGTGGGGAAAAAGGGAGGAGGAAAGGGAAAAAAACTATGATCGGAGGGCCTGTTGTCGACATATAAAAAATTACAAATAATTTATTTGAAAATTATTCTGTTGATTTTGAAGTGATGCCTACAACAAGTCTACCAGTCTTTTTCGAAAATGGGAAGCTCAACATCTGTATCAATCATTGCATACAACTTTTATTGCATTATTCGAAAAGGGCAAGTCTACAAATATCTAAGATTTTGGTCTGTTGCATATCCCACCTCAAAATTATATATTATGAACATTTTGATTAGATAAGTTATGGGATGAAGTAGGAAGTCTTTTCTTTCACCAATAAAAAATCTCTCATGTTACTAGTTAGTCAATGAATTCATGATATTCTGATTAACCCATGAAGGCTATGTTATCAAATGAGTACATACAGACGAAATGAAGTCTTTTCTTTCACCAATAAGAATTCTGGTATCTTACTAGTTAGTCTATAAAGTTGCTATGAAAGCATGTCATATTACAAAGGAATTAACATTAAAATGTAAGCCACGAAACATGGAAGGTCGGGATAATACCGATCTAGCATTCAAAATGTTCTTCGAGCTACAAGTTAGATTAGGTATAAAGTTTGCCAGATATTCTATATTGACCTTGAAGAAATAAAAATATTGTAAGATTTAGAACTAGATTGCACATTGTTTTAGGCAAAACAAATCAACACCTGATAGTTCCTGACTTCTGCCTAGGGTTCTCGAGATGAAACAAATTTAACGGAGGCCAGGCCTAGCTTAAATGTGGGAACTGCTGTTAGTGACAACTCTGTCAACAGGAAGATGCTCAATCGCACAGGGACGATGCTAGAAGTTTTAAAGGAATCTCAGCTCATTGGCCGAGAGACAGAAAAGGAAGAAATTATCAACCAAGTTATAACTGAAGATAGCCAACTTCAAGTGATCTCCGTGTGGGGAATGGGTGGTATTGGAAAAACCACACTAATCAGAGATGTCTACCAAGATGAAAAGCTCAGTGGCAAGTTTCCGAAACGTGCTTGTGCCACAATTATGCGCCCTTTCAATGTTAACGAGCTCCTCCAGAACTTAGCTTCACAGTTTGGCTATAAGGATGTCCAGGAAATGGACAAAGAATTACGAGGAAAGAAATATTTGATTGTTCTTGATGATTTATCATCCAATGCAGAATGGGACACTATAATACCACACTTCCCTCCAACGGAGACATCAAGCCGGATCATAGTCACCACAAGGGTAAAAGATATTGCCACACATTGTTCAAAGAAGCATGAAAAAATTTACATGCTCCGAAGTCTGGAAGACGACAACGCACTTCATCTATTCACCAAAAAGGTACAGATAGCGTATTATCTTGTATTCTTTTTTTTTTGTAGATTCAAACTGCATACACATATGACATAGTTCGCAAAATAATAGCACCTATTATATTTGTTTACTATGTAATGCCATGTGGCCTACCTCTACTATTTCACGCTGGTTGTGATTGCTTACCGAGCCTATTTTTTATTTAAATGGCCATGTACGAAGTTAGAGTTAAACAAGCTACCCCAGTTCGACTATAGAATCTGTTCGAGCAACCCAGCAATAATTTAATAAGATTATGTACATCTTAAAAGCAGAAAATTGTATTTCATCATATTCTCACAAGTAGCCAGACTTAATTTGGACCATTTTCATTCTCAAAGTACTTCTATTACTTTCAGTTATTTGGCAAGGCTACCAATATGTATGAGGAGTATGGTGAGTTGGTTGAACATGCAAATCTGATCCTAAAGAAATGCAATGGACTCCCACTTGCAATAGTCACTATTGGGGGCTTTTTGGCAAACCAACCAAAAACCGTTATGGAATGGAGGAAATTGAATGAGCATATCAGTGCTGAGTTGGTTATTAATCCAGAGATTGGGATCATAAGAACCATCCTTCTGAGAAGCTACGATGGTTTACCCTATTACCTCAAATCTTGTTTCCTGTATATGCCCATCTTTCCTGAGGACTACGTGGTTGGACGGAAACGCTTGGTGCGTCGCTGGTCTGCAGAGGGATATTCAACGGAGGTGCATGGTAAGTCTGCGGAGGAAATCTTGGATGGCTACTTCATGGAACTTATAAGTAGGAGCATGTTTTTACCATCTCAACAGTCAATTCATGGTATAGAAGTAATTGGTTCCTGCCAAGTCCATGATCTCATCCGTCAAATCGGCATCTCAAAGTCGACGGAAGAAAATCTTGTTCTTACACTGGAGGAAGCTTGCAGTTCAAATAGCCAAGGCACCATGCGCCACCTTGCTATAAATGGCAATTGGAAAGGAGATCAGAGTAAATTCGAGAGCATAGTGGACATGACCCGTGTAAGATCGGTAACAGTTTTTGGTGAGTGGAAGTCATTTTTCATTTCTAACAAGATGAGTCTGCTGCGAGTGTTGGACTTGCAAGACACAACAGGTCTACGTGATCATCACGTCAAGCATATTGGAAAGCTCCTTCACTTAAGATACCTTTCTCTTAGAGGATGTAATGCTATTTATCACCTGCCAGATTCATTGGGTAACTTGAGAGAACTCGTGACTCTGGATTTACGAGGTACGAGAATAATCAAGCTGCCGACAAGTATCTTCAATCTCCATAAGCTAAGCTATCTTCGTTATGGTAGGAAACCGTATAATGAGGATGGCTCATATGAAGACTATTTTGGTGCAGATCTTCCAAAGCTTGTTGGCAACCGACCATGCATTCTGTGTCTCATGACAGGGATTGCTTGTTGCTGCAGGAATATTGCAGCTTGGATTCTTTATGATGACACTGACCTTAATTGCCATGATGCATGCACTGCTCTTTGCTGCAATTTGTTTCCTTTTATTGTGATGCGCCTGGACTTGCACGGTGTTCTAGTGCAAAGTGGCATGAGGAAGCTGAAAGCCCTACACACACTGGGTGTTGTGAACATCGCAATGCGGGGTAAGTATGTTCTAAAAGGATATAGAAGGGCTCATTGAGTTGCGCAAGTTAGGAGTGACTGGCATCAATAAGGAAAATGGACAAGAGTTGTGTTTGGCAATTGTTGGTCTGAGCCGGCTGGAGTCCTTGTCAATCCGGACAGAGGGGGAGCCTGGTTTATCTGGCTGCTTGGATGGAGAGTTCCCGTTTCCAAAAAAATTACAGAGGCTCAAGCTGTACGGGAACCTGGTCAAACTTCCTAAATGGATCCAGGGGCTCAGGAATCTGGTGAAGCTCAAGCTGCGGAGCTGTAGAATATCAGAGCATGATGAAGCCATACAGGTCCTTGGGGATCTACCGAACCTGGCATCCCTGCATCTGTCAAAGAAGTTGTTCGAGCGGAGTAATGCTTGTCTCACATTCCGTCCACACATGTTCCTGAACCTAGTGATGCTGGAACTTGATTCGCTCTTGATCGACATGGAGTATATAAATAACTTGCTACATGTGAAGTTTGAACGAGGAGCAACCCCTAAGCTAGAGCTGCTCAAGATCAGTTGGGCAGACATCAGTAGTCGGACACTCTCGGGGCTACAATCTCTGGCAAGCCTGAAGGAGGTTCTGCTCCAAAGTTTCAACAGTAACGACAATTTGTCACACCTGAGGGCTGAGCTGGCAGAAAATCCAAATCGACCGGTCATAAAGATGGTCTACTAAGCGAGAGATCACGGAGGTCCACAGGGCCAAACAATCCAAGGTAAGCTAGGAGTACATACTGTTCTGTTTCCATTTGCATGCAGTTATTTGTCACCATTTAAGCGTTGATCTTTCCATTCGTGCAGCTGGTGGATCACTTGTCCTGAAGCCCCATGGTACACCTGATTTTGTATAGTAGTTCGATAGGTGTCCTAATAATTAGCAGGACACACCATGTCCTTGACCAATGTAACATACTCAGTTGCTGTCTCGTTTTGTGTACGTGCTCCATCTGAATCGCTAATTAATATTCCCGTCATGATGAAAATTTGAAAACACATCGACTATTCGAGTATGTCTCGGTGCATTTGTTGTCTATTCTCTCAAACTGTTAACAATCTGGACTCATTGAGTAGCGACGTTACGCCACCTCCTTTTCCCATCCCGCTGCGGCGCGCGCTGCCACACCTCCGCCCTAGCCTGCCTCTCCGCTCGCGCAAATCTCATCTCGTCTCGATCGCCGGAGGAGCACCAGGATGCCTTGGACGCTCCTTCCGCCATCCTCATCATACGGTTTCCGACCAGAACGAAGATAGCTTAGCTTGAACCTAGCGGGACGGTGGAATCGGCGGATTGTTCCGCAGCCCTGGTGGATCACCTCTTCGCTCCGTTCCCAGCGCACGGCGGACATGGAGGTTGGAGTTGCCGTCAGGCAGCATGCCGTCGGGAAACCGAATGGCTCCGAGCTCACGATTTGCGCAGATGGTGTTCATCCGAGCCAAGCCCAATTAGTCTTGTCCGGACAGCTTGACCTGTCGCCTTCACAAATTCAGATGGCTCACACACTCACAGTATTATATTAACCCCGCAGTGGCTTGCATCGAAGATTCAGATGTCCTTTCCTGGAGTTCATTCAGCAGATGAATTCAGCTGGCCAGGACTCCGTAGTTTGTGTACTCAAGAGCTTCAGGCTCTTGAACCTGTCCGCTTTGGGCACTCACAGTTGTCAAGCTAATCTGTGTCCCAGAACTTGGGCAGCTGTTCTTACAATTGCAATAAACTTCAGCAGCTCCTTTCTTTGCGTTCATGTGAATTGGGATGGACGCTGTACATCCGGTGCTCTGAACTCCTGACGCTTGAAACTGGGTGCTCACAGGTTCCGTGTCCTAAAACTTGGTACTGCGAAAACAGCCCAGCATATGTTGTCTATGTTCCTCAGCTTCATCACATAAGCTTGGAATCTCATGCCCTGTCTTGGAAGGCACGGTTTGCGCAGAGTGAATGCTTGCCTTGGTGGCAGAAGCGTCTCCATCCTGGGAAGATATTCCCGCTCCCAGATGGTAAGTTTGTACTACAATCCCCTGTACATCTGCATATTACTAATCTATTTTGATATATACTGGTTGCTTCATGTTATACATGTCATGGACCTGAACTCTGATGTGGCATTGACGTCGACAGGCAAGCAGAAGAGGAGGCTGAGACGTGCTGGCAGGAAGCCAGCGAGGGTGAGTGGGCCCGAGTGGACACTGTGAGCAGCCTATCCAAGGACGCCACGTCGGCCCATCGACGCAGGCCTCGCCAACTGGGCAGAGCGCTGAGAGTATTTGTTTCCAAGTCGTGTATCGGAAGAATTGTCGATTGACCAATGTGTGAACTGAACTATCTTCCCTGTCTCCTTCCTCCTCCTCCTTTAGAATTGTTTCCTTCCCAATTCCTCTCTCACTTGATGTAATCAAACACTGAACTGGTGTGATGCTAGTATGGTGTAGTGAGATCGTAACATATGGTATCAGATTCGCTGGCGCTCCTGTTCCGCGCGTAAAATCTCCTCGATCTGAGTTGTAAATCCCGATCGGAAGGCGCTGATTCCTATTGGGGATCGGCACAAAGTTTCCGTAAGGAACGCCTCTGCTTGGGTGGCTCGATTTGGGTTGCCTGACGGGATCAAGCTCTGGAACTGTTGCGGTCAAAACCCACCGGCGGGCAGCGACGGGCAACACAGTAGAGCCGGGAACAACCTAGGGCTGCGGCTGGCCCGGTCCCTCCGAGCGACGGCCCGCAAAGCCTGGTACACACGTCCGATGCTGAATGCGGGCCACCTGACCTATACCTGGTCAGGAAGGTGATGGAGATGCCTCGCTTAGTTTCCTGCATGGCATACACGTAAACATTAAATACGAGCCTCGATCGGCTCTCAGGTTATCCTGTGAATCGGCTCAAGGAGCCGATCCACCCATGATTCGTACGAGGTGCACGAATATATGGTGGTCCTGCTTGATCAAGATAAAGCTAATTCAATCTACGACGATTTAGGGTTTTCACCGCATAATCGGATCATCCTACTCACGATTGGGCCTCGCGGCCACGGTGATCGTAAGCCGATCCTAAACAAGGCCTAAAAACCAACACGAGGTTGATCCCCGGAACATCCTGTCTAGGACTAGCGAACGACACCCTACGTGCCGCTGGATCCTCCAACCCTTTGTAAGGCCTAACTATTGCAGATATTAAACTAATCCTTGAAGAACAAGGAGCAATCGTAACGGATCGGATCTACTAAATAATGATCAAGCGGGGTGCCGCCCCTATACCTAAGATAGGTGTAAGGGCGGCTAGATATGCAAGGGTTGCACTACGATAGCATATTACGCGAAGAACTATGCTAACCCTAACACATCTATGATAACTACGTTGCTCGCCATCAAAAAGGCTTCACGAGCAACGCATGAACAACATGAGTTATGCTGCCTAGATCGCAAGATGCGATCTAGGCAGCATGATGCTTACCGGTAGAAACCCTCGAGACGAAGGAGTTGGCGATGCGCCGAGATTGATTTGTTGGTTGAACGTTGGTTGTTGTTTATTCCATAAACCCTAGATACATATTTATAGTCCAGGGGACTTTCTAACTTAGGCGTGCACCTAACCGTGCACGAGTAAAACTCTATCTAAGATACAATCTACTATATTACAGATATATGGGCAATCTAGCCCAACTTTGCATATAAGGCCGATCCACGTATTTCTTCCGTATATAATCTTCAAGCCCATCTTGATCGTGGCCCACCTCTGACTTGGTCAAATTCTGGTGATAACACATGCCCCCTGGTTTTGGAATTGATAATTCCAAAATCACTCCGTTTTTTCTTCGTCGGGTCATGTCATGGCAGAGCAGAACCGTCGCAGCATTCTTCATCATGATGCCCTGTCTTCTCAACCATTCCGCGTGATTTGACCGTTGTCTTTGGGCACCGCCTCCTCAGAAACTGCTGTGGCATTGAATTTCTACTATAGCCCCTTTATTTAACCGCTCTGAGCAGTTTGCCACTTCATCATCTTGCTCTGTTCTGGCCATCGGCACCCAAAAACCCCCAATCTCCCATAGCCATGTCTTCCTCTTCTTCCTCTTCCACCTCTTCTCTCGACTCCTCCTCCTCCCCGAGCCGACGCCGGAGTGGGGCTCGTTGGCGGCGCACGACATTCTCGCCCCGACGACGTGGGACAAGGAGGAACACGATTCCTCCATCTGGTCCGAGGATGACAAATCCCTGACCGACGGAGAGGGCGACCTTCAATCGTCGAAGGGGAAGAGGAGGCGGAGAGCGAGACGACCGCTTCTCCGGGACGATTTCACCTCTTCCGAGGAAGAGGCGGAGGAAGACGACGACGACGACGACTCCCTTGAAGGTTACCCACCAGCGAAGCGCCTCCGCACCTGGTGGGACGACGACAGCGATGACGACGATGAGGAAGATGAGGCTCCCGTAGAAGGCTACGGAAGCTCCGATGAGGAGCCTCTCAGCAGCTGCGCCGAGGCACGACGAGAAGCAGCAACGGCCCCTAGATTAGGGATCGTAGTAGTAGTTGGCTTTTGCCCTCTTCTCCCCGAGCAATCGGCTCTTTCTTTGTAAGGAATCCCCCTATTAATGAAGAAAAATCCCTTAATTAATTTCGCTTCCTTGTCAACCTTGCCGATCGTCGAATGGGGCTGCCGTACAGAGAGCCGATAGCAGAACATCGGCTCGTATTGCGATCCGAGGCCAAGCTGTTGCCTAAACACGCAGTCCAACAGGCCTCAATAGGCCTAATTCTCGTCCAAACCATCAGAATGAACTCCTCAGCAACCACTAAGAGATTCGTCTCACACATCATGATTTCTGGTCTGAACCGATTCTGTTAACTTGCTAGTTTGAGCTTATTCCTCTAGAGTCGATATCAGCGTATCGGCTTTGTTATTCTGAAGTCGATGCCCGTGCATCGGCTGTATTTGCATACTGTTATCTCCATACGTTTTCTCAAGTCGATGCCTGCGCATCGGCTGTGACCTTTTTCTTTTTACTAGCCGATTTTAAATCGGCCCTCACATCTTACTGCCCGTTACTGGCCGATTTTAAATCGGCCCTCACATCTTACTGCCCGTCATCCCACATGCTTGGGAAATACTTCTTGAGGTGTTGACCATTGACAGCTACTGGGAACTTCTCGCCGTCCAACTCTTCCAACATGTATGCATTACCCTTCAAGGCCTGGACAACTTTGTACGGACCGTGCCAATTAGGAGACCATTTGCCATATGCCTTGTCCCTGGTTCCTAACGGCAACACAGCTTCCCATACTAGATCACCAACTTGAAACTCCTTTGGTCTAACCTTTTTATTGTAGGCACGAGCCACCCTGGCTTTGTTCTCCTTAATCTTCTCCAACGACCAAAGCCTAAGCTCTGTTGCGTCCTCAATAGTGTCACTCATCAAGGCTGCATATTCTTCATGTCGATCATTCTGAAACGTGACACGTCTTGATCCAGCCGTAATTTCCAAGGCAATACGGCTTCCTGTCCATAGACAAGCTGGTACGGCGAAGTCTTTATAGCTCCATGGCACGACATGCGGTAGGCCCATAACGCTTCTGACAACTTCTCATGCCAATCCCTAGGGTTCTCGTCAATTTTCCTCTTGATCAGCTTGATTAGACTCTGATTGGACGCTTCAGCCTGCCCATTAGCTTGAGCATAGTACGGGGATGATCGGATCAGTTTAATCCCCATGTCATCGCAGAACTTCCTGAATTCTTTAGAAACAAAGACCGAACCTCCATCGGTCGTGATAGTTTGGGGAATCCCGAACCTATGAATGACATGTTCTTTCACAAATTTGATCACATCTTCTGATTTCACCTTTTTCATAGGGACGGCTTCCACCCACTTGGTGAAATAATCTATGATAACCAAAATCCATTCATGTTTTTTACTTGACGCCGGATGGATTTTGCCGATCATATCCATGCCCCACCCCGAAACGGCCAAGGCTTGATGATAGGGTTCATCGCTGATGCTGGTACCATCTGAATCTTCCCGAACATCTGGCACGCTTGGCACCCCTTGTAGTAATTGAAGCAATCTTCAAGCATGGTGGGCCAATAAAACCCTGATCGCCCGATTAGCCACCTCATCTTATGAGCCGATCGATGAGTTCCACAGGCGCCTTCGTGCACCTCGTGTAAGAGCCGATTAGACTCAGTTGGTCCCAGGCACTTGAGTAGTAACCCTTCCAACGTCCTGTAGAACATATCGTCTCCTATGAGGACATACTTCATGGCTTTGTATCTTATCCGTTTAGCCCCCGAAATCTAAATAATTAAAAATTTCGGCTCTCCAATCATCCTGTTCCAGGAATTGTACCTGAACTTCCGACCCGTCAGATATATCTATATAGCCTGACGCCATTTGTGCGAGATTGTTGGCCTCGGTATTTTGGGATCTTGGGACCCAATTAAAGTTGATGTACCGAAACGTCATCAACTCACGGCATTCCATCCAATATGGGAAAAGCGATTCACTTTCGCACTTATATTCATCCGTGAGCTGGTTAATCACCAACTTGGAGTCTCCAAAAGCTCTACGCTTCGCCCCAGCTACCAGCAACTCCATTCCCTTACGTATTGCCTCATATTCGCTACGTTGTTGGTGCAAGGGGTAGACAATCTGATGGAGAAGGAGTATTCTGCCCCGAGACGACACGAGCAGAATGCCGATGCCACAACCATCATCGCAAGCCGATCCATCGAAGAACATAGCCCATGCACGTATAGATAGTGCTGCTATATTGGTACTGATCCGTTCAGCGATAAGATCGGCCAACGCTTGTCCTTGACGCTGCAGGCTATACCGGAGATCGAACTCGACAACGCAAACATCCACTTACCAAGTCGGCCTTTCAAAACAGGGGCCGACAACATGTGCTTGACAACATCTGACTTGCATATGACGATGATCTCTGCCGTCAAAAGGATGTGATGAAGCTTGGTGCAGGTAAAGAACAGGCATAGGCAAAGTTTCTCGACCTCAGGATATCTTATCTCTGCGTCCAGCATCCTTCGAGGTAGAAAACGACTTTTTCAACGCCTCGTAGAGTTGCACCACTACCGAAGCGATGGATGTGTCAGCTACTGACAAGTAGATGTAGAACGGCCTGTCTTGTTGGGCGGAACTAGCACAGCGGCGTCAGATACCGCTAATCTCATCAAACGCCTGTTGCTGCCCGCCTGAAACTCGTCATCAGATTTAGTTTTCACCAGCGCCATGAACGGCTCGATCGCCCGACAGATTAGAGATGAATCGTCGGACAAAATTGATCTTGCCGATGAGACGTTGGAGCTCCTTCTTCGTGGTTGGCGGTTGCATGGTACGCACCGCCTCCTGACTTTTCAGCCGATCTCAATTCCCCGTTCATGAACCAAAAATCCTAGGAATTGACCAGCCGTCACGCCAAAAGCACACTTCTTCGGATTCATTCTCAGTCCGAACTTCCGAGTTCGGTCTAGGACGCGCCGTAAATCATCCAAGTGTCCCTCCATGGAGACAGATTTGACTACCACGTCGTCGATATAAATCTCCACCAACTTACCGATTAGATCATGAAATATATAATTCATGGCTCGTTGGTAGGTTGCACCAGCATTCTTCAACCCGAAGGTCATGACCACATATTCAAACAAGCCTACTTCCCCCGGTACTCTGAATGCGGTCTTGTGTATATCTTCCGGAGCCATGAAGATCTGGTTATAGCCGGCGTTGCCATCCATGAAGCTCAATACCTTGTGGCCAGCAGCGGCATTTATCAACGTTTCTGCCACAGGCATCGGATACTCGTCCTTCGGAGTGGCTCTATTGAGATCCCGGAAATCGATGGCCACACGCCATCGGCCGTCCTTCTTCTCTATAGGAACGATACTAGAGATCCACTCAGCATACCTGCATGGCCTGATGAACCCGGCGGCCAACATTTTCTCGATCTCTTTTTTGACTTCTTCCAGAATTTCGGCCCTCATCTGACGTGCTCGTTGTTGGAACGGCCTAAATCCTTTCTTGAGGGGGAGTCGATGTTCAATGATGCTTCTGTCCAAACCAGGCATCTCCGTGTAATCCCATGCAAAGCAATCTGGGTATTCTTTTAACAGAGCTATCATCTGTTCCCTGAGCTGTGGATCTAACTTCTTGCTGATAAAGGTCGGGCGCGGCTTATCCCCAGGACCAATGTCGACTTCCTCTAGCTCATCAGCCGATGTAAACCCGTACCCTAGCTTTCCGTCACCTGTGAGGTCGATGCCACATACTGGGAGAGCAGGTGGTACGGATAATACGGGCCGATTGCTAGAATCGGCTTCCATCTTGATCATCACCAAGACATTTTGGCAGTGTCGGGGCCGATCGCTTGGAGCAGCTCCTTCCTTATCTTCGCTATGAGAGCAGCTGCTCTCGTCTCTACCCTCGTCAGGGTGGTGCCCCAGTTCTACCATGTTGATGTTAAACGAGTATCTTGGCTGGCACCTCCCAGGGTAAGTGTCCTCAACCCTATCAACGGCGCATGACGGTGAGTTAGGCGCTTCTGATGCCGCCGCTGCGAATGACGACGGTGGACGGGACTGAAGTGGCACTTCTCCTTGGTAGGTCCCGAGAGCTGGTCCTAATAGAGGGTGCTGATGCTTCATGACCTCCTGGATCATCCGAAAGGCGACATGCTCCAAAGTATTCACCAGGCTCTCCGAATGGCGATGCAGCGAGTGAGTCACCATGCAGCTAATCTCCTGGCGCAGGGACATGGTACGTTCTTGACGGGACGGATAGGTCCACTCCATCGAGCGCCCTTCGGTGAGAACCCCTTCCATCTGATGCCATCGAACGGGTTCTGTGAAAAGAGCCGATGAGGTCGGCTTCGAGGATGGTTTTGACCTCGTCATACTTCTTCTTGAGCTCGTCGGTCGAGATCCTCGTACGTGATGGGAGCATCCGCCATCTCAGATGTAGATGGCGATGTGGTTGATGACGAAGCTTGTCCCACCGGGCGTGCGAATGTGTTGCGGTCAAAACCCACCGGCGGGCAGCGATGGGCAACACAGTAGAGCCGGGAACAACCTAGGGCTGCGGCTGGCTGGTCCCTCCGAGCGACGGCCCGCAAAGCCTCCGTACACACGTCCGATGCTGAATGCAAGGGCGTGCCACCTGACCTATACCTGGTCAGAAGGTGATGGAGATGCCTCGCTTAGTTTCCTGCATGGCATACACGTAAACATTAAATACGAGCCTCGATCGGCTTCAGGTTGTCCTGTGAATCGGCTCAAGGAGCCGATCCACCCATGATTCATACGAGGTGCACGAATATATGGTGGTCCTGCTTGATCAAGATAAAGCTAATTCAATCTACGACGATTTAGGGTTTTCACCGCATAATCGGATCATCCTACTCACGATTGGGCCTCGCGGCCACGCACGGTGATCGTAAGCCGATCCTAAACAAGGCCTAAAAACCAACACGAGGTTGATCCCCGGAACATCCTGTCTAGGACTAGCGAACGACACTCTACGTGCCGCTGGATCCTCCAACCCTTTGTAAGGCCTAACTATTGCAGATATTAAACTAATCCTTGAAGAAACAAGGAGCAATCGTAACGGATCGGATCTACTAAATAATGATCAAGCGGGGTGCCGCCCCTACACGTAAGATAGGTGTAAGGGCGGCTAGATATGCAAGGGTTGCACTACGATAGCATATTACGCGAAGAACTATGCTAACCCTAACACATCTATGATAACTACGTTGCTCGCCATCAAAAAGGCTTCAGTACGAGCAACGCATGAACAACATGAAGCTTATGCTGCCTAGATCGCAAGATGCGATCTAGGCAGCATGATGCTTACCGTAGAAACCCTCGAGACGAAGGAGTTGGCGATGCGCCGAGATTGATTTGTTGGTTGAACGTTGGTTGTTGTTTATTCCATAAACCCTATATACATATTTATAGTCCAGGGGACTTTCTAACTTAGGCGTGCACCTAACCGTGCACGGGTAAAACTCTATCTAAGATACGATCTACTATATTACAGATATATGGGCAATCTAGCCCAACTTTGCATATAAGGCCGATCCACGTATTTCTTCCGTATATAATCTTCAAGCCCATCTTGATCGTGGCCCACCTCTGACTTGGTCAAATTCTGGTGATAACAGGATCACCCACACCAAACTCGGTGGGCTACTTCGGGCCGGATCAACGCCCTCGACGACCGGATGGACGAAGTTCTGCGGCAGCTCGCCGCCATGCGAGCGGAATTCAAGGGGGAGCTTGGAGAGGTCAAGGCGGGGTTGGCGGCGGTAGACGGCAAGTTCGACGCCAACTCGAGTTCCCTCCAGCAAATCAATTCATGGCGAGAAGGAGTGGACGCGCAGGTCGTGGATCTGACGGCGTCCCTCGACGCGATTCGCAAGCAAGTGGATCGGGTGGTGGTGGGGGTCGGCCTCAGCGCCCTCGGCACACCGCCGGGAGCCGCAGCGTTGCCGGTTCCTCTTGCGCCGCACAACGCGCGCGCAGCATCGCGGGAGCAGGGCTCCGGGCAAACCGGCCACGGCGAAGAACTCCTCACCGGGGGCGAGACAGTGGAGCAATCGCTTGTTTCACTTTCCACCCCGGTCACAGGTACCGAAAACACCAACAAATCCTTAGCTCTTATTCCTGTTTCGAAGAATCAATCTCCTGAGATAGTGTCTCAACCAAAACCATCACCTCCTCCAACTGAATTTCCTAAGTTTGAAGGGGAGAACCCTAGACTGTGGCAACGCGCAGCTGAGAAATACTTTCGTCTGTTTTCTGTGGATGACAGTCATCGGGTTGAGTATGCCACTATGCATTTTACTAGTGAAGCAGCGATGTGGTTGAATAGTATTGAGCACCAATTAGAAAACATGACTTGGGATCAATTGAATGAGAAACTAAGCAAACAATTTGATAGAGGACAATACCAAATGTTGTATAGACAGATGTTTAAATTGAGGCAAACTGGTACTGTTGTGGAGTACATCGAAAAATTTAACACCCTTAAGCATCACATGCTAGCTTATAAAAGCGACATCGATCCCACTTTCTTTGTTACTCGCTTTATTGAAGGCTTGATTAGGGAGATTAAAGCAGTAGTTATGATACAACGTCCCGACGATCTGGATACTGCTGTTTCCTTGGCCTTATTGCAGGAAGATATAGAAGATGGCAATCCAAAATTGCCCCCGAAACAAAATGGGGCACGGCCTTTCTCTCGCCAGAATTTCTCTCCGACATTCAGACAAGCGCAGCCAGCTCCAGTTGATGTCAAGTCAGTCAATACTAATGCTAAGATAGCTGCTCTCAAAGCTCTCAGAAAGGCAAGAGGAGAATGCTTCACTTGTGGAGAAAAATGGGGACCAGGGCACAAATGCAGCACAACGGTAAAGCTGCAGGTGGTTGAAGAATTGCTGGCAATGCTATCTATGACAGGTTCTGATGGGGAAAATAGTCCCGAGGCTGAGGAATTTGTTGATGCTCTGGCAGATACACATGAGGCTGAATTCATGGCGATCAGCAAGCAAGCTTTCAATGGATCAGAAAATGGGCATTCAATGAAGCTGATGGGGCAAATACAAGGGCATGATGTCCTAATCTTGGTTGACTCTGGATCGACAAACAACTTCATTAGCACATCCTTGGCTGCTCAGTTACAGGGTGTACAGAAGTTATCCAAACCTGTGAAAGTGAAAGTGGCTGGAGGTGGTATGTTACAAGGGGACTTGGAAGTACCTGATTGTGAATGGACATGTCAGGGAAATGTCTTTGCCACGTCATTCAAAGCATTACCACTGCACTGTTACGATGTTATCCTTGGAATGCAGTGGCTGGAACAATTTGGCCTTATGCAAACCCACTGGGCGCAGAAGTGGTTCCAATTTGAGTGGAATGGCAAACAATGTAGATTGCAAGGGCTGCAGCCAAACACCCAGCAGTGTGATGTGATCTCCCCAGAGGAACTCAAATCAATGTATCAGCAAGACTCTATTTATTATATGGTTCAGCTATACTTCACAGTAGACAAGGATACACAGAAAACTGTGCCACACATTGTGTCAATGGTGCTCAACTCCTTTGAAGATGTGTTTGCTGAACCAACTGGGCTTCCTCCGCACAGAAGAGCAGATCATACCATACCACTCATGCCAGGGGCTAGTCCTGTCAACCTACGGCCTTACAGATACAGTCCTATGCAGAAGAATGAGATAGAGAAGCAAATAAGGGAACTAATAGCGCAAGGAGTCATTCAACCTAGTGCTAGTCCGTTTGCCTCCCCAGTTTTGCTAGTGGGGAAGAAAGACCTGACATGGAGACTATGTGTGGACTACAGACATTTAAATGCGCTAACCATAAAGAACAAGTATCCCTTACCTGTCATTGATGAGCTACTGGATGAGCTTGCAGGAGCGCAGTGGTTTACAAGCCTGGACCTCAGGGCAGGATACCACCAAATCCGTATGGCTGAGGGCGAGGAGTACAAAACTGCATTCCAAACGCACCACGGACACTTTGAGTACAAGGTAATGCCCTATGGTGTCACAGGAGGGCCGGCAACATTTCAAGGCATTATGAATGATATCCTAGCACCCATGCTGAGAAAATTTGTCTTGGTGTTTGTGGACGACATCCTCATCTATAGTAAAACACTGTCGGAACATGCAAGACATTTGGAAGCAGTGCTGACAATCTTAAGGGAAAATGAACTCAAGGTGAAAAAGTCCAAATGCACGTTTGCTAAGCAACAAATCCTGTACCTTGGTCATGTCATCAGCTGTAGGATAACGTTGCATAGAAAACAAAAAATTTTCCTACCGCGAACACGCAATCCAAGCCAAGATGCAATCTAGAAGACGGTAGCAACGAGGGGGTATCGAGTCTCACCCTTGAAGAGATTCCAAAGCCTACAAGATGAGGCTCTTGTTGCTGCGGTAGACGATCACTTGCCGCTTGCAAAGCGCGTAGAAGATCTTGATCACGATCGGTTCCGGCGCCACGAACGGGCAGCACCTCCGTACTCGGTCACACGTTCGGTTGTTGATGAAGACGACGTCCACCTCCCGTTCCAGCGGGCAGCGGAAGTAGTAGCTCCTCTTGAATCCGACAGCACGACGACGCGGTGTCGGTGGCGGTGTAGAAGTCCGGCGGAGCTTCGCTAAGCTACGCGGGCAATATGGAGTGGAGGAGCAAAGCTAGGGTTTGGGAGGGGTGGCCGGCCACTCAAGGGGGCGGCCAGCTTATGGTCTTGGGGTGGCCGGCCCCCTCCCTTGGCCCCTCATTATATAGGTGGATCCCAAGTGTTGGAGTCCAAGTCTTCGAATAAGACCCGAAACCAAAACCTTCCATAGGGGGAAACCTAGCCCAACTAGGACTCCCACCCAAAGGTGGGATTCCCACCTCCCATGGGGGGGGCCCCCTATGGTGGAGTCCACTTGGGACTCCACCCCATCTAGGGCTGGCCGGCCATGGTGGTGGAGTCCCATGTGGACTCCACCTTCCTTGGTGGTTTCTTCCGGACTTTTCTAGAACCTTCTAGAACCTTCCATAGAACCTTCCGCGACATTTTATTTCACATAAAATGACATCCTATATATGAATCTTATTCTCCACCATTCCGGAACTCCTCGTGATGTCCGGGATCTCATCCGGACTCCGAACAAATATTCGAACTCCATTCCATAATTCAAGTGCTACCATTTCAACATCCAACTTTAAGTGTGTCACCCTACGGTTCGAGAACTATGCGGACATGGTTGAGTACTACTCCGACCAATAACCAATAGCGGGATCTGAGATCCATAATGGCTCCCACATATTCAACGATGACTTTAGTGATCGAATGAACCATACACATATATTACCAATTCCCTTTGTCTCGCGATATTTTACTTGTCCAAGGTTTGATCTTCGGTATCACTCTATACCTTGTTCAACCTCGTCTCCTGACAAGTACTCTTTACTCGTACCGTGGTATGTGGTCTCTTATGAACTCATTCATATGCTTGCAAGACATTAGACGACATTCCACCGAGAGGGCCCAGAGTATATCCGTCATCGGGATGGACAAATCCCACTGTTGATCCATATGCCTCAACTCATACTTTCCGGATACTTAATCCCACCTTTATAGCCACCCATTTACGCAGTGGTGTTTGGTGTAATCAAAGTACATTTCCGGTATAAGTGATTTACATGATCTCATGGTCATAAGGACTAGGTAACTATGTATCAAAAGCTTATAGCAAATAACTTAATGACGAGATCTTATGCTACGCTTAATTGGGTGTGTCCATTATATCATTCACACAATGACATAACCTTGTTATTAATAACATCCAATGTTCATGATTATGAAACTAATCATCCATTAATCAACAAGCTAGTTTAAGAGGCATACTAGGGACTTCTTGTTTTCTACATATCACACATGTACTAATGTTTCGGTTAATACAATTATAGCATGATATATAAACATTTATCATAAACATAAAGATATAAATAATAACCACTTTATTATTGCCTCTAGGGCATATCTCCTTCAGTCTCCCACTTGCACTAGAGTCAATAATCTAGTTTACATTTGTAAAGATATAACACCTTGGCCTTCGGTGTTTTATCATGTATTGCTCACGGGAGAGGTTTTAGTCAACGGATCGACACGCTCAGAAACGTATGTATTTTGTAATTCATTTGCGTCTCAACGCATCACTCATTTCCAAATGAGTCGGCATTAAATATGTTTGGTCTTCTGGTGGAACCTTAATTCCGCGGTCTGAAATATGTCACTAATATTGTCATACACAATATAGCTTCAAAGTTCTGATTCCGTCGGAACTACACCATGTTCTCAAAGAACCTCTTGACTTAACATCCTTTGTCATTGTCAAAACAATGACATACTCTGCCTTCTTTTGTAGAATCACAATATTTAGAACTCTTCTAAATCTAGCATAGACAACTTCTAGCTCATTGTGCTACCTTTTAAACAACACTTAGTCTAATTTGAGATTGAAATTATATTTTATATGTGACAAAACCAATATCGGTGTAACACCTTACAGCGATTTGTTTGTCATTTCTTCATACAAAAATATATATATCCTTAGTTCTTCTAAAGTACTCAAGGATATTCTTACTGTCGTCCAATGATCATCATATGAATCATTCTGGTATATGCTCATAACACTTTATAGCACATGATATCTGATTGTGTACATATTATTCGTGATCTATAATCACTCATGTGTTTTTACTCATTGAGTGTCAGATACACTCAAGTCTTGTTAAACCTTCACATGACAAGAACATTTTCTTAATATTTCTATATTGAACTACTTCAATATCCATCATATGTACTTTGACTTAAACTTATTTATGTGTTTCAATCTATCTTCATAGATCTTGACACTAAATTTGTTTCAGTCCATATCCTTTCATTGAAGTTAATTCTCAATGAAACCTTTTAATCAAGTATATAATTACATCATTTATAACCAACTATATGTTACCTACATAAAGTATTATAAATGTGTCTTAGCGCTCCCACTTAATTTCTTGCAAATGCAAGCCTCTTCATCGTCTCTGATGAAATCAAAAACTCTTTGACTATTTCATCTGGTGAAGATTCCAATTCCGTGATACTTACTTCATCCAATTGAAGCTTGTATAGCTATCTAGTATTCCACGGACCAGCAAAACTCTTGGTTGTATCTTGTATACATACTTCTGTTAAGTAGTGTATTTTGCCATCCTACTAGCATATCTCATAAAAGAAATATGTAGTGATTACTAGAATAATCCACATAGACTATAAGCATTGCTACGGAAGATCTAATCTTATCGTATACAACTCTTTGAATTTTGTCGTAAACAATTTTTCGACAAGTCAAGCTTTCTTCAAGGATATTTTCATCCAAGTCTATCAATTTCATAGATCTATTTACTTTCATAAAGTATTCATCTATCTTGGATTTCATGGCGTATAGCCATTTTAACGGAGTCAGGGCCCATCATAACTTCTTTGTTTTTAGTTGGTTTATCATTGTTCATAATCAATCCTTTGTCCACAAATCATTTATTTGATCACAAAGTAAACCATACCTACAAGGTTCAATATGTACTTCGATCTCCATGGCTAAAACAGTTTGTAGTCATGGGAGCCATGATCGTCGTGGCCGCTTCCGAAACCAATTCCGATGCTGCGCTACTCGATCATTATGCTCAGGTTCATAAACCTTATCAAATTATATTGTCCTCCCACTCAAATACTTCATTAGAAACAATTTCTCGGAAATAAGAAACATTGACAAACACTTTTGTCTTTGTCTTGTGAGAAGAATTCCCAATCAATTCTCTGGGATAACCAACAAAGACATTCATCCGATTTTGGTTGTAAACTCTTAGACCAAAATTTAAAGAAAGGACTATTAAGGTTTATACCCATGCCATAACTCGTATGGTGTCATTTCAACGGATCATGATGATGCTCTATTTAGTGTAAAAGCGGTAGTCACTAAAGCATAATCCACAAAAATATAATGGCATCAATATTTTATTTCATCATTGATCCAACAAAGTTTGGATATATCTCTTGGATACTTCATCATCACTATGATACTCCAAGAAACATAAGTTGTAGGACAATTTCATAACTCTCTTAGATGTTTGCTAAAAATCGTAATTCAAATATTTCCACCATGATCCAATCATAGATATTTGACTTTTCTATTACGATGATTTCCACTTCATGCTGAAATTTATTTGAATCCATTCAAATGTTTCAAACTTTTTCCTTATTGAATATATCCACATATATACTCAATTCATTGTTGAAAGTTTTCATGAAGTAGGAGAATCTCCCGCACACAACTATGCCCAGTGAACCATATACATCATCATGTATTTTTCCACTAAGTTAGTTGCCCGTTCAACTTCTTGGCCTATGAACGGTATTTTAATCATTATCTTTAGAAAAGATTTGCAAGCGCCAAATGATTCAAAAAATCAAATGACTCCAAAAATCCATTTACATGGAGTTCCTTCATGCGTTTCTTTCTAACATGACCTAAATGGCGGTTCCACAAATAAGTGGAATTCAAATCATTTGCCTTATGGCATTTTAGCGTCAGTGTTATGTATGTGTGTTTTACCATTAAGATTTATAATAACTTATCCATCGTACATGGAGTAATGTCATAATTTGAACAACTCATTGTTTTCATTTGACAAGAGCAAAATAACAATTATTAAGTTCTTTATTATAAATTCTAAGGGCTAGATAGAATGCCAACGATGAACATAATAACACTTTATTTTTGTTCCGACGTGCATTCCTATCATATTCCTTGTCATCACTTAGGCCATTGTATTCTTGTATTGCGTTGTTTTGTATGACACTTCATACCAACCAATATGGTACAAATACCCAAGAATTTCATTGGACCAAACGAGGAATACATCTATAACATGTATATCATTGATATACACCTGAGCTAGACTTTCTAGTCTTTTCTTTTCTTTCTGCCAAAATATCTTTTGTAGTTTCTCTTTTAGCTTTCCTCATTATTCAGAAAACACTTCAATATCATTAACTTCTAGGTTTGTTGGTCAAATACCAATAACCTTGAGGTTCTTACTTTGAAGTTGATCATCATATGACAAGTGTATCAGATTTCACTATTAGTAACTTTGTAATATGATGAACAATTTCACTCATAGTTTTATCCATCATATCATGACGACTTTCCGAGGCCATGTCTGTACATGCTAGGCTCGTAAAGTTTTAACCTTGGTATTTGCATGTGCAAATCTAGCTTGCACCCGTTGTATGCACACGTAGAATCTATCACACCCGATCATCACGTGATGCTTCGAAACGACGAGTCTTAGTAACGGTGCATATTTAAGGATGGTCACTTCATGGATATGCGAATATCGTTAGTGCCCCAATAGTTGGAGGATTGTGACGCCTTGCCTTCAACCTTCGTACATTCCCATAAAACTTATGAGTTTATGTAGTCTCACCAAACTTTATTCTATCATCTTGCAATAAGGTCTTAGATATCACATATATCTCATACCTTGATTATTTCTGAAAACTAAATTTTCAGCTCCTTACTTTTCAAACAGATTTGAACTTCAAGTTTCACGGAGACAAGATAACTTTAGGTACTAATTGAAACCATAGCTCTTTGAATCAACAATGTGAGGTTTACTAAAAGTTTGCAATAGGACTTAATCAATTCTTGATTCTTTAACAATACGGTACCAATCCGTAAAGTTTCTTGTCAGATTTTAACTTATTTCTCTCATTACAAGACTAGCGCATGGTAGAAAACGGATGCCAATACTACAAAATTAATTCAAAATACTACTCAGACTATGTTTATGATAATTAGTTCATGTTTTAATCTAATTACTAATGAACTCCCACTTAATACAACATCCCTCATAGTTGTTAAGTGGTACACGATCCAAATTCACTACACAAAAACCGATCATCACGTGAGATGATGTAGCTTCAATGGTGAACATCAACATGTTGATCATATCATCCATATGACTCGTGTTCAACCTTTCGGTTTTGTCCCGAGGCCATGTCTGTACATGCTAGGCTCGTCAAGCAAACCCAAGTATTCCGCGTGTGCAACATGGCTTACACCCGTTGTATGTCGAGTTTATCACACCCGATCATCACGAGATGCTTCAAAACGTCGAACAATGCAACGGTGCATACGAGGGAAGAACACTTTATTATCTTGATATTAATGTGAGGGATCATCTTATAATGCTACCGTCGCGATCTAAGCAAAATAAGATGCATAAAAGGATTAACATCACATGTTCATATGTGATATGATATGGCCCTTTTGTCTTTGCGCCTTCGATCTTCATCTCTAAAGCACGGACATGATCTCCATCATCAACGGCGTAGCGTCAAGGTTCATGGCGCCGTCTTCATGGTTGTTCACCTCATGTAGCAACTATTACAACTACTTTGAAATACTACTCAACATGAAAATTAAAGACAACCATAAGGCTCCTGCCGGTTGCCACAATACAATAATGATCATCTCATACATATTCATCATCACATTATGGCCATATCACATCACCAAACCCTGCAAAAACAAGTTAGACGCTCTCTAATTTGGTTTGCATATTTTACGTGGTTTAGGGTTTTCGATATAGATCTAATCTACCTACGAACATGAACCACAACGTTGATACTAATGTTGTCAATAGAAGAGTAAATTGAATCTTTACTATAGTAGGAGAGACAGACACCCGCAAAGCCTCTTATGCAATACAAGTTGCATGTCGAACGAGGAACAAGTCTCATGAACGCGGTCATGTAAAGTTAGTCCGAGCCGCTTCATCCCACTATGCCATAAAGATGCAAAGTACTCAAACTAAAGATAACAAGAGCATCAACGCCCACAAAACCATTGTGTTCTACTCGTGCAACCATCTATGCATAGACACGGCTCTGATACCACTGTAGGATAACGTTGCATAGAAAACAAAAATTTTCCTACCGCGAACACGCAATCCAAGCCAAGATGCAATCTAGAAGACGGTAGCAGGAGGTATCGAGTCTCACCCTTGAAGAGATTCCAAAGCCTACAAGATGAGGCTCTTGTTGCTGCGGTAGACGATCACTTGCCGCTTGCAAAAGCGCGTAGAAGATCTTGATCACGATCGGTTCCGGCGCCACGAACGGGCAGCACCTCCGTACTCGGTCACACGTTCGGTTGTTGATGAAGACGACGTCCACCTCCCCGTTCCAGCGGGCAGCGGAAGTAGTAGCTCCTTGAATCTGAACACGCGTGGTGCGTGGCGGTGTAGAAGTCCGGTGGAGCTTCGCTAAGCTACGCGGGCAATATGGAGTGGAGGAGCAAAGCTAGGGTTTGGGAGGGGGTGGCCGGCCACTCAAGGGGGCGGCCAGCTTATGGTCTTGGGGTGGCCGGCCCCCTCCCTTGGCCCCTCATTATATAGGTGGATCCCAAGTGTTGGTGTCCAAGTCTTCGAATAAGACCCGAAACCAAAACCTTCCATAGGAGGGGAAACCTAGCCCAACTAGGACTCCCACCCAAAGGTGGGATTCCCACCTCCCATGGGGGGGTGGCCCTATGGTGGAGTCCACTTGGGACTCCACCCCATCTAGGGCTGGCCGGCCATGGTGGTGGAGTCCCATGTGGACTCCACCTTCCTTGGTGGTTTCTTCCGGACTTTTCTAGAACCTTCTAGAACCTTCCATAGAACCTTCCGCGACATTTTATTTCACATAAAATGACATCCTATATATGAATCTTATTCTCCGGACCATTCCGGAACTCCTCGTGATGTCCGGGATCTCATCCGGGACTCGAACAAATATTCGAACTCCATTCCATAATTCAAGTGCTACCATTTCAACATCCAACTTTAAGTGTGTCACCCTACGGTTCGAGAACTATGCGGACATGGTTGAGTACTCACTCCGACCAATAACCAATAGCGGGATCTGGAGATCCATAATGGCTCCCACATATTCAACGATGACTTTAGTGATCGAATGAACCATACACATATATTACCAATTCCCTTTGTCTCGCGATATTTTACTTGTCCAAGGTTTGATCTTCGGTATCACTCTATACCTTGTTCAACCTCGTCTCCTGACAAGTACTCTTTACTCGTACTGGTATGTGGTCTCTTATGAACTCATTCATATGCTTGCAAGACATTAGACGACATTCCACCGAGAGGGCCCAGTATATCTATCCGTCATCGGGATGGACAAATCCCACTGTTGATCCATATGCCTCAACTCATACTTTCCGGATACTTAATCCCACCTTTATAGCCACCCATTTACGCAGTGGTGTTTGGTGTAATCAAAGTACCTTTCCTATAAGTGATTTACATGATCTCATGGTCATAAGGACTAGGTAACTATGTATCAAAAGCTTATAGCAAATAACTTAATGACGAGATCTTATGCTACGCTTAATTGGGTGTGTCCATTATATCATTCACACAATGACATAACCTTGTTATTAATAACATCCAATGTTCATGATTATGAAACTAATCATCCATTAATCAACAAGCTAGTTTAAGAGGCATACTAGGGACTTCTTGTTTTCTACATATCACACATGTACTAATGTTTCGGTTAATACAATTATAGCATGATATATAAACATTTATCATAAACATAAAGATATAAATAATAACCACTTTATTATTGCCTCTAGGGCATATCTCCTTCATCAGCAATGAAGGAGTCTCGGCCGACAAAACAAAAATTGCACCAATACTGAAATGGCAACGACCAGACAATGTCAAAGCACTGAGAAGCTTCTTGGGGATGACAGGATACTATCGCAAATTCATCAAAGGGTATGGTGTCATCAGTAAAAACCTAACCGAATTGTTCAAGAAGGGAGTGCCTTATATCTGGAACGCGGAAAGGGAGGAATCGTTTCAAGCCCTCAAACTGGCGCTCAGTTCAACACCAGTGTTAGCATTGCCTGATTTCACTCAAACCTTTGTCATTGAAACAGATGCTTGCAGTAGAGGCATTGGAGCTGTCCTTCTCCAAAACAATCACCCGATAGCATTCCTCAGTAAGGCCTTGGGTCCAAAGCATAGAGGATTATCCACCTACGAAAAGGAGTGCCTGGCCATCCTTATGGCAGTGGACAAGTGGAGGCAGTATCTGCTGCATGGTGAATTCATTATTCGCACAGATCAACGTAGTCTCACGCACCTAGATGATAAGAGACTTACCACACAGTGGCAACATAAAGCACTGACAAAACTGTTGGGATTGTCATACAAAATTGTGTATAAAAAGGGTGTCGACAATCGTGTAGCTGATGCACTTTCTCGCCATATACACTCTGATACTGAAGAACTGTTGATGGTATCTCAGTGTAAACCCATCTGGCTCGATGAGGTGCAACAGGGTTATGCACTGGACCCTATAGCTACAGCAAAATTAGCACAATTGGCAATTCACAAGCCTCAGGGGCATTATTCCTTACAGCAAGGGATTATCAGACACAAAAATCGCCTTTGGATTGGTTCGAATGCAACAATGCAACAGAAAATCATGCAAGCCTTGCACTCCGGGGCGATTGGAGGCCACTCAGGATTTCATGCCACTTATCATCGAGTGAAGCACACTTTCTCGTGGCCCGGGATGAAAAAGCATATCCAACACTTCGTGGCACACTGCCAAGTGTGTCAGCAAGCAAAGTCAGAACGGGTGGCATATCCGGGACTGTTAGAACCCCTCAAGACGCCGGAAGGAGCATGGCAAGTGGTGACAATGGATTTCATTACTGGTTTGCCGAAGTCCTCTGGTTATGATTGCATCTTAGTGGTTGTCGACAAATTCTCTCGCTATGCACACTTTCTGCCACTTAAGCACCCATTCACAGCGCTGTCGATAGCTAAGCTCTATGTGAAAGAAATCTACAGACTTCACGGTCTACCCATTGCCATTGTATCTGACAGAGACCCAATTTTCACAAGCACCTTGTGGAAGGAACTGTTTCGTCTTACGCAAACAGAACTGCGCATGAGCTCAGCGCGCCACCCAGAAACGGATGGGCAGACAGAGCGTGTCAATCAGTGCTTGGAAGGCTTCTTGCGCTGTTTCATCAGCTCTAAACAGCAAACATGGGCGCAGTGGGTTCCCCTGGCGGAATTCTGGTATAACACTACAATTCATTCATCGCTGGGCAAAACTCCCTTCGAAGCTCTCTATGGGCATGCACCGAGGCACTTTGGCGTCGATGTGGTAGAAGCTTGTGCCGTGCCAGATCTGCAACAGTGGTTGAGGAACAGAGAAGCTGTAACTAAGCTGTTACACCAACACCTGGAGAGGCAGCAAATGCGTATGAAACATCAGGCGGATAAGCACCGAACAGAAAGGCATTTTGCTGAAGGAGATTGGGTTTATTTGAAATTACATCCTTATGTCCAGACTTCGATAGCGGATCAGGGCAAAAGGAAACTCGCTCTCCGTTTTTATGGTCCTTTTCAGGTTCTCCAAAAGGTGGGCAAGGTAGCCTACAAGCTGGACCTGCCCTCAACGAGCAGGATTCATAACGTCATACATGTGTCCCAGCTGAAAAAGGCCCTGGGCAAGAATGTGGTGGTTCAAGATCAATTACCTGCTGTGGAAGCGCAAGACCCTTATCCCGACATGGTTTTGGGAGAGCGTTGGCGCAAGCAAGAAGGCGTCGCGAGAAGCCAGGTGCTGGTACGTTGGCAGGGGTTGCCTGATGCTATGGCAACCTGGGAAGACAAGGAAGATCTCCGACTTCGATTTCCTGAACATCCAGCTTGGGGACAAGCTGGTTCACAAGATGGGGGTAATGTCATGGACCTGAACTCTGATGTGGCATTGACGTCGACAGGCAAGCAGAAGAGGAGGCTGAGACGTGCTGGCAGGAAGCCAGCGAGGGTGAGTGGGCCCGAGTGGACACTGTGAGCAGCCTATCCAAGGACGCCACGTCGGCCCATCGATGCAGGCCTCGCCAACTGGGCAGAGCGCTGAGAGTATTTGTTTCCAAGTCGTGTATCGGAAGAATTGTCGATTGACCAATGTGTGAACTGAACTATCTTCCCTGTCTCCTTCCTCCTCCTCCCTTAGAACTGTTTCCTTCCCAATTCCTCTCTCACTTGATGTAATCAAACACTGAACTGGTGTGATGCTAGTATGGTGTAGTGAGATCGTAACAATACACTTCATGCTTTATTCTTTTGTTGTAGATTTGGATTGGACCTGAAGGTCCACAACAGCCCACTCCTATATTCAGCGACCTAAGATATGTCCATCTTCACAATATATTTGCTGACTGCGATCTGAGTTAGACATGTTTCTAGACAATATATTTGTCCTTGGAGCTGCACCTTCCCTGCAGAATTTTTGTGTAAGTGTTGTGGACCTGGGTTGCAGCGTGGGAGGAGTTCATGAGAGAGAAGTATGGCAAGAGTTCTTTAGGAAAGTATAGTATTAGGAAAGAGAGAAGTATACTGCTTGCTTTATGATACACTCTTGCTGCTTCATTCTTCTTGCTGGTGCAGATTTGGACTGAATATGAGGGTCTGCAACAGCTTGGAGCTCCAGGCGCTTGAACCTGTCTGCTTTGAGTGCTTGCAGGGTTGAGCTAATCTGTATCCCAAAACTGGGGTAAATTTTATTGGATACTTGGTACTGTGAAAATCCCTAGTATATATTGGCCATGTTTCTGAGCTTGATTGCTTATGCTTGGCTTCTCATGACTTGTCTTCACAGGTGCAATTTGCTTTGACCGATGCTTTCTCGAATTTCAGTGCCCCAAAGAGTAATGTTGCATTTTTTTTCTGCAAAGAGTAATGTTGCATAGGAACAAGTGAAGAATCAAATATGATACAACAAACCAATTCTATGAAACAGACTTAACATGTGGGAGAACCAGAATGCGACAGGAAGAATCGAATCCTTCTTTCCCAAAAGAAAGTAAAGTAAATTAAAGTAAAGTGCTAAAGCACCACGCATACATATGCTGCAGCAACAAGCAACAAGCTCTTTCTCCTGTTCTTCCAAAATGATCTAATCCTTCTTTCCCAAAAGAAGGTAAAGTAAAATAAAGCTTTTAGGATGGAAGTGGAATAATAGCAACAACCGGAAGCAAAGAATCTCAGTCCAGTTTCTCTTCTTCAATGAGCCTTTGGTAGGTCAGAGTGCGATGCACCAACAGATATCGCTTCCCCTTCGTTGCTGGTAATTCTTGTTTTTCTTTTCTGCTCTAGCTAGTGAATTCTCAATCTCAATCGGGGCATTTCTTTGCTAATTAGGAAGTTCTTATTTTTTGTGTGTTTTGCACTGCAGATTGTGTATGCTTTGTTGCTTCCGTAAGCAGTAATCCTGAGGTCGAGGGTATCTTGATAGCTGTCCAGGTTGTTGCCGCCGCCAAGGTTTGCTTCCCTCCCCTCTTGTTTGTTGTTTGTTCCTTGTCCCTAAGATCTGCTCAAGCTCTAACACTATCAGCAGCATTAACAGTGCCGCCTCTGTCTGCCCATGCTAATGGAGGTCACGGCGCTAAGCATTGGGAAGTCCGTACTGAATGGGGCCCTTAGCTATGCCAAATCCGCCTTGGCAGAGGAGGTGGCTTTGCAGCTCGGAGTCCGGCGTGACCAGCTCTTCATCACCAATGAGCTTGAGATGATGCAGGCTTTTCTCATGGTCGCCCATGATGAGGGTGTTGATAGCATGGTGGTCAAGGTCTGGGTGAAGCAAGTCCGTGACGTGGCCTATGACGTCGAGGACTCCCTCCAGGAGTTCGCTGTACGCCTACAGAAGCAGTCTTGGTGGCGTATCCATCAAACGCTACTGGATAGGCGCCGTGTGGCCAAGCAGATGAAGGAGCTTAGAGCCAATGTGGAGGATGTCAGCCAAAGGAACATGCGTTACCATCTCATCAAGGGATCTAGCTCCAAGCCTGCAACCATTGACGGACAGTCTGCAGTTGCTGAGGGTACAACTATGTCTGGCACAGCCGAAGTAATGCGTTTGCGGGAGAAAGCAAAAGTGGATCTCGTTCGATTGATCAATAAGAAGGACAACGACCTTATAGTGATTGCGGTGTCAGGAACAAGTGCTGGTCACCTCGGGAAGATGTCCATCATAAAAGATGCCTATGAAGATCCAATGATTCAGAAGAAGTTTGAGTGCCGAGCCTGGATTGGCAAGCTGATGTGCCCTTTCAATTTAACTGAATTCTTGCAAAGCATCATCGAACAATTCCATGTTAATTTTCTTCAAGAGTCTGGAGAAAAAGAAAAAAAAGCTTTGGAGATGCAAGTTCTAAGGAAGATGCGGAGGATGAAAGAAGATAGTTTGGTTTGTGAATTCACGAGATACGTGAATCAGACGAGTTACCTGATCGTACTTAATGAAATACACACCGTTGAAGAGTGGGGTCAAATTAAACCATGCTTCCAGCTGATTAATAAACATGGAAGCCGAATTGTGGTGTGTGCAGAGCAAGTTGGAGTTGCAAGCTCGTGTGTAGGTCCCGAGGATGCAGCACCAGAGTATAAACAATTGTTAGCTCACCACAATCTGTATGCTTTCTACGAGAAGGTAATATTCAAAATCCTGAATAGGGTTCACTAATGCTCTCGCATGTTGTTCTTGTGGATCATCTTCACTTCTAATTAAATTATCTAGTTATAATTGTACAAGACAAGGAATGTATCTACCAATGATCAGAAACATCATGTTGTATCTACATTCAACTTACCGAAATGGCCATTAACAATCTGGGTTCCATTTAAGTTAGATAAAAACTGATAAAATGTTACATTTCTTATTTTTATAATAATATTTATTTTTAACATTTTTGTTTATAATTTTGCAATAACAATGAAATCAAAGCTTTTTTTCCCAAGCAAGTTTACGTAGGCTAGATATGAAACCCAACCGATCATAAGGAAACCAAAAGAACAAGAGAGAGAAAAATCCAAGTAAAGTAACATTTCGGCACATTGATCACTAATTTCCATGCAGTCCTATCAAAAACCAAAATTTTAGGGACATTCCAATCCTCAAGTCTCTTTTTACTGTTACCGTCTATGCCAATTTTGTTCGTCCTCTACCCCTTGTTGTATTGGATATGACCAAACCACCTTAGATAAACTCTAGCAGATCCTGCAAAAAGGTCAAATCTGTAAAATTGTTGACTTTTACAGTTTTGGTTCAAAAACGTGCGTAGACCAGATCCAGTAAACTATACCGGCACGTCAATATTTTTACAGGGGATCACAAGCCTGTGAACCATGTATATACAGTTTTGGAGGCAAACCCGACTTGAATTTGATGGGCCACCGTAAACAGGTCAAACCTCGTTGGAGTGGATGCGCCACCGCACTTCCGCCACAAGACTTGCCCGAATTTGCTCGAAACTCACCAGAATCCGTCGCTACACACCGGAATCGGCCACCAAGGCCAACCATGAGCAGGGCATGGTCGGAGAAGGGTGGGGCGGTGGTGCTAGGGAGCTTACGCGGCAGCGCCAACTGACGGGCGGGCAGGCGTGCCCGAGCGAGCGGTGCGGCTGCCACGCGCGGCCAGTGCGCCATGCACAGTCAGGCGCGGCCATGGCAGGAGGCTGCTGCAGGGCAACCAGGGTGGGAGGCTAGCGCGGGGTGGTGTGGTGGGCGGCTGGGGCGCAGGGAGGTGGGTGGGCCGCCGACGGTTTGTTGGGCTAGGATGAAGTAGGTGTGGGGAAAAAAGCAGAAGGAAAGGAAAAAAAACTATGACCGGAGGTCCTCTTGTTGGCATATTCCTTAATATGCCGTTTTACAGTTCCCATTTACGGGATCTGATCTTCGCTTCCTTGATTTGAGACTGTATTCGCGTTTTCAGTGCCTTGTACTATCAATTTTACGGTTTACGATTTACGGTGCTAGAGTTACTCTTAGTCGGTGTTGGACTAGCTTCTCATCGACCGGTGACACCACCTAACCCGTATAACCTCGTTCCTAATTCGGTCATTTCTTGTATGGCCATGCATTTACCGTAGCATTTGCATCTCTACAACACTCATCTGTTGGATGTGTTGTATTTTAGGGGCCAACATTCTGCTCCGTATAGCATCATAAGTCTGGTCACCGTCCTATAGAACTTACCGTTTAGTTTTAGTGAGACCTTCTTGTCACATAGAATGCCAGATGTTTGTCATCAATTTTAAATAGAAATATTTTTATATAATCTAATCATAATTCACACCTTTTAAAAGGAACAATGGAAAGAATCATTACATCAACATATACAAAATTACAAATAATTTATTTGAAAATTATGTTGTTGATTTTGAAGTGATGCCTACAACAAGTCTACCGGGTTTTTTTTCGAAAATGGGAAGCTCAACCTCTGTATCAATTGATGCATACAACTTTTATTGCATTATTCGAAAAGGGCAAGTCTACAAGTATCTAAGATTTTGGTCTGTTGCATATCCCACCTCAAAATTATATACTATTAACATTTTGATTAGGTAAGTTATGGGATGAAGTAGGAAGTCTTTTCTTTCACCAATAAAAAATCTCTCATGTTACTAGTTAGTCAATGAATTCATGTTATTCTGATTAAATCATGAAGGCTATGTTATCAAATGAGTACATACAGACGAAATGAAGTCTTTTTTCTTTCACCAATAAGAATTATGTTATCTTACTAGTTAGTCTATAAAGTTTCTATGAAAACATGTCATATTACAAAGGAATTAACATTAAAATGTAAGCCACGAAAGATGGAAGGTCGGGATAATACCGATCTAGCATTCAAAATATTACTATATACATGTGTCGTATAAGTTAATTATTTTGAGAGGTATTAGTTAATATTTTTTTCTTATCATATTTATCTTTGTTGTAGTGTAAAGCTAAACACAATACCTTCATTAATAAATAATGTTCCACTTGGTCGTTCGCCATATATGAGTGCTATTGTAGGATTGCCTTTGATGACAGAGATGAATTTCCCGATCATATGTGGGGGCCATATCTTGCCAATCATCACCTAGTACGATTCATTTTCCACCATGGTGATTGGAACTATCGTAGGTAGCACCGTAGCAGTGATCATTTCCATTTTTCTTGACTTTCATGATTTGGTATACATCTACAGTGAACCAATATGTCCCGTTTAGTTATATATGTTCTTTGAGCTGCAAGTTAGATTAGGTATAAAGTTTGCCAGATATTCTCTATTGACCTTGAAGAAATAAAAATATTGTAAGATTTAGAACTAGATTGCACATTGTTTTAGGCAAAACAAATCAACACCTGATAGTTCCTGACTTCTGCCTAGGGTTCTCGAGATGGAACAAATTTAACGGAGGCCGGGCCTAGCTCAAATGTGGGAACTGCAGTTAGTGACAACTCTGCCAACAGGAAGATGCTCAATCGCACAGGGACGATTCTAGAAGTTTTAAAGGAATCTCAACTCATTGGCCGAGAGACAGAAAAGGAAGAAATTATCAAACAAGTTACAACTGAAGATAGCCAACTTCAAGTGATCTCCGTGTGGGGAATGGGTGGTCTTGGAAAAACCACACTAGTCAGAGATGTCTACCAAGATGAAAAGCTCAGTGGCAAGTTTCCGAAGCGTGCTTGTGCCACAATTATGCGCCCTTTCAATGTTAACGAGCTCCTCCAGAACTTAGCTTCGCAGTTTGGCTATAATAATGTCCCAGAAATGGACAAAGAATTACTAGGAAAGAAATATTTGATTGTTCTTGATGATTTATCATCCAATGCAGAATGGGACACTATAATACCACACTTCCCTCTAACACAGACATCAAGCAGAATCATAGTCACCACAAGGGTAAAAGATATTGCCACACATTGTTCAAAGAATCATGAAAAAATTTACACGCTCCGAAGTCTGGAAGACGACAAGGCACTTGACCTATTCACCAAAAAGGTACATATAGGGTATTATCTTGTATTCTATTTCTTTTGTAGATTCAAACAGCATACACATATGACCTATTAGTTCGCAAAATAATTACACCTCTTATATATTTTTTACTATGTAATGCCATGTGGCCTACCTCTACTTTTTCTCACTGCCATGTACGTAGTTAGAGTTAGCTATCCCAGTTCGACTATAGAATATGTTCGACCAACCCAGCAATAATTTAATAAGATTATGTACATCTTAAAGCAGAAAATTGTATTTCATCACATTCTCACAAGTAGCAAGACTTAATTTGTACCATTTTCATTTTCAAAGTGCTAACGACCTGAACTTGTATTACTTTCAGATATTTGGCAAGGCTACCAATATGGATGAGGAGTATCCTGAGTTGGTTGAACATGCAAATCTGATCCTAAAGAAATGCAATGGACTCCCACTTGCAATAGTCACCATTGGGGGCTTTTTGGCAAACCAACCAAAAACCGTTATGGAATGGAGGAAACTGAATGAGCATATCAGTGCCGAGTTGGTGATGAATCCAGAGATTGGGATCATAAGAACCATCCTTATGAGAAGCTACGATGGTTTACCGTACTACCTCAAATCTTGTTTCCTGTATATGCCTATCTTTCCTGAGGATTACATGGTTGGACGGAAACGTTTGGTACGTCGCTGGTCTGCAGAGGGATATTCAAGGGAGGTGCATGGTAAGTCTGCGGAGGAAATCCTGGATGGCTACTTCATGGAACTTATAAGCAGGAGCATGCTTTTACCATCTCAACAGTCAATTCATGGTGTAGAAGGAATTGGTTCCTGCCAAATCCATGATCTCATCCGTGAAATCGGCATCTCAAAGTCGATGGAAGAAAATCTTGTTCTTACAGTGGAGGAAGGTTGCAGTTCAAATAGCCAAGGCACTATGCGCCACCTTGCTATAAATGGCAATTGGAAAGGAGATCGGAGTGATTTCGAGAGCATAGTGGACATGTCCCGTGTACGATCAGTAACAGTTTTTGGTGAGTGGAAGTCATTTTTTATTTCTGACAAGATGAGTCTACTACGAGTGCTGGACTTGGAAGACACAACAGGTCTACGTGATCATCACCTGAAGCATATTGGGAAGTTTCTTCACCTAAGATATCTTTCTCTAAGAGGATGTGATGCTATTTATCACCTGCCAGATTCATTGGGTAACTTGAGAGAACTCGTGGCGCTAGATGTCCGAGGTACGAGAATAATCAAGCTTCCGAGGAGTATCGTCAATCTCCAGAAGCTAAGCTATCTTTGTTCTGGTAGGAAACCGGATGATGAGGATGGCTCATATGAAGACACTGTTTATGGCTTTCCAAAGTTTCTTGATAACCGACCATGCATTATGTTTCTCGTGACAGGGATTGCTTGTTGTTGGAGGACAGCTGCAGCTGAGATTCTTTATGATGGCATTGACCTTAATTGCCATGATGCATGCACTGCTCTTTGCTGCTATTATGGCCCTTTTATTGCGATGCGCCTGGACTTGCATGGTGTTCTAGTGCAAAGTGGCATGAGGAAGCTGAAAGCCTTACACACATTGAGTGTTGTGAACATCGCACGGGGGGGTAAGGATGTTCTAAAGGACATAAAAGGGCTCACTCAGTTACGTAAGTTGGGAGTGACTGGTGTGAATAAGGAGAACGGGCAAGGGCTCTGTTCAGCGATTGAAGGTCTGAGCCGGCTGGAGTCATTGTCAATCCGGTCAGAGGGGGAGCCTGGTTTATCTGGCTGCTTGGATGGAACGTTCTCGTTTCCAGAAAAGCTGCAGAGCCTCAAGCTGTATGGTAACCTGGTCAAACTACCGGAATGGATCCAGGGGCTAAGGAATCTGGTAAAGCTTAAGCTGCGGAGCTCAAAGATATCAGAGCATGATGATGCCATACAGGTCCTTGGGGATCTACCGAACCTGGCATCACTGCATCTGTTGACTAAGTCGTTCGAGCAGACTAATGCTTGTCTAACATTCCGTCCACACATGTTCCTGAACCTGGTGGTGCTGGAACTTCATTCGCTCTTGATCCACAGTGAGTATTTAAATAAGGCGCTATTTGTGAAGTTTGAACAAGGAGCAACCCCTAAGCTAGAGCTGCTCGAGTTTCGTTCGGCATGGATCAATAGTCGGACAGTCTCGGGGCTACCATCTCTGGCAAGCCTGAAGGAGGTTCTGCTTGAAGGTGGCTATTATGATGACGATTTGGCATACCTGAGGGCCGAGCTCGCAAAAAATCCAAATCTACCTGTCATAAAGATGGTCTGAGCGAGATCATGGAGGTCCACAGCGCCAAACAATCCAAGGTAAGCTAGGAGTACATTATACTGTTGTGTTTCCATTTGCATGCAGTTATTTGTCACCATTTAAGCGTTGATCTTTCCATTCGTGCAGCTGGTGGATCACTTGTCCTGAAGCCCCATGGTACACCTGATTATGTATAGTAGTTTGATCGGTGTCCTGATAATTAGCAGGACACACCATGTCCTTGACCAATGTAACATACTCAGTTGCTGTCTCGTTTTGTGTACGTGCTCCATCTGAATCGCTAATTAATATTCCCGTCATGATGAAAATTTGAAAACACATCGAGTATTCGAGTATGTCTCGGTGCAATTGTTGTCTATTCTCTCAAACTGTTAACAATCTGGACTCATTGAGTAGCGTTCTGCAACTGGACGCACCAGAACGGCGGAATCGGTGGATTCTTTAGAAAACCACCTGCAAAATCAGCCGTCGACGCCACCTCCTCGCCGTTACACCCCACCTGCAAAATCAGCCACCTTCACCCTTTTCCCATCCCGCTGCGGCGTTAGCCCTAGCCCGCCGCTCTGCTCACGCGCCCGCCTGGAGCCGACCAGCAAATCTCGTCCCGTCTCGATCCCGCTGCGGCGCGCGCTGCCACGCCTCCGCCCTAGCCCACCTCTCTGCTCGCGCGGCCGCCTGGAGCCAGCCAGCAAATCTCGTCTCGTCTCGATCGCCGGAGGAGCACCAGGATGCCTTGGACGCGCCTTCCGCCATCGACACCGCCCCCATCCTAGCAGGACGGTGGAATCGGCGGATTCTTCCACATCCCCGGTGGATCACCTCTTCGCCCCGTTCCCAGCGCACGGCGGACATGGAGGTTGGAGTTGCCGTCAGGCAGCATGCCGTCGGGAAACCGAATGGCTCCGAGCTCACGATTTGCGCATGTGGTGTTCATCCGAGCCAAGCCCAATTAGTCCTGTACGGAAAGCTTGACCTGTGGCCTTCACAAGTTCATATGGATCACACACTCACAGTATTATATTAACCCTGCAGTGGCTTGCATCGAAGATTCAGATGTCCTTTCCTGGAGTTCATTCAGCAGATGAATTCAGCAGGCCAGGACTCCGTAGTTTGTACTCAAGAGCTTCAGGCTCTTGAACCTGTCCGCTTTGGGCACTCACAGTTGTCGAGCTAATCTGTGTCCCAGAACATGGGCAGCTGTTCTCACAATTGTAATAAACTTCAGCAGCTCCTTTCTTTGCGTTCATGTGAATTGGGATGTGGACGCTGTACATCCGGTGCTCAGAACTCCTGCCGCTTGAAACTGGGTGCTCACAGGTTCCGTGTCCTAAAACTTGGTACTGCGAGAACAGCCCAGCATATTTTGTCTATGTTCCTCAGCTTCATCACATAAGCTTGGAATCTCATGCCCTGTCTTGGAAGGCACGGTTTGCGCAGAGTGAATGCTTGCCTTGGTGGCAGAAGCGTCTCCATCCTGGGAAGAGATTCCCGCTCCCAGATGGTAAGTTTGTACTACAATCCCCTGTACATCTACTACATATTACTAATCTTTTTCTTTATATGCTGGTTGCTTCATGTTATACACTTCATGCTTTATTCTTTTGCTGTAGATTTGGATTGGACCTGAAGGTCCACAACAGCCCACTCCTATATTCGGCGACCTGAGATATGTCCATCTTCAGTTCTTCCTGATATATTTGCTGACTGCGATCTGAGTTAGACATGTTTCTAGACAATATATTTGTCCTTGGAGCTGCACCTTCCCTGCAGAATTTTTATGTAAGTCTGTTACTTCGGATCTTTTAATCCTCATCTTGTTATGAATATAAATTGCTTTTTTTTCGAAATGGGGGAAAAATCACCCCAGCTTCTGCACACACGGCTTTTTTATTAGATTATTCACAAACCTTACAAGAACAATACAAAAGATCAACCTCTAAGCTACCTCACTAGACCTACAGTGGGATGAAGAGGGTGACAATACACCAACTCACATCATCCAAAAACCAAATGCCTTCCCAAACCGCCCAATAGCAGATGAGAAGCACATCCAGTCAAGCAGACTCTCCGCGCACGCCAACGCACACGCCAAAGAAGTTGCTACCGCCGTCTTCCTCGACTCCATCTTCAAGAGAGATCATTGCATTAACATTGCAAGACCTGCCGTCGATGCCACCATGACGCCAGACGACTCCACCATCCTGCACGCATACATCATCCCGCATCCGTCATCGATACCCTGCAGCACCATGCCACCGAGACTCAACGCCAACAATGTGGTAGATGAATACCACTCCACCAACATCCGCCATCATCCATCAGCTGCTCCAAAAACGATGCCCCAAGAGGTAGAACGACGCAGGGCGCGCCGCCATCGTCCGATCCGGGAGACCCAGATCTAGGGTTTCCCCCGGAGCAGCACGAGAGTGTAGATGCAGGCTGCGACAATGATGCCTCCAAGAAGGTTGCGACGTGTAGCGCCGCCATCGCCCGCCAAGACCGGAGTCGGAGCACAGTTTTCACCGGCAACCGCGCATCCCCACCTCGCCGAGTGTAGTGCCGAGGCAAGCAAGATGACGCATTCGACAAGGTAACGACGTCGACCGACGCCGCCATCATCCGCCAAGACCGAGGTCGAGGCTCAGTTTTCACCGGCCGCCATGACACCCCGGACTAGATCACCATTGCCGGAGACCTGTGTGAGATCCCATGATCCCCCACACAGGACTACCAGCCTGGCCGACCACCTCCGACGGAGAAGATGGACACCACCGCCATGCCCAGGGCAGTTACTCTGGATTCCTCGCGTCGCAAGAATAGCCCAAGATTTCCTCCGCGAACCGCCGTCGGGGACCTCGCGGAGCAGAGCCATGCCCCAGTCCCGTCCAGGCCCATCTGGGCCCAGATCGGGGCCCAGACCACCGCCGCCACCCGTTGCCGTCGACAGCAGGGTCGCCGATGTCCTCCGGCCGCCGCCATGCCGTGACGCCCCGTCGACCTGGCCGGTGCGGTCGCCGCCGCCAGCGCAAGACGCCCCCCCGCGCCGAGTCGCGGACGAGAACCTCCGCCGCCGCCGCCATGCCACCGAGGCTTTGCCCGGCAGCGCCTCCGGCAGCGGCGGCAGGGAGAGGAGGCGCACGGGGGGAGGCGAGGGGAAGGGCTGCCGGAGCGCCCGGGCGCGGCGCGGCGCCGCCTCGTCGGGGCGAGGGTTAGGAGAGGCGAGGGTTCACCTAAATGAATATAAATTGCTATATGACACGTTTCAAGGTATTCACTGTTAAGCATGCTCGTATTACATTATACCACTCAATACTCAATGTTGTCAAAAATAGTAAAAGCAGTGTACGCTTATATATTTATGTATTTCAACATATACCACTAGTAGAAAAAGAGGCTTCCGTCCACCGGGGGCTTTAGTCGCGGTTCGGGAGGCGACCCGCGACTAATGCTCCATCCGAGACGAAAGGGTACCCCTTTAGTCGCGGTTGGTAACACCAACGGTACCCTTTAGTCGCGGTTGGTGTCCCCAACCGGGACTAAAGGTTTTTCCGAGTTTTTTTACTCCCACGCACTCTGCACCCCCCCCGTGGATCGCCTTTTTGGTTTGTAAAATACAAAAGAAAATGATAGAAAATTCAAAAAAAATTGTTTTCAGATTCTTGTATGTTATGCAACCTACTATTCGGAGAAATTAAGAAATTCGAAATTTCACTTTTTTTGCAAAAAAGTTTAAAAAATGGTAAAACCGCAATAACTTTTGCATACGACGTCGGAAAAAAACGTATAATATATCAAAAAAATCCTGGGAAAAAGTTACATCCGAATTCACCTAGGTTTACCTGGTTAGCCAATTTTTAGATTCTCAAAATTCCAAATGAAAATATGAAAGCAGGAAGATTTTAGTTTTTGCTAGAAATTCAGTATTTTATATTTTTTTAAAATTTTAAATTAATAATTGCATCTTGCATAAAGATTACTATTACTTAACCATAAAGTTAGCCAGAAATTCAGGTTTTAGGTTTGGCAAAAAAAAATTTAAAAAATTAAAAAATTAATTATAATATAAATTTAAAAAGTTAATATTTATTTATTTATTCAAGATTATTATTACATCATTACTTTTGTTTATTAAAATAATTATTTGAAATTCAAACAATAAAGAAGTGTGACATCGACCGAACATGTTAATAGGATTGATATGATACTAGTATCAACAACATGCGCGCGAAGCACTTGGAAACGAGACGGGATGGAACTCAGAAGTTAAGCGTGCTAGTGCTGGAGTAGTGGGAGGATGGGTGACCGAGCGGGAAGTTTGACCACAGGTAAGGAATTTGACTAGAGATTAAGTGTAGTTAGTGACTAAACTTGGCCAATAACTGAAATACTAGAAATTGTGGAAAAAAAAGAAAAAAAAATGAGTGAAAAATAATTAGAAAACCAAATGGATTAAAAAAAATTAACCCGCGGAGGCCTTTAGTCGCGGTTGGCCAGGCGAACCGCGACTAAAGGTCCTCCGCCCCGACGGCCGCCTGGCGCCCACGTGGACGGGCCTTTAGTCGCGGTTCTTAAGCAACCGCGACTAAAGGGGGGGCCTTTAGTCGCGCCTATTTGGTCGCGGTTGCGCAACCGCGACTAATGGCAGTTGCGAACCGCGACCAAAGGCCCTTTTTCCACCAGTGTACTGCTTGCTTCATGAATCATGATACACTCTTGCTGCTTCATTCTTCTTTCTGGTGCAGATTTGGACTGAATCTGAAGGTCCACAACAGCTCGCTCCTCAATTTAGCAAACTGAGAGATGTGCATCTTTAGAATATATTTGCTGACTGCAATCTGATTTGGATGTTGTTTATTCTGACGGTGCACCTTCCCTACAGAATTTTTATATAAGTCTGTTACTTTGCCTTTTTTAATCCACCTCTTGGTTAAATTTCTATATGAATTTTTTCTAGATCTTCAGTCTTAATAAATACTACCTCTGTTCCAAACCTTAAGCCTTTTTTTAAGTCAAACCAAATAAAGTTTGACCAAATTTTTAGAAGAATCTATCAACAAATATGATATTTTGTAGATACCATATGAAAATATATTTCATTATCTATCTAATGATATTGATTTTGTATTTTGCATTTAATGATTTTTGGTAAAAACTTTGTCAAGCTTGAGATAGTTTGACTTTCTAAAAATAATATAAGCCGTAAGCTTTGGAATGGAGGTAGTAACTAGCATATCTATATAATATGAAACCACTGAATTACTTCATGCTTTCAAAAATGGTAAAAGCAGTACATTTAGTCTCTTTGTGTATGAAACATATTATTATTCTACTGGATTGCAAAACCGAGAAATTGTTCTTAAAAGTTGTTTGGGTTCACCTTGTAAACTGCAATATTCATGAAAATCGCAAAGGAAAATCTCCCATTAGGTCCAACTTTTACTGATTTTTCCCTAAATACATATGGATTGCACCGAGTCTGTTAGTATTAATATATATCTGTACAACATGTTTCTATATATCCAGTGTTAACACTTAAACAATCATTTTTGTACTATAATACTGAACCACTCGAGAACTATATTCTGTAACAAGGAGAACTCGTGAATTGTATAGGAACATGGTGGAATCTTACTGGAATGCAAAACATAAGAAGTGTTTTGCGTTCCTCTGAATTCGTCCAGGACTCTGTACTCAAGTTAGATGCCCCATGCTTGGAGCTCCAGGCGCTTGAACCTGTCTGCTTTGGGTGCTTGCAGGTCGAGCTAATCTCTGTATCCCAAAACTGGGGTAAGTTGTATTGGATACTTGGTACTGTGAAAATCCCCAGTATATATTGGCCATGTTCCTGAGGTTGTTCGCTTATGTTTGGCTTCTCATGACTTGTCTTCACAGGTGCAGTTGGCGTTGACCGATGCTTTCTTGAATTTTAGTGCCCCAAAGAGTAATGTTGCATTTCTTTTTCTACAAAGAGTAATGTTGCATAGGAACAAGTGAAGAATCATACATGACACAACAAACAAATTCTAAGAAACCTTTTTTGGTAAGAACCATATATCCCTCCCCTCCCTAACCTCCCTCCCCTCCCGTTGTGCTCCCCAGTGCCGCAGGGGGGGGCATATCCGACCAACGACTTCCCCTCCCTCGAGCTGACTCCCTGCCGCCAGCGTCTGCCACGGTGGCGGCGGCCCCTGGTACCGTAGGTGCTGGGGTGGAGGATCGCGGCGGCTGTCCGTTGGTGCGGCTGGGGCTGTGTCGACGGCATGGTTGTGGGCGGAGGTCGGGGCGGCGTTCCTGGCCTGCCGGTGACTGTCTCGCTGGATGGTGGTGGCACGCCGCGGGTCTAGGTCCCCCACCTAGGCCCGTCGTCCTGTGGCGGCGCGGTGGGTCGTGGGCTGGTTCGGCTGGTGGAGGGATGCGGAGGCGGCGCTAGGGCAACTGCAGCCTCGAGTTACTGGCGGCGGCGGTGCGGCCAGGCCTGATCTGGGCCCAGATAGGCTTGGCGGGCTGCGGTTTCGCGGCTGTCGGGGGATGCAGTGTAGCCTGCTGGTTCCCGCATCCCAGAGTCGTTCGTTCTGCCGGCTTTTCGGTGTGACAGACGGCGGGGATGGCCGATTGCGTGGGGGCTCGGCCTGAATAAAGGTGGCGGTTCTAGGGTTTCTCTCGTACCAAGATGAAGACCTGCTTGTTTCATGTCCTATTGGATTTGGCTAGCGTGTTGAGTTCCGGAAGGCTCCGCAGGTGAATATAACAATGCATGTTATGCCTGGAGTTTGCTGGATAGGGTGGTATTCGGTCGTGCGCACCCACACTTTTATGCCGACCGTTTGGTTCTAGAGGGAGCGGCGCGGAACTCTGTTCTGTGTTGCCATTAGATGACATTCTGGTCCATGGTAAAATCAGATGCGGAGAATATCATGAAGGCTGGATTGGAGGACTAGCAATGGAGGTTCGAGTCTCTGCGATGTTGAGGGACTTGCTTGGTATTCTGTGTTCGCAACAGCCTTAGTTGGTTGGGCCTGGCAATGGCCTTTTTGAAGGCATTGTTTTGAGAGCGGTACTATCTTCAGGGTGAAAACCCAAGGTCTTTTGATTGGACGACGACGGCGCTTGTGCACTATTCCCTTCTTGGAGGCGTCGCTTTTGAAGAGCTTAGAGTTCAGGTGTTGTCTTGGTGGTGAATGTATTGTTGCCGCTGTTAAAATATATAGCCTATCCCTTTCCAACAGTTTGGACTTTTGAAAAACTTGGCTAGTGCATCAATTCAATATGGTATCAGAGCCAGGAGGTCTCAAGTTCAAACCCCGGCTAACGCACTATTTAATCTAAAAATAGTTGCAGCCTCCCGTTTATCCCACGTCTAGTGTCTTCCCGTTTGTCCAGCCTAGACGTGAGGGAGAGTGTTAAAATATATAGCCTAGCCCTTTCCAACAGTTTGGACTTTTAGAAAACTTTGCTAGTGCATCAATTTAATAGCTGCTACGGCTGAAATGCCGTAGCGGGACTTTTTATTTCTTAGTTTTCTTTTTTACTTTTTGGCTGTGTGCATCTGTACTACCGTTAGGGTATTACGTTGTTGCAAATGCTGGGTATAATTAGTATCTCTCACATATGGGAGAAACAGAATGCGATAGGAAGAATCGAATACTTCTTTCCCAAAAGAAAGTAAAGTAAAGTAAAGTGTAAAGGCACCACGCATACATATGCTGCAGCAACAAGCTCCTCCTGTTCTTCCAAATTTATCTAATCCGTCTTTCCCAAAAGAATGTAAAGTAAAATAAAGCTTTGAGGATGGAAGTGGAATAATAGCAACAACCGGAAGCAAAGAATCTCAGCCCAGTTTTCTACGTATATATATAAAGTCTGCGCAGCTTTCTACGGGACGGAGGGAGTATTTCAACGTATACTGCTTGCTTCATGAATCATGATACACTCTTGCTGCTTCATTCTTCTTTCTAGTGCAGATTTGGAGTGAGTCTGAAGGTCCACAACAGCTCGCTCCTCAATTTAGCAAACTGAGAGATGTGCATCTTTGCAATATATTTTCTGACGGCAATCTGATTTGGATGCTGTTTATTCTGACGCTGCACCTTCCCTACAGAATTTTTATACAAGTCTGTTACTTTGCCTTTTTTAATCCACCTCTTGGTCTGGATATAAATTTCTGTACGATTTTTTTTATAGATCTTCAGTTTTAATAAATAACTAGCATATCTGTATAATATTAAACCACTGAGTTACTCCATGCTTTCAAAAATGGTAACAGCAGTACATTTAGTCTCTTTCTGTATGAAACATGTTGTTATTCTACTGGATTGCAAAACCGAGGAATTGTTCTTAAAAGCTATTTGGGTTCACCTTGTAAACTGCAGTATTCATGAAAATCGCAAAGGAAAATTTCCCATTAGGTCTTTTACTGATTTTTCCCCCTAAATACATATGGATTGCATCGAGTCTGTTAGTCTTAATATATATATGTACAACATGTTTCTGTATTTTCAGTGTTAACACTTAAACAATCATTTTTGTATAATATTGAACCACTCGATAACTCTATTCTGTAACAAGGAGAACTCGTGAATTGTATAGGAACATGGTGGAATCTTACTGGAATGCAAAACAGAAGAATTGTTTTGTGTTCCTCTGAATTCGGCCAGGACTCTGTACTGAAGATAGATGCCCCATGCTTGGAGCTCCAGGCGCTTGAAGCTGTCTGCTTTGAGTGCTTGCACTAATCTGTATCCCAAAACTGGGTTAAATTATATTGGATACTTGGAAACTAACAAGAAAAACGAAAAAGCTCCCTCCCGGGTCGCTCGCGCGGGCGACTCCGGAGGGCACCCTAACCCAAAAAAGCGCCCAGATCCCGAGCTCCACCGGCCGCTGCCGGCGCCGGCGCCGGCGCCGGTGGCGGCGCCCCGACGCCGAAGGCTCTGGGCTTGGTAGGCGGGCTCCTTTTCGTCTCCTTTTCGCGCAGAGAGGCGGCAGCACTCGGAGTGTCACGCGGAGAGGCAGCGGTGGGCGCGGCGGTGCAGGAGGCACGGCTGGCGCGGTGAGGCGGGCTGGTGGTGCCATGCAGCGGTGTGGCTGGGCAGTGCGGCCTGCCGGCGGCGTGGTCTGTGCTCGCTCGAGCCAAATCTGGCGTGGCCGTCGCGCGATCTGGGCCTGCCCGGGCTTTGGAGGGCCGCAGCTTTCGAGCGGCGTCCGTGTGGCTCGTGCTTCGCATGGAGCCCGTGCGGCTCGGTGGTGGCCTGGCCTTGGCGTGGCTGCCTCCATCGCTGGTCGCCCTCATGGCCGTGGCTAGAGGTCGCCCGAGGGCCCGCGCTGCTTGCCTACCAGTGAGGGGATGTAGAAGAAGGCCGGCAGCAATCTAGGGCTTGCCGGGGTGAAGCTGGTGGCGGTCGTCGACCTCGCCGGCGTTAAGTGCTGGCTTCTCGTGGGTGGCGCGTCCGGCTGTTGTTTTCCTGGTACCATTTTGGCGGACTGTGGAGCCGATGGAAGGGCCGGGAGAAATCCCTATGCTGTTGCAGGACGACGACGGCGCCTGCGGGCGTCGTCACCTTCTTGAAGGCGTCGTCTTGCCCGTTCATCTTACTTCCTCCTGAGCAACGGGGGAAACCCTAGATCCAGTTCGCTGTTTCCGGCAGTAGCGGTGCTACTGCGTCGTCCCCTCCGTGGAGGTGCTGTTCGGGTTGCTCGTGGAGTCCCAGGTCAGTACTCGAAAACAAGGTTGGCCGCCACTCGGAGCGTGGGTGTTGAGGGCGCAATGTACACTGGTGCCAACATCTCTTTGGCGATGCTTCCTCAGGTCCGGTCAGGTCCTGCCGTCCACCCGCCGACTCTTCTAGGCTTTTTGGGTGGGTTGTACGTCGACGTGTGCCTTCCTTGGGTTTTGGTCTCCTTCGAGATGTTCTGCTTTGGTTGTGACGCGGTCTCGTCGCTCTGTGTCCTGATCATGGGCATTCTTGGCCGGTGATTGGGCTAGGCGTGTGTGCTTGTCGCATTTTAGGTGTGGGTTGTTCGTCGGAAGGCTTCATGTGTAAGGGTTTTGGGTCCGGTTTACCTTATAAACTGGATCGGGTTTTTCTCTTTTAAGCTTAATACAATGACGCGCAGCTCTCCTGCGGGTTCTCAAAAAAATATTGGATACTTGGTACTGTGAAAATCCCCAGTATATATTGGCCATGTCCCTGAGCTTGATCGCTTATGCTTGGCTTCTCATGACTTGTCTTCACAGGTGCAGTTTGCTTTGACCAATGCTTTCTTGAATTTCAGTGCCCCAAAGAGTAATGTTGTATTTTTTCCCGACAAAGAGTAATGTTGCATAGGAACAAGTGAAGAATCATACATGATACAACAAACCAATTCTAAGAAATAGAATTAACGTGTGGGAGAAACAGAATGCAATAGGAAGAATCGAATACTTGTTTCCCAAAAGAAAGTAAAGTAAAGCAAAGAAAAGTGTAAAGGCACCAGGCATACATATGCCACAGCAACAAGCAACAAGCTCCTTCTCCTGTTCTTCCAAATGATCTAATCCTTCTTTCCCAAAAGAAGGCAAAGTAAAATAAAGCTTTGAGGATGGAAGTGGAATAATAGCAACAACCGGAAGCAAAGAATCTCAGTACCGTTTTCTCTTCTTCAATGAGCCTTTGGTAGGTCAGAGTGCGATGCACCAATAGATATCGCTTGCCCTTCGTTGCTGGTAATTCTTGTTTTTCTTTTCTGCTCTAGCCAGCGAATTGTCAATCTTAATCGGGGCATTTCTTTGCTAATTAGGAACTTCTTATTTTTGTGTGTTTTGCACTGCAGATTGCATATGCTTTGTTGCTTCCGTAAGCAGTAATCTTGAGGTTGAGGGTATTTTGATAACTGTCTAGGTTGTTGCCGCCGCCAAGGTTTGCTTCCCTCCCCTCTTGTTTGTTGTTTGTTCCTTGTCCCTAAGATCTGCTCTAGCTCTAACACTATCAGCAGCATTAACAGTGCAGCCTCTGTCTGCCCATGCTAATGGAGGCCACGGCGCTAAGCATTGGGAAGTCCGTACTGAATGGGGCCCTTAGCTATGCCAAATCCGCCTTGGCAGAGGAGGTGGCTTTGCAGCTCGGAGTCCGGCGTGACCAGCTCTTCATCACCAATGAGCTTGAGATGATGCAGGCTTTTCTCATGGTCGCCCATGATGAGGGTGTTGATAGCATGGTGGTCAAGGTCTGGGTGAAGCAAGTCCGTGACGTGGCCTATGACGTCGAGGACTCCCTCCAGGAGTTCGCTGTACGCCTACAGAAGCAGTCTTGGTGGCGTATCCATCAAACGCTACTGGATAGGCGCCGTGTGGCCAAGCAGATGAAGGAGCTTAGAGCCAATGTGGAGGATGTCAGCCAGAGGAACATGCGTTACCATCTCATCAAGGGATCTAGCTCCAAGCCTGCAACCATTGGCGGACAGTCTGCAGTTGCTGAGGGTACAACTATGTCTGGCACAGCCGAAGTAATGCGTTTGCGGGAGAAAGCAAAAGTGGATCTCGTTCGATTGATCAATAAGAAGGACAACGACCTTATAGTGATTGCCGTGTCAGGAACAAGTGCTGGTCACCTCGGGAAGATGTCCATCATAAAAGATGCCTATGAAGATCCAATGATTCAGAAGAAGTTTGAGTGCCGAGCCTGGATTGGCAAGCTGATGTGCCCTTTCAATTTAACTGAATTCTTGCAAAGCATCATCGAACAATTCCATGTTAATTTTCTTCAAGAGTCTGGAGAAAAAGAAAAAAAAGCTTTGGAGATGCAAGTTCTAAGGAAGATGCGGAGGATGAAAGAAGATAGTTTGGTTCGTGAATTCACGAGATACGTGAATCAGAGGAGTTACCTGATCGTACTTAATGAAATACACACCGTTGAAGAGTGGGGTCAAATTAAACCATGCTTCCAGCTGATTAATAAACATGGAAGCCGAATTGTGGTGTGTGCAGAGCAAGTTGGAGTTGCAAGCTCGTGTGTAGGTCCCGAGGATGCAGCACCAGAGTATAAACAATTGTTAGCTCACCACAATCTGTATGCTTTCTACGAGAAGGTAATATTCAAAATCCTGAATAGGGTTCACTAATGCTCTCGCATGTTGTTCTTGTGGATCATCTTCACTTCTAATTAAATTATCTAGTTATTATCTAGTTATAATTGTACAAGACAAGGAATGTATCTACCAATGATCAGAAACATCATGTTGTATCTACATTCAACTTACCGAAATGGCCATTAACAATCTGGGTTCCATTTAAGTTAGATAAAAACTGATAAAATGTTACATTTCTTATTTTTATAATAATATTTATTTTTAACATTTTTGTTTATAATTTTGCAATAACAATGAAATCAAAGCTTTTTTTCCCAAGCAAGCTTACGTAGGCTAGATATGAAACCCAACCGATCATAAGGAAACCAAAAGAACAAGAGAGAGAAAAATCCAAGTAAAGTAACATTTCGGCACATTGATCACTAATTTCCATGCAGTCCTATCAAAAACCAAAATTTTAGGGACATTCCAATCCTCAAAGTCTCTTTTTACTGTTACCGTCTATGCCAATTTTGTTCGTCCTCTACCCCTTGTTGTATTGGATATGACCAAACCACCTTAGAGAAACTCTAGCAGATCCTGCAAAAAGGTCAAATCTGTAAAATTGGTGACTTTTACAGTTTTGGTTCAAAAACGTGCGTAGACCAGATCCAGTAAACTATACCGGCACGTCAATATTTTTACAGGGGATCACAAGTCTGTGAACCATGTATATACAGTTTTGGAGGCAAACCCGACTTGAATTTGATGGGCCACCGTAAACTGGTCAAACCTCGTTGGAGTGGATGCGCCACCGCACTTCCGCCACAAGACTTGCCCGAATTTGCTCGAAACTCACCAGAATCCGTTGCTACACACCGGAATCGGCCACCAAGGCCAACCATGAGCAGGGCATGGTCGGAGAAGGGTGGGGCGGTGGTGCCAGGGAGCTTACGCGGCAGCGCCAACGACGGGCGGGCAGGCGTGCCCGAGCGAGCGGTGCGGCTGCCACGCGCGGCCAGTGCGCCATGCACAGTCAGGCGCGGCCATGGCAGGAGGCTGCTGCAGGGCAACCAGGGTGGGAGGCTAGCGCGGGGTGGTGTGGTGGGCGGCTGGGGCGCAGGGAGGTGGGTGGGCCGCCGACGGTTTGTTGGGCTAGGATGAAGTAGGTGTGGGGAAAAAAGCAGAAGGAAAGGAAAAAAAACTATGACCGGAGGTCCTCTTGTTGGCATATTCCTTAATATGCCGTTTTACAGTTCCCATTTACGGGATCTGATCTTCGCTTCCTTGATTTGAGACTGTATTCGCGTTTTCAGTGCCTTGTACTATTAATTTTACGGTTTACGATTTACGGTGCTAGAGTTACTCTTAGTCGGTGTTGGACTAGCTTCTCATCGACCGGTGACACCACCTAACCCGTATAACCTCGTTCCTAATTCGGTCATTTCTTGTATGGCCATGCATTTACCGTAGCATTTGCATCTCTACAACACTCATCTGTTGGATGTGTTGTATTTTAGGGGCCAACATTCTGCTCCGTATAGCATCATAAGTCTGGTCACCGTCCTATAGAACTTACCGTTTAGTTTTAGTGAGACCTTCTTGTCACATAGAATGCCAGATGTTTGTCATCAATTTTAAATAGAAATATTTTTATATAATCTAATCATAATTCACACCTTTTAAAAGGAACAATGGAAAGAATCATTACATCAACATATACAAAATTACAAATAATTTATTTGAAAATTATGTTGTTGATTTTGAAGTGATGCCTACAACAAGTCTACCGGGTTTTTTTTCGAAAATGGGAAGCTCAACCTCTGTATCAATTGATGCATACAACTTTTATTGCATTATTCGAAAAGGGCAAGTCTACAAGTATCTAAGATTTTGGTCTGTTGCATATCCCACCTCAAAATTATATACTATTAACATTTTGATTAGGTAAGTTATGGGATGAAGTAGGAAGTCTTTTCTTTCACCAATAAAAAATCTCTCATGTTACTAGTTAGTCAATGAATTCATGTTATTCTGATTAAATCATGAAGGCTATGTTATCAAATGAGTACATACAGACGAAATGAAGTCTTTTTTCTTTCACCAATAAGAATTATGTTATCTTACTAGTTAGTCTATAAAGTTTCTATGAAAACATGTCATATTACAAAGGAATTAACATTAAAATGTAAGCCACGAAAGATGGAAGGTCGGGATAATACCGATCTAGCATTCAAAATATTACTATATACATGTGTCGTATAAGTTAATTATTTTGAGAGGTATTAGTTAATATTTTTTTCTTATCATATTTATCTTTGTTGTAGTGTAAAGCTAAACACAATACCTTCATTAATAAATAATGTTCCACTTGGTCGTTCGCCATATATGAGTGCTATTGTAGGATTGCCTTTGATGACAGAGATGAATTTCCCGATCATATGTGGGGGCCATATCTTGCCAATCATCACCTAGTACGATTCATTTTCCACCATGGTGATTGGAACTATCGTAGGTAGCACCGTAGCAGTGATCATTTCCATTTTTCTTGACTTTCATGATTTGGTATACATCTACAGTGAACCAATATGTCCCGTTTAGTTATATATGTTCTTTGAGCTGCAAGTTAGATTAGGTATAAAGTTTGCCAGATATTCTCTATTGACCTTGAAGAAATAAAAATATTGTAAGATTTAGAACTAGATTGCACATTGTTTTAGGCAAAACAAATCAACACCTGATAGTTCCTGACTTCTGCCTAGGGTTCTCGAGATGGAACAAATTTAACGGAGGCCGGGCCTAGCTCAAATGTGGGAACTGCAGTTAGTGACAACTCTGCCAACAGGAAGATGCTCAATCGCACAGGGACGATTCTAGAAGTTTTAAAGGAATCTCAACTCATTGGCCGAGAGACAGAAAAGGAAGAAATTATCAAACAAGTTACAACTGAAGATAGCCAACTTCAAGTGATCTCCGTGTGGGGAATGGGTGGTCTTGGAAAAACCACACTAGTCAGAGATGTCTACCAAGATGAAAAGCTCAGTGGCAAGTTTCCGAAGCGTGCTTGTGCCACAATTATGCGCCCTTTCAATGTTAACGAGCTCCTCCAGAACTTAGCTTCGCAGTTTGGCTATAATAATGTCCCAGAAATGGACAAAGAATTACTAGGAAAGAAATATTTGATTGTTCTTGATGATTTATCATCCAATGCAGAATGGGACACTATAATACCACACTTCCCTCTAACACAGACATCAAGCAGAATCATAGTCACCACAAGGGTAAAAGATATTGCCACACATTGTTCAAAGAATCATGAAAAAATTTACACGCTCCAAAGTCTGGAAGACGACAAGGCACTTGACCTATTCACCAAAAAGGTACATATAGGGTATTATCTTGTATTCTATTTCTTTTGTAGATTCAAACAGCATACACATATGACCTATTAGTTCGCAAAATAATTACACCTCTTATATATTTTTTACTATGTAATGCCATGTGGCCTACCTCTACTTTTTCTCACTGCCATGTACGTAGTTAGAGTTAGCTATCCCAGTTCGACTATAGAATATGTTCGACCAACCCAGCAATAATTTAATAAGATTATGTACATCTTAAAGCAGAAAATTGTATTTCATCACATTCTCACAAGTAGCAAGACTTAATTTGTACCATTTTCATTTTCAAAGTGCTAACGACCTGAACTTGTATTACTTTCAGATATTTGGCAAGGCTACCAATATGGATGAGGAGTATCCTGAGTTGGTTGAACATGCAAATCTGATCCTAAAGAAATGCAATGGACTCCCACTTGCAATAGTCACCATTGGGGGCTTTTTGGCAAACCAACCAAAAACCGTTATGGAATGGAGGAAACTGAATGAGCATATCAGTGCCGAGTTGGTGATGAATCCAGAGATTGGGATCATAAGAACCATCCTTATGAGAAGCTACGATGGTTTACCGTACTACCTCAAATCTTGTTTCCTGTATATGCCTATCTTTCCTGAGGATTACATGGTTGGATGGAAACGCTTGGTACGTCGCTGGTCTGCAGAGGGATATTCAAGGGAGGTGCATGGTAAGTCTGCGGAGGAAATCCTGGATGGCTACTTCATGGAACTTATAAGCAGGAGCATGCTTTTACCATCTCAACAATCAATTCATGGTGTAGAAGGAATTGGTTCCTGCCAAATCCATGATCTCATCCGTGAAATCGGCATCTCAAAGTCGATGGAAGAAAATCTTGTTCTTACAGTGGAGGAAGGTTGCAGTTTAAATAGCCAAGGCACTATGCGCCACCTTGCTATAAATGGCAATTGGAAGGGAGATCGGAGTGATTTCGAGAGCATAGTGGACATGTCCCGTGTACGATCAGTAACAGTTTTTGGTGAGTGGAAGTCATTTTTTATTTCTGACAAGATGAGTCTACTACGAGTGCTGGACTTGGAAGACACAACAGGTCTACGTGATCATCACCTGAAGCATATTGGGAAGTTTCTTCACCTAAGATATCTTTCTCTAAGAGGATGTGATGCTATTTATCACCTGCCAGATTCATTGGGTAACTTGAGAGAACTCGTGACGCTAGATGTCCGAGGTACGAGAATAATCAAGCTGCCTAGGAGTATCGTCAATCTCCAAAAGCTAAGCTATCTTCGTTCTGGTAGGAAACCGGATGATGAGTATGGCTCATATGAAGACTATGTTGGTCAGTTTCTAGGGTTTCATGGCAACCGAGGATGCTTTCTGTTGCTCACGGCAGGGATTGCTTGTTGTTGCAGGAGTGTTGTAGCTGAGACTCTTTATGACGACATTGACCTTAATTGCCAGGATGAATGTACTGCTCTTTGCTGCAATTTATTCCCTTTTATTGCGATGCACCTGGACATCCATGGTGTTCTAGTGCAAAGTGGGATGAGGAAGCTCAAAGCCCTACACACATTGGGTGTTGTGAACATTGCGCTGCGGGGTAAGGATGTTCTAAAGGACATAGAAGGGCTCATTCATTTGCGCAAGTTAGGAGTGATTGGTGTCAATAAGGAAAACGGACAAGAGTTGTGTTTGGCAATTGTTGGTCTGAGCCGTCTAGAGTCATTGTCAATCCGGTCAGAGGGGGAGCCTGGTTTATCTGGCTGCTTGGATGGAGAGTTCGAGTTTCCGAAAAAGCTGCAGAGCCTCAAGCTGTACGGTAATTTGGTCGAACTACCGGAATGGATCCCAGGGCTGAGGAATCTGGTAAAACTGAAGCTTCGGAGCTGTAGAATATCAGAGCATGATGAAGCTATACAGGTCCTTGGGGATCTACCGAACCTGGCATCACTGCATCTGCTGGAGGAGTCGTTCGAGCAGACTAATGCTTGTCTCACATTCCGTCCACACATGTTTCCGAAATTGGTGGTGCTGGAACTTGATTCGCTCTTGATCGATCAGGAGAATAGAAATAAGTTGCTTTTTTTGAAGTTTGAACAAGGAGCAACCCCTAAGATAGAGCTGCTCAAGTTCCATTGGGGAGTCATCAATAGTCGGACACTCTCGGGGCTACAATCTCTGGCAAGCTTGAAGGAGGTTCTGCTCCAAGGTCGCTACGGTAACGACGAATTGGCATACCTGAGGGCTGAGCTCGCAGAAAATCCAAGTCGACCGGTCATAAAGAGGGTACTAGGAAGTGTGCGGCGCGGCGCACGCCGCACCCGTACTGCCTACTGGTAGAAAGATTATATTGTTGATGGCTCTTATCGTTTGGATAGCAACGTTAATGGTGGTATGGGACAGAAACCATAGATTAATATAAAAAAGAAGAGACTGCTACTTATGATGGATTTATTTATATCATAGAGGATTTGATTTGTTTACATAAGGTTTCTATGCAAGGCGAGGTTGCACATAGGTGCAAGTACAATAAAGGAGGGTACATGAGAGGGCATACATGGATTATACATTGCTAAGCTTTTACATGAAAAGGTAAAACTACTGCAGCAGCATTTTTGGAAAGATGATCTTCTTGTTGCAAGCTAAATGGCTTCTTGCTCGACTGTTACCGAAACCTCAAGCAATGGAAATTTCTGTCACATATGCTAGTAGTGCTTTGATGTTGAGTGTTGCCGGTATCCTCTTGTGGGTGACGCACCACGCTGCCTGAGATGGATAAGGTGTTTCCCATGGTTGAGATGCCATCGTTTGGTTCAGATTGGTGGTCGTCTACCAGTGCAAACAGGCTTGTCGCCGCGCCTGTGGTGATACATTCTTTGTTGGGAAAATGTTTTGAATATGTTGAGAACAATTTGAATGTAAATAAGCTGGTAGCATTAGTATACGTTTTATTGAATTACAATAGTACATTGGACTGGATTATATCATCGGTCGACCTAGTAAAATCTGCAGCTACATGAAGATTACCAACAATAAGAGAAACCAGCTAACATGCTGCCGGAAGAGAGTAACTGTTGCCATGATCTGCAGCCAATAGCAACTTCCTCTGCTAAACAATACGAAATATTTGCACAAGGAGTCCACTATAGCAGGATCCTGCTCCTTCCTACGGCAACATCGTCGCTAACGCATAGAATGACCATCCAGCTTGGCATCAGCCTGCACCTCATTCCATTGCCGACGACCACGGGATGAAGACAATGGTAGTCCATTCGATGCAGACGCCTGATCACCTTCAGCATCAACTGTAACAAATATATGCATTCTATGGTTCTCATTCCGCATCATGAATATACAGTTGGTCAAACATAGGAAGAGGATTACCATTTGGAGGAAGCAAAGAACGAATCTCACGACAAAGTACCCCAAATATATTTGAACACATATCTGCCATTTCCAACATTAACGTTGTTGTGAACATCAACATCGAGAGATGTAGAAGCAAATTTAGAATTATACTCACTAATTGATTCAGCACCACCATCAAAGCTAGGTAGATCAGCCAAAGGGGAAGGACAATCTGGATAAATAGGAAGAGAGACTCTTCCACCAGTATAAACAGTTCGGTGCCTTCATAAATTTTACTTGTCAAGTAATCTAGTGATGGTAATTTAGTGCCAGAATGTCTGACTGTTTTAATGACACAAGAAATTGTTTTTCCAAGCTCCCTGAAAAAAACATCAATAAATGAAAAATGATTTAACCCCAATTTTAATTGGGAATTTAACAACTGTGAAAGAAGAAAAGGCATCGCTGTAGAGCCTTGGGAATTCCGACAGTTGTGGGAGAAGAAAACGTTTTTAACCATTATATGGTGATTTAAACCGAAGTAAACAATATTATGCATATACCAAGTGTGTAGGTTCACATTTAAGATATTAAGTATGGTATATGATATAAGAAAAGCAATAGAGCACTCACATTGGCCTTAGAAAACTAAGGGCAGGTCCAGAAGTAGAGAACAATAATCCTCCAGGCTCGAGAAGTAGAGGAAACCTACAGGCAGGTCCAAATCTTTTGCTCTCGACAGAAGGGCATGAGCCATACACGGTGAATTCCTGGCAGCAATAGAAGTAGGAAGACAGTAACCTGCAATTTGCCACCAAAAATAAAGGTACTCTAATAATCTGGTTTAATGGGAACAAAGGTTGAAAGATATTCATATCTCCCCACACTAAATTCATGAAGAAAGAAGCACATCTAACAGGGGACTAACCATAATTCTGCATATTACGTCCAGCCAAAATTAAGGGTCTCAATGAGCTATTCAAATCCATCACCAGCAGAATGCATTCCTAGAAAAAAGATAGAGCAAAGTACCTCCCGGTAGCACACAACACAGGTAACAGGGGATTGAGCCACTTCCTTTCCTGTACACTAAGGCTAAGTCTGTGTGCTGCCACATAGAATCAGTATTACATGTCACAGCCTAAAAGTAGGATCTAAAGCACTATATCTTCATATAATTCATGTGGTCTTTTCGACAGGGATCACTACTACAAAAATACTGGCTGTATGAAAACAAAGTTCATCCATTTTTGCATTTTTTCCTGGAATGAATAACAATCACAAAGAAAATTTGAGAATGAAAATTAAGTAGTGGTTACCAAATTTTAGCAGCAGCAACTTATAAATTTTTTTCATGATTTCCTTGGTTAAAAAACGAAACGATCAGAACGTCAGGCTTTCAGAGTAATCTAGATGCGGAGTAAAGAACCTCGTAAAGAAAAAGCTAGGAATCGAGAAGAGCGAGCAAGTCCGACCCATGTAACTGCATGCCGCCGACAGTGAGCTCATAGGTGAAGGTCTTGCCCTGGCGCATCAGAACCAACACAGAGACAGTAGAAGCGAATGCACGGTGCCCTTGCTGGTAAAGGTGGTAACATTTCTAATTTAGTAACCAAAACTAACGATGTAGCCTCTGATATCAGTGATATAGTACTATGATTACTGACCAATAAGGCATGGCATATCTAGTTTGTAGTCCATCTAGGGACCTATTGCATTATTAGTATAGTCCAAAAAGGAGTGGAAAACATATCGGAAGATGCAACGTCAATATCTATATTGCAAAAAAAATAACAAAAGTGCTACACTACTGAATCTAGTGAACAGAGCTAGCAGAAATCAATGAAGCCATCGCAAAAGGAACTGACCTTAATCCTCTGAATCCTCTTTATATGTTAGTTCAGTTAAGGTTTTAATTTCTGTTCAAAAGCTTCCAGATAAAACAAACAACTCACAAATTTCAGAAAAATATCCTCTTATGAGTTGGAAAATAATTAGAAAGTCACTAAACATTACAAAGCTGAGAGCGGTCAAGAAAACCCCATACTACAAAATAGCATTACAAAGCTGGAAGACATACGGAATCAGTGAAGCTATTCATGCAAATTCATAGGTGTACTGGAGGTCTTAGTAGGTAACCTCTCAGATCGAATCAGCTTGCAGCCATTTCCTATCTGCAGTGAAAGAACTTGCTGACGACAGTCGTGCCGCTGGGAAGAGCTTTTAAGCAACGGTAGCTGCCGCTGGGCCTGCTCCCTAATGTCTTGGCATGTGCAACTGTAATTACACGAGGGTTGCTCACCAATGTTGTCCGCCATAATCAAATTGCTAACACCTCCATAAGTAAAGCTGCACAGGCAGCTGGGTGTGAGGAACGACCAAAGATGGTAGCGCTGCAAAACAGTTCAGAAGTTGGGCTATGACATTAAGTTTCATGTGAGCTAATAACAACGGAAAGATATCTCAATGATATGTGTGCTTGCATATTCCCTGTCAATTGTTTCCATGGATCCAATAACCTAAGCGGTAACAGCATGTTAACTAACTTAGTTTTAGTACTGGAAGTGAGTCCAAAAACTGATGCCCAATGATATTTCTTCTCTGCATTTAAATGTAAATATTAGTACACATGTTCAAGGAAATCAGTTAATTTCTGAGGGCTTCTTGTGATACATATCAAGAAAAAAGGACAGGAAATCATGTAATTTCTGAGAACTTTTTGTAATACATATAAGGACAAAAGTGAACTAAAAGATATAACTAATTGGTAACGTGCTTCGCATGCAGGCATGTATTGCTCATCCCTATTCTTATGTAGTATCAGTGCAGAAACTATAACACACAACTATTTTACAATGTGCTTCAAGGTTTGGTTAGCTAAGGAAAATAGTAGTTGTATTTGACCTGAGTCTTCCAGTCTCCTTTGGAAGGAATGAATGGTTTGGCCGATCTAGAACTCCTAGAAGGCAGAAATAATTAACCTTTGAAGCAAATCTGAAAACAAACACCTTGTGTGGCAGACAATGGACAATAATATATCTTCATATGCTGTATAACATATCCCTATAACATGGCAGTCGTGAAAACCATTCAATTCACCGGGTACAAAGGGGAATCTGATAAGGAGTGTTGCGTGGACGGGAAGAGGCAACGAATCTTACCCAATCCACTCGGCATCATCGTTGTTGAGCGCCAGCGACCCGCCGCTGAAACCCTAGAAATTGCAATTGGCTTGTACACATCCAGGCTGATGGAACTGCACGGCTGAGTCAGGGAGGACCTAGTTGATCTCTCGCACGGCCCCTGGACTGCAGCCGTCGAACGGGTGCAGCACTGCCGCCTCCAGCAATGACCACGTCCGGCTCCCGCGATCAAATCCATCCACGTCCGGCTCCGTTTCTTTACATCCAGCTAGCTCTGCTCCACTCCAACCCCGCCGCTGACCTGCCGCCACGCTGCTTCTCAGCCCCTTGTCCAGCCTATAGTTTGGAAGAGCAGGAGGTGGAGAAAGCACGTGGGGGCGAGAGAGACGTGGGTCGGTTTGGAAGACTGGGAGGTCCGGGAGAGAGATGAGTGGTGGAGGAGATATGGCTCCGTAAATGTCGGAGCCGGCGTGTTCATCTTTGCCGCTTCCTACTCGCCTCCTCGCCTCCCACGGAGGTCGCGCGGCCAGATCGGCATGCCCCGCCGCAAGCACCATTAATCGTTTGAGGTGTGGAAATCTAGAGCGGTCGCGGGACGTGGAAAGCGGTGAAGAGTTCGGGATACTGTCAAGGTGGACTGGCAAAAGAAGAGGAGAGCGGGATAAGCGGTGCGTAGGGCTGATGCACGATTAAACCGGCAATCAGAGGTATAGAAAGGGGAAAAAACATGCTATGGAAGGAGGTAACCGGAAACAATAGAATAGGTACCGGATATGCACCGGTTACCACGGGATTGCCACAAAAGAAAAAAGGAAACAAAAAACCGGTGTGCGAGAATCAACAGCAATCTAGGGCTCATCAACAGTGTAAATCGCTAACGCGTCAAGATTTGGTTGGATAAAAAGGTACCGTGAACAGTACCCAAACTGTTGAGATTTAAGCAAAGTGGGTTAGCTTTAATATAGTTAATAATGATGGAGATCATGGAGGTTCACGCGCCCAACAATCCAAGGTAAGCTAGGAGTACATACCGTTGTGTTTCCATTTGCATGAGGCTATTTGTCACCATTTAATTGTTGGTCTTTAAATTCGTGCAGCTGGTGGATCACTTGTCATGAAGCCGCATGTTACACCTGATTATGTATAGTAGTTCGATCGGTGTCCTGATAATTAGCAGGACACACCATGTCCTTGACCAATGTAACATACTTAATTTTTTCTTGGTTCATCGGGGGGATCTCAACTCAGTTGGTGTCTCGTTTTGTGTACGTCTGAATCGCTAATTAGTTTCAGCAATCAACGCCATCTACCTCACCTCACCGCCGAGCACTGCCTCGTCTCCGCCTATCCCATCCCCGCAGCACTGAATCGTTGATTCACACTGGCGCGGAACCACGTTGGTCTCCCCCCCCGCCGCCGCGGTGACCCTGGCCGCCACTGTCGACGGCGCGGCTCCCACGCCTCGTGTTGCTCCTGTGCGTCTCCCTCGCGGACGCATCGTCTTCGGCCTCCTCCCGGCCTCCCGCACCGCCTAGATGCCCCTGCCTCAACTCGCCCCATGCTCAGCGGCCCATGGACCCTGCGCATGTGCGCTCGGTTGCCGGTTGCAGATGGGAAGCCGGCGCACGTGACGGACAGTGAAGCGGTGGGGTGTCGGGATCACGGAGTTGGAGGCAAAGCGGCTGGTGGCGGACGGCCGCGACAGCAACATCACCTTGGATGAGTTCCACCACTTCCATTGATACATCAGGTTCGTTGCCCGCTTGCTTGCTTGCCACGGGTCCAACAGAGGCTCTTATTGGCTCGAACTGGCATCTGGAAGTTACTCTGCAGTCTGAACTCTGTTCTGTGCTAGTTTTTTCGATGTGTGTTCCGTGCTAGTCGATGCTTAATGCTTTAGAGCTTCATCAACAGCGTCTAACTGTCAATGTTCTACAAAGAGGCAAATCGATTGGTTAAATCACACGAAACACTACATGTTTAATGTTAATTTAAGCATAAAACTACTACTTGTAGTATTATGTAACTCTACTCTGTCAAGTTCAGTTCAATTGCGATACTACTGACAGAGATAGATGGAGATTTTTTTTTTTTGTGAAGTAGAGATAGATGGAGATTGACGAGATCAAGTTCAATTGTCCGTGCTGCAGCGACTAGACTAATGAATTCCTTATAGGCGTGGCTTTCATCCACCTGAAGTAGGCCGATCTGTCCAAGCATATCAAAAACCTTTCCGCCGTGCCATACTGCTCTCCGGCCCCATTAGTTCGCCCTTTCACCTCTTGGTTTCTGCTCCGTTGCGTGGGACATCCTGGTTTACCATTGGTTGATTTTGCAAAGTCTTACCTGCAGTCACTCGTAAAGTCTTTACATTCAGACTGGATAGCCACTGGACGCCTTGTAATAGCAGACATTTACATTCTGGCGAAATTGAAACAATATGCTAAGAGGCTGCCTCCATGATTCAAATGAAACTTATCCAATTTGAGAAAGTAATTATTTCAAATTTTGTACAAAAAATCGTCGCAAGTGTTTGTTATCAGCATAATTACTCTTCTGTACTCTTAAGCATGTAATGCATGTCTTCCACTTACATAGTACAAATCTTGCAAGTGATGATTTCTTTTTATCTGGCAATATGTAGCTTTGTTATTTTACTTCCAAATGGCACACTGGAGCGGCACTTTGGCATCCAGCAAATAGATCCACAATGATGAAATATTTGCTTCAGTACATCACAAAGTAAGATCAAATAGATATCATGTCTTGATCTGCTTGAGAACCCACTTCCTTTTCATTCTTTGAGGCAATGCCATCAAGGACTTGAACTTGTAATCAACTGCAACAAGAGCGCTTCAATGTTACAACTATATACACAAGTTACAGTGCTCTGCATCCAGCAAATTTTATTCAGAGAGCGCTTCAATGTTAGCGCTATATACACAACATAACTAGTGAACTAAGTAGCTGGATAATCTCACCAAACCTAGTGAATTAATTGGTCAATTAATCTTACCATGTAATTCTAGTTCGAGAGATTGTTTTATGGTTTCAGAGTAGAGAAAATGAATACAACTTATCAGTACTTCATAATGTGAAATTTAAGTTATAATATTGCTTAACACTGTCCCACATTATACATAGGTTTTTGGATTTGTTTCCATTTTTAGTTGATTATTTCTCTGTATCTAGAATTATTTTGGTCGAGATATGCGTGCAAAACGAGCGATGGTTATGTTATAGATGAACATGCTTGTGTTTATCATAGTCAGTGACCAATGAGAGTGCATCGCAACATACAGTTTGTTAGCCAACGATTCACTTATTTGTATACCGGTGTTTGCTGTATATGATTTGGATGGACATTTGGATGCTCTCAAATGATAATAACCAAGAATTTTCTCTTTCAAATGATCAGGTGGTGAAGTTCACTTATCTATCTTGTTGTTTGTCTAGTGCGTAATGTGTAGAAGCCCTTTTAAATCTATCTAGGTAACATGAACACATAAATGAGATCCCTGCTGAAGATGGTGCATCAACTCTTACTGCCATGGTACTATCACATGATCTCTAATTTGATTTCCATTGTCATCTCCTTCCTCCCAGGCCGGCTACTGTCTCCACTTTTCAAATCCTTCAAGGTATGCTATCCTACTGACCTACACCTCCGTTTCCCCCTGTCTCACTGCCTGTTCTGGTAGGGACGATTAGCAAAGGAAAAAAGAATGGTACATGTATGTATATATCTTGATGGTCTGCTACTCGATTCTGAATGTTGCTTGTGACCTGACCTGATTTATCCTGGTATATTTTTTGGCACCTTCCACCTCCACCTTGATGACAGTTCAGTTCAGCTGCTCTAATCTGACAAAGCCATGTTTCTATTGCTGCTTGAGTGGCGTAGATAGTAGTTTGTACAACAATTTGTACATGAGTTGAAAGTTTCACTGAAAATTTCTCTACTTGTGTTCAAATTAAAATTTGTAATTGATAGGTACCTAGTAGTTCAGATTCGTAGTGATAGCAATTAGAAAGCATGAACTGCGTGGTTCTATTTTTCAGTTAGCATACTTGCTGCTATGTATGTTGTCCGTGTGTAGCCTGAACTGAAGATTTTGTCAGAATGGATTTTGAGTGGTTAGTTAAGCAGCCCCATCCTTGAATAGCCTGAACTGAAGATTTTGTCCGCCACCCTTCAATAACCTGGGTGTTTAACTGTGTGCCCATGCGTGTAGTGCAATCTAAATTCTCTTTGCTCCTACTAGAAAAAATAATATGTGAGTGTTTAACTGTGTGTCCGTGTGTATGTGTGCGCACGTGATACTTTCTCTTCTTGGAAACCTGATGCTTCAAGTGCTCTTCGTTTTCATACCTTCACACGTGTGAGTGCAATTATAGATAAACTGCAACTTTTGAGCCATAATGTCCTTATTTGAGACTGATTACTTAGCTTAGCTCGCTGGCCATATAGTTCTTTAATGAAGAATGTATCCACCTGTTATTACTTTCTTGCTTGCTTACTTGTACCGAAAGGAGAAAAAAAAATTGTGTACACTTGTATAGACTCAGATGATGTAGTGTACTTCAAGTAATTACTGGGTCAGCGTCTAGACCTCACTAGGAAATCTGAAAACTGGTAGAACACACTTGGAAATCTCAAAACTGGTAGTGATTACTGCAAGTGATGCATGAGATTATTTTTAGCCTAGATTATTTGGGTTGCCCCGCTGGAAGATAGCCTAAATACACCAGTACCTTAGGCCACGTGCTTGGATCTTTTTCTCCTGTATATATTGTTTTTGAAGCATTTTGGGTAATGCTTTTGTCGATGTGGACGGTCAATTTTCCGCGTGGCGTACACGTCATTCCAATCTTACACGCGCGAGCTGCCACATCCCCTTTTTCCTCTCTTTCCCCATCGCGCCGCCCTAGTCTGCTGCCGCTCTGCTCGTGCGCCGCCGCATGCAGCTAGCCGCCGCGTATCGATTGGGTGATCCCGGTGGAGCGCCAGGATGCGAGGGACACGACCTCCGCTGTACCACGGCGGCGGAATCTTCGTCGGCTCCGGGTGGCCACCTGTTCGCGTCGTTCTGAGCGCACGGTGAGCCTATGAACAATTCCCCTCTGCTACCGTGCTACGTGATCTCCTCTTCCCTCGACCCTCCTCAGTGTTGTGGACTTGGCGACCATAGATCTGTCCGAGTTGCACATGCCCCCCCTGCCGGCCCGTGGCACAGTTTTTAAACATAAGGCCAAAGGCCCAGCTTTAAATTAATAAAGCGGTAGGAGTCGATACAACACACGCCACATAACGGAGACCTCCAAATACAAGTGCTGCCATACAAGAACCCAAGTCTGAAACACATATGAAGGAAAACAGCTAAAGAGTGGCGAGAAGCGGCGCGCAGGGAGAAAACGTCAATCCACCCAGGATGTCGAAGTCATCAGTGTCCTCCGGCCCGGATCCTCGCGTGTAGCCTCCTAACCTCGTCCAGTGCCGCGTCCAGCAGCGGGCGGTCCTTCCGTCTGACCAGTACCCTCCAGCTCTGCATGTAGATAGACATTTTGAAGATAGCATCAGCCGGGTTGGATATCAGGGAGCCTTCAATAGCAAGCTTGTTGCGGATGTTCCAAAGCGCCCAACTCTGGGCAGCGAAGGTGTACCAAGCTATCCTACGAAGTCTACCCGTCAAGCCGTTGGCAATGGCTACAAAGTCCGCAGCCCCTGCTGGGTCCCAAGAGCAGGCAAGAAGATCCCTAATCCCTGCCCACATAAATCTCGCGATGTGACAAGTGAAGAAGATATGATCGCAAGTTTCCCATTCCCCACAAAGGGCGCATCGCCCATCCGATGGCCCGTTCCGTTTGAGCAATTGGTCCCCGGAGGGAAGCCTACCACGGATTAGTTGCCATAAGAACACCCTGATCTTTGGCGGGACCCTCGTGCGCCAAATCTCTTTGAAGTGGGTAATCGTCCCCCCTCGAGACAACTTGGAGTACAACGAGTTGGTTGAGTACTCCCCAGATGGTTCCAGAGCCCAGCGGACTACGTCCTCGCCATCTGAAGCAGGCGAGAGGTCAAAAATCCTGCAAAGATTGTCCCATTCGGCGCGCTCGGCTAAGCTGAAGGAGCGACGGAACCTTATCCGCCAACCCTCGTTGGTCCTGACCCCTGGACAGTAGCAAAGTGATTGTCGCAGCAAGCAAACAACCGCGGAAAGGTGAAGCGAAGGGGCCCATTACCCGTCCACCAGTCCAGCCAGAAATAGGTTCGACGCCCATTGTGAACCTGGTGCTTAGCACCCAATTTAAAGTACCATTTGATCTTTTGAATGGCGTTCCAGAATTGAGATCCTTTGGTGGGAACCGCCGGGGAAAATAGATCATGGTCCCCCAGGTACTTGGCCCTAAGAAGGTCTGCCCACAGGCCTTCTGCGTTCTGATAGATCTTCCAGATCCACTTTACCATCAAGGCGATATTCATGGACTTGGTGTTGAGGATACCCAACCCTCCAAACGCCCGGGGTTTGCACACCGTCGCCCAATCCACCATATGGTACTTGCGTTTGGCCCCCACTCCCTCCCAAAAGAAGCGGGACCTGTGTTTGTCCATGGCTGCGTGAGTCGTGTCATGAAGCAAGTAGAGACCCATGGCAAACAACGGGAGGCTGGAGAGGCAGGAGTTGGTAAGCTCAAGCCTTCCAGCCGACGCCAAGAAGAGGCCCTGCCAAGGCTCAACCCGGTGGCCAACCTTCTCAGTGAGGAAGTGCCAGTCTGCGACTGAGAGGCGGCGGTCACTAACCGGTAGGCCAAGGTAGTGAAACGGCAAGCTCCCGAGCTTGCAGTTAAGGGAGTCAGCCACCCTCTGACGCTCCCTGTCCGTGATCCCTGTCACAATCACTTCGCTCTTCGCGAAGTTGATCTTAAGTCCCGACATGTTCTCAAAACAGAGAAGCAGGAATCTTAAGCCCGTGGCACAGTAGACGTCGTCAGTCTAAAATATGCCTAGAAACAATTACTGAACCGAACTTCAAGTGTTGATTTATCATCATCCTAAAATAGGACAACTTGCCGGCGTAATCAAAGTAAGCTTATATCTGACTTGGATCTGGTACAGCCTCAAGTCAGGCGAGCTCAGTTCCTGCGACTTGTAGTAGTAGCAGTTGCTTCTATCTCCTTAATTTATTAAAGCAACTTGTATCATCCTTATCTCAGTGTATCTACCTAATCTACCCTGTCTAATTAATGCAGGCGACTGCACTGCACGTTGGTAGGTCCTTGCTGCGAAGTTTTGCAGCTCGGGGTTCAAAAGGGCCAACTCTTCAGCACCGACAAACTAGAGAAGGTACATGCTTTGGTTTTATCCTGGATTCTTCTCTCCTGCTCACCCAGAATCTGATGAACCAATCCTAAGAGAAAACCAAAACCAACGCCTACCACAATGCTGTGCCTCCAGGCTCTAACTATTTATGGTGCCTACGGGCCATAACTAAAACATGCTATGAGTCTTGGATGCATATACTCGCGGGTCACAGCCCTGTCCATCCTGACGTTTGAAATTATCTTGATTTGGCCTGTTCTGTAGATGTGCTTTCTCATTTTAGCCGCTCACTGGTACTGGATTCTGAATGCTCAGCAGCTTCCTTGCCGGCCTGTAAGGCTGTAAACCATAATGTGCACGCAGATATACTGTCTCAGATCTTGCATGTCGTGTGTTATCTTGGATGCATGTTTCACTAATCCAAGTTCTAATTAGGCCTGATGTGGTTGTAGTTTGCATGTTTCACTAATCCAAGTTCTAATTAGGCCTGATGTGGTTGTAGTTGTACCCATATATCACTCACAGTACCTCGAGAATCCTGAAAATGAATTGCCATCATGGTAGGCTCTTCAGACGAGAAAAATGAATTGCTACCAGGCTGGATATAAATACATAACAGAGTGGCCGTTGGGGTTCACACTGGCCTGATTAAACACGGATGTGTTAATTGATATGCCAACGCTGTCACTGGAACAATATGCTTGTAAGAAATAGTAAAGGAATCCTATGCAAAGTTGGTAGATGCACCAATGATTTGAATACGCAAGTCTTTTTTTCTTTTCTTTTATGCTTCTTACGAGGCTCTTCCCATTCTCCCATCCCATTTCTAATTTCAAAATGCATTTCTCCATAGTGTGGATCGATTCAAGCGAAGCTCAGCCTCGGGCCACGTTACACAGCACATGCCTGCACATGCCTCCATGTAAACTGAAGTTTAGTTATTAGGACTTCAATCGAGCATAGTGCAGTTAACCTGGAGTCTTGAACTTCATCTTTTTATGAGAGTCAATTTATGGACATGCTCTTACAGCCCCGCAAGCTCCTCGTTTTAATCCGTGGCCTGTCGTCCTGCCCTTCTTCTAATTTGAAGTTTGAATTTTGGGACACGCTCTTATAGCCAAAGCCAGACATGTCATTTGATTTGAAGTTGTTTCACCCTAAAAAGAGTTATTCGGCTCTTACAGCCGAAGAAGTCTCGCTCCTCTCAAGAGAACTGAAGGTCTAGTCCACTCCAAGCGGGGTTACTTTCAGTTCTTCTGCTCCTCTCAAGAGAACTGAAGGTCTAGTCTTGGAACAATATGCTTGTAAGAAATAGTAAAGGAATCCTATGCAAAGTTAGTAGATGCACCAATGATTTGAATACGCAAGCTACAGAAATACAGTCTTTTTTCTATTCTTTTATGCTTCTTGGAGGCTCTTCTCATTCTCCCATCCCATTTCTAATTTCAAAATGCATTTCTCTATAGTGTGGATGGATTCAAGCGTAGCTTTGCCTCGGGGCCACGTTACACAGCACATGCCTACACATGCCTCCATGTAAACTGAACTTCAGTTGTTAGGACTTCAATCGAGCACAGTGCAGTTAACCTCGAGTCTTGAACTTCATCTTTTTATCAGGGTCAATTTAGGGACACGCCGCTCCTCGTGTTGCTCCCCAGGCGACGCGAGGAGCCCACCCTATCGCTGCTGCTACGCTGCCTGCATCGCGCCCTTGCCGCCGCTGGCCCCTGCCTCAGTGGCGGCGCCCCATCTCCGAAGTGGGTGGAGGATTCCCTCGAGCTCGTTATGTTGGTAGTTGCCAGCCCATGTGGGGCGTCGCCGGCGGGAAAGACCAAGCCAGGGCGGCGGTCTGCGGGAGGGTGTGCTGACGTGATGCAGGGCGCTGCAGCAGGTGGCTTGGTGGTCGTTGCTCTGCGGCAGGTCGCGGTGGAGTTGCTCGGGCCCGATCTGGGGCCGTCGGGCCGTGGCTGTTGCGCTCGGTCACTGCCGGCCTTGTCGCGGGGCACTAGATCCGGGGCAGCACGAAGGATCCCTGCAGGTACGGCGGTGAGCTCTCCCACGGTCTTGAAGCTGTGGAGCGGAGGTGGGGGGCCTGGGGCGGCGCTGCTGTGTGGATGTGTGGCTAGAATGGGAGGCTCCGGCGAGGCTCGGCTTGGGATATTCTGCAATGGCTTGAGCTAGGGCTTCAGCAGGTGGACGCTGGGGCGGCAGCCCCGGGGATGACTGGTTGAGGTGACTGCGGGTGTTGGAGCTTGAGGTGCTGCAACGGGAGGGTCACATGGTGCTGTTCGGTGGAGGTCGACGATGGGATTATGTGCTTGAACTCCCGCAACTCTTGAATGGTGGGGTTTCTCTGGAAAACTATAAGTATCTAGCTCAACTGTAGGTGCCACAACTCTCGACTGGTCCTCAGAACTCGGCTTCCATGCCATTCTCCATGACTGACTTCACCAGGGAACCAAGGACATGTCCCACGAAGGCAACAGATTGCAGAGCTTCATGTCGTTCCCTCCTTAACGAAATGGACATGAAGAAAACATGGACGTGCACGACCGAATACCATCCAATCCAGCAATCTCTAGGCATATGACACCCAAGGGGGTTCGTCGGTGGAGCCTTCTGAAACTCGACAATCCAGCCAGATCAATGAAGACAAGCATCATGCAGATCTTCGTCCTTGTGCGAGATGAACCCTAGGACCACCGCCTTTATTCAAGTGAGCCAGTAGCCCCCACGCCACCAGTTGGCAGCAGAGGCGAAGATGGTGGAGATCACCGCCGTCCTTGTTGACTATCGTCACACCCGAAAGGTCCACACCGCCACCACGGGTAGCAGCCCGTCTAGCCATTCGCACAGTTTCCGCAACGACCCACCATCCCAGACAGATCAAACAGACCCGCTGTCGCCCGCCGTGGCAGCAGCACCTCAGATGGCTTCACTCCGCACACCCCAACGCCACCATCACCGCGTCTTCTCCTCCACCATCCACCGAAAACACGCCGGAGCTAGCTGTGGGATCCCAGGATCCCCCGCACCAAGCCCAACCCGTCCGGCCACCTCCGGCAGGATGAAGCCGCCGTGCCTGGGACCGCCGCCCCGGCGCCCACATGGAAAGGGCTGTGCAGCAGACCGCCACACTCGCAAGTCAGCAAGCGGACGAGCACGCCCTCGACCCTCTCAGCCACAATTGGGGCTTCATACGAAACTATCAATTTACTCAATCAACCTTCATTTCTTAATCCATTATGTTGGCTCCATGATTATTAATCCTAACATAAATTTGGGGAAGTGTACATGAGGTGGGTTACAGTTAACTCCCACAATGGTATAGGTGCAAGTATGCAACAGCCTAGTCGTATATGCCATCTCCAGTTACCAGAACAAGTGGTCTGGTTGTTGTTCCAAAGTCGACTCTTTAGGTTGTATTATGAATGCTGTCCTCCAGCTCACCGAGAAGGCATATGCCTCTACGCTGTAGAAGTAATGTTCGCATTGCAAAGACACAAGTAAACTTGTGAAATGTGGTAAACTTGCTGTAGAGAGCATACCTCTCTGGCGTGGATATATTCAACGAGAGCTCAACTTGGAGGAAATTAATACGTACATGTTACATGCCTTAGTTGGAATGGTTGAACTAAACTTTAATTATTAGGGCACACTAATCCATCATCCGGGAATCCAGCAAAGTCAACTTGCACACGCGCTCTTCCAGCCAAGCGAGCTCATCCTTCTAATCCATCATCCTTAGCTTCTGTATCTTCTTGCGCCTAGCATTTGCACTACTGCCTCCCACCATCACAGCCAATACACACCAACCAACCACACCGAGCTCACCAATGGAGGTGACTGCGCTGAGCGTCGGCAAGTCCGTGCTGAATGGAGCGCTTAGCTACGCCAAATCCACTCTGGCGGAGGAGGTAGCTTTGCAGCTTGGTGTCCGCCGTGACCACGTCTTCATCACCAACGAGCTTGAGATGATGCAGGCTTTCTTAGAGTCTGCTCATGACGAGGGAGACGACAATAACAGGGTGGTGAAGGTATGGGTGAAGCAAGTTCGAGATGTGGCGTACGATGTGGAGGACACCCTCCAGGAATTTTCCGTTCGTTTGGAGAAGAAGTCCTGGTGGCGTATCCGCCGCACGCTGCTAGATCGACGCCGTGTGGCCAAGCAGATGAAGGAGCTTAGAGCCAATGTTGAGGATGTCAGCCAGAGGAATATGCGCTATCACCTTATCAAGGGATCTGACTCAAAGGCTGCAACCACCGGTGGGCAATCTGCCATCGCCGGTGCCACCACGATGTCTGGCAACGATGAAGCAAGGCGGCAACTGGAAAAAGCAAAAGATGCTCTCTTGCAACTGGTCAGGAAGAGGGACGACGATCTTAGAGTGATCGCGGTTTGGGGAACAAGTAGTAACCTAAGGCGGACGTCCATCATAGAAAGAGTCTTTGCAGATCTGAAGAAACACAGTGTTTTTGATTGCCATGCCTGGATTACGTTGACACGTCCTTTCAATTCAACGGAGTTCCTAAGAAGCATTATCAGGCAGTTCTATGTTAATTTTCTTCAAGAGTCCGACAAAAAGGAAAAGATATTTGGGGGTCCTCAAGATCTGAGAAGGATGGGGATGAAGAAGGGAAATGATTTGGCTGACGAGTTCAAGAGATATGTGAATGAGAAGAGTTTTCTGATTGTGCTTGATGACCTATCCACCATTGAAGAGTGGGATTGCATTAAAGCATGTTTTCCGAATAACAAGAAAGGAAGCCGAATAATAGTTTCCACAGAGCTGGTTGAAGTTGCAAGCTTATGTGTGGGACCAGAAAACATCACACCAGAGCACAAGCAGTTGTCTGTTGATTTGACTTTGTACGCTTTCTATGAGAAGGTAATGATTGAAGCCCTAATAGAGAGTCATCATGTTGATTTTTTGTACGCAGCAACCCCCTGTTGATTTTTTTTTATCACCGAAGATGATTAGTTTTATAATTTTGGACATCTAAATTCGGTGAAATTTAGGAACAGAGCAAAGGCAAGTTTTGAAATTAGTCATAAAGAGGTATTCCATTATTATGGACAACTAGTAATTGTTCCATAAGTGTCTGCAAAACTTAAAACATGAGTAAATGTTCCCTTATGGAAAAGAAGGCAAAACCTAATCAATTCATGCTTGTGTACAGGGTTCTCAAGATGGAACAGAATCAACAGAGGCCGTGTCTAGCTCAAATGTGCGAACTGATGTTAGTGACAGCACTGACAATAGGAAGATGCTCAACCGTACAGAGACAATGCTAGCAGCTTTAAAGGAATCCCAGCTAATTGGGAGGGAGACAGAAAAGGCAGAAATTATCAAACTAATTACAACCGAAGACAACCAACTTGAAGTGATCTCTGTGTGGGGAATGGGTGGTCTTGGAAAAACCACACTAGTCAGAGATGTCTACCAAGATGAAGAACTCAGTGGGAAGTTTGAGAAGCGTGCTTGTGCCACAATTATGCGCCCTTTCAATGTTAAGGAGCTTCTACAGAACTTAGCTTTGCAGTTTGGCTATAAGGATGTCTCAGAAATGGACAAAGAATTACCAGGAAAAAAATATTTGATTGTTCTTGATGATCTAGCATCAAATGCAGAATGGGATACTATAATACAACACTTTCCTACAACAGGGACATCGCGCCGGATAATAGTTACCACAAGGGTAAAAGATATTGCCACACATTGTTCGAAGAAGCATGAAAAAATTTACAGACTCCAAAGTCTGGAAGACAACAACGCACTTGACCTATTCGCCAAAAAGGTATATTGGTTTGAATAAATATTATACGTTTGTAGATTCTAACAACATATACATATGACCTATTATATCTTTTTTTTTACTAAGTAATTCCATGTGGCCGCCGATCACTTGTTTTTCTCGTTGGTTGTGATTGCTTATCGAGCATATTTTATTTTAAATGGACATGTATGTTGTTGGCGTTAAACAATCTATCTTACTTCGATATAGTGATCTGTTTCAACCAACCCAGAAAACTATTATAATAGAATTATGTACATCTTAAAGCAGAAAATTTTATTTCATCATATTCACACAAGTAGAAAGATTAACTTCTACCAATTTCATTTTCGAAGTACTGACGGACTGAACTTGTATTAATTTCAGATATTTGGTAAAGCTACCAATATGGATGAGGAGTACCCTGAGTTGTTTGAACAGGCAAATCTGATCCTAAAGAAATGCAATGGGCTCCCACTTGCAATAGTGACCATTGGGGGATTTTTGGCAAACCAACCAAGAACCGTTATGGAATGGAGGAAATTGAATGAGCATATCCGGGCTGAGTTGGTGATGAATCCAGAGATTGGTACCATAAGAACCATTCTTATGAGAAGCTATGATGGTTTACCCTATTACCTCAAGTCTTGTTTCCTGTATATGCCCATCTTTCCCGAGGACTACTTGGTTGGACGGAAACGTTTGGTGCGTCGCTGGTCTGCGGAGGGATATTCAAGGGAGGTGCAAGGTAAGTCTGCGGAGGAAATCCTGGATGGCTACTTCATGGAACTTATAAGCAGGAGCATGCTTTTACCATCTCCACAGTCAATTCATGGTATAGAACAAATTGGTTCCTGCCAAGTCCATGATCTCATCCGTGAAATCGGCATCTCAAAGTCGATGGAAGAAAATCTTGTTCTTACACTAGAGGAAGGTTGCAGTACAAATAGCCAAGGCACCATGCGCCACCTTGCTATAAATGGCAATTGGAAAGGAGAACAGAGTGAATTCGAGAGCATAGTGGACATGACCCGTGTAAGATCAATAACAGTTTTTGGTGAGTGGAAGTCATTTTTCATTTCTGACAAGATGAGTCTACTGCGAGTGTTGGACTTGGAAGACACAACAGGTCTACGTGATCATCATGCCAAGCATATTGGGAAGCTTCTTCACTTAAGATACCTTTCTCTAAGAGGATGTGCTGCTATTTATCACCTGCCAGATTCATTGGGTAACTTGAGAGAACTCGTGACGCTAGATGTCCGAGGTACGAGAATAATCAAGCTGCCGAGGAGTATTGTCAATCTCCAGAAGCTAAGCTATCTTCGTTCTGGTAGGAAACCAACTAATGAGTATGGCTCATATGAAGAAACTTTTGAAGACACTTTTGAAGACTGTCCAAAGTTTCGTGACAACCAACCATGCATTATGTTTGTTGCGACGGGAGTTGCTTGTTGTTGGAGGAGTGTTGCAGCTGAGATGCTTTATGATGACAATGACCTTAATTGCCATGATGCATGCAATGCTTTTTGCTTCCATTTGGTCCCTTTTATTGCGATGCGCCTGGACTTGCATGGTGTTCTAGTGCAAAGTGGGATGAGGAAGCTGAAAGCCTTACACACATTGGGTGTTGTGAACATCGCAAAGCGGGGTAAGGTTGTTCTAAAGGACATAGAAAGGCTCATTCAGTTGCGCAAGTTGGGAGTGACCGGCGTCAATATGGAAAACGGACAAGAGTTGTGTTTGGCAATTGTTGGTCTGAGCCGGCAGGAGTCATTGTCAATCCGGTCAGAGGGGAAGCCTGGTTTATCTGGCTGCTTGGATGGAACGTTCTCTTTTCCGGAAAATCTGCATAGCCTAAAGCTGTACGGCAACATGGTCAAACTACCAAAATGGATCCAGGGGCTCACGAATCTGGTGAAGCTCAAGCTGCGGAGCTCAAGGATATCAGAGCATGATGAAGCTATACAGGTCCTTGGGGATCTACCAAACCTGGCGTCCCTGCATCTGCTGAAGAAGTCGTTCGAGCAGAGTAATGCTTGTCTCACATTCCGTCCACACATGTTCCCGAACCTGGTGGTGCTGGAACTTGATCGTCTCTTGATCGACCACGAGGATAGAAATAAGCTGCTATTTTTGAAGTTTGAACAAGGAGCAACCCCTAAGCTAGAGCTGCTCAAGATCGGTTGGGCATACATCAATAGTCGGACACTCTCGGGGCTACCATCTCTGGCAAGCCTGAAGGAGGTTCTGCTCCAAGGTGGCTACACTAACAACGAATTGGTGTACCTGAGGGCCAAGCTTGAAGAAAATCCAAATCGACCAGTCATAAAGAGGGTGTGATCGAGATCATGGAGGTTCACTGCGCCCAACAATCCAAGGTAAGCTAGGAGTACATACTGCTGTGTTTCCATTTGCATGCGGTTATTTGTCACCATTTAATTGTTGATCTTTAAATTCGTGCAGCTGGTGGATCACTTGTCATGAAGCCGCATGGTACACCTGATTGTGTATAGTAGTTCGATCGGTGTCCTGATAATTAGCAGGACACACCATGTCCTTGACCAATGTAACATACTTAATTCTTTCTTGGTTCATCCGGGTGGGGATCTCAACTCAGTTGGTGTCTCGTTTTGTGTACGTGCTCCATCTGAATCGCTAATTAGTATTGCTGTCATGATGAAAAGTTGAAAACACATCGAGTATGTCTCGGTGCACTTGTTGTCTGTTCTCTCAAACTGTTAACAATCTGGACTCGTTGAGTAGCGGTCTGCAACTCACTACCTCATGTGCTTACATTGCCGGCAATACTATCTTCTGGTTTAGCTGCAGTATATGATGATTAGAGCCACTAATGCTTCAGTAATTTCAGAAGAATTGAAAAATTGCCGCAAATGTTTCAGCAATCAACGCCATCTACCTCACCTCACCTCACCTTACTGCACCGCCGAGCACTGCCTCGTCTCCGCCTAGCCGGTGTCGGGCTCCTTCCGGCCAATTCACACTGGCGCGGCAGCGCCGCCGCGCGGTTATTCCGCCCCCGTGGTGACCCTGGTGTTACTCATATGTGTCTCCCTCGCGGACTCATCGTCTTCGGCCTCCTCCCGGCCTCTCGCACCGCCTAGATGCCCCTGCCTCAACTCGCCCCAAGCTCGGCGGCCCATGGACCCTGCGCATGTGCGCTCGGTTGCCGGTTGCAGATGGGAAGCCGATGCACGCGACGGACAGTGAAGCGGTGGGGTGCCGGGATCACGGAGTTGGAGGCAAAGCGGCTGGTGGCGGACGGCCGCGACAGCAACATCACCTTCGACGAGTTCCATCACTTCCATTGATACATCAGGTTCGTTGCCCGCTTGCTTGCTTGCCACGGGTCCAACAGAGGCTCTTATTGGCTCGAACTGGCATCTGGAAGTTACTCTGCAGTCTGAACTCTGTTCTGTGATGGTTTTTTCGATGTGTGTTCCGTGCTAGTCGATGCTTAATGCTTTAGAGCTTCATCAACAGCGTCTAACTGTCAATGTTCTACAAAGAGGCAAATCGATTGGTTAAATCACACAAAACACTACATGTTTAATGTTAATTTAAGCATAAAACTACTACTTGTAGTATTATGTAACTCTACTCTGTCAAGTTCAGTTCAATTGCGATACTACTGACAGAGATAGATGGAGACTGACGAGATCAAGTTCAATTGTTCATGCTGCAGCGACCAGACTAATGAAGTCCTTATAGGCGTGGCTTTCATCCACCTGAAGTAGGCCGATCTGTCCAAGCATATCAAAAACCTTTCCGCCGTGCCATACTGCTCTCCGGCCCCATTAGTTCGCCCTTTCACCTCTTGGTTTCTGCTCCGTTGCGTGGGACATCCTGGTTTACCATTGGTTGATTTTGCAAAGTCTTACCTGCAGTCACTCGTGAGGGCTCTGTCGCTACTCCTCGACGTCACCAACTTCCCGCGTTGGGTCAGCTGCAAACACTCCGTATCTATTTATCTTTGATTCTTCATTTGTCATGCTGCGATTCTGAACACTTTTTTTGTTGCTGAATGTTGTTTGCAGATCCAGAGAAAGACTGAAGGTCCAGCAAATCCTTAGTGAGTTAACAATATGATTAGGGAATCTTGAGATTATAAAATTGTTATTATTTAGACAACTAGCAAACTAGATGAATTGTACTGCAATCTGATATTGCAGGATCGGCAACAAGATGGAGCTTGAGGCTGTAGTGGAGGCAACCGTCCAGTTGCTGATCAAGGTGGTGATCATATAACTGCTGCTATATTTTTCATGAGTTTTGTACTCTATGTTCTTTTCAGCTGGTAGCATACAAAACAACTTTATCCATGCATCATAGGAACTGTCATATTTCAAGGTAAGCATCTCACATGAAAACTTTCTTGCCAATAAATAATTTAAGTAAGATGTATGTAACTTGAACCATGTGCACTTGCATATTGTTGTTGCTACATATTTTAACACCAATGAGTTATGGCATGAATTTATTATCACGTCTTGTGCTTTGTAAGACCGCAGGATTTAAACTGCGCCTAATATCACTATGGGAATATGAAAAACAAACGCCACTTCTTGTAGTCTATATTTTGAAATTGGAATATACTTTATTTCCATGCAACCTCAAACAATAGCCACTGGACGCATAATAGTAGACATTTACATTCAGACTGGATAGCCACTGGACGCCTTGTAATAGTAGACATTTACATTCTGGCTAAATTGAAACAATATGCTAAGAGGCTGCCTCCATGATTCAAATGAAACTTATCCAATTTGAGAAGGTAATTATTTCAAATTTTGTACAAAAAATCGTCACAAGTGTTTGTTATCAGCATAATTACTCTTCTGTACTCTTAAGCATGTAATGCATGTCTTCCACTTACATAATACAAATCTTGCAAGTGATGATTTCTTTTTATCTGGCAACATGTAGCTTTGTTATTCTACTTCCAAATGGCACACTGGAGCGGCACTTTGGCATCCAGCAAATAGATCCACAATGATGAAATATTTGCTTCAGTACATCACAAAGTAAGATCAAATAGATATCATGTCTTGATCTGCTTGAGAACCCACTTCCTTTTCATTCTTTGAGGCAATGCCATCAAGGTCTTGAACTTGTAATCAACTGCAACAAGAGCGCTTCAATGTTACAGCTATTGACACAAGTTACAGTGCTCTGCATCCAGCAAATTTTATTCAGAGAGCGCTTCAATGTTACAGCTATATACACAACATAACTAGTGAACTAACTAGCTGGATAATCTCACCAAACCTAGTGAATTAATTGGTCAATTAATCTTACCATGTAATTCCAGTTCGAGAGATTGTTCTATAGGTTTCAGAGTAGAGAAAATGAATACAACTTATCAGTACTTTATAATGTGAAATTTAAGTTATAATATTGCTTAACACTGTTCCACATTATACATAGATTTTTGGATTTGCTGCCATTTTTAGTTGATTATTTCTCTGTATCCAGAATTATTTTGGTCGAGATATGCGTGCAAAACGAGCGATGGTTATGTTATAGATGAACATGCTTGTGTTTATCATAGTCAGTGACCAATGAGAGTGCATCGCTACATACAGTTTGTTAGCCAACGATTCACTTATTTGTACACCGCTGTTTGCTGTATATGATTTGGATGGACATTTGGATGCTCTCAAATGATAATAACCAAGAGTTTTCTCTTTCAAATGATCAGGTGGTGAAGTTCACTTATCTATCTTGTTGTTTATCTAGTGCGTACTGTGTAGAAGCCCTTTTAAATCTATCTAGGTAACATGAACACATAAATGAGATCCCTGCTGAAGATGGTGCATCAACTCTTACTGCCATGGTACTGTCACATCATCTCTAATTTGATTTCCATTGTCATCTCCTTCCTCCCAGGCCGGCCACCGTCTCCAGTTTTCAAATCCTTCAAGGTATGCTATCCTACTGTCCTACACCTCTGTTTCCCCCTATCTCACTGCCTGTTCTGGTAGGGACGATTAGCAAAGGAAAAAAGAACCGTACATGTATGTATATATCTTGATGGTCTGCTTCTCGATTCTGAATGTTGCTTGTGACCTGAGCTGATTTATCCTGGTATATTTTTAGCACCTTCCACCTTGATGACAGTTCAGTTCAGCTGCTCTAATCTAACAAAGCAATGTTTCTATTGCTGCTTGAGTGGCGTAGATAGTAGTTTGTACAACAATTTGTACATGAGTTGAAAGTTTTATCTGTCACTGAAAATTTCTCTACTTGTGTTCAAATTAAAATTTGTAATTGATAGGTAGCTAGTAGTTCAGATTGGTAGTGATAGCAATTAGAAAGCATGAACTGCATGGTTCTATTTTTGAGTTAGCATACTTGCTGCTATGTATGTTGCCCATGTGTAGCCTGAAGCAAAGATTTTGTCAGAATGGATTTTGAGTGGTTACCATAGCCCCATCCTTGAATAGCCTGAACTGAAGATTTTGTCTGCCCATCCTTCAATAACCTGGGTGTTTAACTGTGTGCCCATGCGTGTAGTGCAATCTGAATTCTCTTTGCTCCTACTAGAAAAAACAATATGTGAGTGTTTAACTGTGTGCCAGTGTGTATGTGTGCGCACGTGATACTTTCTCTTCTTGGAAACCTGATGCTTCAAGTGCTCTTCCTTTTCATACCTTCACATGTGTGAGTGCAATTGTAGATAAACTGCAACTTTTGAGCCCTCATGTCCTTATTTGAGACTAATTTCTTAGCTTAGCTCGCTGGCTATGTAGTTCTTTAATGAAGAATGTATCCACCTTACTGTTGTCGTTATTAATTTCTAGCTTCCTTACTTCTACTGAAAGGAAACAAAATTTGTGTACACTTGTATAGACTCAGATGATGTAGTGTACTTCAAGTAATTATTGGGTCAGCGTCTAGATCTCACTAGGAAATCTGAAAACTGGTAGACCTCACTTGGAAATCTCAAAACTGGTAGTGATTACTGCAAGTGATGCATGAGATTACTTTTAGCCTAGTTCATTGATTTAATATTTGTTAGCTGCTATTAAAATGGTTACTAATGGATGTGTTTATTTCTGACTGTGTGTTGTCGAAACTGATTGTTCCAGCATCTGAATGCATATGTTCTGTACGATGACCAGTTAGCAATCCATGATTCTCTTGTTGCAGTTGATTACAAGTTCAAGTCCTTGTTTTGGACTGGGAGCACACCTACATCTTCTCTGTGAGGAGCATTATCTTCTTCGTGAGGATCATTGTCTTTTTCGGTAGCAGTACAGTTCAGGTCATTCCATGCACTAGGTATCCTGTAATTAGATTCTGTAATTTAGATACTACCTGCAAATGTTGGTTCCAGACTATGTTGACACCATGTTATTAGCAAATGTTGGTTCCAGTCTTCCAGACCATGTATTTAGTTTGGTTGCAATTTTAATGCATGATCATGCTTTCGTGTTCAAGAAGACCGTCAACGATGTCGACGTGGGGTCGTCTTCCGGGCACCGCCGATGCCACCAGGAGTCTCCGCCTCGCCGGAACCCTGCGCATGCCCGGAATCTTCTGCCGCCTCCACAAGCGGTGGATTTCGCCGGTCTAGTCACAGCGACGGGGCCGGAACTCGAACATCCTCCACGCTAACCGGGTCGCAACAGGCCCATACGTGCCGTTGCATGAGGCCTCGTGACGGTGGGCGCAAGCCGTCCCCTGCCCCCACCGAGATTTCTCCCTGCCGCACTAGGGGCATCTCAACAAGGGCATGATCTCGGTGCCGCCAGCGCTGATGCACGGGCCGGCGCTCAACGAAGAGATGCGCCACCGTATCCAGATCCTACCACAGGCGCCGCGGTACGATCGCGTGTACCTGCGAGAGGACTTCTGGCGCGCCTTCCCGAAGTGGGATGCCACGGGTGAGCCGTGTTCCACGGGATTTCTAGCCGGGCGAGAACTACGATAGCCTCACCGCCGCCAGCTAGGATGACGAGGAGGAGATGGAGGACGTGGCGCCTCCCGCCACTGTTAAGGTGGAGGCGCTCGTCCCGACGGCTACGACGAGGAGGCGGCCACGTCCGGTACCTTGGAGCAGTTGTGGGCCGACGAGGAGGCCAAGTGGTGGCCTGGATGAGGGTGTGTAGCTCATGCCCCATGGTGGCTGTCAACACCCGGATTTTTAAGTCCAGATGCCTATTATGCCGTACATCGCAATCCCAGGAATATTGTTTTTGCGAGACATAATAGATTGATATCACAGAACATCATTCATTACATAACATAATCATCTTACAACAAAGGATCACATGATCCTGTCTTAATTACAACATAGTGGATCTAGAGATCCTATTACAAAACACATAGCGGAAGCGGAGTAGTTGCGGTCCATTTGTTCCACAGGCAACTGTTGACGTCAGGAGTAGTCCTAGTTATCGTAGACGTCCTGCTGTCCATCTTCATGGTACTGGCTCTCTTCATAGTCTGGCCATTTGAATAGCCAGGACAAAGCCATGAGTACTTTAAAGTACTCGCAAACTAATACTAATGTAAGTACTATCAACTATGGTAAGGGGGTGCTAAGCTCTAAGTTCATTTGCATAAAGCCAGTTTTATTTCATAAACACTTTAGTAATAAAAGAATCTTCATTTGTCTAACTAACTCAAGTGGGAACATTATTGTCATTCCCACAACTCTGTTGTGATTCAAAGTCAAAGTCACATTTTAAATTCAAGTCACCAGTCACCATTCACATTTTTTAAAAGTTCTGATGACGGAACAGTATGGCCTTTTCAACTGTCCATGACCGCGGACACGGCTATTCGAATAGTTTAACACTCTGCAGAGGTTGTACACTTGTGCCACAATAATTGCAATAGTCCGTCAGGGGTAACTGGCCCTGATTTATCGCACTCAGTGCGCGAACTACCAGTCATAACCTTTCATTTACATACCCTAGTATAGGCACCTCTCCCCATGAGCTTGGCCTCCCAGTGAAGATAAACCGTCAGCCTGGGAACTGCACAGGGCTTGGGTAGGGCATTCACCTCATTTCACGTCATTTCACTTTCAATGGAGGCAGCCTCGGCATAACCCCTATGACGCTTGTTCAGAGGGAACCCATACTAAAATACATACGTTTCCAGTTAAGCCTTACCCAGATCAGGTATTGTGGGGGTACTTGAAATTGGAATGGTATCGCATCCGAACCCAACCATCAGTTTTGTAAAATTCACCATGTCATTCATAAGTCATATTCACCTTCAAAATCTTTCCTTAGAATGACTCATCATTCCAAGGTTTTCAAAGTCATTTGATTCATATGTTTCCCATCTAGAGTAGTCAATTTTTGTTTAGCACTAGCAACTAGTCATGAGGGGTGCTAACTAGCTTGTAGCTTTCTAGGCTAACTTTGATGTTCTTGTACTACTCCTTATCTAGACTCAAGTTAACTATAAAAGTAAACCTTGATAATCAAAGTAAAAGCCTTGTAAGATAAAAACTGGGACTTGGAAAGTAAAACACAAAGTAGTATGGTAGTGGTGCCTTGCTCAAGTAGAGCTTGCACTTGGGTAACTTGCAAGAGTATAGCTTGCCTTGGTTGGTGTACTGGTCAAAGTTCTCTTCTTCTTCTTCTTGGTAGAAGACGTCCTCCTCCTGATAGTCTCCGGTACTAGCGTCTATAAATGAATACGAGGATACAATCACCAAACAATACTTAAGTAGACTAATTAGCCTTAATGGCTCACACAAGATGATCTAGCATCATCCCAATCCTTACTCAACATTAGACTAGGGTTTCTTCTTAGGGTTTGGAAAACAACTCCTCTTATTGAAATAGGGATTAGGGTTTCTATTTAGTTCTTTGGAGAAATAATTTTCTCTCATTGAATCTTCTTAAGATTTAATCTCCTCAATTAATAAGTGTGAGATCATGTTGACCAAGGTCAATACTTCACACTTATCATTTGAGAAAAATGATTTAAATGAGGGATTACACCTCATGCAATTTAGATCCTACTTTGATTTAAGATCCTCAAGTGAGCAAGTATGAGACCATGCAACAAGGGTCATCACATTACTTCACATTACTTGGGAAATGATTTAAATGAGGTGCTACACCTCATAGATTTAAAATCCTAAATTTGAAAATAATTTAAATGGGCTAGTATTGACTACATAGACAATTTTTTATTCTAGCCCATGATCATACAAAAAACTATGCTATGTTTTTACATAAACAATTAGGGTACTTGAAATGTGAATTATAGCAATTGGATTCACCTCAAAATTCATTATGGTTGATTTTATAAATTTATTTGAATTCTGAAAACTCTCTATCTTGTTCTTTTTACTATTCAAATTCTACACTAGATCTTGATGCGAATCCAGTGGGGTTGGATAGATATTTTAACAAGCTTTCCAACAACATCAAATTCACTAAATTTGGCCAAGTGGATTTGATTCTATTTGATTTTGAATAAAGCATCTGCAAGTAAATTTGAATCAAAAGAAATAAATCAGATTTGAATTTAACGGGCCACGCGGGAAAATATAACGGGCCGGCCCAGCTATGTGCTCGTTGCACGCGGGCCGCCTGACATGGGGTCCCGCATGTCAGCGTCGTTTAAACAGTGAACCGGTATGGCGAATGAGGGGCGTAGGATTAGAGATGGATCGGACGGTGCGGGTGCATCGTCGTCTCCGGCGAGAATCTGGTTTACTGGCGGCGAGGGTTTGGTCCCGGCGAGCTCACCGGCGGTCGGCGGGGCTGGGCGTTGACGCAGGGCGGCGTTGTTGATGACGGCGAGACGAATGGTGGTCGAGGGAGGTGCTGAGGTGGTCGATTTCGACGGCGCCTTCTCCTACTGGCTCTGGCGGTCTCCGACGAAATTGGCTTGATTCCGGCGACAATGTGGGCTAGCTAGTGTTCGAGGAGAGCAAGTTTGTGTGAGGAATTCGTCTCGGGGTGGTCTCCTTTTATAGATGGCGAGGAGTGCCGAGGGGGTGCGGCGAGGTCGAGGAAGGAGATGACGCTACAGGCGCGGAAGGAGCAGGGCGACGTCATAGGACTGTTGGCGACGTCGAGGCAGTCCTTGGGAGCGTCCCGGCGCAACAAGGGGTAGTCTAAATCAGCGGCGACATAAGTGTGTACCGAGGTACAGTGGCGGCGGTCGAGGACGAAGTCGTCGTCTACAGCTTGTCCGCGGCCAATTGAGGGTGTCTGGGAGGTTGCTGAGGTCACTGCGAGTCGGTGGGAGAAAGGAGAGGTCGCGGGGCGGTCAGGGTCAGCGGGGCGCGTGCGTGCACTGTCACGTCCAGGGCGTGCCCGTGCGTGTCCTGGCATGACCTGGGCGCGGTGACCACGTCGTGTCCAGGGTACTGGCTTGCTCTCCTTGGCCAGAGACCATGTCTAGCATGCTCAGCATGATGTGGTGAGGCTAAGGGACATGGTCAGAGGGAGAGGATTGGTCCAGGGGTAGGGGTGACATGATGGTGAGCATGAGGCTGACATGGGGTGGCATTGGAGTGTGCAGGGTTCTCCTTGGGTCAACTCTAGCTTGGTGATGATCAGTGTGGTGAGTCAAGTCCTATTGACAAGGTGAGAGGGACTAGAGAGGGCAGGGGAGTAGGGTTGGCATGGTGGTGAGCATGATGGTTGACATGGCATGGCATTGGTCATGGGTGGCCTTGGAACAGTGGTGCAAGGGCATGGTGAGGTAGAGGCGAGGTGCAGGGGTACTGTGGATGATCAGAGCATCCAAGCTAGGCCAAATTTCATTGTTTAAACTAGGTATGGGCTCTTATGTGGTTCCTGCCTGCAAGGTGTTCGACACAATGGCCGCAAGAAGAAATTTTTTGAATTTTGCAAATCTTTTTGGTGGAGTTTATTCATATAATATTTGGCACACAATGGTGGTGGTGGGGTGCAAATTTGAGTTGGTTTGTGAAATTTCAAAATGGGCACCATCTTGAATCTGATTGGATGTCCCTACTTTGCTTGAGTATATTAAGGAATTGAGGAAGAATTTGCATGGGTGGTTTTGACCAAAGTTGTTCACCTTGATGAGGTCTTGGATGAGGTGCAAAGAGTTGAGAGGGTTTGGTTTAGAAATCTCTTAATACAGGGGCTCAAAGTGGGCATCAGGCTAAAAATGGCACATGTGACCATTATCACATGCAATTTGGAATTTGCATTTCTTTGATTTTTGATTTGAGTTTTCTTGATCCAAAAGATGTTGTTGAGTGTTGAAATGGTATAGGATAGTATTCCAAGCATTCACACCAAGTCTTGAGGTCATTTGCTCAAATTTGTACTTTTGCCATTTCCTCTCATATGCCTCTATGTATAGTTTTATTTTCTTTTTATTTTCTTTTATTTCACCTTGGATTTGATTTGTTAAGTACTAGATAGGGTTTCTTAATGTTTTCAAATCATTGGCACATTGTAGAAGGGTCTAGGTTAAAGTTTTACAAAAATAGCCATAGGCACATATGTAAGGGTATTTGCATTTTCTCTTTTTCTTATTTATTCCTCTTTGACTTAAATGGGCATGGTTTTAGGGTTTAAGATCATGTTCAAAACAATAATTAAACAATCATGGCAAAGATCAACTCATACCTGCATGAGCACTATGCATCTTGACTTATAAAAATAAGGTTTTTGTTGGTTCCAAATTTTGGAATAAGTGAAATTCATTTTCTTCTTTGTTTTAAAATTTGGGGTGTTACAAACCCTTCCCCCTTAAACAAATCTCGTCCCGAGATTTTAAGAAAAGTTAGGTTCCTAAGAGAGATGGGGCGATTGGATTAACAGGAAAACATACTTTGCATGGCCTGAGGTGCTTCTTGTGCTTCTATTGCATTCATGTGGTAGAGACGACCGTTGCGGTTGTTCGGGTTCCTTTTAGCTGCGAAGCGGCGCTGTTGCTGGGCAGGTGCAGCAGTATTGGGGGCAGTCTTTGCTAACCTTTTGGGGCACTCATTGGAGTAGTGACCCACAATTCCACATTCATAACAAGTTATGGTTGACTTGTCTTTTGGGGTGACGGGGACAGCGTTGCTTCCAGTCCTCGGGCCAGTGTTGGTGTTGTTGTTGTTACCATTGTTGTTGTTGCTGTTGTGGTTGTTGGTGTTGTTGTGATTGTTGTTGTTGTTGCCTCTGGGCTTCGGGGGTCCTCCATTATTGGGGGTGTAGTTTGGGCGGTATGTCTGAGCAGTTGGCTTGTTGTGTCTTGGGGTAAATCCTCCAGAGGAGTTGTTGCGGTACTTCTGTGCATTGTTGGGCCCATTTTGGTGCATCATTCTTCGCTTGCGGTTCTCGTTGGCTTGGTGCAGCTTCCCTTCCATCTAGATGGCGGAGTCCACCAGGGCTTCTAGGTCAGCAAACGGAATGTTCACTAACACAGTTTGCATCTCATCGTGCAGTCCGTTCAGAAATCTCTCCTTCCTCTTCTCGTTGGTGTCGGTCTCATCCGGGGCGTACCTTGACAGAGTAAGAAACCTGTCGCGGTATTCCACCACGGACATCCTTCCTTGCTTGAGTTCCCGGAACTCGTCTCTCATCTTCTTGATCAGTCCTTGGGGCACATGGTATTTGCTAAACTTGAGCTTGAAGTCCTCCCAGGTCATCATTTGTCCCGCATTCAATGCGCGGGCACTTGTCCACCAGGCTCTTGCAGGTCCCACAGTAGTGGGTGGCGAACGACTTTTTCTGCGGCTTCTACTCCCGCAACTTCCAGGTTGTTCTCCATTGTCTGCCGCCGTCGGCATCTAACGGCTCTTCAGTCTTGCTAAACATGGGGGGATTTGTATTCTGAAATTCTTCAACTTAGATCCAGGATGTTCATGATGTCCATGTCCTTGGTTGTTCTGAGCCAGTTGTTGCAGTGCAGCAAGGTTGGCTTGTCTTTCAGCTCTTTCGACTTCTCGGTCTGCCATCACCATCTGCAGCATCTGCAGCATTGCATCTTGGTTGGTGCTGCGGGTGGGTGGGGCCATCTGAACATTGAGGTAGATGATAAGATAAGAGGGAAATTTCTATGGTTTGTTTGGTTTAAAGTTCAAAAAGTTCAAAACTTGAAAACTTGAGTAGTGTTGAGGGGTAAAAACCAACAACACTTTTTCATTCATACCAAACATCACACATTACAAAGCTAACACACCGTTGGTTTGAAGAACCATTCATTCGTTCTACGGTACAAGGGATCCTGATACAAACTCACACCTACTCAAGTGCTTTAGTGATACTACTCTTCAGGGTGGATTCTTCGTCTTCACGGGTAAGGTGCTTGGCGAAAGGTGAGGGCGTTGTCCAACTCCTTGCGGGTCTTGTACATCATGAAATCCAGATATGCGACATAGTAGTTCATCTCCGGGTGCGGTGGCATGGTTATTGGTCTTCCCATGGGGTCATGTCTTGGGTAGTAGAAAAAGCGAGTGTTCTTGATCTTGTTCTCATTTTGTCCACACAGACGGGCAATTGCTTCCTGCATGGCTTTGGCTATTCCATCCTTCCAGGTGTTTCCCGTTACAGAAAACCAGATGGTTTCCCATATTGGGGCTCCAAGCTTGCCTCTCAGATCTACAGTAACTTCCCACCGAGGTTGTCTTCCCGACTGATTATTGAGTGGTATCCCGAAGAACTCGGGATACGGGCGTCCTAAGTATTCCACTAGTTGCTTCAAATCTTTCTCGAACATTAGGTTTCCTCCGTGGCCAAGATGATAGGACTTGCAGTTGTACTCCATCTGTGAAGAATTAGGATGAGTAAGTTAGAGAAGTGGTCAAGTGTGCAAAGTTTTATGTATGATTACAAGGAAAAGTAGAGCATGGATTTCTCATTTTGAAAAGATCTCAAGGATAAGAGGGAGAATAAGTTTTCATAGATATTCACTTCATTTGTTTTGAAACTAGGTTTTTCAAACGTCCATTCTAACTAGGGTCTCCTAAGGTCAAACAATGGCTCTGATACCAACTTGTCAACACCCGGATTTTTAAGTCCAGATGCCTATTATGCCGTACATCACAATCCCAGGAATATTGTTTTTGCGAGACATAATACATTGATATCACAGAACATCATTCATTACATAACATAATCATCTTACAACAAAGGATCACATGATCCGTCTTAATTACAACATAGTGGATCTAGAGATCCTATTACAAAACACATAGCGGAAGCGAGTAGCGGTTGCGGTCCATTTGTTCCACAGGCAACTGTTGACGTCAGGAGTAGTCCTAGTTATCGTAGACGTCCTGCTGTCCTTCATCCTGGTACTGCTTCATAGTCTGGCCATTTGAATAGCCAGGGACAAAGCCATGAGTACTTTAAAGTACTCGCAAACTAATACTAATGTAAGTACTATCAACTATGGTAAGGGGATGCTAAGCTCTAGGTTTATTTGCATAAAGCCAGTTTTATTTCATAAGCACTTAGTAGTAAAAGACTCTTTATTTGCCTAACTAACTCAAGTGGGAACATTAGTGTCATTCCCACAACTCTGTTGTGATCAACTCAAATTCACCTTTCAAGTTCAAGTCACCAGTCATAAGTCACATTTTGAAAATGGTTTGATGACGGAACAGTATGGCCTTTCCAATCGTCCATAACCGTGGACACGGCTATTCGAATAGTTTTACACTGCAGAGGTCGCACACTTTTGCCACAACATTTGCAATAATCCGTCAGGGTTAACTGGCCCTGATTTATCACACTCCGTGTGCGGACTACCAATCATAACCTTTCACTTACATACCCTAGTATAGGCACCTCTCCCCATGAGCTTGCCTCCCAGTGAAGACAAACCGTCAGCCTGGGAACTGCACAGGGCTTGGATAGGACATTCACCTCATTTCACGTCATCTCACTTTCAATGGAGGCAGCCTCGGCATAACCCCTATGACGTTGGTTCAGAGGGAACCCATACTAAAATACATAAGTTTCCAGTTAAGCCTTACCCAGATTCAGGTATTGTGGGGGTACTTGAAATTGGAATGGTATCGCATCCGAACCCAACCATCAGTTTTGTAAAATTCACCATGTCATTCACAAGTCATATTCACCTTCAAAATCTCTCAAATAGAATGACTCATCATTCCAAGGTTTTCAAAGTCATTTGATTCACATGCTTCCCATCTAGAGTAGTCAATTTTAGTTCTAGCACTAGCAACTAATCAGGAGGGGTGCTAACTACTTGTAGCTCTCTAGGCTAATTTTGATGCTCTTGCAATACTCTATACTTAGACCAAAGTTAACTATAAAAGTAAACCTTAATAATCAAAGTAAAAGCTTTGTAAGATAAAAACTGGGACTGGGAAAGTAAAACACAAAGTAGTGTAGTATTGGCGCCTTGCTCAAGTAGAGCTGGCATGTGGGTAACTTGCAAGAGTATAGCTTGCCTTGGTTGGTACAGTGGTCAAAGCTTTCTTCTTCTTCTTCAAAGTAGACCTCCTCCTCCTCTCTCGGTACTAGCATCTATAAACGAATACGAGGTATACAATCACCAAACCAATCTTAAGGCCAGACTAAGCACACAAATGTTTCACACAAGCTATTCTAGGATCACAACATTATTCACATGTTGGTTGACTTTGTTTTCTTTTTAAGAAAAGCAATTTCCTCTCATTGAAATAATTATTATGGTTGCTATTTAGGTTCTTTGAGAAAGAATTTCCTCTCATTGAATCTTGTTAAGATTTCATCTCCTCAAATAATAAGGTATGAACACATGTTGACCAAGGTCAACACTTCATAATTACCATTTGGGAAAGTGATTTAAATGAGGTACTAAACCTCATGCATTTAAAATACTACTATTGCAACAATTTAATGTCTCTAAGTAATTCACTATGAGATGCTATAGACCAAGGTCAACACTTCATATTGAGTTGCTTAGGACCATGATTTAAATGAGAGAGAACCTCTCATACTATTTACGAAATATTTTTGGATAATTTTAAATGGACTAGAAATAGCCATATAGCCATTATTTTGCTCTAGCCCATGATCATGTGAAACAACTAGGTTATATTTTTGCATAATCAATTAGAGGGTTTGAAATGTGAATTATGAGAGTTGGAAACAACTCAAAATCACTTATGGTTGATTTTTAATAATTGTTTGAAATCTGAAAAGTCCCTGTCTTGTTATTTTTGCTACTTTAATTCTACAACAGAACTAGTGTTGAATCCAGTGGGGTTGTAAAGAGAACTTCTCCAGCTTTCCAAAGATATAAAGTTCACCAAAATTGGCTCACTAGATTTGAAGTTATTAAATTTTGAAATTGTCACCAGTATGCAAATTGACTGAAACGAATTAAATCGAATTCAAAATTTTGGGCCTAGGCGGGAAAAGAAATGGGCCAGAACGAGGGAAAGGGAGTTGGGCCAACCCAGTTACGCGTCTGGCGCGAGCGGGCCGCCTGACAGGTGGGGCGAGGCTGTCAGCGGGTCAAACTTACCGAATCGGTACGCAGCGCGAGGGACGTTGGATTAGATGATGATCAGACGGTCGAGCGTCGTCGTCGTCGTCGACGAGAAACGAGCACTGGCACGGCGGAGGGAGGGGGTCGGAGGCGAGCCTGGACTCCGGCGATCGACGGCGTTGATGCAGGACGACGTTGCGGACGACGGCGAGGCAGCTGGTACCGACGGTGACTCCAAAGGTGGTGGAAATCGACGGTGACCTTCTCAGCACCGCCGCGGACTCCGGCTATCGATTGGCGAGCTACGGCGGAAATTGGAGAGGGGAAAGAGGTCGAGGAAGCTCAGGGAGAGGAGAGGAGTCGAGTGGTGGGAGCAATTCATCACGGGGTGGCCTCCTTTTATAGCATCCAGGGGTGTCCGAGGCGCGGGAGTGATGTCGTCGGCGTCGACGGCGATACAGTGGTCGAGGGGGTTGGGCGCTGATGCAGGCGAGTAGGCGACATCGTGGTGAGTGCGGGGGACTTGACGGCGTAGAGAAAGGTGGTCTGTAGCAGTCGTCATTGTCCTCGCGTCCTTGTGCCCGTGGCGGATGGCGTCGACGACGTCGTCGTCTATAGAGCGCCAGTGGGCAAGTGGGTATGTCTAGGAGCGTCCTGGTGGTGTGTTGAGTGAGCACGCGAGAGGAGAGGGTGAGGGGAGGACGACAGCGACGAGGCGACGCAGTGTACTGGCGCGCCCAGTACCGTGCCCGTGCGCGCTCTGGCATGGCCTGGACGTGGTGATCACGTCGGGTTCAGGGCCTTGGCTTCCTCTTCTTGGCCAGGGACCTTGTCTAGCATGCTCAGCATGATGTGGTGAGGCTAAGGGACATGGTCAGAGGGAGAGGATAGGTCCAGGGGTAGGGGTGACATGGTGGTGCTCAAGGGAGTTGGCATGGGGTGGCATGGGGTGTGCAGGGCTTCTCCTGAGGTCAACTGAGGCATGGTGGTGTTCAGTGTGGTGAGTCAAGTCCTATTGACAAGGTGAGAGGGACTAGAGAGGGCAGGGGAGTAGGGTTGGCATGGTGGTGAGCATGATGGTTGACATGGCATGCAATTGGTCATGGGTGGCCTTGGAACAGTGATGCAAGGACATGGTGAGGTAGAGGAGAGATGCAGGGGTACTGTGGATGATCAGAGCATCCAAGCTAGGCCAAATTCCATTGTTTAAACTAGGTATGGGCTCTTATTTGTTTCCTGCCTGCAAGGTGTTCGACACAATGGCCGCAAGAAGAAATTTTTTGAATTTTGCAAATCTTTTTGGTGGAGTTGATTCATATAATATTTGGCTCACAATGGTGGTGGTGGGGTGCAAATTTGAGTTGGTTTGTGAAATTTCAAAATGGGCACCATCTTGAATCTGATTTGATGTCCCTACTTTGCTTGAGTATATTAAGGAATTGAGGGAGAATTTGCATGGGTGGTTTTGACCAAAGTTGTTCACCTTGATGAGGTCTTGGATGAGGTGCAAAGAGTTGAGAGGGTTTGGTTTAGAAATCTCTTAATACAGGGGCTCAAAGTGGGCATCAGGCTAAAAATGTCACATGTGACCATTATCACATGTAACTTGGTTTTGATTTTTCTTTTGATTTGATTTGTGTTTCTTTGATTCAAAAAGGGTTCTTAGGTGTTTAGTAACATTACCCAACCATTGGCACAAGTCAAATTGGCCTAGGTTAAAGATTTCCAAAAATGGCCATAAGCCATATGTGAGGGTTTTTGCAATTTTCTATTTTTCTTCTTTGCTTCCCTTTGATCTCAAAGAGCATGGTTTTGGGTTGCTTGAGGGTGAGGTTGAGTTGTTCAAGGGTTTCAACAATGTTGGTAAGGTAAATAGGGCATAGGCCTATATTTGCAAGTGTAGCTATATGCCCACACATGCCTCTCTTTTTATTTTATTTTAATTTCTTGATTTCTCCTTGGTTTTTAAAAGGGGTAGGGTTTAGGGTTTTGGCACATTGTCAATGATTGTAAACACACAACATGGCAATAACACAAAGATTAAGTCTGAGCACTATGCATAGCACATGATGTAATAAAAGTTTTTGTTGGTTCTCATTTTTGGAAAAAGGAAATTCATTTTCTTCTTTGTTTGAAAATTTGGGATGTTACAAACCCTTCCCCCTTAAACAAATCTCGTCCCGAGATTTTAAGAAAAGTTAGGTTCCTAAGAGAGATTGGGTAGAGGGGTTAACAGGAAGACATACTCTGCATGGCCTGTGGTGCTTCCTGAGCTTCTGTGGCACTCATGTGGTAGAGACGGCCGTTGCGGTTGTTCTGGTTCCTTCTGGCTGCGAAGTGGCGTTGTTGCTGAGCAGGTGCAGCAGTATTGGGGGCAGTTTTGGCAAGTTTCTTGGGGCACTCATTGGAGTAATGCCCAACAGTTCCACATTCATAGCAGGTTACCGTTGACTTATCCTTTGGGGTGATGGGGATGGCATTGCTTCCAGTCCTCGGGCCAGTGTTGGTGTTGTTGTTATCATTCTGGTTGTTGTTGTTGCCTCCGGGCTTCGGGGGTCCTCCATTGTTGTTGGTGTAGTTTGGGCGGTATGTCTGAGCAGGTGGCTTGTTGTTTCTTGGGGCAAATCCTCCAGATGAGTTGTTGCGGTATTTCTGGGCATTGCTGGGCCCATTCTGGTTCATCATACGGCGCTTGCGGTTCTCGTTGGCTTGATGCAGCTTCCCTTCCATCTGTATGGCTGAGTCCACAAGGGCTTCCAAGTCAGTGAACGGAATGTTCACTAACACAGTTTGCATTTCATCATGCACCCATTCAGAAATCTCTCCTTCCTCTTCTCGTTGGTGTCGGTCTCATCCGGGCGTACCTTGACAGAGTAAGAAACCTGTTGCGGTATTCCACCACGGACATCCTTCCTTGTTTGAGTTCGCGGATCTCGTCTCTCATCTTCTTGATCAGTCCTTGGGGTACATGGTATTTGCTGAACTTGAGTTTGAAGTCTTCCCAAGTCATCATCTGTCCTGCATTCATTGCACGGGCACTAGTCCACCAGGCTCTGGCAGTCTCCTGACAGTAGTGGGTGGCGAACAGACTTTCTCTCGGCTTCTACTCCCGCAACTTTCAAGTTGTTCTCCATTGTTTGGAGCCAGTCATCAGCATCTAGGGTTCTTCTGCTTGCTAAACATGGGTGGATTTGTGTTCTGGAAATTCTTTTTGGATCCGGATGATCATGGTTTCCATGGCCTTGGTTGTTCTGGGCTATCTGCTGCAGTGCAGCAATATTGGCTTGTCTTTCAGCTCTTTCTACTTCTCGGTCTACCATCATCATCTGCAATATCTGCTGCATGGCGTCTTGGTTGGTGCTGCGGGTTGGTGGGGCCATCTGAACATTGAGGTCGATGATAAGATAAGAGGGAAAATTCTATGGTTTGTTTGGTTTAAAGTTCAAAAAAGTTCAAAACTTGAAAACTTGAGTAGTGTTGAGGGGGTAAAACCAACAACACTTTTTCATTCATACCAAGCATCACACATTACATAACTAATCACACCGGTGGTTTTAAGAACCATTCATTCGTTCTATGATACAAGGGATCCTGATACAAACTCACACCTACGAGAGTGCTCTAGTGATACTACTCTTCATTCGGAATGGTAGGTTCTTCGTCTTGAGGGGTAATGTGCTTGGCGAAAGGCGCGGGCGTTGTCCAACTCCTTGCGGGTCTTGTACAGCATGAAGTCCAGGTATGCAACATAGTGGTTCATCTCTGGGTGCGGGGGCATAGTTATTGGCCTTCCCATGGGATCATGTCTTGGGTAGTAAATGAAACGAGTGTTCTTGAGCTTGTTCACATTTTGTCCACACAGACGGGCAATTGCTTCTTGCATGGCTTGGGCTATTCCTTCCTTCCAAGTGTTTCCCCTTACAGAAAACCAGATGGTTTCCCAAATTGGGGCTCCGAGTCTTCCTCTCATATCTGCAGTAACTACCCACTGAGGTTGTCTTCCTGACTGATTATTGAGTGGCACTCCAAAGAACTCAGGATACGGGCGTCCTAGATATTCAACTAGTTGCTTCAAATCCTTCTCGAACATTAGGTTTCCTCCATGGCCAAGCTGATAGGACTCACAGTTGTACTCCATCTGTGAAGAATTAGGGTGAGTAAGTTAGAGAAGTGGTCAAGTGTGCAAAATTTTATGTAGGATTACAAGGAAAAGTAGAGCATGTATTTCTCATTTTGAAAAGATCTTAAAGGTAAGAGTGAGAATATGTTTTCATAAATATTCACTTCATTGGTTTTGAAACTAAGTTTTTCAGACGTCCATTCTAACTAGGGTCTCCTAAGGTCAAACAATGGCTCGATACCAACTTGTCAACACCCGGATTTTTAAGTCCGATGCCTATTATGCCATACATCGCAATCCCAGGAATATTGTTTTTGCGAGACATAATAGATTGATATCACAGAACATCATTCATTACATAACATAATCGTCTTACACCAAAGGATCACATGATCCAGTCTTAATTACAACATAGTGGTTCTAGAGATCCTATTACAAAACACATAGCGGAAGCGAAGTAGCGGTTGCGGTCCATTTGTTCCACAGGCAATTGTTGACGTCAGGAGTAGTCCTAGTTATCGTAGACGTCCTGCTGTCCTTCATCCTGGTACTGGGGCTCCTCTTCATAGTCTGGCCATTTGAATAGCCAGGGACAAAGCCATGAGTACTTTAAAGTACTCGCAAACTAATACTAATGTAAGTACTATCAACTATGGTAAGGGGATGCTAAGCTCTAGGTTTATTTGCATAAACCAGTTTTATTTCATAAGCACTTAGTAGTAAAAGACTCTTTATTTGCCTAACTAACTCAAGTGGAAACATTAGTGTCATTCCCACAACTCTGTTGTGATCAACTCAAATTCACCTTTCAAGTTCAAGTCACCAGTCATAAGTCACATTTTGAAAATGGTCTGATGACGGAACAGTATGGCCTTTCCAATCGTCCATAACCGTGGACACGGCTATTCAAATAGTTTTACACTCTGCAGAGGTCGCACACTTTTGCCACAACATTTGCAATAATCCGTCGGGTTAACTGGCCCTGATTTATCACACTCCGTGTGCGGACTACCAATCATAACCTTTCACTTACATACCCTAGTATAGGCACCTCTCCCCATGAGCTTGGTCTCCCAGTGAAGACAAACCGTCAGCCTGGGAACTGCACAGGGCTTGGATAGGACATTCACCTCATTTCACGTCATTTCACTTTCAATGGAGGCAGCCTCGGCATAACCCCTATGACGCTTGGTTCAGAGGGAACCCATACTAAAATACATAAGTTTCCAGTTAAGCCTTACCCAGATTCAGGTATTGTGGGGGTACTTGAAATTGGAATGGTATCGCATCCGAACCCAACCATAAGTTTTGTAAAATTCACCATGTCATTCACAAGTCATATTCACCTTCAAAATCTCTCAAATAGAATGACTCATCATTCCAAGGTTTCAAAGTCATTTGATTCACATGCTTCCCATCTAGAGTAGTCAATTTTAGTTCTAGCACTAGCAACTAATCTGGAGGGGTGCTAACTACTTGTAGCTCTCTAGGCTAATTTTGATGCTCTTGCAATACTCTATACTTAGACCAAAGTTAACTATAAAAGTAAACCTTAATAATCAAAGTAAAAGCTTTGTAAGATAAAAACTGGGACTGGGAAAGTAAAACACAAAGTAGTGTAGTATTGGCACCTTGCTCAAGTAGAGCTGGCACGTGGGTAACTTGCAAGAGTATAGCTTGCCTTGGTTGGTACAGTGGTCAAAGCTTTCTTCTTCTTCTTCAAAGTAGACCTCCTCCTCCTGGTACTCCTCGGTACTAGCGTCTATAAACGAATACGAGGTATACAATCACCAAACCAATCTTAAGGCCAGACTAAGCACACAAATGTTTCACACAAGCTATTCTAGGATCACAACATTATTCACATGTTGGTTGACTTTGTTTTCTTTTTAAGAAAAGTAATTTCCTTTCATTGAAATAATTATTAGGGTTGCTATTTAGGTTCTTTGAGAAAGAATTTCCTCTCATTGAATCTTGTTAAGATTTAATCTCCTCAACTAATAAGGTATGAGCACATGTTGACCAAGGTCAACACTTCATAATTACCATTTGGGAAAGTGATTTAAATGAGGTACTAAACCTCATGCATTTTAAATACTACTATTGCAACAATTTAATGTCTCTAAGTAATTCACTATGAGATGCTATAGACCAAGGTCAACACTTCATATTGAGTTGCTTAAGACCATGATTTAAATGAGAGAGAACCTCTCATACTATTTAGGAAATATTTTTGGATAATTTTAAATGGACTAGAAATAGCCATATAGCCATTATTTTGCTCTAGCCCATGATCATGTGAAACAACTAGGTTATATTTTTGCATAGTCAATTAGAGGGTTTGAAATGTGAATTATGAGAGTTGGAAACAACTCAAAATCACTTATGGTTGATTTTTAATAATTGTTTGAAATCTGAAAAGTCCCTGCCTTGTTATTTTTGCTACTTTAATTCTACAATAGAACTAGTGTTGAATCCAGTGGGGTTGTAAAGAGAATTTCTCCAGCTTTCCAAAGATATAAAGTTCACCAAAATTGGCTCACTATATTTGAAGTTATTAAATTTTGAAATTGTCACCAGTATGCAAATTGACTGAAACGAATTAAATCGAATTCAAAATTTTGGGCCTAGGCGGGAAAAGAAATGGGCCAGAACGAGGGAAAGGGAGTTGGGCCAGCCCAGCTACGCGTCTGGTGCGAGCGGGCCGCCTGACAGGTGGGGCGAGGCTGTCAGCGGGTCAAACTTACCGAATCGGTACGCAGCGCGAGGGACGTTGGATTAGATGATGATCAGACGGTCGAGCATCGTCATCGTCGTTGACGAGAAGCGAGCACTGGCACGGCGGAGGGAGGGGGTCGGAGGCGAGCCTGGACTCCGGCGATCGACGGCGTTGATGCAGGACGATGTTGCGGACGACGGCGAGGCAGCTGGTACCGACGGCGACTCCAAAGGTGGCGGAAATCGACGGCGACCTTCTCAGCACCGCCGCGGACTCCGGCTATCGATTGGCGAGCTACGGTGGAAATTGGAGAGGGGAAAGAGGTCGAGGAAGCTCAGGGAGAGGAGAGGAGTCGAGTGGTGGGAGCAATTCATCGCGGGGTGGCCTCCTTTTATAGCATCCAGGGGTGTCCGAGGTGCGGGAGTGAGGTCATCGACGTCGACGGCGATACAGTGGTTGAGGGGGTTGGGCGCTGATGCAGGCGAGTAGGCGACATCGTGGTGAGTGCGGGGGACTTGACGGCGCAGAGAAAGGTGGTCTGTAGCGGTCGTCATCGTCCTCGCGTCCTTGTGCCCGTGGCGGATGGCGTCGACGGCGTCGTCGTCTACAGAGCGCCAGTGGGCAAGTGGGTATGTCTAGGAGCGTCCTAGTGGTGTGTTGAGTGAGCACGCGAGAGGAGAGGGTGAGGGGAGGACGACAGCGACGAGGTGACGCAGTGTACTGGCGCACCCAGTACCGTGCCCGTGCGTGCTCTGGCATGGCCTGGACGTGGTGATCACATCGGGTTCAGGGCCTTGGCTTGCTCTTCTTGGCCAGGGACCTTGTCTAGCATGCTCAGCATGATGTGGTGAGGCTAAGGGACATGGTCAGAGGGAGAGGATAGGTCCAGGGGTAGGGGTGACATGGTGGTGCTCAAGGGAGTTGGCATGGGGTGGCATGGGGTGTGCAGGGCTTCTCCTGAGGTCAACTGAGGCATGGTGGTGTTCAGTGCGGTGAGTCAAGTCCTATTGACAAGGTGAGAGGGACTAGAGAGGGCAGGGGAGTAGGGTTGGCATGGTGGTGAGCATGATGGTTGACATGGCATGGCATTGGTCATGGGTGGCCTTGGAACAGTGATGCAAGGACATGGTGAGGTAGAGGAGAGATGCAGGGGTACTGTGGATGATCAGAGCATCCAAGCTAGGCCAAATTCCATTGTTTAAACTAGGCCTGGGCTCTTATTTGTTTCCTGCCTGCAAGGTGTTCGACACAATGGCCGCAAGAAGAAAATTTTTGAATTTTGCGAATATTTTTGGTGGAGTTGATTCATATAATATTTGGCACACAATGGTGGTGGTGGGGTGCAAATTTGAGTTGGTTTGTGAAATTTCAAAATGGGCACCATCTTGAATCTAATTTGATGTCCCTACTTTGCTTGAGTATATTAAGGAATTGAGGGAGAATTTGCATGGGTGGTTTTGACCAAAGTTGTTCACCTTGATGAGGTCTTGGATGAGGTGCAAAGAGTTGAGAGGGTTTGGTTTAGAAATCTCTTAATACAGGGGCTCAAAGTGGGCATCAGGCTAAAAATGTCACATGTGACCATTATCACATGTAACTTGGTTTTGATTTTTCTTTTGATTTGATTTGTGTTTCTTTGATTCAAAAAGGGTTGTTAAGTGTTTAGTAACATTACCCAACCATTGGCACAAGTCAAATTGCCCTAGGTTAAAGATTTTCAAAAATGGCCATAAGCCATATGTGAGGGTTTTTGCAATTTTCTATTTTTCTTCTTTGCTTCCCTTTGATCTCAAAGAGCGTGGTTTTGGGTTGCTTGAGGGTGAGGTTGAGTTGTTCAAGGGTTTCAACAATGTTGGTAAGGTAAATAGGGCATAGGCCTATATTTGCAAGTGTAGCTATATGCCCACACATGCCTCTCTTTTTATTTTATTTTAATTTCTTGATTTCTCCTTGATTTTGAAAAGGGGTAGGGTTTAGGGTTTTGGCACATTGTCAATGATTGTAAACACACAACATGGCAATAACACAAAGATTAAGTCTGAGCACTATGCATAGCACATGATGTAATAAATTTTTTTGTTGGTTCTCATTTTTGGAAAAAGGAAATTCATTTTCTTCTTTGTTTGAAAATTTGGGATGTTACAAGGCACCTCCCCTATGAGTTTGGCCTCCTAGTGATGGCAATCTGCCCTCCTAGGAACTGCACAGGGCTTGGGTAGGACATTCATCTCTTTTTCACGTCATTTCACTTTTCACGGAGGCAGCCTCGGCATAACCTCTATGACGCTTGTTCAGAGGGAACCCATACTAAAATACATAAATTTCTAGTTAAGCCTTACCCATTTTCAGGTATTGTGGGGGTACTCTAAAGTTGGAATGGTATCGCATCCGAACCCAACCATCAGTTTTTGTCAAATTCACCTTGTTATTCAATGGTCATATTCACCTTCAAAAATTTCAATAGAATGACTCATCATTCTAAGGTTTGCATAACCCTTTGATTCACATGTTCTCATCTAGAGTGGTCAAGTTTAGTTTTAGCACTAGCAACTAGTTATGAGGGGTGCTAACTAAATTTTAGCTGTCTAGGCTAAGTTTGATGCTCTTGTAGTAATCTAAACCTAGACCAAAGTTAACTATAAAAATAAGCTTTGATAAATAAAAGTAAAGATTGCAAGCTAAAAACTTGGGATTGGTAAAGTCCCTAAATAAATAATATTGCAATGGTATCTTGCACTAGTATAGCTTGCTCATGGTAATATCTTGCATTGGTAATAGCTTGCATTAGTAGAGCTTGCCTTGGTTGGTACAATGATCAAAGTGTTCCTCCTCTTCTTCGTAGAAGACCTCCTCCTCCTCGTAGCCTTCGGTACTAGCGTCTATAAACGGATACGAAGTATACAATCACCAAACAATACTTAGGTAGACTATTTAACCATAATGGCTCACACAAGATGATCTATTATCATCACAAGAATTAATACTAGGGTTTCCATTTATTTCCTTTGGGAAAAGTAATTTCCTCTCATTGAAAATTACTAAGATTTAATATCCTCAAATAATAAAATATGAGGCCATGTAGATTAAAGTCATCACCTCACATTAAATTACTTGGGAAGGTGATTTAAATGAGATGCTACATCTCATAGTGTTTGACTAATATTTTTGAATGATTTAAATGGGCTAAAAATAACCACATAGCCATTATTTGAATCTAGCCCATGATCATAGGAAACAACCATGTCATATTTTTACATATTCAGGTAGAGCATCTGGAATGTGAATTGTGAGAGGTGGAATCACCTCAAAATAAATTATGGTTGATTTGATATAAATGTTTGAAATTGGCAAAGTGACTGCCTTATTATTTTTACTGTAGGAGATCTACAATGTTTCTGAGGTTGCAACCAATTTATTTGGCTAGATAAAATCCTAAGCTATCCATAGAAATTTGAATCATCAAATTTGGATTGGTAGATATTTTTAAACTGTATTTTGAATTTGCATGCATAGCCAGATTCAAACTAAATTAGAAATTCTCTATTTGAATTTAACGGGCTGCGCGGGAAAAATAACTGGGCCGGCCCGGCTACGCTCCAGTGCGCAGCGGGCCGCCTGACAGAGGGCCCCACATGTCAGTGGCTCATAGAAATCCCGAAACGGTACGCGAACAGGGGCCGTTGGATTAGATGGGAGATCGACGACCGAGGCTCGTCTCCTTCCACGACAGGAGGACGGCGAGCTCGAACCCTACCGGCGGCGAGGAGGGTTGCTAGGGGGTACCTGGGGCTCCGGCGAGGCTCGGTGAGGCGGGCAAACAAACTGCACGATGAAGGCGTGCTGAACGAGGGTCGGGGGAGAGGTTGAGGAAGACGGGAGCGTCTGTAACATCCCAAAAATTTCAAAACAAAGACAATGAATTTCCCTATTTCCAAATTTTGGAACCAACAAAAACTTTTCTAAATTAAGTTGATGCATAGTGATCTTGCTTAATTCTTGTGCTATTGCCATGATTGCTTGTTTAATTAGTATTTGAAATAATCTTAAACCCTAAACCTCACACCCCTTTTTATCATCCAAGTTAAAACAAAATAAAAAGAAATTAAATAAGAAAAAGGCATATGTGCCTATGGCTATTTTTGGAAAACTTTACCCTAGGCCTTTCTACTTTGTTTAGAGGTTTGGAAAACCTTCATAAACCTTACCTAGTTCTTATCAAATCAAATCAAGTGGAGAGAAATGAAATGGTGAGAAAATTCCATTTTCACTCACATACACTTTAGCCAATTTTGCAAATCTTCAACCAAGGCCACCATGGCTTGTGCCATTGTTTGTAAAACACTTATATATCAATAACAAACTCAAATGCATCAAAGAAACCAGAATCAAATCAAAGAAAAATGCAAATCCTATCTACATATGATAATGGTCATTTGGCCATTTTCTAACATCTTCACCACTTTGCACCCCTGGTTTTGACTTTTCTTAAACCAAACTTGGTCAACCCTTGCCACCTAATCCAAGACCATGTCAAGATGAACCACTTTGCTGTTGACCACCAGTGCTGACTTTGACCAGGTTGACCAGAATAGATGAGACAAGAGGAGACATTGAAACTATGTGAAGATCATCTCAATTTTTGAAAACTTGCAAACTAACCTCAAATTGACCACCACCACCACCATTCTACTCCTTTGTTTATATCAATGAGATCCACCAAAAAGATCTCCAAAATTTGACAAAAAGTTTCATGCGGCCATTTTGTCGAACACTTGGCAGGCATGATTTCCAAACACACACACACCTCAATACCCACTGGATTTTTGCCTAAACCTTGCATGATCAGATGTGATCATCACTCCTCTGCACCTCCTGCATCAAGCCATGTCCTTGCCCTGCTGATTAAAGTGAGGAGAAAGCAAAAACTTCACCATGCCGAGCTCAAGGACACCACCATGCCACCCTATCTCACCATCTCTCTCTGGTCCACTCAATCTTGCCAAACTAGCCTCTCTCACTCTGCTGAGCATGCTAGACAAGATCCCAACTCCAAACCATGCACGACAAGCCCTGGCCGCGATGTGATCACCACGCCTGGGCGCGCCAGAGCGTGCACTGGCACGACCCTGGACGCGTCAGAGCACCGCGTTGTCCGGTCGCCCTCGTCCTCTTCTCCCTCTCTCCTCGCGCATGCGCCCTCTACACCACACCAGTACCCGCCTAGACATGCTCCAGAGCTCGCGCGTGCATCGTCGCCGTCGCCATGATCAACACTCTGCCGCCACGGTACTGCGAGTACGCCTCCGTCGCCAGCACGCCTTAGACCATCATTCGCCGTGCCATCACGCTCACTAGCATCGCCTAGCCATCGCCTACCTCACGCGCCCCTCACCTCACCCTTTCGTGACCCCGAACGCCATCGCCATCGTCGACCTTGCCGCTCTGCCTCGGCCTCACCTCAACTCTATAAATAGAGCCCCTCCACGAGCGATTCAAGCACAGCATCAGCCTCCCCTCCTTCTCCTCGATCTCCTCGACCTCTTGCTACACCACATTAGTCACCACATCGCCGGAATTGAGCCGGAGTTCGCCGGAGCCCGTAGCAGACGAGGTCGTCGATTGCGTCCACCCCAAGCTCTGCTGCGACCCTCCATCGAACCGCCGTCATCTCCAACACCGATCGCCCGCCTCGCTGGACGCCGGTAAGCCCCTCGTCGCGACCCTCTGGCCGCCGGTAGGGTTCGCTCTCCGGCGAGCTCATGTCGCGGAAGGTGACGACGCTCAGCCGTCCGATCTTCTTTTAATCCAACGCACCGCAACGCTGCGTACCGCTTCGGCGATTAAATCACACTGATGCCTAGGCCCCACTGTCAGCTGGCCCGCTGCGTGCTGAAGCGTTACTGGGCCGGCCCGTTAAGTTTCCCGCCCAGCGTTTAAATTCAATGATTTTCAGTTATTTTTGCATACTGGTCCTTTGCTATAATTTGAATAGTTTCAAATCTACCAATCCAAAGTTAGTAAATCAAATTGTTCCAGAATCCTTATGAATTTATCTAACTAACCCCACTGGTTTGAACCCTAGAACTGTTATGAATTTTGAATAGCAAAAACAACAAGTCAGATACTTTTCAGTATTCAAATAAATCTTAAAAATCAACCCTTTTGAATTTTGAGGTGATTCCACCTCTCATAATTCACATTTCAACCCCTCTAATTTACTATGTAAAAATTTGATATGGGTTCTGTACATGATCATGGGCTAGAAGCAAAATATTGGCTATGTAGTGAATAACTAGCCCATTTAAACCATTTCAAATGTTAGGAATTTAAATCTATGAGGTGTAGCACCTCATTTAAATCATTTTCTCAAGTGTTATGAAGTAATGTGATGACCTCTATTGCATGGGCTCATACTTGCTCACTTGGGGAACTTAAATCAAAATAGTATTTAAAATTACAATGGTTATTTAAATCACATGAGATGATGAATCTCATTTAAATCATGTTTCTCAACTAATAAGTGTGAAGTGTTGACCTTGGTCAACATGTGATCATACCTTGTTGTTGAGAAGATTAAATCTTAACCAAGATTCAATGAGAGGAAATTATTTCTCCACACTAAAGAGAAACCCTAATTCACATTTCAATGAGAGGAAATTATTTTCTCAAACCCTAAGAAGAAAACCCTAGCATAATTTTGGGTAGCCATGTTAAGTGATGATGCTAGATCATTTGTGTGAGCCATTAAGGCAAATTAAGTCTACTTAAGTATTGTTTGGTGATTGTGTCCTCGTATTCGTTTATAGACGCTAGTACCGGAGACTATCAAGAGGAGGAGGTATTCTACCAAGAAGAAGAGGAAGAGAACTTTGATCACCTCACCAATCAAGGCAAGCTAACACTCTTGCACAGTTCCCAAGTGCAAAGCTCTAATGGAGCAAGGCACCATTACACTTATTTTTCTGTTCAAGGATCCAATCCCAATTTTTTATTCTTACAAGCTTTTACTTTGGTTATTTAAGGCTTACTTTTATAGTTAACTTTGGTCTAAGTATAAAGTGTTACAAGAGTATCAAACTTAGCCTAGATAGCTACAAATTATTTAGCACCCCTCATGACTAGTTGCTAGTGCTAAACATTAAAAGTGACTACTCTAGTTGGGAACTTGTGAAATGAAATGACTTTGAAAACCTTGGAATGATGAGTCATTCTATTGAGAGATTTTGAAGGTGAATATGACTTGTGAAGGACTTGGTGAATTTTACCAAAACTAATGGTTGGGTTCGGATGCGATACCATTCCAATTTTACAAGTACCCCCACAATACCTGAATCTGGGTAAGGCTTAGCTGGAAACTTATGTATTTTAGTATGGGTTCCCTCTGAACAAGCGACATAGGGGTTATGCCGAGGCTGCCTCCCTTGAAAGTGAAATGACGTGAAATGAGGTGAATGTCCGGCCCAAGCCCTGTGCAGTTCTGACGGTTTGTCTTCACTGGGAGGCCAAGCTCATGGGGAGAGGTGACTATACTAGAGTATGTAAATGAAAGGTTAGGATTGGTAGTTCGCGTACTGCGTACGATAAATCAGGGCCAGTTACCCCTGACGAACTATTGCAATTGTTGTGGCACAAGTGTACAACCTCTGCAGAGTTTAACCTATTCGAATAGCCGAGTCCGCGGTCATGGACGGTTGGAAAGGCCATACTGTTCCGTCATCAGAACTTTTCTAAAAATATGAATGGTGACTTGTGACTTGAATTGAAAGGTGATTTTGACTTTGAATCACAACTGAGTTGTGGGAATGACACTAATGTTCCCACTTGAGTTAAGTTAGGCAATGAAGAGGCTTTGATTACTAAAGTGCTTATGAAATAAAACGGCTTATGCAAATGAAACTAGAGCTTAGAACCCCGTAACTACAGTTGATAGTATTTACCTTAGTATTAGTTTGTGAGTACTTTAAAGTACTCATGGCTGTGTCCCTGGCTATTCAAATGGCCAGACTATGAAGAGGAATACCAGAACCCGGAAGAAGGACAGCAGGACATCTACGACAACTAGGATCACTCCTGACGTCAACAGTTGCCTGTGGAACAGATGGACCAAGACCACTACTACTTCGCTTCCGCTATGTGTTTTGTATTTGGATCTCTAGATCCCCTATGTTGTATTAAGACTGGATCATGTGATCCTTTGCTGTAAGACGATTATGGTATGTAATGAATGATGTGTTGTGATATCAATCTATTATGTCTCGCAAAAACAATATTCCTGGGATTGCGATGAATGGCATAATAGGCATCTGGACTTAAAAAGCCGGGTGTTGACAGCGTCGCCTCCTTCTGGCTACTGCCGCGGTGAGCTCCGGCCAAATTCCGGCGAGGGAGAGGGTAATGTGGAAGGGCGAGGGGTCGAGGGTGCTCAGGGAGGAGTGGGGAGTGGAATGGTGTGAAGAATGAGCACGGGGGAGGCCTCCTTTTATAGCGAGGGAGGGGAGCGGAGGGGGTCACGGCAGTCGGTCATGGAGGTGGCGCTCTGGGCTGCGAAGGGGCAAGGCGAGGACGGCGTGTTGTTCCTGGCGTCATGGCGAGTAGGACAGGCTTCGTGGCACAGAAAATGGAGGTCGGGAGAGGCTGCGTCATGCTCGTGTCTGGCGGTACTGTGGCGGACGTCGTCGATGACGGTGACGGCGACATGGCACGGGAGAGAGAGGGATGATGTCTGGCTGGTTCCTGGTGTCAAGGCGAGTCTCCTGGTGGGCGCTGATGGCAAGGCGAGGGCGAGGTTAGCGGGCGCGTCACGGCGTCCTTGCGCGCCCTGGCGTCGTGACCATGCCGGTCTCGGCACGCCTGGGTGATGTGGGCACGTCCTTGCCTGGGCAATGCCGAGCTCCAATTGGCCTAGGGCTTGTACTAGCGTGATCAGGTGAGTGAGGACTGTCTCCAGGACATGATGAGTTGAGCCAGGGAAGAGAGGAGAGGAGAGTGGCATGGATGAGGTCATGGTGAGTGGCATGGGTATGGCATTGTCATGATCACCAAGGAGCAGTGGCTCTGGTGCATGGCATTGTCCAGAGGGGTGTAGAGGGAGTGAGGGATGACAAGTGGAGTGATGGTTTAGGCTAAAACCCACTGGATTTTAGTGTGTGTGCAATTCTCTGATTCTTGCACACCAGGTGTTCGACACAATGGCCGCAAGAAATTTTATTTCGAATTTTGCCAAAAAATTTCATGGGTGTGATTCTAATAATCTTTGGCATCTCTTGGTGGCATTGGTTTGTAAAATGAAGTTGGTTTGATGAAATTCAAAATTGAGGTGATCTTAAATCTGTTTCAAAGTTGCCACTTTGGATGCTTATTATAAGCATTTGAAAATGATTTAGCAAGGTTGGCCAACACCAAGTTATTCACTTTTATGTGTACTTGTGATCTGGGCAAAAAGATTATGAGGTTTGGTTTAGAAAAGAATAACCACAGGGGCTCAAAGTAGGCATCAGGCTAACTATGGCAGATTTGACCATTATCACATGTGACTTGGTTTTTATTTTTCTTTTCATTTGTTTTGTTTTTCTTTGACCCAAATGTTATTGTTTTGGGTTTAGAGGTATTATGTTGGGTTTAGTATTGTTTTCCAACAATCCAAACAAAGCAAGTAGGGCATATGCTCATATTTGCAATTGTGGCCATTTGCTCATATATGCATCTATTTTTATTTTATTTTATTTTGCTTTGTTTCTCTTTGATCCAAAAAGCATGGTTTTGGTTTAGAAACATTTTCAAACATTTCAAACAAACATGGCAATTGCAATCATTCACACATTTACCTAATAGAAAAGATTTTGAAATAGGCAAGTTTTTGTTGACTCTCAATTTTTCATAAATGGAAATTGATTTTTCTTTGTTTTGAAATTTTGGGGTGTTACAAACCTTCCCCCCTTAAACAAAATCTCGTCCCGAGATTTAAGAAAAGTTAGGAACCTAAGAGAGATTGGGCAAATGGGTTAACAGGAAAACATACCCAGCACGACATTTGGCGCTTCCTGGGCTTCTGTTGCATTCATGCGGTAGAAACGACCGTTGCGGTTGTTCGGGTTCCTTCCAGTTAAGACACGGCACTGTTGCTGGGCAGGTGCAGCGGTATTGGGTGCTGCCTTCGTCAGTTTCTTGGGGCATTCATTGGAGTAATGACCAGTAACTCCACATTCATAACAGGTCACAGTTGACTTGTCCTTTGGGGCAATGGGGACAACATTGCTTCCAGTCCTTGGGGCAGTGTTGGTGGTGTTGTTTTTACTATTATGTTGGTTGTTGTTGTTGTTGTTGTTGCCTCCTGGCCTTGGGTGTCCTCCACTCCGATTGGGGAAATTCGGACGTGACATCGGCACTGGTGGCTTGTTGAGTCTTGAGGCAAATCCTCCACTTGAGTTGGGGCGATACTTAGATGTATTGCTGGGCCCACTCTGGTTCATCATTCTACGCTTGCGGTTCTCATTTGCCTGGTTGAGCTTTCCTTCCATCTGGATGGCTGAGTCAACTAGGGCTTCCAGGTCAACAAACTGAATATTCACCAGCACTGTCTGCATCTCATCATGCAGTCCATTCAGAAATCTTTCCTTCTTCTTTTCATTGGTGTCGGTCTCATCCGGGGACCTAGACAGAGTAAGGAATCTGTCACGGTATTCTACCACAGACATCCTTCCTTGCTTCAGCTCTCTGAATTCATCTCTCATCTTCTTGATCAAACCCGGTGGCACATGGTATCTGCTGAACTTGAGCTTGAAGTCCTCCCAAGTCATCATTTGTCCTCTATTCATTGCACGGGCACGGTTCCACCCCAAAGGACAATATGAAGAAAGCTGCGGAGATCTTGGCCAAGCAAGATGAGGAAATCGACATCGCGCACCTCCGCACGCTGGTAGCTTCAGCAATGAAGCAGCAGAGTAAGGCAGACACTTGCGCAGGTTGGAATCCAACCCGGACATATGTGCATCCACCGCGCAAAAGGACGCCTCCGGAAGACAGCATCGTGATGATGAATCGCTCACCGGATCCACGGAGCGCAGAAGAAGGACCAGAGAACATCCAAATCCGATCCCGGTACCATCGAAAACACCTCCGACTGACCCAAGAAAGGGAAAGGATCCGATGTATACTGGAAGAGACAAGTACCGGAACCTAATACGTCTCAAACGTATCTATAATTTCTTATGTTCCATGCTAGTTTTATGATAATACTCACAGGTTTTATATACACTTTATATCATTTATACGCATTTTCCCACTAACCTATTAACAAGATGTCAAGCCTCGTTTTCTGTTTTTGGTTTGAAATCCTACAGAAATATTCTCGAATTGGACGAAACAAAAGCCCAGGGTCTTATTTTTCCACGGAGCTTCCAGAAGACCGAAGAGGATACGAAGTGGGGCCACGAGGTGGCGACAACACAAGGCGGCGCGGCCAAGGTGGGGCCCGCGCCGCCCTATGGTGTGGGGCCCCGTGCCTCCTCCGACTCTGCCCTTCCGCCTACTTATACTCTCCGTCGCGAAACCCTAGTACCGAGAGCCACGATACGAGAAAAGTTACGGAGACGCCGCGCCGCCAATCCCATCTCGGGGATTCGGAGATCACCTCGGCACCCAGAGGGGAATCATCACCGGAGGACTCTACATCATCATGCCCGCCTCCGGACTGATGCGTGAGTATTTCATCCTTGGACTATGGGTCCCTAGCAGTAGCTAGATGGTTGTCTTCTCCTCTTGTGCTATCATGTTTAGATCTTGTGAGCTGCCTATCATGATCAAGATCATCTATTTGTAATGCTACATGTTGTGTTTGGTGGGATCCGATGAATATGGAATACTATGTCAAGTTGATTATTGATCTATCATATATGTGTTATTTATGATCTTGCATGCTCTCCGTTGCTAGTAGAGGCTCGGCCAAGTTGATACTTGTAACTCCAAGAGGGAGTATTTATGCTCGATAGTGGGTTCATGCCTCCATTGAATCTAGGACAGTGACAAAAGTTCTAAGGTTATGGATGTGTCTGTTGCCACTAGGGATAAAACAACAATGCTTTGTCTAAGGATATTTGTATTGTTTACATTACGCACGTACTTAGTGCAATTGTCTGTTGTTTGCAACTTAATACTGAAGGGGTGCGGATGCTAACCCGAAGGTGGACTTTTTAGGCATAGATGCATGCTGGATGGCGGTCTATGTTCTTTGTCGTAATGCCCTAAGTAAATCTCATATTAGTCATCATGATATGTATGTGCATTGTTATGCCCTCTCTATTTGTCAATTGCCCAACCGTAATTTGTTCACCCAACATGCTATTTATCTTATTGGAGAGACACCACTAGTGAACTGTGGACCCCGGTCCATTCTCTTACATCTGAAATACAATCTACTGTAATCATTGTTCTCTGCTGTTCTTTGCAAACAAACATCATTCTCCACACCATACGTTTAATCCTTTTTTTCAGCAAGCCGGTGAGATTGACAACCTCACGTTAAGTTGGAAAGTATTTGGATTGTGTTGTGCAGGTTCCACGTTGGCGCCGAATCCCTGGTGTTGCGCCGCACTACACTCCTTCACCAACAACCTTCACGTGGCCTTCATCTCCTACTGGTTCGATAACCTTGGTTTCTTTCTGAGGGAAAACTTGCTGCTGTACGCATCACACCTTCCTCTTGGGGTTCCCAACGGACGTGTGCTTCACGCGTAATCAAGCTCTTTTCTGGCGCCGTTGCCGGAGATCAAGACACGCTGCAAGGGGAGTCTCTCACATCCAATCTATTTACTTTGTTTATTGTCTTGCTTTACTTTATTTTATTTTGTCTTGTTTGCGTTCTTTATATCAAAAACACAAAAAAATTAGTTACTTGCATTTACTTTATTTAATTCAGTTTGCTTTACTTATTTTTATTACTGTTAAAATGAATACTCATGAGAACACTAAGTTGTGTGATTTCACTAGCACCAATAATAATGATTTTATATGCACTCCTATTGCTCCACCTGCTACTACAGCAAAATTTTATGAAATTAAACCTGCTTTACTAAATCTTGTTATGAGAGAGCAATTTTCTGGTGTTAGTACTGATGATGCTGCTGCCCATCTTAATAATTTTGTTGAACTTTGTGAAATGCAAAAGTATAAGGATGTAGATGGGGATATTATAAAACTGAAATTGTTTCCTTTCTCCTTAAGAGGAAGAGCTAAAGATTGGTTGCTATCTTTGCCTAAGAATAGTATTGATTCATGGACTAAATGTAAAGATGCTTTCATTGGTAGATATTATCCTCCTGCTAAAATTATATCTTTGAGAAGTAGCATTATGAATTTTAATCAATTGGATAATGAACATGTTGCCCAAGCATGGGAAAGAATGAAATCTTTGGTAAAGAATTGCCCTACCCATGGACTGACTACGTACTTGGATGATCATCCAAACCTTTTATGCAGGATTGAATTTTTCTTCAAGGAACCTATTGGATTCAGCTGCTGGAGGTACTTTTATGCCCATCACTTTGGGTGCCGCAACAAAACTTCTTGATGATATGATGATCAACTACTCTGAATGGCACACTGAAAGGACTCCACAAGGTAAGAAGGTAAATTCTGTTGAAGAAACCTCCTCCTTGAGTGATAAGATTGATGTTATTATGTCTATGCTTGTTAATGGTAGATCTAATGTTGATCCTAATAATGTTCCTTTAGCTTCATTGGTTGCTCAAGAAGAGCATGTTGATGTGAACTTCATTAAAAGTAATAATTTCAACAACAATGCTTATAGGAATAATTCTGGTAACAACTATAGGCCATATCCTTCTAATAATGGTAATGGTTATGATAATTCTTATGGTAGATCTGTTTTGCCTAATGAGGAAAAGATGCTAGAAATTGAAAGAGCTACTAAGAGCTTTATGCAATCACAGCATGAGCAAAATCAATTGTTTACTAAAACTATGAATGAACAATCTGCCTTGTTGAAGAATATAGGGAATCAACTTGAAAATTTGAATATGGAAATTTCTGGTTTGCAAACTAAGCTTTCAAATGTGAAAACCGAATCTCATACATGTCTGAGTCACAATCTTATTTAATTAATAAAATGGCTGCTAAACCTGAGGATAATGATAACAAAATTGTTACTACAGCAAACGCTATCCAAGTTCGAATTAATGAAAATATTAGAATGATGGCTGAATTGCATGCTAGATGGGAAAAAGAAGAAAAATTTGCTAAAGAGAATAGTGTAGCTGAAGTTTGGACTATTACCACCACTAGTAATGTTGATGCTTCACATGTTGCTAAACCTCCTACTATCAATGGTAAAATAATTGGTGTTAGCAATGTTTCTACTCCTAATGCAAAGCGTTTGTGATAAAACTGCTGAAATTTTTCAGAATATTGGGGACAACGATCCCATTGCTTTAGATCATAATAGTTTAGATTTTGATGATTGTCACATCTCTGAAGTGATAAAGTTCTTGCAAAAACTTGCTAGAAGTCCTAATGCTAGTGCTATAAATTTGGCCTTTACAAAACATATTACAAATGCTCTTAAAGCTAGAGAAGAGAAATTAAAACTTGAAACTTCTATTCCTAGGAAGTTAGAAGATGGTTGGGAGCCCATCATTAAGATGAAGGTCAATGATTTTGATTGTAATGCTTTATGTGATCTTGGTGCAAGTATTTCTGTTATGCCCAAGAAACTTTATGATATGCTTGACTTGCCACCATTGAAAAATTGTTATTTGGATGTTAATCTTGCTGATAATTCTATAAAGAAACCTTTGGGGAGGATTGATAATGTTCACATTACGGTTAACAATAACCTTGTCCCCGTTGATTTTGTTGTTTTGGATATTGAATGCAATGCATCTTGTCCCATTATTTTGGGAAGACCCTTTCTTCGAACTGTTGGTGCTATTATTGATATGAAAGAAGGAAATATTAAATATCAATTCCCTCTTAAGAAAGGTATGGAACACTTCCCTAGAAAGAGAATGAAGTTGCCTTTTGATTCTATTATTAGAACAAATTATGATGTTAATGCTTCATCTCTTGATAATACTTGATTTACACTTTCTGCGCCTAGCCGAAAGGCGTTAAAGAAAAGCGCTTATGGGAGACAACCCATTATTTTATTTCTGCAATTTTTTTTATATTTGTGTCTTGGAAGTTGTTACTACTGTAGCAACCTCTCCTTATCTTTACTTTATTGCATTGTTGTGCCAAGTAAAGTCTTTGATAGTAAGGTTGATACTAGATTTGGATTACTGTGCAGAAACAGATTTCTTGCTGTCACGAATTTGAGTAGCCCCTTCTGTAGGTAACTCAGAAAAATCTTCCAATTTACGTGAATGATCCTCAGATATGTACGCAACTTTCATTCAATTTGAGCTTCTTCATCTGAGCCTGTTAAGTGCCGCTAAAAATTCGTCTTTACGTACTGTTCTGTTTTGACAGATTCTGCCTTTTATTTCACATTGCCTGTTTTGCTATGTTAAATGGATTTCTTTGCTCCATTAACTTTCAGTAGCTTTGGGTAATGTCCAGAAGTGTTAGAAATGATTGTGTCCTCTGAACATGTGAATTTTTGATTATGCACTAACCCTCTAATGAGATTGTTTTGAGTTTAGTGTGGTTTTCAAGGGTCAAGAGAGGAGGATGATATAATACGATCAAGAAGAGTAAAAGTCTAAGCTTGGGGATGCCCCGTGGTTCATCCCTGCATATTTCAAGAAGACTCAAGCATCTAAGCTTGGGGATGCCCAAGGCATCCCCTTCTTCATCAACAACTTATCAGGTCACCTCTAGTGAAACTATATTTTTATTCCGTCACATCTTATGTGCTTTACTTGGAGCGTCTGTGTGCTTTTATTTTTATTTTTGTTTGAATAAATTCGGATCCTAGCATTCATTGTGTGGGAGAAAGACACGCTCCGCTGTTGCATATGAACACAGGTGTTCTTAGCTTTACTTTTAATGTTCATGGCGAAGGTTGAAACTGCTTCGTTCATTGCTATTTGGTTGGAAACAGAAAATGCTTCATGTGGTAATTGGTATATTGTCTTGAATAATTTGATACTTGGCAATTGTTTTGAGCTCTCAAATAGATCATGTTTAAGCTCTTGCATCATGTAGTTTGAACCTATTAGTGGAGAATTACTGTAGAGCTTGTTGAAATTTGGTTTGCATGATTGGTCTCTCTAAAAGTCTAGATATTTTCTGGTAAAGGTGTTTGAACAACAAGGAAGACAGTGTAGAGTCCTATAATGCATGCAATATGTTCTTATGTAAGTTTTGCTGTACCAGTTCATACTTGTGTTTGCTTCAAACAACCTTGCTAGCCCAAGCCTTGTACTGAGAGGGAATGCTTCTCGTGCATCCAAAATCCTTGAGCCAAAAACTATGCCATTTGTGTCCACCATAACTACCTACTACATGGTATTTCTCTACCATTCCAAAGTAAATTGCTTGCGTGCTACCTTTAAAATTTCATTCCTTGTCTTTGCAATATATAGCTCATGGAAAGTAGCATAAAAACTATTGTGGTAAAGAATATGTCGCTTATGTATCTTATTTCTTAATAAGTTGCTTGTTGAGCGGTAACCATGTTTCTGGGGACGCCATCAACTTTTGTTGAATATCATGTGAGTTGCTATGCATGTTCGTCTTGTCTGAAGTAAGGGTGATTTGCCATGAGTTGTATGGTTTGAGTATGCATATTGTTAGAGAAGAACTTTGGGCCGCCAACCAAAGCCATGTATCATGGTGGAAGTTTCAGTTTGGACATTAATCCTCAATCTCTTACGAGAATATTATCTGTTGTTGAATGCTTATGCATTAAAGAGGAGTCTATTATCTGTTTTCTATGTTGTCCCGTATGGATGTCCTCAAGTTGAGATCTATCAAAAACGATAAATCAAATGCGATCTATCTCCTTGGACCTTTGTACGGTGACATAGAGGTACCCCTTTGTGACACTTGGTTGAAACATATGTAATGCAATGAGAATCCATGGAAATCCAAGCTAATTAGGACAAGGTGCGAGCACTATTGGTATTCGATGCATGAGGCTTGCAACTTATGGGATGTCTTATGCATAACACATATGAATTATTACTACCGTTGACAAAATTGTTTCCATGTTTTCAAAGTAAAAGCTCTAGCACAAAAATAGTAATCCATGCTTCCCTCTGCGAAGGGCCTTTTTTTTACTTTATGTTGAGTCAGTTTACCTACTTCTTTCCATCTTAGAAGCAAACACTTGTGTCAACTGTGTGCATTGATTCCTACATATTTGCTTATTTGCACTCATCATATTACTTTGTGTTGACAATTATCCATGAGATATACATGTTGAAGTTGAAAGCAACTGCTGAAATTTATATCTTCCTTTGTGTTGCTTCAAAACTTTCTACTAAGAATTTATTGCTTTATGAGTTAACTCCTATGCAAGACTTATTGATGCTTGTCTTGAAAGTACTATTCATGAAAAGTCTTTGCTATATGATTCAGTTGTTTAGTCATTGTCTTTACCATTGCTTCGAATCACTTCATTCATCTCATATGCTTTACAATAGTATTGATCAAGATTATGATAGTAGCATGTCACTTCAGAAATTATCCTTGTTATCATTTACCTACTCGAGGCGAGTAGGAACTAAGCTTGGGGATGCTTGATACGTCTCAAACGTATCTATAATTTCTTATGTTCCATGCTAGTTTTATGATAATACTCACATGTTTTATATACACTTTATATCATTTATACGCATTTTCCGGCACTAACCTATTAACAAGATGCCGAAGCGCCACTGGTCTGTTTTTGGTTTCAGAAATCCTACACAGGAAATATTCTCGAATTGGACGAAACAAAAGCCCAGTGGTCTTATTTTTCCACGGAGCTTCCGAAGAACGAAGAGGATACGAAGTGGGCCACGAGGTGGCGACACCACAAGGCGGCGCGGCCAAGGTGGGGCCCACGCCGCCCTATGGTGTGGGGCCCCGTGCCTCCTCCGACTCCGCCCTTCCGCCTACTTATACTCTCCGTCGCGAAACCCTAGTACCGAGAGCCACGATATGAGAAAAGTTACGGAGACGCCGCCGCCGCCAATCCCATCTCGGGGATTCAGGATCACCTCCGGCACCCTGGAGAGGGGAATCATCACCGGAGGACTCTACATTATCATGCCCGCCTCCGGACTGATGCGTGAGTAGTTCATCCTTGGACTATGGGTCCATATCAGTAGCTAGATGGTTGTCTTCTCCTCTTGTGCTATCATGTTTAGATCTTGTGAGCTGCCTATCATGATCAAGATCATCTATTTCTAATGCTACATGTTGTGTTTGGTGGGATCCGATGAATATGGAATACTATGTCAAGTTGATTATTGATCTATCATATATGTGTTGTTTATGATCTTGCATGCTCTCCGTTGCTAGTAGAGGCTCTGGCCAAGTTGATACTTGTAACTCCAAGAGGGAGTATTTATGCTCGATAGTGGGTTCATGCCTCCATTGAATCTGGGACAGTGACAGAAAGTTCTAAGGTTATGGATGTGTTGTTGCCACTAGGGATAAAACAACAATGCTTTGTCTAAGGATATCTGTATTGTTTACATTACGCACGTACTTAATGCAATTGTCTGTTGTTTGCAACTTAATACTGGAAGGGGTGCGGATGCTAACCCGAAGGTGGACTTTTTAGGCATAGATGCATGCTGGATGGCGGTCTATGTTCTTTGTCGTAATGCCCTAAGTAAATCTCATATTAGTCATCATGATATGTATGTGCATTGTTATGCCCTCTCTATTTGTCAATTGCCCAACTGTAATTTGTTCACCCAACATGCTATTTATCTTATTGGAGAGACACCACTAGTGAACCGTGGACCCCGGTCCATTCTCTTACATCTGAAATACAATCTACTGCAATCATTGTTCTCTGCTGTTCTTTGCAAACAAACATCATTCTCCACACCATACGTTTAATCCTTTGTTTTCAGCAAGCCGGTGAGATTGACAACCTCACTTAAGTTGGGGCAAAGTATTTGGATTGTGTTGTGCAGGTTCCACGTTGGCGCCGAATCCCTGGTGTTGCGCCGCACTACACTCCTTCACCAACAACCTTCACGTGGCCTTCATCTCCTACTGGTTCGATAACCTTGGTTTCTTTCTGAGGGAAAACTTGCTGCTGTACGCATCACACCTTCCTCTTGGGGTTCCCAACGGACGTGTGCTTCACGCGTAATCAGAACCCGTCACCTCCGCCACGACGCCGTGCACCTCCTCCGCGCCATCGTAGTCCAGTCGGAAACACCAGACCATGGGCCTGGCGGAATCAATATCCGCGACAACGTGGTCCCTCAGAGGAATCGGAACACGGAGCATGCGCCGGAACCTCGTCGGAGCCGGAACGAAGAACGTGAGCCGGAGCCCCGCAGAAGCCGGAACGATGGAAGCGACCGCCATCATCGGGAAGGCAGCCACCGAAGCCGGAATCAGCAGCGCGAGGGGCGTGGTGAATCCGAAGGCGGAAGCAAAAGGTCCCATAGGCCCCCTCGCAAATCTCCCTCCCCACCACCCAGTGGAGGAGGCGGAGGTCGGAGATCTCGCTCTCGCTCGAAGTCCCCCCGCTCCGGCCCATGCGACGCAAGCGAACATCTCAACGAGCACAGATCTGAGTACATTGGCCCAAAGTGCTTTGGCAGGATGATCCGAGAGGAGTCATATCCGAAAGGCTTGAACCTTAAGTTACCCGGAAATCTGAAGCACTATGATGGCAGCGAAAGGCCCGGCACCAGGATCGAAGACTACTTCAATACAGTAAGCTTCGCCGGAGGGAACCAGAGAATTGCTTGCCGCATGCTCCAGTTGTACCTTATTGGTCCAGCCCGTACTTGGCTCGGCGACCTCCCGAAAAATACCATCTTTTGTTGGTTTGACATGAAGACAACGGACAAATTCGTCTGGGACGACGCCGCAGATGCAGCACTTCAGGGGTTGAAGGATTTACTCACTTCCCCACCTATTTTGGCAGCTCCGGCTGAGCCTATGCTCCTCTACCTGGCAGCCACCAATAAGGTCATCAGTCTCGTCATCGTGGTGGAGCGAACGGAAGAAGGTCATGAATACGGGGTCCAGAGGCCATGATGACCCACAAGTATAGGGGGTTTATCATAGTACTTTCGATAAATAAGAGTGTCGAACCCAACGAGGAGCAGAAGGTGTTGACAAGCAGTTTCGATGAAGGATTCACTGTAAATGCTCACAGAGTTTTCAGGGGTTTTGATATAGCAGATAAATAAAATACAAGTAAGTAAAATGCGGGAATAATAATTGCAGCAAGTGGCCCAATCCTTTTTAGCACAAAGGACAAGCCGGTTTGTTTACTTATGATGACCAAACGTTCTTGAGGACACACGGGAATTTAGTCTAGTGCTTTCGCTTCATATAGTTGATTAATCTTCATTGTTTTGATAAGTGTTGTGTGGGTGAACCTATGCTAATGCACCGCCCTTCCTAGGACTAATACATACTTGTGATTAAACCCCTTGCAAGCATCCGCAAATACAAGAAAGTAATTAAGATAAATCTAACCACAGCCTTAAACTCCGAGATCCTGCTATCCCTCCCGCATCGATATACCAACGGGGTTCAGGTTGCTGTCACTCCGGCAACCCCACAATTAGCAAACGAATACAAGATGCATTCCCCTAGGCCCATAAAGGTGAAGTATCATGTAGTCGACGTTCACATGACACCACTAGAAGAATAACACCACAACTTAAATATCAAACCATTAAATATTACTCAACATAGTTCACTACTATCATTTAGACTTCACCCATGTCCTCAAGAACTAAATGAACTACTCACAAGACATCATATGGAACATGATCAGAGGTGATATGATGATGAATAACAATCTGAACATAAACCTTGGTTCAACGGTTTCACTCAATAGCATCAATAACAAGGAGTAATCAACACCGGAGAGTTTCCCCTATGAAATAATCAAGATTCAACCCTAGATGTTACAGCGGAGACGAGGTGCAGCGGTGGAGATGACGGTGTCGGTGATGGAGATGATGATGATGATGATCCCAATGAAGTCCAGCTCGATGACGGTGATGATGGCGATGATTTCCCCCTCCGGGAGGGAATTTCCCCGGCAGATTTCAGCCTGCCGGAGAGCTCTTTTCTCTCTGGTGTTCTCCGCCCCGCAGAGGCGGCTGTGTCTATTCTCCGTCGTCCTTGCACCTTAGGGTTTTCGGGAGATGAAGTACGCGAAGGAGAGACGGCCGAAGGGGGCTGTGGGCCCCCTCCCCACAAGGCGGCGCGGCCAGGGTGGAGCCCGCGCCAGCCTATGGGGGGCCCATGGTGGCCCTCCTCGGTCCCTCCTTTTGGCTGGCTCCTTCTTCTGGAGAAATAAGACTTTCGGTGTATTTTCCGTCAATTGTTGATCTTCAGAAATATTGCATCCTGATGGTGCTTTTTCCAGCAGAATCCTGACTTCGGTGAGTAATTCTCCAATATTCATGAAAGATGCAAAATAGGTGAAATAACATAAGTATCATCTCTAAATATGAAATATATCAATGAATAACAAATTATGATATAAAATAGTGATACAAAATGGACGTATCAACTCCCCCTGCTTAGACCTCGCTTGTCCCCAAGCGAAACTGAACTCAGTAAACAAGACCACATGTTTATGGAGTGAAGACTCGATAAATGAAATACGGACAAGAAGCATCACATTAATTCACACAAGACATTCTAGTGAACAACTTCCTCATATAATTCAACTTGAGACAAGTAGAGGGAAATCACAAATAAAGGTGCATAGGAAATCATAATTGGTGATGGCAAACTTCGTTCTTGGTCAAAGAACAATTAACAGATTGTACTTATCTTTCGGGTAAAGCCTTTATATTAGAGCTTATATGGCAAAACTTACATGCTTAATCATAATAATCTCCTCATAATCATTGATAACCTTCAAAGCCATATTCATTCGGATAAAACTTGTACTAAACAAGGAAGAATAAAAGGCATGATTAAGTAGATCACAATATAAATGGTTGGATCACAACAACTCAATTGCTTGCTTAAGATAGAGGGAAATAGGTTTACTGACTCAACATAAAGTAAAAGATATGCCCTTCGCAGAGGGAAGCAGGGATTAAATCATGTGCTAGAGCTTTTTAAGTTTGAAATCATATAGAGAGCATAAAAGTAAAGTTTTGAGAGGTGTTTGTTGTTGTCAACGAATGATAGTGGGTACTCTAACCCCCCTTGCCAAACAGACTTTCAAAGAGCGGCTCCCATGAAGGACGTTATCTCTACCAGCAAGGTAGATCATCCCTCTTCTCTTTTGTTTACACATGTACTTTAGTTTATTTAGGGATGACACTCCTCCCAACCTTTGCTTTCACAAGCCATGGCTAACCGAATCCTCGGGTGCCTTCCAACATTTCACATACCATGGAGGAGTGGCTATTGCAAAATTAAGTTGCTTACTAATGAATCAGGGCAAAACATGTGAAGAGAATTATTAATGAAAGTTAATTAATTGGGGCTGGGAACCTTGCCAGCTCTTTTTGCAAAATTATTGGATAAGCGGATGTGCCACTAGTCCATTGGTGAAAGTCTGCCCAACAAGATTGAAAGATACAACACCACATACTTCCTCATGAGCTATAAAACATTGACACAAATAAGGGATAATAACTTTTGAATTGTTTAAAGGTAGCACATGAAGTATTTACTTGGAATGGCAGGGAAATACCAAATAGTAGGTAGTTATGGTGGACACTGATGGCATAGGTTTGGTTTAAGGGTTCGGATGCACGAGAAGCATTCCCTATCAGTACATGTCTTTGGCTAGCAAGGGTGGTTAGCAAGCATAAGAGTTGAGGGAAACAAACAAATATACGTGTGATAGAAACAATCATGCATCTTTCTTGTAAGCACAAATAAGTTTAACTTCAGAATACTAAGCTCATTAGCTAACAAGAAAGAAAGATAATGAAATAACATATCTACATGTATTTCCTCTTTCTACTTAAACCTCAAAGTGTTGTTGCTATTGACCAATGCTAAGTTTGCCAAAACCAAATAGATTTGCTCAATGCTCCCAAAGTGATACCAATACTAACAACAAGATCAATCATATAACAGAAACTGCAAACTAAAATAAGGTGTGCAATATGTAAATGATAAACCTTCTCATTAATATTCCATAATGATAACTCACACCAAGGGATACATAGATAACCAACTAAAAGAGAGATACTTCCACACTGCAACCATCTTATATGATAACTTCCCTACTCATGATATGACACTACTTAATAGTAAAAAGGTAAAACATAGTGATGATGTGATACCGCGACACTCCCCCAAGCTTGGAACAAACCAAGGGGGTGCCAATACCAATGATGAATTACTCCTTCGGTGGTGGTGGTGAATTCTTCCCATCATCAGACTTCCAAGGAAGAGGCTCTCCATCAACAAATGACATCTTGGTCTCGGGAATCCTGAAACTAGCAGCATAGCTTATGTGTTTAAACCTGTTTTCATACTCACAGTTTTGATTCTGAACATCATAGAGTTGAGCTTGGAGTTTGTTGGTAGTGTCGTGAAGCGAGAGGATATTGTCCCACAGCTTTGCAGTCTCCTTCTTGTGTCCATCAATAAGTTCAGACACAATTTTGTGGAAGATGTCCACTTCACGCTCAGCCATCTTCTTGTAATTGAAGACCTCTTGTTCCAGTTTCTCCATCCTGTCCTCCAAACTTCCTTCTCCTTTAGGACCCCGGACATCTTCAATCTGCAACTCTCCATCTACGAGCAGCAATTCCTTGGGGTGCATCTTCAGCTCGTTCATGTACGGGTTGACGTCCTCAAAGAAGCTGTCCTTCGGAGTTCCCGACGAAGACATGGTGGCTCTAGATCCAAAAATAGTATCTGCGTAAAACAGGAAACAAAACACGACGAGAAACGATATACGGACCTCCAGGGGTCCGGGGATTATATAGCAAAAAATTCACGACAAAAGGAAAGTACCAGGTCGAACCGGAGTGGAAGAGGGGCTGTCCCCGTATGCGCGCGGCTTGGGGGCGCCTATGGGGGCATGCCCTCGTGCGTCTCCTCCGCTCCGTTTCGATCTCGTAATTTTTCATATTTTCTAAAAATAGCAAAAACATTGTTTGGAAAGTTAAACGCGAACTTTTTATTACCAGGACTGTTACCTATTCGAAGTCGAACTCTGCAGAACTATCAATTTGATCTTTGATGAAAGTTTCTGGAGTCATCACTTGAATAACATCAACATCTTCATTATAAGAATCTCCAGAAATATAATGCTTGAGTCTTTGTCCATTCATCACTTATGTGGCATCACCTTTCAGCGAACCAATTTTTATTGCCCCTGAACGATACACCTCCACAATGACATATGGTCCTTCCCATTTTGAGAGTAATTTCCCTGCAAAAAATCTGAGACGAGACCGATACAATAGGACTTTATCTCCAACATTAAATTCTCTTTTGATAATTCTTCTATCATGCCATTTCTTAACTTTCTCATTAAAAAGTTTGGCATTTTCATAAGCTTCACTTCTCCACTCATCTAAAGAACTCAATTGTAGCAACCTTTTCTTACCGGCAAGTTTAGGATCTTTATTAAGTTCTCTTACAGCCCAATAAGCTTTGTGCTCTAGTTCTAAAGGTAAGTGACAAGCTTTTCCATAAACCATTTTATAAGGAGACATACCCATAGGATTTTTATAAGCAGTTCTATAAGCCCATAGTGCTTCCTTCAACTTACTAGCCCAATTTTTCCTAGATTTATTAACAGTCTTTTGCAAGATAGATTTAATTTCTCTATTTGATAATTCTACTTGTCCACTAGTTTGAGGATGATAAGTGGAAGCAATCCTATGATTAATACCATATTTAGCAAGAGTTTTTCTAAAACCACCATGAATAAAATGAGAACCTCCATCAGTCATAAGATATCTAGGTACTCCAAATCTAGGAAAAATAACATCTAAAAGCATTCTTAAAGAGGTCTCACCATCAGCACTTTTTGTGGGTATGGCTTCCACCCATTTAGTAACATAATCAACAGCAACAAGTATATGAGTGTTACCTTCTGAAGAAGGGAAAGGACCCATGAAGTCAAATCCCCAACAATCAAATGGTTCAATAACAAGAGTATAATTCATAGGCATTTCATTGCGTCTAGAGATATTACCAACTCTTTGACATTCATCACAAGATAAAATAAACTTTCTTGCATCTTTAAAGAGAGTTGGCCAATAAAAACCTGACTGTAGAACCTTTTGTGCGGTTCTATCTCCGGCGTGATGTCCTCCATAAACACTACCATGACACTTACTCAATATCTCTTGTTGTTCATATTCGGAAACACATCTTCGCATAATACCATCCACTCCTTCTTTATATAAGTGTGGGTCATCCCAAAAATAATGCCTCAAGTCATAAAAGAATTTCCTCCTTTGCTGAGCTGAAAAGGTTGGAGGCAAGTACTTGGAAACAATAAAGTTAGCATAATCAGCATACCAAGGACTATCTCGCGAGCTCACCTTTATTACAGCCAATTGTTCATTTGGAAAACTATCATTAACAGGAACAGGATCATAAACAATATTTTCCAATCTAGACAAATTATCAGCAACAGGATTATCAGCACCTTTCCTATCTATAATATGTAAATCAAATTCTTGCAAAAGAAGCACCCATCTAATAAGCCTTGGCTTAGCATCTTTCTTTTCCATAAGGTACCTAATTGCAGCATGATCAGTATGGATTGTGACTTTTGAATCAACAATATAAGGTCTAAACTTGTCGCAAGCAAAAACCACAGCTAATAATTCTTTTTCAGTTGTAGCATAATTTCTTTGAGCAGTACCAAGAGTTTTACTAGCATAATGAATAACATTCAATTTTTTATCTACTCGCTGTCCAAGAACAGCACCTACAGCAAAATCACTAGCATCACACATAATTTCAAAAGGTAAATTCCAATCAGGAGGTTCAACTACAGGAGCAGTTGTTAAGGCTTTCTTTAGAGTTTCAAAGCTTCCTTACAATCATCACCAAAAACAAAAGGTACATCTTTTTGAAGAAGATTGGTAAGAGGCTTTGAAATTTTAGAGAAATCTTTAATAAATCTCCTATAAAAACCAGCATGACCAAGAACACTACGAATACCTTTAACATCCCTCGGATAGGGCATCTTCTCAATTGCTTCAACTTTAGCTCTATCAACTTCAATACCTCTCTCAAATTTTATGTCCCAATACAATTCCTTCATTAACCATAAAGTGACATTTCTCCCAATTAAGAACAAGGTTAGTTTCTTCACATCTCTGCAAAACTTTATCAAGGTTTCAAACAATTATCAAAAGAATTCCCATAGACAGAAAAATCATCCATGAATACCTCTACAATCTTTTCACAAAAGCCATGAAAAATAGCAGACATGCATCTTAGAAAAGTAGCAGGAGCATTACATAAACCAAAAGGCATACGCCTATAAGCATAAGTTCCATAGGGACAAGTGAAAGTGGTTTTCTCTTGATCTTTAGTTTTAACAGCAATTTGTGAAAACCCAGAATAACCATCAAGAAAACAAAAATGAGTATTTTTAGATAACCTTTCTAGCATTTGATCAATAAAAGGTAAAGGGTAATGATCTTTCTTAGTAACTTTATTAACTTTTCGATAATCAATGCACATTCTATACCCTACAACTACTCTTTGAGGGATGAGCTCATCATTATCATTAGGTACAACAGTTATTCCTCCTTTCTTAGGAACACAATGCACATGACTAACCCATCTACTATCAGCAATAGGATATATTATACCAGCTTCAAGAAGTTTTAATACCTCATTCCTTACCACATCCTTCATCTTAGGAATTAGACGACGCTGATGTTCAACAACAGGCTTTGCATCATCTTCCATATTGATGGCATGTTGGCAAATAGAGGGAGAAATCCCCTTCAAGTCATCAAGAGTGTAGCCAATAGCTCCTCGGTGTTTCTTCAATATTTCCAATAACCTTTCTTCCTCAAAATCTGAAAGCTTAGCACTAATAATAACAGGATATGTTTTCTTATCATCTATATAAGCATACTTAAGATTATCAGGTAATGGTTTCAAATCAAAAATAGGATCTTCCTTTGGTGGTGGTGTTGTACCTAGATCTTCAACCGGTAAGTCATGTTTAAGAATAGGTTGACGAAGGAAAATTTCATCAAGCTCATTCCTTTCTTCCCTAAAGACTTCACTCTCACTATCCTCCAAATGTTGCTGCAAAGGATTATTAGGAGCAAGAGCAATAGATGCACACTGTTCAACTCTAAAATCATTATTAGGCAATTCAGCTTTATAAGGAGCTTTGGCAAATTTAGAGAAATTAAACTCAAAAGATTCACCAGCCAATTTAGTTACAATTTTCTCCTTCTTGCAATCTATAACAGCTCCACAAGTATTTAGAAAAGGTCTACCAAAAATGATAGGACAAGACTTACTAGCAGCAGAACCAAGTACCAAAAAGTCAGCAGGATATTTAATCTTACCACATAGAACTTCCACATCTCGAACAATACCAATAGGAGAGATAGTTTCTCTATTAGCTAGCCGAATAACCACATCAATATCTTCAAGTTCACAAGAACCAATTTCATGCATGATTTCTGTGTAAAGCTCATAAGGAATGGCACTAATACTTGCACCAATATCGCATAAACCATAATAACAATGATCACCAATTCTAACAAAGAGCATAGGAACACTGGCTTTCCTAGACTTATTAGGATGTGAAACAATATTAGAAGCATCTTCAGAAAATGATATGACCATCTTCTACATTTTCAGTCACAAGGTCTTTAACTATTGCAATAGCAGGTTCAACCTTTATTTGCTCTTCAGGTTCTATAGGTTTCTTTGCAATTTTATTAACCACACTAGTTATAACAGAATACTCCTTCATTTTAGCAGGGAAAGGAGTTTTTTCAATATAAGCTTCAGGAAGAATATGATCAACAGTTTTAATTTCAACACATTTACCTATAGGTGAATCAGTTTTATCTTTGTAAGGTTCATGATACTTATTAAAATTCTTCCTAGGCAATTCAAAATGAGAGGCAAAAGCTTTATAGAAATTTGCAACACCTTGAGAGTCAAGACCATAAGTAGCACTCATGTTACGAAATTTATCAGTATCCATAAAAGTTTCAATGCATTCATAATCATAATTTATACCTGACTCTCTATCTTTGTCATTCTCCCATCCTTCGGTATTCTCCTGAATCCGATCAAGAAGGTCCCATTTAAACTCTTCTTTGTTGCGTGTGAATGATCCAGAACAAGTAGTATCCAGCAAGGTTTTATCTTGAAAAGAGAGTCTTGCATAGAAATTATCAATGATGATATTACCAGGAAGCTCATGAATGGGGCATTTGAGCATTAAGGACTTCAATCTCCCCATGCTTGGGCAATACTCTCTCCATCATGAGGCCAGAAATTATATATGCGGTTTCGGTCTTTATGAATTTCACTTGGAGGATAGAATTTAGAATAAAATAGAGGCACAATATCCTTCCAATCAAGAGAATTCCCATTCTTCAGCAATTTATACCAATGCGCCGCTTTACCAGACAGCGACATAGAGAATAGTTTCTTCCTAACTTCATCCATAGAAATACCTGCACACTTGAATAACCCGCATAATTCATGTAAAAACAGTAAATGATCTCCAGGATGGACAGTTCCATCCCCTTCATAGCGGTTATCCACAACACGTTCAATAATTTTCATAGGTATTTTATATGGAACCTCTTTCTCACCTGGCGCCTCATCCACTACCTTTGCAGTAGTAGTAGATTTTCCAAATAGGAATTCAAGAGAAGATCTCTCCATAATGAATTATGGCAGCAGGCAGAAATAAAAACAGCACGTACAGTAAAAGTTTTCCTTACTAATTCCACTTACCAATAGCGCTTCACTCCCGGCAACGGCGCCAGAAAATAGTCTTGATGACCCACAAGTATAGGGGGTGTATCGTAGTACTTTCTATAAATAAGAGTGTCGAACCAAACGAGGAGCAGAAGGTGTTGACAAGCAGTTTCGATGAAGGATTCACCAAAATGGACAAGTTTTCAGTGGGTTTTGATATAGCAGATAAATAAAATACAAGTAAGTAAAATGCGGGAATAATAATTGCAGCAAGTGGCCCAATCCTTTTTAGCACAAAGGACAAGCCGGTTTGTTTACTTATGATGACCAAACGTTCTTGAGGACACACGGGAATTTAGTCTAGTGCTTTCATATAGTTGATTAATCTTCATTGTTTTGATAAGTGTTGTGTGGGTGAACCTATGCTAATGCACCGCCCTTCCTAGGAATAATACATACTTGTGATTAAACCCCTTGCAAGCATCCGCAAATACAAGAAAGTAATTAAGATAAATCTAACCACAGCCTTAAACTCTGAGATCCTGCTATCCCTCCCGCATCGATATACCAACGGGGGTCAAGGCCACTCCGGCAACCCCACAATTAGCAAACGAATACAAGATGCATTCCCTAGGCCCATAAAGGTGAAGTATCATGTAGTCGATGTTCACATGACACCACTAGAAGAATAACACCACAACTTAAATATCAAACCATTAAATATTACTCAACATAGTTCACTACTAACATTTAGACTTCACCCATGTCCTCAAGAACTAAACGAACTACTCACAAGACATCATATGGAACATGATCAGAGGTGATATGATGATGAATAACAATCTGAACATAAACCTTGGTTCAATGGTTTCACTCAATAGCATCAATAACAAGGAGTAATCAACACCGGGAGAGTTTCCCCATGAAATAATCAAGTTTCAACCCTAGATGTTACAGCGGAGACGAGGTGCAGCGGTGGAGATGACGGTGTCGGTGATGGAGATGATGATGATGATGATCCCAATGAAGTCCAGCTCGATGACGGTGACGATGGCGACGATTTCCTCCGGGAGGGAATTTCCCCAGATTTCAGCCGCCGAGAGCTCTTTTCTCTCGGAGATGAAGTACGCGAAGGAGAGAAGGGGGCTGTGGGGCCCCTCCCCACAAGGCGGCGTGGCTAGGGTGGAGCCCGCCGGCCTATGGGGGGCCCATGGCGGCCCTCCTCGGTCCCTCCTTTTGGCTGGCTCCTTCTTCTGGAGAAATAAGACTTTCGGTGTATTTTCCGTCAATTGTTGATCTTCGAAATATTGCATCCCGACGGTGCTTTTTCCAGCAGAATCCGACTCCGGTGAGTAATTCTCCAATAATCATGAAACATGCAAAATAGGTGAAATAACATAAGTATCATCTCTAAATATGAAATATATCAATGAATAACGGTAAATTATGATATAAAATAGTGATGCAAAATGGACGTATCAGGCCAGTCTACTACATTAGCGAGGTGCTAACGGAATCCAAACAGAGATATTCTCACTTTCAAAAGCTAGCCTATGGTGTCTTCTTAGGTAGCCGGAAGCTGAGGCACTACTTCCAGGAGCATCCAATGACAGTTGTGAGCAAAGCTCCATTGTCAACCATTCTCAACAATGCTGACGCAACAGGACGAACAGCAAAATGGGGCATAGAACTATCAGCCTTCGACATCAATTACAAAGCTAGGGCAGAAGCTCTACTACACGGTCTGCACATCGCTAAAGAAATTGGGATCAAGCACATTATATGCTGCGGAGATTCCGACCTGGTGGCACAACAAGTAGCCGGAACCTGGAACGCCAGAAACTCCATCATGGCGGCTTACAGAGACGAAGTTGATGAGATCGCCAAGTGCTTCCTCAGATATGAAGTTAAGTATGTCAGGAGAGACGATAACACAGCGGCAGATATGCTATCCAAACTCGGATCCGGCAGGAAACCCATCCCTCCCGGAATTTTCCTCGAGCACCTACGGATACCCTCGGTGAAGGGCGCTGACCCGGAAAACCCAGAGGTGGCAGTGTCTCCGGCTAGGCAGGTAATGGTTATCACTCCGGCCTGGACCCAGCCTTTCCTGGATTACCTCATTGATCAGAAGCTGCCAGAGGACGAAGTCCTCACGCGACAGATCATCACGAGCAAGATCCTACACAATAGTTGATGGACAGCTCTACAAACGAAGTGCAACTGGGGTATTTTTGAAATGCCTCTCACATCAAGATGGCATTGAAATCCTCAGAGAGATTCATGCTGGTGATTGCGGGCATCACGCCGCTCCCAGGTCGCTCGTTGCAAAAGCTTTTCGGCAAGGATTTTACTGGCTCACAGCCAAAGAAGATGCTGAGAAATTGGTGAAAACCTGCTGAGGTTGTCAATATTATGCTACCCAGCCAAATGCTCCGGCTTAGGAGCTCAAGACCATCCCTATTATTTGGCCATTCGTGGTCTGGGGGCTTGATATGGTTGGAAAGCTGAAAAAATCATCTCCTGGCGGTTTTGAGTACCTTTTGGTCGCTATTGACAAGTTCAGTAAGTGGATCGAGGCAAAGCCAGTAAGAAAAGCCGATGGTGCTACAACACTAAAATTCGTCTGCAGCCTTGTAGTGAGATACGGCATCCCACACAGCATAATCACAGATAATGGCACGAACTTCGCACAAGGAGAGCTCAAGGATTATTGTTATGACCTTGGGATCCGGCTGGACCTGGCATCTATGGCACATCCGCAGTCTAACGGGCAGGTCGAGCGAGCCAATGGTCTCATACTAGCCGGAGTCAAACCTCGCCTAGAGGAACCGCTGCGGCGCGCAGCCGGAGCTTGGGCTGAGGAGTTGGATTCTGTTCTGTGGAGTTTGCGAACGACCCATAACAGATCAACAGGGTTTACCCCTTTCTTCCTAGTATACGGATCTGAAGCTGTGCTTGCCTCCGACATCATCCATGACTCCCTGCGAATTTCTGCCTACAACGAAGATACAACTGACGAGGCTAGACAGCTTTCTGTGGACCTGATTGAAGAAGCCCGGAATTTAGCAGACCAGCGTACCACCATTTACCAGCAGAAACTCCGACGCTATCACAGCCGTCGAGTTCGGAATCGCACGTTTACAACAGGAGACCTGGTCCTCCTCCTTCGACAGGTGAAAGAGCATAAGTTGCAATCTCCATGGGAAGGACCCTTCGTCATCAGCAAAGTGCCGCATAACGGATCTTATTACCTCGTTGATTTCCGTGAGTTGAAAGATAGACCTGCCAATTGGCACCGGAAATGTAAACGGGAGGACCCGGGTGACATTTACGATGAAACAGACCGCCCCTGGAATATAGCACAGCTACGTCCTTTCCACACTTAGCAATTTTTACATACTTTGTAACAGTTATACATGATCAATGAAATAAAGCATATGGTTCACTCTTTGAGTCTTTTACCTCCTTTAGTTGTTCATTTTTAGATCATGTAAAGTTTTCCGACTAAAACTGCAGGGCTGGAGATTTCCGCCTAAGCGTGTATGAAAGTTGTGATTTTTTCCAAATCGTCCTTTAGGACGTGAGCTTAAGTTTTCTGGTGGACAAGTTTTTTGTTGCGAATTCACGGATTCCTGGTAGCGACTTCCGGCACCTTGGCGGGGGGCTTGTTTCCGCGGTTATTGATGGATCGCCATTAGGCTTCGTCGCCGCAGCGTTTCCGGCTAAAGGTCTTCCGGCTCGTGGAAGGTCAAGTGAACAAGCCGGAAAACTTAGAAACTAGCACTTGCTTTTCCAACAAACGAAACATGCATATATATGATAAACGGATAGCAGGATAAGTTTTCCGCCCATGCGAATTGTTTCGTTCCTAGCTACTTCAGAATACTTAAGTCTTATTACAAACCCACTCCGGGGTCAAAATGATGCATTTCATTGTTTTTTGACAGATTTCACTCGGAGATATGGTCTTCATCCTCTGAAGCCACGTACGCGGAAGCGTCGCCAGAATCATCGCCGGAATCTTCGTTCGATTGGTCGGCGCTGGACCCGGAGCCTTCTTCGATGTCCTCGTCTTCTTCATCCTCCGCGTCGGAGAAACCTTCGGGAAGATCATACTTGTTATACCAGAATGAGTGATTCACTCGCTCGGCTAACAGCCTATCATATCCTTGGGTCTCCGCGAGGGCGAGCTTGACATTGGTACCCTTCGGAACTCCGCGCGCGACATCCGCGAAATCCATGGCAGGGAAATGAGCTTTGCACGTTGCCAAGGTGAGAGAAGCGACCCCGCGGGCGGAAGACGCTTGCCAGTCTTTGATGAGATCCGGCACCATCCGCATAAGCTTGGTCATACGATCAATCACGGTGGTTCCGGCTCTCTTCAAGTTCAAGGACTTGGCGATTCCACGGCAGGCCTCGAAGAGATCGTTGATGGAGTTCCGCACATCTTCATAGGCCTCTGTCCTGCTGAGAGCAGCCTCTTTGGTCCATTCGAATCCGAGAGACGCTGTGAAACAGTACGATCAGTTTCCTCCACGACAGAGGCACAATCAATATAAAAAAGCCGGAGTACAGCAAGAAGTCCTTACGGAAGATCAACTTGTCAATATCCTCCGCCTCCGTCTCGTAAGCTTTTGTCTCGGCGACCAGCATTTTTATCCGCGTGTTGCTCCTCTTAAGCCTATCGGCCAGTTCGGCGATGTCTCGAGCATGTTTCTCCTCAAGCTCCTTTTTCTCTCTAGTTTCCTTCTCGGGGGATTCTTTGAGGAACTCCTGGAGAGAGTCATGCTCGGCCTTTAGCACTTCAAGTTCAGCAGCAAGCTTGTCGACGGAAGGATGTTTGGCAAGTTGTTCTGAAAGGCAGAAATAGAAGAACACAGTAAGTTTGAAAATATGGTTGCATTGCAGACCCCGGGGGCTAAGTTGGAATCATTACCTTCGTAGCTCTTGAGGCGGGTCTCCAGGGTCGCAATGGCTTTTTGGCTCTCTGCGTCTCTCTTTTGTAGCATTTCAATCTCTGTCTTTTGCTCCAGCACATGGACGCGCAGATCTTCGTGCAGCTTCCGCGTGTTCTGAGAAGCAGGTCAGAGTTAGCCGGAAATTCAAAATTCTGGGGGCTGGATACGAAGCTAAAATCCTTAGTTTGGGAAAATTTTAAGTTTCCGCTAAGGTACACAGTTAAAGACATTGGCTCACACATATTACCCAGAAAATGTATAAACCAACGCTTGGGGGCTGGTGTCTGCGGGTGAAAAAGACTTTGAGGCCGCTCTTGTGCTTGGCGAAAAAGACTTTGAGGCCGCTCTCGAGGTCATTCAGCTCTTGTTGTTCTGTGTCTGCGGGTCCCCACACTTCGTTCATCATACGGGAAATTTCCGCGTGCCGCTGTGACAGGGGGACTTTCTGCAGAATCGGAAAGAAGTGAGGGTGCGTCTGGGGCGTACCAGTTGCACGACTCAGGAATAATTTCTTTTCGGCATCATCAGCCGGAGCTTCAGCCGAGGTAACAGCGGGTTGTTCAGGCGGAGGTGGAGGCGAGGACATGCCCTTGCCGGATTCAGCAGTTGGTTCCTCAGGGAGGTCATCAAGGTGGATGACATCCTTTGGATCCAGCTTAGCAGATGAAGAGGCCTTGGGCGGAACCTCTACTTCCGGAGTAACGGGCACTGAAGCCGGAGATGGCTTAGCCTTCTTCTTGGGGTTCTTGGGGAGCTTGCTTCCGGAGGATTTGCTGCATACAAGGAAAGGCGTAGCACTAAGCATGTGCCTGTTGAATGGTAGCAAAGGAATCGAAGACGGAAATCAAGCACTTACGAAGACGTCATGAAAAACCGGTCAATGTTTGGTTGCGATTGCTTGCTGGTGTCGATCTGCTTGAGGCGCTGTTTTTCTTTCTCCGCCCTCCGCGTAGCCGCAGCGCTTGCCGTTTCGTGGGCACGCTTCGGAGCTGGGCCGGAGGGGGCAGTTCTCTTGCGCTTGGCAGAGCCTGAAGTCTCAGGAACTTCCGCGTCGGAAGCGGCCTCGGGGTCGGTGGTTCCGGTTTGCGGAACTCGGATTAAGGTTCCGAGATCCTTCTCCTCGAGGTCCTCCAGCTGAGCACATAAATACTTAGACAAATATTGCAAGAAGCAAGAAGGAACTGGTGATTAAGACAAAGACCATACCGCGATCCCGAAGCCGTCGGTGTGGATATCAGTGTTGCACACGTGAATCCGAAGATCACGCGGAATCTTAATCAGCACCCGGATCAGCTTGTCTACGGCGTCGGAGGAAAGGTTATCTTTGGAGGCGCGCATAGGATCGTCGCGCCCCGTGTACTGGAACATTAAGCGGTCCCGATGCTGCAGAGGCTGGATCCGCCTAGTAAACCAGGACATTGTGAGGTCCTTCCCTGACAAGCCATCCGCCGTCAGTTTGCAGATCCGCCTTACTGCTCGGGTCAGTTGAGTAGACTCGGATAGATGAGGACATTGGGTCCAGCCCGGAGTCTCGCTGGCGGGGCCATCCTTGAAAGCTGACAGCACCCTAGCACTGGCCGGATCGGAAACATCTTTCAGATAGAAGAAGCCTCCGGACCAGTACCGCGCAGATTCATGGCGGTCGGTGGGAGGATAGACGCGGCCAGGGCGGAGCTTGAATGTTATTGTTCCGCAGGTGGCTAGAGAGGAAGTTTGAGGAACCTTCTCCTTCTTGACGGAGAAGTAGTACTGGAAGAGGGAGAGTTCCGGAGTTACCCGGAGGTGGCCTTCACACAGCGTCACGTGATTGCTGATGGCCAATATGCTGTTTGGCGAGATGTTGTGAGGCTGCAGCCCGTACGCCTTCAGGATTTCCGTGAAGAAGTCGCTGGGCGGAAAGGAGAAGCCCCGCTCGACGAGCGCCTGGGTCACCACCATCTCCCCGGCTTCGGGAGCAGGAGTCAGAGAACCCAGAATCGTACGCCAGGATCCGGGCCTCAAGAATCCCTCCGCCTCAAAGTTGCGGAGTTTGGTTTCTGTGGTGGTGCAGGGCCACCACTTTCCCTTGGCTTCGCTATCTCGTGCGCGAGCCTTGGATTTCTTGGCGGCTGCTTCCTCCGCTTTCTTTTCCATTTGCTCAGATCCCGCGGTTTCTTCCGGGTTGGCTGATCCCTTGATGTTCTTGCCGGAATCCTTTGAGGGCTCCAGCTGAACTGGGACGAAGGGAGGAGGAGCGGAAGAGATTGGCGTCGCCATGATTGGCTCAGATGAGGGAGGCGGAGTTGAAGAAGACATCTACAAAGAAAATGCGAGTTGACTATACTTAGCCGGATCCAACGTTAACACCCTAGTCATCCCTACCAAGTACGGCCAGAAGATTTACCGTAATGGAGCTCGTGGTGGTCGGAGTCGCCGGCGGTGAAGTTTCTGCTGTGGTGGCTCGCCGGACTTAAGAACTCGATCAACTGGACGAACAGCTCGCGGCGGCGCTCAAACTCCGGCGACCTTCCGGCGGGTTCCGGCACGGCGGAGGAGGAGCTCGAAGGCGGCGCTAAGGCGAGAGGTGAAAAGGAAGGTGAATGGGAGATTAGGGTGGACGGTGAGATATTTATAGGCCGCGGGAGGAGATTCGTGCTCCGCATCCTGTGGTCGGAACGGAAGCGTCACGCCGTTGGATGGCTGACACGTGTCGTAAACCCTAAGCGGTAAAAATGGCTAAGGATAAGTTACCGCTCAAATCGCCCGAAAATGGCGCCAAGACTGGCAGAACCATTTGAACTTTTTCGAGGTTCCGAGTAGAAGTTTAAAAACTATTAACCGTTATCTCAGCAGGGAAGTAACCCGGAGACACATTGTAACAATGTTGTCAATGGATGAAGTCCCGCGGGATAAAGGAATTTTCCGACTAAAAGTTGGAAAGAAGAAAAAGTGAAGTTGGAGTTCTTCAAGTTTCCCCATGTTGCCGAGAGGAATGTTGGAAGACACGAAGCTTTACCAAGGCGGAAACAGGAGGTGAATCTCGGAGAACTCTGGGGCTACTGTTGTGGGTATACTTCATGGGTGTACCATCGACAGTGCCTAGATCCAGCGAGCCCGGGTGGCCCACAGACGGTGATGTGGCATGTGGCCCATCGGGCGGCCCAGTTGCTGTGAATCATGAAGGATGAAGTCCAGCCCAGGATCAGGGAGCCGGATCCCAACCGATCTACGAAGGAAGCCGGATCCGTGGAGGCCCATGAGGAACCCGGATCCAGTACGACATAGATGGAAGGCGGATCCTTGACGTACCCGGCAAGACATTGTACTGTAGTTAGGCAACCTGTAATCCGGCTAGGACTCTCCACGTAAACCCTAGATCTGTGCGCCTTTATAAGCCGGATCCTGGGAGCCCTAAGGGGCACAACCACAACTCATTGTAACAACGCGAAGCGCCCAGATAATTCCAGACAAGCAGCAGTAGGCCTGTCATCGGGCAGGTGTTCCGGGCTAGGTAAATCGCGTACCACCGTCCCGAGGACTCTCCGCCCTATGGCCCCTACTTCTTCTCCCCCTCCGAGGTACCGTCGAATAGGCAACGACAACCAGGCTCGGTAGCAAACAACACTTTCTCAGCAGCTTCAACTCCTACAACTTCCAGGTTGTTCTCCATTGATTGGAGCCAGTCATCTGCATCTAAGGGCTCTTCAGTCTTGCTAAACATTGGGGGATTAGTATTCTGGAAATTCTTCAACTTAGATCCAGGATGATCATGAGGTCCATGTCCTTGGTTGTTCTGGGCTATCTGCTGTAGTACGACAAGTTTGGCTTGCCGCTCAGCTCTTTCGACTTCTCTATCTGCCACCAACATTTGTAGAATCTGCAGCATTGCATCTTGGTTGCTGTTGCGGGTTGGAGGGGCCATCTGAACATTGAGGTAGATCATAAGATAAGTGGGAATTTTCTATGGTTTGTTTGGGTTAAGTTTGAAAAGTTTAAAACTTGAGTAGTGCTGAGGTGGTAAAAACCAACAACACTTTTTCATTCACTCCAAACAACACACATTACAAACTACTCAAACAGATGGTTTTAAGAACCATTTTCTCGTACTACGATACATTGGGATGGATACAAACTGACACCTAGTGCTCTCTTGCGTAGGTGTAAATTCTACCAAAGTGATCTAGGGATACTACTCTTCATCCGGAATGGTGGGTTCTTCGTCTTCATGGGTAATGTGCTTGGCGAAAGACGCGAGCGTCGTCCAACTCCTTGCGGGTCTTGTACAGCATGAAGTCCAGGTATGCAACATAGTGGTTCATCTCCGGGTGCGGTGGCATGGTTATTGGCCTTCCCGTGGGGTCATGTCTTGGGTAGTAAAAGAAGCGAGTGTTCTTGATCTTGTTCACATTCTGTCCACACAGACGGGCAAGTGCTTCTTGCATTGCTTTGGCTATTCCATCCATCCAATTGTTCCCCCTCACAGAAAATACGGTTTCCCACATTGGGGCTCCCAGCTTTCCTCTCAGATCTGCAGTAACTACCCACTGAGATTGTTTTCCCGACTGATTATTGAGTGGTACTCCAAAGAACTTGGGATATGGACGTCCTAGATATTCAGCTAGTTGCTCCAAATCCTTCTCGAACATTAGGTCTCCTCCGTGGCCAAGCTGATAGAACTCGTAGTTGTACTCCATTTCTGAGCCATTAGGATGAGTAAGTTAGTGAAGTGATCAAGTATGCAAAATTTTATGTAGAATTACAAGGAAAAGTAGAGCATGGATTTCTCTTTTTGAAAAGATCTCAAGGATAAGAGTGAGAATAAGTTTTCATAAATATTCACTTCATTTGTTTTTGAAACTAAGTTTTTCAGACGTCCATTCTAACTAGGGCCTCCTAAGTTCAAACAATGGCTCTGATACCAACTTGTCAACACCCGGATTTTTAATTCCAGATGCCTATTATGCCATACATCGCAATCCCAGGAAGATTGTTTTTGCGAGACATAATAGTCGATATCACAGAACATTATTCATTACAAACCATAATCGTCTTACAACAAGGGAACTCATGATCCAATCTTAAAACAACAGTTTATCTAAAGATCAAATACAAAACACATAGCGGAAGAAACGTAGTAGCGGTCCATCTGTTCCACAGGCAACGCTCGACGTTGGGAGGTAATCCTAGTTATCATGGACATCCTGCTGTCCATCTTCCTGGTACTTGTGCTCCTCTTCATAGTCTGGCCATTTGAATAGCCAGGGACAAAGCCATGAGTACTTTATAAAGTACTCGCAAACTAATACTAATAGAAATACTAGTAGCTCTATTAAGGGTTCTAAGCTCTAGGTTTATTTGCACAAAGCTAGTTTTATTTCATAAACACTTAGTAGTCAAAGACTCTTTATTTGTCTAAAATTACTCCAGTGGGAACATCAGTGTCATTCCCACAACTCTGTTGTGGTCAAGTCAAGTTCATCTTTCAAGTCACAAGTCATTTTTAGAAAAACATCTTTTGATTGCATCCATCAGGGATAGCCCTGAATCATCATACTCAGTATGCCGATCATCAACCATTAACCTTTTACTTACATACCCTAGTATAGGCACCTCCCCTATGAGTTTGGCCTCCTAGTGATGGCAATCTGCCCTCTTAGGAACTGCACAGGGCTTGGGTAGGACATTCATCTCTTTTTCACGTCATTTCACTTTTCACGGAGGCAGCCTCGGCATAACCTCTATGACGCTTGTTCAGAGGGAACCCATACTAAAATACATAAATTTCCAGTTAAGCCTTACGCATTTTCAGGTATTGTGGGGGTACTCTAAAGTTGGAACGGTATCGCATCCGAACCCAACCATCAGTTTTTGTCAAATTCACCTTGTTATTCAATGGTCATATTCACCTTCAAAAATTTCAATAGAATGACTCATCATTCTAAGGTTTGCATAACCCTTTGATTCACATGTTCCCATCTAGAGTGGTCAAGTTTAGTTTTAGCACTAGCAACTAGTTATGAGGGGTGCTAACTAAATTTTAGCTGTCTAGGCTAAGTTTGATGCTCTTGTAGTAATCTAAACCTAGACCAAAGTTAACTATAAAAATAAGCTTTGATGAATAAAAGTAAAGATTGCAAGCTAAAAACTTGGGATTGGTAAAGTCCCTAAATAAATAATATTGCAATGGTATCTTGCACAAGTATAGCTTGCTCATGGTAATATCTTGCATTGGTAATAGCTTGCATTAGTAGAGCTTGCCTTGGTTGGTACAATGATCAAAGTGTTCCTCCTCTTCTTCGTAGAAGACCTCCTCCTCCTCGTAGCCTTCGGTACTAGCGTCTATAAACGGATACGAGGTATACAATCACCAAACAATACTTAGGTAGACTATTTAACCATAATGGCTCACACAAGATGATCTATTATCATCACAAGAATTAATACTAGGGTTTCCATTTATTTCCTTTGGGAAAAGTAATTTCCTCTCATTGAAAATTACTAAGATTTAATATCCTCAAATAATAAAATATGAGGCCATGTAGATTAAAGTCATCACCTCACATGAAAATACTTGGGAAGGTGATTTAAATGAGATGCTACATCTCATAGTGTTTGACTAATATTTTTGAATGATTTAAATGGGCTAAAAATAGCCACATAGCCATTATTTGAATCTAGCCCATGATCATAGGAAACAACCATGTCATATTTTTACATATTCAGGTAGAGCATCTGAAATGTGAATTTTGAGAGGTGAAATCACCTCAAAATAAATTATGGTTGATTTGATATAAATGTTTGAAATTGGCAAAGTGACTGCCTTATTATTTTTACTGTAGGAGATCTACAATGTTTCTGAGGTTGCAACCAATTTATTTGGCTAGATAAAATCCTAAGCTATCCATAGAAATTTGAATCATAAAATTTGGATTGGTAGATATTTTTAAACTGTATTTTGAATTTGCAAGCATAGCCAGATTCAAACTAAATTAGAAATTCTCTATTTGAATTTAACGGGCTGCGCGAGAAAAATAACTGGGCCGGCCCAGCTATGCTCCAGTGCGCAGCGGGCCGCCTGACAGAGGGCCCCACACGTCGGTGGCTCATAGAAATCCCGAAACGGTACGCGAACAGGGGCCATTGGATTAGATGGGAGATCGATGGCCGAGGCTCGTCTCCTTCCACGACAGGAGGACGGCGAGCTCGAACCCTACTGGCGGCGAGGAGGGTTGCTAGGGGGTACCTGGGGCTCCGGCGAGGCTCGGTGAGGCGGGCAAACGAACTGCACGATGAAGGCGAGCTGAACGAGGGTCGGGGGAGAGGTTGAGGAAGACGGGAGCGTCGCCTCCTTCTGGCTAATGCCGCGGCGAGCTCCAGCCAAATTCCAGCGAGGGAGAGGGTAATGTGGAAGGGCGAGGGGTCGAGGGTGCTCAGGGAGGAGTGGGGAGTGGAATGGTGTGAAGAATGAGCACGGGGGAGGCCTCCTTTTATAGCGAGCGAGGGGAGCGGAGGGGGTCACGGCAGTCGGTCATGGAGGTGGCGCGCTGGGCTGCGAAGGGGCAAGGCGAGGACGGCGTGCTGTTCCTGGCGTCATGGCGAGCAGGACAGGCTTCGTGGCACAGAAAATGGAGGTCGGGAGAGGCAGCGTCATGCTCGTGTCCGGCGGTACTGTGGCGGACGTCGTCGACGACGGCGACGGCGACAGGGCACGGGAGAGAGAGGGATGATGTCTGGCTGGTTCCTGGTGTCAAGGCGAGTCTCCTGGTGGGCGCTGATGGCGAGGCGAGGGCGAGGTCAGCGGGCGCGTCACGGCGTCCTTGCGGGCCCTGGCGTCGTGACCATGCCGGTCTCGGCACGCCTGGGTGACGCGGGCACGTCCTTGCCTAGGCAATGCCGAGCTCCAATTGGCCTAGGGCTTGTACTAGCGTGATCAGGTGAGTGAGGACTGTCTCCAGGACATGATGAGTTGAGCCAGGGAAGAGAGGAGAGGAGAGTGGCATGGATGAGGTCATGGTGAGTGGCATGGGCATGGCATTGTCATGATCACCAAGGAGCAGTGGCTCTGGTGCATGGCATTGTCCAGAGGGGTGTAGAGGGAGTGAGGGATGACAAGTGGAGTGATGGTTTAGGCTAAAACCCACTGGATTTTAGTGTGTGTGCAATTCTCTGATTCTTGCACACCAGGTGTTCGACACAATGGCCGCAAGAAATTTTATTTTGAATTTTGCCAAAAAAAAATTCATGGGTGTGATTCTAATAATCTTTGGCATCTCTTGGTGGCATTGGTTTGCAAAATGAAGTTGGTTTGATAAAATTCAAAATTGAGGTGATCTTAAATCTGTTTCAAAGTTGCCACTTTGGATGCTTATTATAAGCATTTGAAAATGATTTAGCAAGGTTGGCCAACACCAAGTTATTCACTTTTATGTGTACTTGTGATCTGGGCAAAAAGATTATGAGGTTTGGTTTAGAAAAGAATAACCACAGGGGCTCAAAGTAGGCATCAGGCTAACTATGGCAGATTTGACCATTATCACATGTGACTTGGTTTTTATTTTTCTTTTCATTTGTTTTGTTTTTCTTTGACCCAAATGTTATTGTTTTGGGTTTAGAGGTATTATGTTGAGCTTAGTATTGTTTTCCAACAATCCAAACAAAGCAAGTATGGCATATGCTCATATTTGCAATTGTGGCCATTTGCTCATATATGCATCTATTTTTATTTTATTTTATTTTGCTTTGTTTCTCTTTGATCCAAAAAGCATGGTTTTGGCTTAGAAACATTTTCAAACATTTCAAACAAACATGGCAATTGCAATCATTCACACATTTACCTAATAGAAAAGATTTTGAAATAGGCAAGTTTTTGTTGCCTCTCAATTTTTGATAAATGGAAATTGATTTTTCTTTGTTTTGAAATTTTGGGGTGTTACATAGTTGCCCTCCACGTGTCGGATCTGAAAACGGGATGAGATTGATTAGAGAAGAGAAAGAAGAATAAGAAGAAACACGATCATAAAAGGATGAAGAATATAGCTGTGAAACAGGCATGACGGGGGAGGATTCCTGTGCGGCTTTAACATATCTGGCAGTGAATACCAGTACTACTGAGCATCAAATGTGTAACATATTTTTACCAAAAGAATATTGTATTTCTATCACATTGGATTTTGTTTGGTAAATTGTGATATTTCAAATTTGTAATAACAACATATGGATGAATAACAACGTGACCAACACAAGTACTTTCTAGGTGAAAATAAGATTTAAAAAAAGAGTATTTTGCCTACAAATTAGGAACACTCCACCATCCTTATGGTGTCGCAAAGAACCCCTTCCATGCAAATAAACTAGGAAGTGTGATATAGTAGTGGAACACATGATTTAGATTAAAAAATCTAGGGCACATGTATGTTCTCGTAGTGGAGCACATGTATAATTATTAGCTTCAATAGATGACGTAATGCGTATACTCATCATTTGATAGTAGTTATTTATAAGTAAATAAATATATTATTTTATAAATGGAAACAATATCCCTGCCTCTGAATCAAAATAATGCATGCCCAACAAAAAATTCTACACAAACTTTTGCTCCACTAATTGTAGCGTCGGTGGTCATGTTTGTCGGTTTATTCTCTATTACGTGTGCTTCTGCTGTAACCCGTGACACACTATTTACCGTTTGCGGCTACACACGCCGAATTATGTGTTCACCGGCAGCACATAGAAATCTACCGTTAGCCAGAGTTATTGTCGTTTCTGTTTTACTATCATTTCCAGCCCCCCATGGGAGAGAGCTGTTCTCTTTCCCCACAACACACCATTGGCGACCTATAAATCCAACCAGCACACGCACATGGCATTCCCACCCACCAATCTACCAAATACACAATCTCTAGCCAAAGGGACAACATGAGTACAATGGAAGAATGGGTGGTTCCGGCCGATGTGAAGAAGTCGTGGCCAGAGGTGGTGGGCTTGTCGTCGTCGGAGGCCAAGAAGAAGATCTTGGAGGACAGGCCAGATGACAGCGTCCACGCCATCATTCCGGCTTAGATGCTTGTTTGCCGAGCGGTTTTTTTTTTTTTTTGCCAAATATTATTTCTAGACACTAGGCATATGGCCTAATAGGATCGAGCGCCCGACAAAAATACCTTAGGTGTAGTATTCCGCTATGCATACGACCTGATTCGCAAAGAACGAATTCCACTCAAATAAACTACTACGAATTGTGATATGGTAGTGGAACACCTGATCTAGATGGAAAAGTCTAGAGCACATGTATGTTCTGGTGGAAACCTTACCGCTGCATGTATATTGTATTATTATCAGCTTCAGAAAATGATGCGGCGCCTATACTATCATTTGATTGTACTCCCTCCATGCCATGAAAGTTGTGTGAGATTTATCAAAATCTAGATATATCTAGATACTATTTAGTATGTAGTTACATCCAAATTTTAATAAATCTCAGACGACTATCATGGAACGGAGGGAGTAGTATTTTACAAGTGGATATATCTGCACTAAGTCTTGCCCCACTAATTCTAGAGTTGGTGGCAATGTGCATGTTTATTCTCTAATATTGATACTATTTCTGCTTCACGAAACCTGAGTGATGCGTTGACCGTTTGTGGCTACACGCCATACGAATTACGTGTTCCCCACAACACGCCATTGACGACCTATAAATCCAATCAGCACACGTACAGGGCATTCCCACCCACCAATCTACCAAATACACTATCTCTAGCGAAATGGCCAACACGACTACAATGGAAGAATGGGTGGTTCACTACGGGAAAACTAGATTTTGCCGTGTTCAAAAAATACACGGCAAAGGCAGTTCGGAACACGGCAAAGCGTTCGCCGTGTCTCGGCGCACGGCAAAGGCTACACGGCAAAAATCGGCACGGCAAAGGACCTTTGCCGTGTGCATTTCTTCTCGGAACACGGCGAAGGGTTTGCCGTGTGCCTCGCTTCCTAGAACACAGCAAAAACTAACTTAACGGTGTCATGGGGAACTAACGGAGAAACAGTTTTGCTGAGTGTTTTAGAATAGACACGGCAAAGCCTAATTTGAGAATAAAAAAAAGTAATGTTCGCCGGAGACGTCGCCGCCGTCACGCCAGGTCGTCGTCCGCGTCCCCTGCGTGTCCGCCGCCACGCCAGGTCACCGCGCGCGTCCGCGCGTGTCCGCCGCTGCCCCAGGCCGCTGTGCCCACTCGTCCGCCGGCGTTCCAGGCGGCCGAGCCCGCTCGTCCGCCGCCGCGCCAGGCCGCCGTGCCGCCGCCGCGCGCGTCTCCCACGTGTCCGCCGAAGCGCAAGGTCGCCGCGCGCGTCCGCCGCTGCACCAGGCCGCTGCGCCCGCTCGTCCGCCAGCGCGCCAGACCGCCAGGTCGCCGCACGCGTCTCCCGCGTGTCCGCCGCCGCGCCAGGTCGCCGCGCGCGTCCCCAGCATTTCCACCGCCGAGCCAGGTCGCCGCGCGCGTCCGTGCGTGTCCGCTGCCGCACCAGAACGCTGCGCCCGCTCGTCCGCCGGCGTTCCAGGCCGTCGAGCCCGCTCGTCCGCCGGCGCGCCAGGCCGCCGTGCTAGCACGTCAGCCGCCGCAAGCGTCCGTCTCCTTCGTGTGGCTGTGCTGGTAGAGTAGGAGCAAAAGGACCTGCAAGTTCACGTCCAGGAAGAAAGAGAGAGAAGGAAGATTTTTCTGCCCACATGGTCTGCACCTGACAAGATAGAGGATAAGGAGAGAGAGGAAAAGGGCAAGGGAGAGAGAGAGAAAGAAGAGGTGTAGACCATTGGATTTTGTAGGATCCAACGGTGGAAGAGGCAGATCCGTGGGACTATGGTTTCAACCAATCAAAACGCAGATATTTGCCGTGTGTGTTTGTAATACACACGGCAAAGCCACCTCTTTGCCGTGTGTATTTTTTGGTACACAGCAAAGAAAACGGGGCCGTGACGGCTCTGTCAAATGCAACCAGCGGGGACACATGGCTCACTGCTTTGCCGTGTGCAACTCTTTGCCGTGTGTTTTTTTACTTCTTTACCGTGTGCAATTTTTTACCGTGTGTTTTTTCGTTTCTTTGCCGTGTCTCAAATCTTTGCCGTGTGTATTCTTTGTTATTACCGTGTTATTTTCTTTGCCGTGTGCCTTCTCGCAGACACACACGGCAAAGTCTTTTTCACTGTGTTCCGCGGTATTTAACACACGGCAAAGGTGGACAAACACGGCAAAAAATATTTTTCCCGTAGTGGTTCCGGCCGATGCGAAGAAGTCGTGGCCGGAGGTGGTGGGTCTGTCGTCGTCGGAGGCCAAGAAGAAGATCTTGGAGGACAGGCCGGATGCCAGCGTCCACGTCGTCATTCCGTCCCATTCCGTAGTCACCATGGACTACTGCAGCAACCGAGTTAGGGTGTTCGTCGACTCCAACGACAAGGTCGTCGAAGGCCCCGCCATTGGCTAGCTAGCTAGCTAGCTACTCTCATCCATCCTTACGTGTGTACGTATAAATTTAAGAACGGTATGCGTTTGTTATTCTTTGGTTGGTGATCCGTTGCGTTTCGAGATGGGTGAGCCTGCTTATGAATTTGGGATAACTATCAGAATAATTGGGTTTGGCGGTGTGTTGTGCGGATGTGCCTCTTCTTTTGAAACCAGCAAAGCTTTGCAAACTGCTGGGCGTCCCCCGGGGATCTGATTCCCCATGTCCCCAGTCGGATCAACCATTTTGACGGTTAGATTTGTATGTAGCAAAAAATCTTCGGAGCAAAAAATCACCCCCGGCAGCAAATGACAAGCAAAAAACGGTTCGTTAGAAAAGAAAATAAAAAGGCTGGGCTCGCCGGAGACCACGTAGCAAACATATTACGTAGATGTAGCAAAACCGCAAATAAATTGTAGCAAATTTTTTATTCATATGCTGCAAATCCTCTAAGACATCAACGGAGACATCGCCTGCAGCCGGCAACAACGCCGTCCGAGGTTGCAGCAACTCCGTCCGTCCAGGACAGCAACGCCACAAGCTGCTAGTAGCAACGCCCTATGCCTATGGTAGCAAAAATCCACCCTCCGCCGGAAAATCGTAGCAAACCCAAACTCGTCGGAAAATTGTAGCATAATTTTGTACCAAAAGTAGCAAAACAGTTTTAATAATTGTAGCAAAAAAATATACTATTGTAGCATCGTGGCTTCGTAGCACTTTGAGGTAGCAAAAAAAAAAAAAATATCCTCTCCTCTGGCTCAGCACACACGAACGCACTTCCCCGCCGCCGCCGCTACTGCTAGCTTCGCTTCGGGCCGCGCTCCACTGCCCGTCGATGAGGTTGCCTCTCGCGCCGGGATGCACCCTGTTCGCTCTGCGCCCGCCGGGAGGCACGCCCGCAGCCTCCTCCTCCCGCTCGACCACTTCGCTCTGCGCCCGCCGCCGGCCCAGCCCGTCGTCGTCGCGCCGGCGGTCCAGCCCGTCGTCGTCGCGCCGCCGGTCCATCCCGTCGTCGTCGCGCCGCCGGTCCATCCCGTCGTCGTCCCGCCGCTCCTTCGCCTTCTCCTTCGGTCGCTCCATCGTGAAAAAGGTCTGGGGCCCTTCTGCCACACCCCGCCGATAGCCGGAGCTCGGGGCGGCATCCATGGGGACCGCCAGTGAGGTGCGCTGTGGTTGGGTGAGGGGGTGGGTACCAGGGTCGGGCTCAGGCGGCGGCGCATCGGCGAGATCGACCATGGAGCGCGCTTGGCTCTGTTCTCTCACGTATCGTGGGGAAGAAAGGATTGGAGGAATGAAGCGATAAGGTGGGCCCCGGGGGACACGCGTCGCACGCTGCGTGCGGAGGTTGGGAAGGAAGCGATCCCCCGGGGGGATACAATCATTTTCCTTTGCAAATCAACCAAGATCAATTATTTACGGTCAGTTTCCATCAAATACCATGCAGGGAAAGAAAACATCCATCCGACACACATACGAGCACCACCAGTTAATTATTATTTAGATGCTGCTGATTATTAGGACAAACCATGTCGGAGCGAGAGAGAGAGAGAGCATTGGGATCCTGATGGAGATCATGTCCAGAAACTGGGGCAGCTGAAAGCGAGCGTGGAGCAGAGAGGCGATCTGATGCCAGATATTTCCCACCGCCTCCCTAACACTGAGTCGTTGAAAGAAAGACTAACTAACGTGCTATGCGTGCTGCCGTGTAATTGTTACTCGACCGGAGCATCCAAGCGCCGCCTTTAGAACTGTCCGTACTGTTGCAATTACGCGGACAAGATTACTCGACCTGAGCCTTATGTCATGTTCACAACACAATAAACATATAACTTGGCTATCGATCACTCTATATTTACGGTAGCAAATTAAAGATGATAAATTCGCAGGGCATACAATATGGATGTAGTTTTTTAACACCGGTAACCATGGAGGCCGGGCTTGACAGTCATGAAGGCAGGGCTTCCTTCCTGCTTGAGAATTTTGCTCTTGGGCGGTGGTGAATCATCAAAACCTAGTCCGTTCTCGGAGGTCTTCAGGTGGAAACCATGTCCGGATCCTGATGATTATATACCGAAATACAGGTGTCTTTTGCTTCAGGCCCCTCGGTCTGAGAAACCACCTCCAGGACAACTAAAAGTGAGCGTGGAGCAGATCGGTGATGTATGACAGATTTTTTCCACCATCTCTGTAACACTGAATCCTTGAAAAACTAATTAACGTGTTATCTGCTGCTGCCGTGCAAGTGTTTACGCAGGTGCTGCATCCGAGTGCCGTCTATAGAACCGGATAAGGTACTTGTTCACGTCGGATGCGCTAAATCAATCTATTGAGGACAATCAATCATAGCACGATACCGAGATTTGGTCATGCAGTTCAGCGATCAACGCCTACATCTGCAAGGGATGCTTTACGGGTGCTCCTCCCCAGGTATTATTATAGTACCGTTAATTACAAGCCCACCAAGGTATACAGACACATATCAGATCTTGAAACATCATGCCGGTCCAGCGCCCCTTCTACGGACGCCGGACCGTCTCGAGAACGATCTTATATCTAACCTATAACTTGCGTCTACTCTATTTTAGCTACTTTCGGTGCCTTCATATAATAGGCCAGGTTACAGAGTTCGACTAACACGTAACCTTCCATTAATTACAAGTCCAATTGTCACATTACTCATACACATATTAAACACATATCTCAACAATCTCCACCTTGGCGAATATAACTTTCGTCATCTTAAAGATGCTATGCACAAATATCTGTATACCTGAACTTGAACCATTAATAATGAGCTCCGCTACTACTCCCTTGACTTCACATGATTCCACCTGCAACTGTAGCCCCTTCCTCACTAATACTTCCACGAAAATTAAGCTCTTTGACGCTCTTGTTCTGTGCTCCCATTTCTCCGGAGTATTCGTTTAATGCCATCACACTTCGATCATAAAGTCACCATATCTGACAACACCATTGCATCGTCATGTTGGTAGCTTCTTCTGATCTATGTGAAAATGAACAACTCACATATTAGGTGTCATATATGCGAGTTACCTGAACTCATCATTCTCGCTATTGTTGACTGCCTGTCTGAAAACTTGAAAGAATTTTATCGTTGCTTTAAGTCATTTTCAGTCAAATTCGCAATTGTCTCATCCACTTTAGCAGATTCTTCATGGTCAACTCTAGTCCATCTCCCGGCCTCGATAGACAGTCACCATCATGAACCTGATACTGGCCAACACTGCTCACCCTCCATACTTAGATGACCACCTGTCTAACTATCAAGACTGAACTAGCAGGCACGCATCAATCAGTCTGAACCACGCATCGCTAGCTGCGCGCTGCACGCAGCTGCTCGCATGCACGTACCGCCGGCTCCTTCGTCCACCTAGGCCCTGCATGCCTGGGCCGGGTCCCTGCCGCAGCTGCCTTCGCTACGTGCGCCGCTGCCTAGCTTGCACGCAGGCTTGCCCTGCCGCTAGCTGGCCTGCAACTCGATCCGGACTCGAACAACCTTGCATGCGCCGCCGCCTGTTCAGCAGCTTCCGCGATCAATCCATCCGACTGCTTCACCGCAGAAAAAACCGCGCGCCGCACACGTCGATGACTTCCATACGTATCGCCCGCGATAGATCAGCAGCCCAACTTCGTCTTTGTTTTGATCGACCATCTGCAACCTCTGAACCTCCAAACCTTCTCTGATACCACATGTTAACATCGGACGCGCTAAATCGATCTATCAAGGAGAACGAGCAATCACAGCCCAACACCAAGATTTGGTAACGCGGTTCAGCGATCAATGCCTACATCTGCGGGGCATGCGATACTATCATAGTAACGTCAACGATAGGCCCGCCGAGGTATATAGGTACATATCAGATCTTGAAACGTCACGCTGGTCCAGCGCCCGTGGACCGTCCCAAGAACGATTTTATGTCTAACCTACAACTTAATTCTAGTCTATTTTGGCTACTTCTGGTGCCTTTATATATAAATAATAGGCCAGGTTACAGAATTCTACTCCACCACTAGTTACAAATTTAATTATATCACTACTTGTACACATATTCGATTCATATCTTAGCAGTACTCAACCGGAGCCTGAGATAGTTCGATTCATATCTCAACAGTACTCAACCGGAGCCTGAGATAGTGAGATGAGATTTAAAAAAAACATACGACTTGAAAGAAAAGTATGAGCAGCGCTGGCTCAGATCGGCATGCTCTATGATGGCAAGCGGCGGCGCTGTAGAGCGGCCCAAATTGGCAAGGCCGAGGCAGGTACTAGCCAACGGCGACATCGCTGGGTATTTTCAGGCCCAGGCGGGGCTGGTCTTCTGGCCCATGTGGGCGCTGTCTAGCGGTGGCGTATGGTTGGGTACCACTAGAAAAAGACCGACCTTCTTAAAGGTCCGATCCGTCCCGCGAAACGTACTACGGTTGACACGTGTCAGCCCCGCGTGACACGCTCGCCCGCGCGAGTAGAAACGAGAGCAGCTCTGGTACTTACGTCCACGCGCGTACAGCCACGTATGTCCGGCCGCGTGAGCACACCTCCGCGCAAGTACAGTTACATACATGAGCGAGTATAAGTACAGTCGCGCACACGAGCAGTTACAGTCGCGCACTCGAGTAAGTACCAGTCGCACACACGAGCAAGTACATGTACAGAAGTACAGTCGCGCACACGAGCAGTTACAGTCGCGAACACAAGTAAGTACCAGTCGCGCACACGAGCAAGTATAGTTACAATCGCGCACACAAAAAAGTACAGCTACGGAAGTACAGTCGCGCACACGAGCAGTTACAGTCGCGCACACGAGTAAGTACCAGTCGCGCACACGAGCAAGTACAGGTACAATCGCGCACGTGAGCAAGTACAGGTACAGAAGTACAGTCGCGAACACGAGCAGTTACAGTCGCACACACGAGTAAGTACAGGTACAGCCGCACACATGAACAAGTACAGTTACCGAGTGAAAGGAAAAAACTGTACAAAAAATAATAAAAACAGAGGTACTTATCAGTTCAAGCACGAGTGCAGTTATGTACACACCACGAGTACAACCATACTAGTGTGGGAAGTACGGAAAAAAAATATCTCGAAACCTATTAACATGTGATTTAGTTTTGAAGATCTCAACAGGAGGGTCTCAAAGGTGAAAACGGTTAGTAATTTAGGCTTAAGGTTTTCAAGATATTTCATTTTGAAAAAAACGAATCTAAGAAATAAAGGAAAAACTAGGACAACCCACCCTTCACATGTCCTTTTCTCGATCTCCTCCCTCATCTCTATCTTGCTTCCCCTCGCGACACGTGGCGAGCAGGGATGCCACTTCTCTGGATTTTTCTGGTACCACAGCGCGCCACATATCGCCTGCGGAGCGAGTTGCGTCCCTTTGCAAAGGTTGGTCTTTTTTTTTAGAGATTTCGTCCTCCTCCCTATCGCTCGCGCGCCACCTTCCTTCCGTTTCGCTCAAGGATCGGCAATGATGGGCTTGATCTTTGTCAGCCCATTTATGCTACCTCTGGGAACAAACTGGTGGGTTTGACGTACACCGCTGGTCTGTTTCCTGAACCGTACGACTACCGCAACTATTCACAGTCGGGAATCTCTAGTTCGCTGCTGCATCTTTTTTTTTTCCTTGCTCCCAGTCCAACAGCTAAGCTAGCTCGCTTTTGCTATACTTGCACGGAAACTTGATCCTGATACTCAGCCAGCGAGCTGTGTACGTGCACACATATACGTGTTGTACGTGGAAATCCAGCTATAGCTAAAAGGAAAAAGAACCCACGTGCTTTTCCAAGGACATCTTTAAACCAGATAAATATATAGCTGCCCGCTGTATGCTTGCTAGCTACTACCTCCGCTCCAAAATAAGTGTAACAGTTTTGTCTAGATATAAATGTATCTAGATTTATTTTAGTTATAGATACATCCGTATCAAGATAAACTTATGGCACTTATTTTAAAATGGAGGGAGTACACTAGTAGAAAAAGAGGCTTCCGTCCACCCCCATTAGTCCCCAAAATATAGGAACCGCGACTAAAGGGGTCTTTAGTCGCGGTTCGGGAGGCGAAACGCGACTAAAGACCTGGGCCTCGGTGGCCAGCTGGTGGACGGGAGGAGCTTTAGTCGCGGTTGGCTGGCCAACCGCGACTAAATGTCCTCACAGCCAAGGCCTTTAGTCGCTGGCCGGCCAACCGGGACTAAAGGCCCATCCCTATAAAAGGCAGCTCAGCTCACTTCACTTAGCCATTTGATGCCATTTCTCTTCACAATGTTCACAAGGGGTGGTGGGTTTGCTTTTGGTTCCTCTTATGCACACAAGGTGTTCGATGAAATGCCCGAGAGCATGAAACAAATATGATATGAAGTGTCCGAGCCACACTTGAGCTTTCTCATTTATTTTTTCTCCTCGATCGCGGTTAGCAACTTGAACCTTTCATGTGTCATTGATAAAATATGCATGTGTGTAGTTCATTGTTTTTTCTATTATTTCTAGCTAGTTAGTTTAACAAATGCATGATGGTTAATTATATATTTTATATAATAATAATGCATGAATCGGCAATGGATGTACGGTAACCGACTCTCCGGCGAGTTCATTACGGGTTTGAAAGATTTCTCGTAGTGGCTAATGCGAACAAGCAGGGGGTTTTGTTATCTGTTCATGTGTTGGCTGTAAGAATCGAAGAGTTACTCTTCCTCAAGAGACGTTCACCTGCACCTGCTTCGGCAGGGTTTCATGCTAAGCTATAATTGTTGGACCAAGCATGGAGAAAGAGGGGTTATAATGGAAGAAGATGAAGAAGGGGATGATTTCATCGATGACAACTATCTTGATCATTTCGGTGATACTTTCATGGAGGATGCTGAAGGTGGGGAAGGTGAAGGGGAAGGTGAAGGGGAAGGTGAAGAAGAGGCACGTGATGAGCCCGCTGATGATCTTGGTCGGACCATTGCTGATGCACGAGAGGCTGCGAAACTGAAAAGGAGAGGAAGAATTTGGATCGCATGTTAGAGGATCACAAAAAGTCGCTGTACCCCGGATGCGATAATGGTCTGAAAAAGCTGGGCTGCACACTGGATTTGCTGAAATGGAAGGCACAGGAAGGTCTATCTGACTCGGGATTTGAAAATTTGCTGAAAATGATGAAGAATATGTTTCCAAAGAATAACGAGTTGCCCGCCAGTACGTACGAAGCAAAGAAGGTTGTCTGCCCTCTAGGTTTAGAGGTTCCGAAGATACATGCATGTATTAACGATGCATCCTCTACCGCGGTGAATACGAGAATTTGAATGAATGCCCGTATGCACTGCATTGCGTTATAAGATCGAGGCGATGACCCTGTGACGATGTTGAGGGCGAGAAACCCAGGAAGAGGGTTCCCGCCAAGGTGATGTGGTATGCTCCTATAATACCACGGTTGAAACGTCTGTTCAGGAACAAAGAGCATGCCAAGTTGTTGCGATGGCACAAAGTGGACCGTAAGTCGGACGGGGAGTTGAGACACCCCGCAGATGGAACGCAATGGAGAAAGATCGACAGAGAGTTCAAAGATTTTGCAGGACGCAAGGAACATAAGATTTGGTCTAAGTACAGATGGCATGAATCCTTTTGGCGAGCAGAGCTCCAGCCATAGCACCTGGCCCGTGACTCTATGCATCTACAACCTTCCTCCTTGGTTGTGCATGAAGCGGAAGTTCATTATGATACCAGTGCTCATCCAAGGTCCGAAGCAACCCGGCAACGACATCGATGTGTACCTAAGGCCATTAGTTGATGAACTTTACAGTTGTGGGCAGACCGGTGTACGTGTGTGGGATGAGAACAAAGAAGAGGAATTTGACCTACGAGCGTTGCTTTCGTAACCATCAACGATTGGCCTGCTCTTAGTAACCTATCGGGACAAATAAGGGATACAATGCATGCACGCACCGCTTACATGAGACTGAAAGTGTGTATTTGCTAAATTGTAAGAAGAACGTGTACCGGGGCATCATTGATTTCTTCACCGACATCATAACGTAAGAAAGAAAGGCAGGCATTTCAACGGCAAGGCAGATCACCGCCCGCTGGAACGCACTGGTGCGGAGGTATTTGATATGGTCAAGGATTTGAAAGTCATCTTTGGAAAGGGTCCTGGCGGACAATCGGCCGCAGGGAGTTGACGGGCACGCACCCATGTGGAAGAAGAAATCTATATTTTGGGAGCTAGAATATTGGAAAGTACTAGATGTCCGCTCTGCAATTGACGTGATGCATGTTACGAAGAATATTTGCGTGAACCTGCTAAGCTTCTTGGGCGTGTATGGGAAGACAAATGATACAAAGGAAGCACGGCAGGACCAACAACGTTTGAAAGACCCTGATGACCGGCATCCGGAATGGTTTCAAGGTCGTGCCAGCTACGCTCTTACCAAAGGAGAGAAGGTCATCTTTTTGAATGCCTGAGCAGTATGAAGGTCCCGTCTGGATTCTCGTCGAATATAAAGGGAATAATAAACATGGCGGACAAAAGTTCCAAAACCTGAAGTCTCACGACTGCCACGTGATTATGACGCAATTGCTTCCGATTGCTTTGAGGGGGCTCCTACCGGAAAATGTTCGAGTAGCCATTGTGAAGCTATGTGCATTCCTCAATGCAATCTCTCGGAAGGTAATCAATCCAGAAGATCTACCACGGTTACAGAACGATGTGGTCCAATGTCTTGTCGCGAGTTGCTGTTCCCGCCATCCTTCTTCAATATTATGACGCACCTCCTGGTTCACCTAGTCGAAGAGATTTCCATTCTCGGTCCTGTATTTCTACACAATATGTTCCCTTTGAGAGGTTCATGGGAGTATTAAAGAATTATGTTCGTAACCGTGCTAGGCCAGAAGGAAGCATTGCCAAGGGCTATGGAAATGAGGAGGTAATTGAGTTTTGTGTTGACTTTGTTCCTGACCTTAAGCCGATTGGTCTTCCTCGATCGCGCACGATGGGAGACTAAGTGGAAAAGGCACGATCGGAAGGAAATCAACGATATGTATGGACGGCCATTCTATGACCGAAGCACACCACACAGTTCTGACCAATTCCAGCTTGGTGGCTCCGTACTTTGAGAAACACAAGAATATTTTACGCTCGGACAACCCGAAGCCTGAATCCTGGATTAGGAAGGCCCACATGGAGACTTTCGGCAGTTGGTTGAAAAACATTTAATGAATGACAATGATGTTGGAGATCAGCTGTACATGTTGGCCAAGACACCATCTTCGACTATAACGACTTTCCAAGGGTACGAGATAAATGGGAATACATTTTACACGATCGCCCAAGATAAAAAGAGCACCAACCAAAACAGTGGTGTCCGCTTTGATGCAGCAACCGAGAATGGGCAAAAGGTCACATATTATGGTTACATAGAGGAGATATGGGAACTTGACTATGGACCCTCCTTTAAGGTCCCTTTGTTCCAAAATGGTTCAAGCTAACAGGAGGTGGGGTAAAGGTGGACCAGCAATACGGAATGACAATGGTGGATTTCAACAATCTTGGTTACCTTGACGAACCATTCGTCCTAGCCAAAGATGTCGCTCAGGTTTTCTATGTGAAGGACATGAGTAGCAAACCGAGGAAACATAAAGATAAGAAAATGATCAGTACATCATGCGATGATCCAAAGCGCCACATTGTTCTTTCGGGAAAAGAAACATCGTGGGAGTGGAGGACAAGACAGACATGTGAAAGATTATAATATGTTTGGTGAAATTCCACCCTTCAAAGTGAACACCGACCCAAGCATTAAGTTAAATGATGAGGATGCTCCATGGATACGGCACAATCGTAAGCAAGCAGGGACACAAGGGAAGAAATGATGTGTAATAATTTATTGTACCAAACTTTGTTGAATGGATCATGTGAATTATATTATCCGTGATGTGTTTGGTGTCCATTTTCGAATGATTCGATTGATTCGAGATACCACCGATGATACATGAAATTTGGAGTGACTTAGTCATACTCTGCCTAGGCGTATAATATGCATACTCGTAGTCTTCATAGTCGCCGCCGTTGTACTGGTAGTCGTCGCCTTAAGTTGCCGCTGCTGCCGCCGTGTCGGCTGCCGTCGTGGGCGTCGCGGCGGTCGTGGGGCGAGGGGTATCGCTGCCGGGGATAGTCCAGGAATGTAGTCGGTCGTCCATGCCGTAGCTAGCCGGCTTCCTGTTCCCGAGAGGCGACCGTCCTCCTCCTGGAGCGCCCGTCGCCGATTGATGAAGAAGGCGAAGTATGCTGGTTATCGGGATGCCGGGGATTCATCCTCGCTCTAGGTCGAGGTAGTAGTGGTTCGTGATGGCCGCCCGCGCAAAGACTCGAGGGACGGAGGACCGGCACGCCTCCGGCGCTTAGGCTCCACCGACGGGGACGCGGTAGCCCAAGGGCAAGGGTAGTTCGAGGCGCAAAGCTCCTCCACCTGCCGGTAGGTTAGAGTGGGTACGGTGGAAGCCATGAGAGAGTGATGAGAGATTGTAGAGATGTGATAATGTTGGCCAAGCCGGGCTACATATATGTAGTGAGAAATGGGGAAAAATGGGAGCGGGAAGACAGGAGGCGGGAAGAAAGAGGCGGGAAGAAAGAGGCGGGAAGAAATAGGCGGGAAGACAGGAAGAAATGGCGGGAAGAAGAGGAATCCAGAGCTGGTCATCTAATCTTTAGTCCCGGCTGGTGGGTGCAACCGGACTAAAGGTGGTTTTGTATCATCTAATAAAATTGTCGGTGGGATAAGGATGTCGTAGCTTTAGTCCCGGTTGGGTAAATCGGGACTAAAGGTGGTTTTTGTGTCATCTAAGAAAACCTCGGTGGGATAAGGACGTTGGGTAAGCTTTAGTCTCGGCCGGAGGGTGCAACCGTGACTAAAGTCGGCAGGATAAGGACGCGTGGGTGGACGCACCGCCGATGAGATAAAGCATGTAGCGCACGATGCCCTGTTTGAGGAACAAGACAAAGCATCTCCCGTGGCGCACCTTCTCGAAGATGTCGTCGGTGCACACGCCCTACGATGGTCGGGAAGAACTTGTGGGAAGCGGGGGGGAAGACATGAGGCGGAAGATAGACGAGGAAGAAATTGGAATTTTCTGAATTTTTTGATATATTATTTTCTATTTTTAACATTTTAAAATGAATTAGTTTTATTTTTCTGAATTTTTTGATATATTATTTGTATTTTTAAGATTTTGAAATGAATTAGTTTTATATTTCTGAATTTTTTGATATATTATTTGTATTTTTGAGATTTTGAAATGAATTAGTTTTATTTTTCTGAATTTTTGATATATTATTTGTATTTTTGAGATTTTGAAATGAATTATTTTTATATTTCTGAATTTTTTGATATATTATTTGTATTTTTAAGATTTTGAATGAATTAGTTTTATTTTTCTGAATTTTTTGATATATTATTTGTATTTTTAAGATTTTGAAATGAATTAGTTTTATTTTTCTGAATTTTTTGATGTATTATTTGTATTTTTTAGATTTTGAAATGAATTAGTTTTATTTTTCTGAATTTTGTGATGCATTATTTGTATTTTTAACATTTTGAAATGAATTAGTTTTATTTTTCTGAATTTTTTGATATATTATTTGTATTTTTAAGATTTTGAAATGAATTAGTTTTATTTTTCTGAATTTTTTGATATATTATTTGTATTTTTTAAGATTTTGAAATGAATTAGTTTTATTTTCTGAATTTTTTGATATATTATTTGTATTTTTAAGATTTTGAAATGAATTACTTTTATTTTTCTGAATTTTCTGAAAAAAGGCGCTTGCCAACCGCGACTAAAGGGTGGTTCCGCGCGGGAACCAAAAATGCGCCGAAAAGACCTTTAGTCGCGGTTGGTGAGGCCAACCGCGATAAAAGCTCGCGCCCGAACCGCCGCGGCCATCTCTTCTTCTCCGCGCGAAACGTCTCCAGCGACGCCCTGCCCGAGCCGCCGACGACGCCGCCGCCCCGCCCTTCGACGGCGCTGACGCCAACGACGCCGCCGCCCCGCCCTTCGACCGCGCCGCCCCGCCGTACGACTCGCGCCCGCATCCCCGTGCGCCGCCCCGATCTTCTCGCCATCAGAGAGTAGAGAGTAGAGAGAGCTCCTGCATTGTAGGAGGAGAGAGGGAGGAGAGAAAGGAGAGAGAGTCGCACCATTTTTTTTGTTTTTTTTGTTCTTTTAATTTTAAAGTGTTTGTTTGAAAAAACAAAAAAACTTAACAAAAATTAACTTAACAAAAATTTTAATTTAAGAATAATTTAGCTTAACTAAAATTTTGACTTAAAAAATTAACTTAACTAAAATTTTGACTTAATTTTTTTGACTTAACAAAATTTTGACTTAAAAAATTAACTTAACTAAAATTTTGACTTAAAAAATTAACTTAACTAAAATTTTGACTTAAAAATTTTTGACTTAACAAAATTTTGACTTAAAAAATTAACTTAACTAAAATTTGACTTAACTAAAATTTGACTTAAATTTTTTGACTTAATTAACAATAATTTAGAAAATCTCTATCTTTTTTTTAATTTAGAAGAAAAATAAATAAAAAAAAGAACTATATTTCAACTATGAGAGTTAACTTAACTAACATTTGACTTAAAAAATTTGACTTAAAAAATTTGACTTAAAAAATTTGACTTAACTAAAATTTGACTTAACTAAAATTTGACTTAACTAAAATTTGACTTAAATTTTTTGACTTAATTAACAATAATTTAGAAAATCTCTATCTTTTTTTTTAATTTAGAAGAAAAAATAAATAAAAAAAGAACTATATTTCAACTATGAGAGTTAACTTAACTAACATTTGACTTAAAAAATTTGACTTAAAATTTTTGACTTAATTAACACCATATGGGGGGGGCGAGAAGGCGGGCACAACTTTGTGCGCCGCGCCCCTCGTCGCCCTCCGTATACGCGATGTTTTTTTGGATCGAGAGGGGGCGGCGGGAGGCCCCTATGTGTTGTCCTCAACACCGCCACCGCCTTTCGCGGCTGGTGCCCCCAACCGCGACTAAAGCTCAATGCCTATAAAACTTCACATGCGCGGTTCACTTCATCTTCCCTCGCCGGGACCGCTTGTTTACTTAATTAATTAGTTTTTACTACATGTTTTCAGGACTGACATATATGGCGGACGATAGAGCTGACCCGATTATGGACAACTATGATCCGGATGCTGAAGAACATATAATGGACATCATAAAGGGCGATGCTCCTTATGTGCCGACCGAACAAGATGAAGAAGAGGATATTTCTTCTTATCTGAACTTTGACGGTGAAGATGAAAGTCGTCAGCGAGGTGATGACGAAGGAACGAACATTGTCGATGGAGGTCAACCATCGATAAACGACGATCTTCAATTGCAAGTAGCAACCACCTCCGGCGAGGTATATATATCCATTGAGCCTCTGGTGATACAAACTTACTGATTTGAATAAATATGTGTACTAACGCGCGCGACTCTCTTTCTTATTTTAGCCCTCGGCGGGATCGTCGAAAAATCGAGTACGTCGTCAAAGCGTGGCGCAACCAAGATGATGAAACAAGGAGAAACATATACCATCGAGGTTGTCACAACTGCAAGCCTGAGCCCCAAAAGCACTCCACCAAGTTTATCAACCAATGCGGAGCCGTTGTTAGAGACAACGTCCCGATCACCGTCCAGGAATGGAATGAGCCAAAGAAGGCACGTCTTGGTTTCAGTTTTGTCGACAAGAGAACAAAAAAAGATTGCTGGAGAAAGCTTATGGAACATTTCGTTCTACCTCCGGAATACAACAAAGTCGATGAATTCGGTAACGAGATTCCGGATGGACGTGAGAGGAGGAGGCTAGTCAAACAGTTCGCTCTTCATAAGATGGCCGACGCATTCCGGAAATTCAAGCAAAATCTAGCCCGTGACTATGTCAACAAGAACAAGACTCCGGATTTCAAAGGACAATATGAGAAACTGAAACATGATTGGCCAGAATTTGTGAGGCAAAAGAAATCGGAGCATTTCATTGAAACATCGAAAAAAATAAGGAAAATGCGGCTAAGAAAGAGTACAATCATATTATGGGACCAGGAGGGTATCGCCTTTTGGAGCCTAAGTGGGAGAAGATGGAGAACGACCTGAGGGTGCGAGGAATCCCTCTAGGTACAGAGGGATGAGAAAGCTGGTGGTACGGGCATGGGGGATCGCTAGACCCGGAGACAGGGGTGTGTGTTCACCGGAAGAAAGCGTTTAAACCCACCCAAGCCCTTATTGACGCAATGAGGGATGCTCAAGAGGGGAAGATCAAGTTCAATAGAGAGAATGACGCGCTGACAAAAGCCCTCGGGAATCCTGAACACGGTGGACGTGTACGAGGCAAAGGCGCCATTCCGTGGTCCGTCGGGTTTTCCCAGGACAATGACCCGTACGGTTACAGAAGCCGTAAGAGAAAGACGGATCGGAATGCAGATTTTATGGGAAAGTTGGCATCGGAAGTCCATGACCTGAAGCAGATGGTGTATGATCTAGCAAAAGAAAGATCGGCTGCAGGGCCGCATGAAGATCTCGGTAGCCAGCAGCGGAGAAGCGTGGCTTCCACGGAAGCCCGCCTGGTGCTAATGCACCCTTGCTGGCCCCGGCTGGTGCTACCTCGGCTGGTGCTAATGCACCGACGATCGAGATTCGTGCACCGGAGCCTCACTACCCCGTGGATGATGTAAAGGAGATGAAAGAATGTGATCTGCATTTTCCAGTGGGGGCATATGTTCCGATGTCTACTTCCCCCTTTTCCCTAGACAGTGTTGGGCCCAAGGCAGCAGGTTTGTAGAACAGCAGCAAGTTTTCCTTAAGTGGATCACCCAAGGTTTATCGAACTCGGGGAGGAAGAGGTCAAAGATATCCTCTCATGCAACCCGCAACCACAAAGCAAGAAGTCTCTTGTGTCCCCAACACACCTAATAGGTGCACTAGTTCGGCGAAGAGATAGTGAAATACGTGGTATGAATATATAGTAGCAGTAGCAACGGTGCCAGAAAATAGCTTATGGCGTGTAGTTGATGGTGGTGGTATTGCAGCAGTAGTAACGCAGAAACAAGAAACAAGCAGCGATAGCAGTATTTAGGAACAAGGCCTAGGGATTACACTTTCACTAGTGGACACTCTCAACATTGATCACATAACAGAATAGATAAATGCATACTCTACACTCTTGTTGGATGATGAACACATTGCGTAGGATTACACGAACCCTCAATGCCGGAGTTAACAAGCTCCACAATAATGCTCATATTTAAGTAACCTTATAGTGTAAGATAGATCAACAGACTAAACCAAGTACTAACATAGCATGCACACTGTCACCTTCATGCATATGTAGGAGGAATAGATCACATCAATATTATCATAGCAATAGTTAACTTCGCAATCTACAAGAGATCATGATCATAGCATAAACCAAGTACTAACACGGTGCACACACTGTCACCTTTACACACGTGCAGGAGGAATAGAACTACTTTAATAACTTTGCTAGAGTAGCACATAGATAAATTGTGATACAAACTCATATGAATCTCAATCATGTAAAGCAGCTCATGAGATTATTGTATTGAGGTACATGGGAGAGAGATGAACCACATAGCTACAACGGAGCCCTCAGCCTCGGAGGTGGATTACTCCCTCCTCATCATGGAAGCAGCGATGGCGGTGAAGATGGCGGTGAAGACGGCGGTGGAGATGGCTCCGGACCCCCGTCCGGCAGGTCGAACGAGAGTTCTGTCCCAATTGAGTTTCGCGACGGTGGCGGCGCCCGGAGTCTTTCTCTGAGTTTCGTCAATTGGTACTGCGTTTTTAGGTCGAAAGGGCTTTATAGGCGAAGAGGCGCAGGGCACTGGGGGAGCCACACCCTAGGCCGCACGCCTAGGCCTGGCCCGTGCCGCCATGTGGTGTGGTGGCCCCCGGCCCCTCTCCGACTCTTCTTCGGTGTTCTGGACGCTTCCGGGAAAATAGGAGGTTTGGCGTTGATTTCGTCCAATTCCGAGAATATTGCCCGAACAGCCTTTCTGGAACCAAAACAGCGAAAACAGAGGCGTGGCATCTTGTTAATAGGTTAGTTCCGGAAAATGCATGAAAATGATATAAAGTGTGAACAAAACATGTTGGTATTGTCATAAAACAAGCATGGAACATCGGAAATTATAGATACGTTGGAGACGATCGGCATCCCCAAGCTTAGTTCCTACTCATCCTCGAGTAGGTAAACGATAAAAGATAATTTCTGAGGTGATATGCTACCAACATAATCTTAATCATACCATTGTAAAGCATATGAGATGAATGCAGCGATTCGAAACAATGTAAATGCAATGAGTAAACAAGTGAATCATATAGCAAAGACTTTTCATGAATAGTACTTTCGAGACAAGCATCAATAAGTCTTGCATAAGAGTTACTCATAAGGCAATAAATTCATAGTAGAGACATTGAAGCAACACAATGGAAGATTAAGTTTCAGCGGTTGCTTTCAACTTGTAACATATATATCTCATGGATAGTTGTCAATGCAAAGCAATATAACAAATGCAATAAGCAAGTATATAAGAATCAATGCACAGTTCACACAAATGTTTGCTTCTTGAGGTGGAGAAAGATAGGTGAACTGACTCAACAATAAAAGTAAAAGAATGGTCCTTCAAAGAGGAAAGCATCGATTGCTATATTTGTGCTAGAGCTTTTATTTTGAAAACATGAAACAATTTTGTCAACGGTAGTAATAAAGCATATGTATCATGTAAATTATATCTTACAAGTTGCAAGCCTCATGCATAGTATACTAATAGTGCCCGCACCTTGTCCTAATTAGCTTGGACTACCGGATCATCACAATGCACATGTTTTAACCAAGTGTCACAAAGGGGTACCTCTATGCCGCTTGTACAAAGGTCTAAGGAGAAAGCTCGCATTGGATTTCTCGCTATTGATTATTCTCAACTTAGACATCCATACCGGGATAACATAGACAACAGATAATGGACTCCTCTTTTATGCATAAGCATGTAACAACAATTAATAATTTTCTCATATGAGATTGAGGATATATGTCCAAAACTGAAACTTCCACCATGGATCATGGCTTTAGTTAGCGGCCCAATGTTCTTCTCTAACAATATGCATGCTTAACCATAGGGTGGTAGATCTCTCTTACTTCAGACAAGACGGACATGCATAGCAACTCACATGAAATTCAACAATGAATAGTTGATGGCGTCCCCAGTGAACATGGTTATCGCACAACAAGCAACTTAATAAGAGATAAAGTGCATAATTACATATTCAATACCACAATAGTTTTTAAGCTATTTGTCCCATGAGCTATATATTGCAAAGGTGAATGATGGAATTTTAAAGGTAGCACTCAAGCAATTTACTTTGGAATGGCGGAAAATACCATGTAGTAGGTAGGTATGGTGGACACAAATGGCATAGTGTTGTTTGGCTCAAGGATTTGGATGCATGAGAAGTATTCCCTCTCGATACAAGGTTTAGGCTAGCAAGGTTGTTTGAAGCAAACACAAGCACGAACTAGTACAGCAAAACTCACATAAAAGACATATTACAAGCATTATAAAACTATACATCGTCTTCCTTGTTGTTCAAACATCTTACTAGAAAATATCTAGACTCTAGAGAAACCACTCATGCAAACCCAAATTTTAACAAGCTCTATGTATTTCCTCACTAATGGGTGCAAGGTATATGATGCAAGAGCTTAAACAAGAGCACAACAATTGCCAAGTATCACATTATTCAAGACATCACACCAATTTCTACATGTAGCATTTTCCAATTCCAACCATATAATAATTTAACGAAGCTTTCAACCTTCGCCATGAATATTATGAGCTAAGAACACATGTGTTCATACGAACCAGCGGAGCGTGTCTCTCTCCACACAAGCATTTATTCAAACACAAACAAAAACAAAAGCACACAGACGCTCCAAGTAAAGCACATAAGATGTGACCGAATAAAAATATAGTTTCAAGAGAAGGAACCCGATAATTTGTCGATGAAGAAGGGGATGCCTTGGGCATCCCCAAGCTTAGACGCTTGAGTCTTCTTGATATATGCAGGGGTGAACCACCGGGGCATCCCCAAGCTTAGAGCTTTCACTCTCCTTGATCATGGTATATCATCCTCCTCTCTTGACCCTTGAAAACTTCCTTCACACCAAACTCGAAACAAACTCATTAGAGGGTTAGTGCATAATCAAAAACTCACATGTTCAGAGGTGACACAATCATTCTTAACACTTCTGGACATTGCATAATGCTACTGGACATTAGTGGATCAAAGAAATTCATCCAACATAGCAAAAGAGGCAATGCGAAATAAAAGGCAGAATCTGTCAAAACAGAACAGTTCGTATTGACGAATTTTAAAATGGCACCAGACTTGCTCAAATGAAAATGCTCAAATTGAATGAAAGTTGCGTACATATCTGAGGATCATGCACGTAAATTGGCTTAATTTTCTGAGCTACCTACAGGGAGGTGGACCCAGATTCGTGACAGCAAAGAAATCTGGAACTGCGCAGTAATCCAAATCTAGTACTTACTTTTCTATCAACGGCTTTACTTGGCACAACAAAACACAAAACTAAGATAAGGAGAGGTTGCTACAGTAGTAAACAACTTCCAAGACACAAATATAAAACAAAGTACTGTAGCAAAATAACACATGGGTTATCTCCCAAGAAGTTCTTTCTTTATAGCCATTAAGATGGGCTCAGCAGTTTTAATAATCCATTCGCGGAAATAGTATTTGAAGCAAAAGAGAGCTTCAAGAGGCAAATTCAAAACAAATTTAAGTCTAACATGCTTCCTATGAAGAGGAATCTTGTACACAAATGAATTCATGAAGAACAAAGTGACAAGCATAAGAGGATAAAACACGAGTAACTTCAAGATTCTCAACATAAAGAGGGGAAACTTAATATTATTAAGATGCATATAACCATATTTCCCTCTCTCATAATAACTTTCAGTAGCATCATTGATGAAATCCACAATATACCCATCACTTAAAACATTCTTATCATGGTTCATATGCATAGAAGTATCATTAATTTTGGCATAAGAAGAGTTATTCTCATTAATAGTAATTGGAGCAAGATTATTATCAAGAATTTGAACATGGTAAACACGTTGCATATTAAAAGAATTGTTTTTGGTAATCCAATCATGACTATGACAAGTTTCATAAGGATAATTATAACCTATATCATAGCATTCTTTATAATAATCATCAAAGATCGGAGGCACAGTGTCATCATAAGAAATAGAATAGTTATCTTTCACAGTCGGTTTATCTATGACCATACCATCATTGTTATTAGAAGGAGATGTATCAAACACATAATGATCAGTAGCAAAAGGATTTTCAAACACATCTTCCCCAAGCTTACAGCTTTCTATATTATTATGGGAGGAAGCATGGATAGCACTGACACTATGGCAATTATTATCATCATTTTCAGAATTAGTTTCCCAGAGATTTGCAATATCAAAAGTAGTGTGTTCATTCAAATCATGATTGCTAATGTATGTAAAGGGCATAGGAAGATCATCGTATTCAGATTCATTATCACAATAATCATTAGGAGCAACATACTTACGGTTACCTAGCGTTATCTCATTCGCGCGGGGATACGCCGTTACCTCTTTCTTTTTATTCTCCTTCTTCTTCTTCTTCTTCTTCATTCCCTTCTTCTTCTTCTTCTCTTCCTTCTCCTCATTTCCTTCTTTAGGAGGAAGAGGCTTGAAGGGTAGCTTGTCCGCATAACCTGATTTACTTCCAGAAACAATAGAAGAAACTTGGAGGATTCCTCCTTTTCATTAATTAGTTCAAAACACATGGCGGTCCTATCATATTTTGGCAAAGTGTCGTCTTCTAAAATATTTTGTATGTAAGTATTTGTATGGCTATTATCAATGCAATAAGAAAAACACCCATGCAGGACATCATCAATATCAAGATCACTCATATGTAACAAAGAGATTTTTCTCGATAGTTCTTCACACCTCAAAAATAAAGTAAGTTTATCATGCTGATTAGGAGAAATTTCATCATCACAATACAAATTTGCAGCACTCATTGGGTTCAAATTATCATTGGAGGAGCATTGAAAATTAAAATGACCCACTTCATGGCAAACTTCACAAATAAAAGGATAGAGGGCACAAACTTTTTCACCAAGATCATCTAGAGCCCTAAACCACTTTCTAGTTTTTTCATTAGTATGATGGATACAATATTCATCTTCGATTTGATTAATTCCACAAGGTCTATGCATTCCACAAAAATTAACATGCTTATAGGAAATATCATTCTTAGGAGTTTGAGCATGCTTATTGCAATAATTAACAACAATTTCATTCTTCATGCAAGCCGCTTTAAAAGGTTCATGATACTTATCAAAATTCTTCTTAGGCAATTCAAAATGAGAAGCAAAGGATTTATAAAGATTTGCAGCAACTTGAGAGTCAAGACCATAAGTAGCACTCATATTTCGAAATTTATCGGTATCCATAAAGGCTTCAATGCATTCATAATCATAATTTATACCTGACTCTTTACCTTTGTCGTTCTCCCATCCTTCAGCGTTGTCCTCAATCCGATCAAGAAGATCCCACCTAGCTTCAACCTCTTTGCTTGTGAAAGATCCTTCCGAACACGCGTCCAGATAGTCCTTGTGTTGTCCTGAAAGCCTCGCATAAAAATTATTAACAATAACATTACGGGGGAGCTCATGAATGGGACATTTGAGCATTAGTGACTTCAATCTCCTCCACGCTTGAGAAATACTCTCTCCATCACGAGGATAAAAGTTATAAATATAATTCCTATCAATATGCACTTCATGAGGAGGATAAAATTTAGAATAAAAGAGAGATGCAATTTCCTCCCAACCAAGAGAATGTCTATTCTCCAACAATTTATACCAATGTGCCGCTTTACCAGACAGAAACGGAGAATAGCTTCTTCTTCACTTCATCCATAGAGATACCTGCACACTTGAATAACCCGCATAATTCGTGCAAAAACAGTAAATGATCTCTAGGATGGACAGTTCCATCCCCTTTATAGTGGTTGTCCATAACACGTTCAATAATTTTCATAGGTATTTTATACGGAATACTTTCAGCAGGTGGATTCAAAATATCAGAAGCATCATTAGAGTTATCGCATATGGGAGATAAAGCATTATCAGAACAAATTTTCTCCACTAAAGATGGGAAGCTAAAAAGATCACAAAAACTAGCTTCCCCAAGCTTAGACTTCTCCATAGCATTAGCAGTAATTGCATTCATACTAATAACATCACTACTAGCATGCAAATAAGGTTCCATAGGTTTTTTAATTTTTGCATCAAACAATTCTAAATCAGGAAAAAGACTAAAAAGCTCACCAATTTTTTTGTTGTTTTCCATTATGCCTAACTAGTGTAAACAAGAAACAAAAAGTTGCAATTGCAGGATCTAAAGGAAATAGCTTCGAGTACTTACAATGGCGGAAAATAGCTTAGTAGCCGAGATCCGGAGTGTGAGTACCTTTTACCTTTCCTCCCCGGCAACGGCGCCAGAAAAGTGCTTGATGTCTACTTCCCCTCCTTTTCCTAGACAGTGTTGGGCCTCCAAGAGCAGAGGTTTGTAGAACAGCAGCAAGTTTTCCCTTAAGTGGATCACCCAAGGTTTATCGAACTCGGGAGGAAGAGGTCAAAGATATCCCTCTCATGCAACCCTGCAACCACAAAGCAAGAAGTCTCTTGTGTCCCCAACACACCTAATAGGTGCACTAGTTCGGCGAAGAGATAGTGAAATACAGGTGGTATGAATATATAGTAGCAGTAGCAACGGTGCCAGAAAATAGCTTGCGGGCGTGTAGTTGATGGTGGTGGTATTGCAGCAGTAGTAACGCAGTAAAACAGTAAACAAGCAGCGATAGCGTATTTAGGAACAAGGCCTAGGGATTACACTTTCACTAGTGGACACTCTCAACATTGATCACATAACAATAGATAAATGCATACTCTACACTCTTGTTGGATGATGAACACATTGCGTAGGATTACACGAACCCTCAATGCCGGAGTTAACAAGCTCCACAATAATGCTCATATTTAAGTAACCTTATAGTGTAAGATAGATCAACAGACTAAACCAAGTACTAACATAGCATGCACACTGTCACCTTCATGCATATGTAGGAGGAATAGATCACATCAATATTATCATAGCAATAGTTAACTTCGCAATCTACAAGAGATCATGATCATAGCATAAACCAAGTACTAACACGGTGCACACACTGTCACCTTTACACACGTGCAGGAGGAATAGAACTACTTTAATAACTTTGCTAGAGTAGCACATAGATAAATTGTGATACAAACTCATATGAATCTCAATCATGTAAAGCAGCTCATGAGATTATTGTATTGAGGTACATGGGAGAGAGATGAACCACATAGCTACAGCGGAGCCCTCAGCCTCGGAGGTGGATTACTCCCTCCTCATCATGGAAGCAGCGATGGCGGTGAAGATGGCGGTGAAGACGGCGGTGGAGATGGCTCCGGGGCAATTCCCGTCCGCAGGTGCCGGAACAGAGAGTTCTGTCCCCGAATTGGAGTTTCGCGACGGTGGCGGCGCCCTGGAGTCTTTCTGGAGTTTCGTCAATTGGTACTGCGTTTTAGGTCGAAAGGGCTTTATAGGCGAAGAGGCGGCGCAGGGGGCACTGGGGGCCACACCCAGGCCGCGCGGCCTAGGCCTGGCCCGCGCCGCCATGTGGTGTGGTGGCCCCCGGCCCTCTCCGACTCTTCTTCTGTTCTGGACGCTTCGGGAAAAATAGGAGGTTTGGCGTTGATTTCGTCCAATTCCGAGAATATTGCCCGAACAGCCTTTCGGAACCAAAACAGAAAACAGAACTGGCACTGTGGCATCTTGTTAATAGGTTAGTTCCGGAAAATGCATGAAAATGATATAAAGTGTGAACAAAACATGTTGGTATTGTCATAAAACAAGCATGGAACATCGGAAATTATAGATACGTTGGAGACGTATCAGTTCCACGAAGGTAGCTAGCGGCAGTGCTTTACCCTGTACACCTGGAGCACTCCACCACAATAACCCCATTGAAGATGGCTATGCTCGTTTCACGGTGGATGAAATAGTCCAAGGGTTTGAGGAGCTGGAGATTGACATTGCTACACCCGAAGGGGAGAGAAGACTTGGAGATCTCAAGCGCCATTCTATGGAAAAAGAAGTACATAGTGTTTCCAGAGGCACCAAGGCTAACAAGTCCACCCCCTCGGTGGTGGTGGTGGTGGCGGTGGTGGTGGTGGTGGTTCACCTACACCTCCTTCACGCGCCCCCCGCCCCCAATCCACCTCCGGCGGGTGCGACGCCGCCCCCCCGCCGGCGTGTACGCGCCCAATCCACCTCCGGCGAAGAAGCACAGTCCTGGACTATTAACCCGGACCCTTATGTACCTAAGACCACAAAGGTACCGGAGCCATCAGAAGCCTCTCCTCCCAAGGCCTTGGGAACTTAGTGAAGATGAAAACAAATTGGCCGCGGCTACTCAGTATGAGAAATGGAAGGCGGATATGAAGGCGAAAAAAGAGCCTGAGCCCAAGCCAGTATTTACTGAGAAGGAAAAGAAGTGGGCTAAGTCATTTTTGAGCACACCGTCCCAAGCCGAGAAGAATATGCCTGACGACTATGGACGTGAACTTCGTAGGCAAGCACTCATATTGAAGAAGAAGAAAGACTTGGCGGAGAAGGAGAAGAAAGCCTTGGAGGAGGAGAAAGAAGAAAGTAAAAAAGCGGGAAACAAGTTGCCCAGCTCGGGGAACAAAATAAACAATCGATCCCCCCGCTCATAGTGAAAGCCGCCGGTCCGGATGCTGAACTAATGGACCCCGCTATCATAGAAGCTGCGGCAGCACAGGGAATGACTGTAACGGGTGCCAGAGAAAAAGCGGCCGAGGGTATGACTCTTCGTGCAGTGTTAAGCCTTGAGGAGGCGCCAATGAGTGAGTTAGCAATTACATATGTGCCGAATGGGCCTCTCGTCGAGCCTGCGCAGGAAGAGGATCTACCAGCACAAATGCAAAATCTGCTACGTTGGTACAAGGGTTACATAAAAAATAACGCCGGCAAAGAATATATTTATGCGGAAGTTAGACATGAGCATCACTTCAAACATTACTATGTAACAGTTCATATGAGTGAATTGTTCCAGCTGTTCAATCTGCGCGAGCTCGACAAATCTATCATCAGTTGCTACGTTCTGTAAGTGATTTATTTCTACCTCATCTTGTTCATTGCCTGCACTATATATATTGTCCTAACTATATTGTTGTGTACGCTATTATGCAGAATGAAGATTGGGGAATGCCAAAAAGGAACATCCATGATGTTGGGTTCATTGACCCACATATCGTTAATGGATATGTGTTAGAAAGACACCCCCGACGTGGAGCAAGACCTGTGGGAATTTCTTACAAAGCAGCAACTCAAAAATCAAATTCTATTCCCTTACCATTTTGGGTGAGTGTTTCTGTCTTGAGCACATTCTCTGTTGTTTACTCCATGCATGGTATATCTAATCGATGAGTTATGCAAGACTGTGCATGTATTGTGTCCGTAGGTTCCACTGGATTCTGCTCATAATTGAATTTCACACCTCCAGAGTTCTCATCATGGACTCTCTGAATATGGATCCAAAACTTTGGGTCGACATGAGAAATATGCTGCAAAGGTAATTATTTTCAATCATTTTCGCTCTATATCGATCAGCCTCTTTCGTTTATTTCCTAATATGAAGTAACTAATAACTCCCTGTTCATTTAATTTTCTTTGCCCTGTAGGGTTTGGAGACGGTTCTCAGATCAAATGGTCGGTGAATTCAAAAAAGAGCTAGAATTTAGAGTCTTACTGTCTGGGGATATTCAGCCACCGGGGACCAATCTATGTGGATACTATGTTTGTGAGTTCATCGAAGATACACCTCTGAGCGGAGGCCGTCGGATAACAACGTCAAGAGGAATAACTTCCGTAAGACGCTTAGTCCAGAAGCTCGCTTCCGACCAATTCAAGAGGAACTAGCAGGATTTTTGATGAGGGAAGTCCTCCATCCTAAAGGAGAACACTATTACGAGGACGAAGAACTTCTGATGGCGTAAATTGTGTATGGAAGTTCGAAGTTGTATATGGTCATCCGAGATTGAATATATATTGTATATTCCTCTTGAATTCTTCTTGTTTCTAATTTCAAACTTGTTTGAAATTGTACATTCATATGCATGTATATAGTAGCGTAGAATATGTGTACTGAAACTTCTTCAAAATTAAAATAAAACACAAAATAAAATATAAAAGAAATAAAACACTAAAAAGAAACTAGATTTAGGGGGGGGCTAAAACCCTAAACCCGCGGAGGCCTTTAGTCGCGGTTGGCCAGGCGAACCGCGACTAAAGGTCCTCTGCCCCGACGGATGCTTGGCGGCCACGTGGACGGGCCTTTAGTCGCGGTTCGCAAGCAACCGCGACTAAAGGGGGGACCTTTAGTCGCGGCTTGTCCCGGTTGCGCAACCGCGACTAATGGCAGTTGCGAACCGGGACTAAAGCCCCTTTTTCTACCAGTGGTAGTTGAGAAAATTCTTTTTGTGTCAATCTGTTGTCGATGGATGGGTCAGGTGGGCCATATGGTACCTGGTAAAAAATCACCAAAACAGCACAGAAAAAGCCATGCAAACTCTACTGCCCATCCCCAACTAGTGTCGTTGCTACATGCACAAGGAACAACATTTTAAAGCTTGAGAAACAAACCGACGAGAAACAAACATGTAGATCAAAAGAAACAAAGTCTCCACTATAGTTGTGACAAGAATCTTAGAAGAACAAAAATGAAATCTCCAAGGAACAAAATTTTAGCGCCCGAGGAACAAACCTCGTCTGCACGAGGAATAAAAATTCTCATCTACAAGAAACAAAAACATTTATAATGAGGAACAACTTGGAGACATATGAGGAACAAGCCCATAGGGAGAACAAACTCATTTGTAGTAAAAACCAACTTTGAGGCATATGAGGAACAACCCCATAGCTTGAGGGGAACAAAACCATTTATAAAATGGAACAACTTGGAGGCATATAAAGAATAACCACATAAGTTGAGGGGAACAAACCCATTTCCAGTGAGGAACAACTTGAAGAAATATGACGAACAACACTATATGTTTATGGGAACAAAGCCATTTATAATAAGGAACAATTTGAGGCATATAAGAAACAACCCCATAGGTTGTGGGAAACAAAACCATTTATAATGAGGAATAACTTAGGGACATATGAGGAACAAGTCCATAGGTTGAGTAGAACAAACCCATTTGTAGTGAGGAACAACTTTGAGACATATCAGAAACAACCCCATAGCTTCAGGGGAAATAAACCATTTGTAGGACGGAACAACTTGGAGGCATATAAGAAACAACCCCATAGGTTGAGGGAAACAAAATCATTTATAATAACAACTTGAGGCATATAAGGAACAACCCCATAGCTTGAGGGGAACAAAACCATTTATAATGAGGAACAAGCCTATAGGTTGAAGAAACAAACTCATTTATAGTGAGGAACAACTTTGAGATACATCAGGAACAACCCCATAGCTTGAGGGGAACAAAACCATTTGTGAAACGGAACAACTTGGAGGCATATGAGGAACAACCATAGAGTAAGAGGAACACAACTTTCTGAATAAAAGAACAAATAACTATATAGTGGGGAACAAAAAAATTATACACTAGGGAATAAAAAAATTAGAGGAACTAATTGTGAAGAGTAAGAGGAACAAAACTTTCTGAATAAAGGAACAAATAACTATATAGTGGGGAACACAAATTTATACGCTGGGGGACAAAAAAATTAGTGGAACTAATTGTGAACATTAAGAGGAACAAAACTTTCTGAATGAAGGAACGACTAATTATGCAGTGGGAAACAAATAATTATACACTAGGAAACAAAAAAATAGTGAAACTAATTATTTAGAATAAGAGAAACAATCTCTACTACCTAAAAAGAATCAGAGCATTCCGTTTCCTGCCAATCGCTCCACTTCGTCGTTTTTTTCGTCCACCTCGCCTGCATCGGTTTTCCTTTGGTTTTTCTGGTTTTCTTTCGTCCAAAGCCACAGTCCAGGCAGTCAGAGTCAGGCACCGCACCACATCACGACCTCCCCGTACACACTGCCCCCTCCCCGAGCGCCCGCCGCCACCGCACCAGAGGGCTGCGCCTTGCATTGAGGGCGTGCGCTCCATGGATGGTGCTACTGTGCGCGCGGCGAGCTCTCGATTTAATTTTCCCTTTATCCCCCGACCCCTTCCCCCGCGTAGTGCTACGACAGATGCGGGAGCTAGGGTTAGGTCACTGCCGCCGTTCTCGATACGCGGTGTGGGTCATGGCAGAAGAGCAGGTCGTGTTGGAAATATGCCCTAGATGCAATAATAATATTGTTATTATTATATTTCCTTGTTCATGATAAATGTTTATATCCTATGCTAGAATTGTATTAACCGGAAACATAATACTTGTGTGGTTCAATAAACAAACACGGAGTCCCTGGTGAGCCTCTACTTGACTAGCTCATTTATTAAATGATAGTCATGGTTTCCTGACTATAGACATGAGTTGTTAATTTAATAGCGAGGTCCTATCATTTGGAGAATGATGTAATGGTCACACCCAAGTTACCAAAGCAATTAGATCCAATCACTTAGTTTAAATTGTCAGAGCTTTCATTCGCGTTGTAAACTAATTCCTTTGACCATGAGATTATGCCACTCCTTAGTACCGGAAGAATACTTTATGGGCATCAAACGTCACTTCGTAACAGGGTGATCGTAAATGTGTCTTTCAGGTATCTCTGAAAGTTACTTGTTGGGTTGCATGTATCAAGAGTGGGATTTGTTCATCCACGTGATGGAGAGATATACTCTGGGCCCACTCGGTGATGCACATTCTACATCGCTTGCAAGCATGTGACTAAAGAGTTAGCCACAGAGGATGTTGTATTACGGAACGAGTAAAGAGTACTTTCCGGGAATGCGATTAAACTAGGTATGGTGATATCGATGATCTAATCGCGGGCAAGTAATATATCGCGAGACAAAGAGAATAGTGTAATGAACGTCAAGGTTCAATCGATCAATGATCTTCGATGAATATGTAGGAGTCGTTACGGATATCCAGATCCCATTGATGATTATTGATCGGAGAGGGGTCTCGATCATGTCTGCACATTCTCGGACCGTAGGGTAACACACTTAAGGTTTCGATGTTGCTATGGGTAGTTTCGGGATTAAAGAAAGTGTTTCGGAGAGTTGTGGAATTGTTTCGGGAAGAGGATTAATGATTAATTAATTAATTGAATTAATTAATAGAAAGAAATATGAGGCTAAAAGTAGTCCATGAGGGGTTTTGCTAATGGGGCAACTAAAGGGCCCATATGGGCAAACTATCAAAGAAAGGAGGCAAAGAAGAAAAGGAAAGAAAGAAAAAAAAAAGGATAAGGGGTTGGCCAGGGACGCGCATGCTCACACCCAGGCCGTGCGTTGCGTGGCTCGCGCGCCCATCGCCTCATGCGCCTATAAAAGGAGAGGTCCGGCATGTCGCGGAATACCAGATTTTGGCCGCCCCCTGTTGCCTCCGTTTTGCCTCCTTTTGCCTACTTTCATCCACCCTGCGCGAACAGGTGAAGCCCTGTCCGCGAAAACTCTCGACCACTACCACGCCGTCGTGCCGCTAGAATAGATCCCATCTACCACATCTCCCCGCTTGCTGGAACAAGGAGAAGGTGTTTTCATCGAGCTGTACGTGTGACAATCTCGGAGGTGCTGCCCGTTGCAGCGCTGGCCGGATTGGATCGCAAAGAAAGTTCGACTACATTGACCGCATTATAAACGCTTCCGCTTAGCGATATACGAGGGTACGTAGATCTAAATCTCTCTCTCGCTACTTGCATCTTGTAGATTGGATCTTGGCTCTTGAAGATTATATCTACTTTTGTTCATTCTTCGTAGAATTTTTTTTGTTTTCTATGCAATGAATCCCATCAGTGGTATCAGAGGTAGATCTATGCGTAGATGTTTTGTGTGAGTAGAACACAATGGTTTTTGTTGGCGTTTGATCTTCTTGTTGCTACCTCCCCGCATGTACTGATTTGTTTCGCGGGATAGTGTGATGAAGCGGCCCGGACCAACTTTACTCGTACACTTACGAGAGACCAGTTCTGCGCTTGACGTGCAACTTTTATTGCATAAGCAGCTGGCGGATGTCTGTCTCTCGCACTATAGTTGAAACTATCATTGCAAAGGGTGGCCTCACTAAAGTTAATAAGCAAATTGTATTATCAGCGTTTGTGGTTTGTGATGCGTAGGTAAGAACGGTTCTTCTTCTACCCATAGAAGCCACGTAAAACTTGCAACAACAAATAGAGGAGTCTAACTTGTTTTTCAGGACATGTGATGTGGTATGGCCAAAGATGTGATTTGATATATTTGATGTATGAGATGATCATGTTTTGTAAATTTTGTCACGACTTCTTCGATGAGTATGTCAACCGGCAGGAGCCATATGGTTGTCTTTAATATTTTGTATGGCCTGCGAGCCAATATTCAAAGCCATGTAATTTGATTACTTTATTGCTATGAGTTAGCTATAGTTGTAGTTACAACACGTGGTGGAGGCAATCATGGTGGCGCCGAAGGACATAGGCGCCATGTGATGGAGATCACGTTGGTGCGTTGAAGATGGAGATCAAAACACCGATGCAACACAACATCTGGGTATATTTAACGGAGGCTCGTGAAGGCCATGGAGGACATCATGGTGAAATACGATTGTACCATGAGAAACTCCCTGGGGTATGTCATTCAATTCTTGTATGTAGAAGATGGCATCCCCCTAGAGAGTCCTCACTTTACCAAGTTATTTGACTAACAGAAGGATAACCTAAAACACTGATGGAATACACCATCTGGGTGAGGGGGTATATATAGGGTCATGATGGAAGAAGAAAAAGGGCAGGAAAGGAGCGGAGGGAAAAGAGAGAGGTAAAGAGAGGGTAAGAAAGGAACGGCCAAAAAGAGAGAGGGAATGATAGGGCGGGAAAGAGAAAAGGAAAGCGAGGAATGAAAGAAAGGGCGGGAAAGAGAGGGCAGAAAAGAGAGGACGGGAGAAAGTGGCAAGAAGGAGCAGCAGGAAAGAGAGTGGGAAAGAGAGGGTGGGAAAGAGAGGCATGAATGAGAGGGTGGGAGAAAGGGGCTGGAAAGGAGTGGCTAGAAAGAGAGAGGGATAGAGAGATGGGAAAGAAAGGGCATGAAAGAGAGGGCAGGAGAAACTTGTTGAGTATATGGAATACCCAATACCAGATGAAGGCAATATTGTCCACAGAGTAGGCCGAATGGGCACTGTCAGCCCAGGCCTTTTTGGACGATTGGGATCGGCCACGCCGCCAAAGGAAGCCCATCTTCCACAAGAACCAGCTCAACCTAGAGCCAAGGACCAGACGGAGTCGCGGCATGCCGAAACATCTTGATCATGGCCATAACGGGGTGCCAGATCATGGCCACGCCGCTACACACGATCCCACGTAACGGACTCCGGTCATTACACGCATTAACAGGGGACATGTAACTCCCATCGGGCCATATCATATAAGGCAGATGAAGAACACCACTACTAGACAAACCATTCTAACCGCAAACACATCCCAATATTCTGAGCACAGTTGTTCACAGATCAATCAAACACCACCACCAAACATGAGTAGGGTTGTTGCCCATGTTCATCCGTGGGCCCGAATCTATATACATCGTTGTGTCCCTTGTGTGCTACCCATCGGATCTTGGCCTCATACTACCCTACAAATCTATTGCCGGAAAAAAATCCGACAAAAGCGGCGGGAAAGAGAGGCAAAAGATCAACTCAAAAAGGTGGTTTACATCACAATTAACACAAAAAAGAAAAGGAAATTTTTAAAAAATTACTTTGCCAAGTGTCCCAGAAAAACACTTGGCCTCTGTCATAAGATCTGTCAATATAATAAGTAGGAAACAAATGTTATAGAGTGACACATCTGTATAACTTCTACATCTTTGGATGTATGGACCGGAACTAGTTTGAAGTGCATTTAAAATGGATAAAACCTTTCATATCTACAGGGTACCTGAGGATAGAACCAGGAGGGCAATATTGAAGATCACCATGTTGGAGAACCTCATCTTTCTTTCAAAAATCCTGATGTTTGTTGCAATCCCAACTGGTGGTGTTCTTGACAATGGTTCCACAGGTATATACTTTTGAGGATGAGCTTCTGGCAAAGGGTGAAGGAGATATTCCAATCAGGTACAGTGTTCCTAGAGATGGCACATGACTTTTGCGTGTGCTCAGCGGCATGCTGGAGCACATCTTCCAAGCATATCTTTACTATTAAATCTGAATACGACCGGTACGTCGTAGGTCGCATCCCGTCTGTGGTCTCCCGCGCGCTTACGATCGGAAGAACCAAAGCGGTAAGTGTATTCCCACCCAGGCCTCCTATGTAGCGATAAAAAACCTAGATAATATTACATCATGTGCAATTTGGCAATATATTCAAAAAAATCATACCTTAATATATTCTGATTCCGTAGCGAAGCACGGGCAATGTGCTAGTCATGTATACTATCGCTATTAAGACCAAAGCAGTCCTTTGAGCCATTCACCCAATTGCAAATAGAGCAATATCATCTTGGGGAGGAAGCCCGAAGAGCATATCAAAAAGAAAACCACTTCTTTATTCTAACCGTTCCCTCGCTTTCAAATGGAATAGAATCTTATACCCCAAGAGAGAAAGGGAGAGGAGTATATCAGGAAGAAAATATGGTAAATTTCTGTAGCAAATTTATTATAGCTCTAAGATATTTCGTTTCAGACCGGTCGAACTATAGCTATAAATTTCTATAACAATTATCATAGCCTTGTTTATTTATTGCCGTAATTATTATAGCCTTGTAGTTGTATCCTGTTGGGAAGTTGGAAGGAGGATAGAGGTGAAACCTCAACAGACAGCCTAAGCTCACCTACACATGCCAAAAATTCCAATAAAAATATTCATGGCTTGTGGGGTGATCGTTGGTGTCCACCTCTCTTTGCCACTGATGTGGGAGAATACTCGGTGGCGGAGCTACAACGGAAAAGTTGGGCGGGCCAGAAATAGAGAAAACAAAATTAATTGAATAACTAAAAATTTGGGGATTTTTTGGGTAAAAAAATAATAATTTGAGGCAATTTGAGTAAAAATATCATGCTATTTAATAGCTAAAAATGGGGAAAAAGAAATTCACAGGTGCTAGACTAGCGAAGATATATGTCCTACCAAGTACTAAATATTGAGTTTCCGCAGGAGTACATGCTACCAACGGCAATCATCGAAGCAACCAAAGATTGGGTCTACTTGGACCATTTTCTTATTGGGCTTTTGCCTCACTACCCAAGATGGCTCGGCCAGAACCAGAATAGATGCACGAGGCTGGTGGCATTGTTTGATGTTTGGTCGCTAGGTGGCTTGGGCGCTTGGCTGTACCAGTTCTACCAAATTGGGCCAACAATACATAGGTATAGAGGCCTTTTTTTGAAAAATCATGGGCGGGCCGTGGCCCAGTTCGGCCCTCACGTAGCTCCGCCTGAATACTTAAATGAAAATCACCCATTAAGGTTTGGTTCTTCCCTCACAGTCAAATGGAGTCGAATCATATATGCTGGTCTTATGCATTAAGAAAAAATGATTGTAAATTTCAACTGAAAATTTACTGTCACCAATAATATTGTGATACTTTGTAGCACAATTTTGTATTATTTTGGATACGAATATCTCTTTAATTAGTAAGTCTTTTCCCACCGGATTTTCCACCCTAACCTTAACCTTGGTCAATAGATATTATTTAAGTTTTCTTGGTCACATAATATGGTGAGAACAGGATTCCATTGGTAATTGTAATGACAAGGCCTAGGCCCTAGGGGCGTGCTAGTTGTCTCTATCCAAATGCTCATGGTACCATATATATGTATATTGGTTACTCTATTCCAACAAGAAATCAACTTAGCATGAGGAAATAGTAAGTTGGTGATCTCCACGATTGCAGCCACCACATCGAGCGTCGCGCTCACCATGAAGCTCCTCTTTGATTCCAACCCACTACACCCGCGCAAGGCGTTCGCCGATGCTGCCATGAACTATACATATTTTAATTTTAATTCATGTTACTTTAGATAAATTTAATAAAATGAAATAACTAGATATGCTATATTTGCGAGAGTATCATAAATATCTGTCCACTATATAAATTAGAATAGTAATACTCTTATTCCTATTTGTTACGACATCCGGTTCGTATTTGTATTGGTATCCATTTCAAAAGAAAATATGTCTGTACTGTTTTATATCTAATCCATTTCCAACCCTACCAATATCCATGCATTCTATGAGGGAAAAAGAGATGTGCACAATAATAAGATGGAAGAAAGTTAAACTACTTGAGCAGACTTATTGTAACAATGAAAATATTGTCTACATAAATAAAAAAATTCACATACCATAAACTTCATATTTTGTAGATATTAAATACTGCTTCCTATTAGTAAGCACTCTGATTTTATTCATAATCTTTCAAAGTGATTTTTTAAAGAAAAGCAGGTGCATACCTAAACTAAAAATATGGGCTACCGAGTACACACGGAATGACAAATGAGAAAGCAAAAGTCAAAATTCTGCAACAAAAAATATTTAGTTGGATCCAATGTGACAAAGTGTGTGTTTGTGTATATGTATATTTGACACTCTAAGCACAAGGTGTATAGCTAATATTGAAAGACATAGATAGTTCTCAAATTATTTTGGCATAGAAAATTGAAAGGGTAAAAAAATACTCATGGTTGGTGAAGGAAGTATTTGTGTCCCCATCCTTCCACCACTAACGAAGTGAATATCTTTACTATTAAATGGGAGTTGGTCGTTTGACACTCAACGCACTTTGGTGGTCGTCATTAAAACAATCTGGACCCTCTAATCTATTCTCCCTATCTCAGCTTCGTCCGATCAAGTTAGAGCTCAAGGTATTTATGGTAACATCAATCACGCTCAAGGATATGGTATGAGATGATATTTTATATTCCTGACTTGGTGCTCCTCTCCCTCACGGTGACTAGGATACAAAATAACTAGGAAAGTATCCCTGTGGATGCTAATCAAAAAAATAATTAGGAAATATTTTCTTGCCGGTCACATACGTCATTCCCGGAATACAAATCTCCCTCTCGATCTAATCACCCCGTCTCGTACCACCCACCTCGCCGGCCATCCCTCCCACTGCCTGCCGCTCCTCCGACGCTTAGGATGCAAGGAAGTACGCGCATGCCAGCCGGCCACCATGTTGTGCTCGCGCACGAGCAGGGGCGGAGAACTCGCCACTGCGTAGGAATTGCTGCGGTGAGGTACAGAGGAGGCTGGTGGTCTTCGCCCTCCCTGACAACCCTTGAACTGGCGCCGCCACCCCTAGAGCTTTGGCACCACTACCAGCCACCTATGCCGAGAACCCGTACCAATCCCTCGCCTACGCCGCTCCCCCTGATGTGAACTCCTGCTTCGAGCCGGTTCCCGGCCTCCGCTCCTGCTCTGCAACTCTGCCACCGGGAGGTGCGCATGAGGGTGGCTTGGTTCCCCTCTCAGCGGTAGCTTTTCGAGGAGATGGGGCGCCGGCCAGAGTTGCTAGCTATCGACGTGCCGTCTGCGACTCCAACCTGTTGGCCATGATACGAAAAGAGGTCAACGATGAGGTCAATAAGAGGTTGGCGCACTTTGATCGTAACGCTCTCCAACTCCCTCCCCGCCTCCTCTGCATCCACGGCCTCTGTTTCCCAACCAACCCAGCAGGCAGCAACCTCATGCATGTCATCTGTTTGAAAAAAATGCAGAAGAGACATATTCGGTTTGTGCATTTTCAAGCCATGAACCAGCTCTCCGCCAATTTGAATCCATTTCTCCATGGCATGCATGTCATGTGATCACCTAGATATGTGTACGTTTCATGTGGCCTCCTCATGAGCTGTTATGTGAGCTTGTGTTGTCAATTTCATAGGACATGAAGGAGGAATGGTGAAAAAGAAGAGCGGGCGCACACTAGGGGTGTCGATAACCAAAGTAAGGTACAGTTCGTCAACCACGGACTGATGCTACTTTTTGGTACTCAATGGAATGTGGGTGATACTGAATTCGTCACAAAGTTGTGAGTACTTTCTTGTGCCATTCATAGCTAGAGTGTAGAGAAAAAAACAGTAAGCTTGTATTTCCAACCAGTAAGCTTTTTTTTGCATTGGTGAAAATTTTGGGAATAACCGATCTATTAATCTACTGCTGAAATTTCTCTGAAGCTTTTAAAATTCCCCTTTATGGGAATTTCTCCTTGCAGATTGAATCTATTTTCATCGTATTGATTTCACTTATTAAGCATATTGAAGGTTAAACTATTGACAAGGAAGAATCAGGGATCACTTTATAACAACAATTTCATAATCCCAATTCGGTAATCTTTTGATGATTTTCATTGATAGAACCAGTGCACTTTTTTAGCACGTAGCCATGCGTGAGTTTCTCGTGACCTCCTCAGGGTTGTAGTCAATATCATCGTGTAGAAGTGGTAGCCAAATTAATTAGTTTTACTTCTTAAGGTAGTGAACACCTACATCCATGTGATGTTGATCAATTGTCATGTTGCTCGATTTCTAAATCTGGTGCTACCGGTGTTACTTCTGAAATCTGACATTGCAGATTACATGGTTTTGGGTATTTCTTGTGCTTCCGGCTTCATCTTGTCAAGATGAAAGGTTGCAGTTTGGCGAGACCTTTCTATTTATCATGGTGGTATTTGCCTAGGCTCCAGGAACAAAGGGAACTAGGCACGCTTTGCATTTGGACGACACTGAGGTGCCAACCACACAAGTCGTTTAAGCACATGAGGTGAGAGGTGGGACGTATTCTTAGATTGCTTAATACTACAATTGAAATTATTGAGCTGGTTTCATATCCCACATTTAGGCGAATTTCTGTAACTAGATCTAATTTCACTTCAATTCCAAAGATCTAATTCTAAATTGGAAAAAACGACTTCAGCGTTCATGTTCAGTATTGTCATCGAAAAGGTAGAATTGTACCTCATTTTAACAGCGAATTTTTTTTTAATAATATGAATTAATTATTTAATTCCAGGACTATCACGCGTTTTCAAAAATCTCCAAATGTGTGACTCGGTCGGCCTGCCGCAGGCCGATCGGCCTGTAGTAGACCGATAGGGTGCCGGCCGCCGCTGGCTTGTCAGACAACAGGCCTGGTTGGTCAGCTACAAGCCGATCGGCCTAATAGAAACTAGTTGGTCAGCTATCGACCGACCGGGCTAGGAATATTTGCATGGTTACGTTTAGGATTAGTTTAGGGCTCCTCCCACCTCTTCCGCAAATATTTTCCCGCACATAACTCCTCCCACCTCTTTGGCAAATATTTTCCCACACATATCTCCCGCTTACGGCACACTCGGTAAAAAAATTCCCGCCCGTATCTCCCGTCACTATCTCCCGCCACCACTCTTTTCTCCCGCCATATGTTCCCGCCTCGTTCTCGGATTTTTTAATAAAGTACAACATAGTGGAAGAGGAGTTGGCACCCCTTCCCTTACAGTACAACATAGTGGAAGAGGTGGGCAGGCAGCCGACAGCTCCTGTCGGGCAGTTGCTGACCGATCGGTCGGTAGCGACCCGACCTCAACATGGCCTTACCTGCCCGCCCGCAGACGCGTCGCCCCGGCCTCTTCTTTCCTCTTCCTCCTTTCTCCTCCCTCTCTTCCCTGTTCGACGGGAGCATGAAGAACAGCTCGAAAAAACACTCTGTTTTTCTCAGATTTCCACTGATTTAGCCACCAAAACTTCACCATTTTGTTGCTATTAGTTGAGGGAAGCCTGATCTACAGATGGTTAGGGTTTGGAGACAATTGGTGGTGCTGTTTAGCAGCAATGGTGATGAAGTGGTGGAGGTTGGTGGTGGTGTAAGGGGCTCAGCTGCTGCTGCGGGTTGGTGCTGGTGCTGAGCTGCTGCGTGTTGTTCGTGCTGCTACAATTGGAGAGGCTGCTCACGCCACAAGGGTAAACCCTAATCCAATTGGATAGCACCTCTCCCTGCCTACGTCCACAAGTAAGTTCTGAGCGTCGCTAAGTTTAAGATTGTTCATCATGGTTCGGCTAACTAACACAATTATTTTCTGCAGGTACAACAGGAAGGGTACTAACCACTCCTCGACATGGTGGCTTCAGCGCGTTGGCTCGTATGTTGCTGAGTGGGATGGTGCGACAACACACGTCTGGCGAACGATGAGCAGTTTGATCCACAGGAGTTTGACGCATATCTGCAGAGGTACACTGCAGCCACGCGAGTGCGCCTCATCCCGCCGACTGATCCAGCCGAGGCGCCTCATGCGTCTATGCACGATATGTACCCGACTCAGTCCACAGCCGGCGGTCGACAGCACGCGGTACGTACTACTTTCTATTCCACCATCATACTTGTCGTTTATCTATTGGGTTCTACAATTTATGTGCTACCATGATTTTTCAGGGTCAGCTGACTGCAGACTTACAGGATGAAGGACAAGCTACGCGGGATCTACTCGGCTATCACGTGCAGCCGTAGTTCCGATGTCGTTCGGCGCCACCTCCTTCCACCGCGGCCCTCCACACAGCAGCAGCGACGACCACGTCTCACACCGACGGCGACACTCAGACCACCACCTCCTGACCGGGCAGGAGGTTCGTCGTGGCAGCACCACACTCCTTCCGTCGACGACTTTCAGTACCAGCAGCGCGGTATGTTCGGTGACTATCAGCAGCAAGCTGCTTTCGACGAGTGGCAACAGCAGCAGGCCCCTTTCATGGGAGGAGCAGGATACACGCAGGGTATGTAATATTCTAGCTATTGTGTTTCATATAGACTATACTCCACTTAGTTTGACATCACTTATGTTTCGTGGCACAGGATACACGCAGCACACTGCGTCCAATCCTTCATGGGGAGCTAGTGATCAGGATCCTGAGCACATGGACTATTACACGCGCAGAACTATGCTCGCATGCGTACTCCACTGCAGCCCCACACAGAGACGAGCATTTTACCTCGCGAGTTCGGTCCGGATCCCTGCTCGCATAAATCAGTATTCCCTGGACAGGTTTGGTTGACACCCTGCTACGCCAGCCCCACGGAACCCGTACGCCGTCCATAGTCTCGTACATTTATGTATCTATGTATCAGGCATTTATGTATGCATCACCTATGTATCGACATTATGTATGAACCATGTATCAAGATGTTGTAACGTTAAAATGGCGCAGCAAGTGTCTTCAGCTAACCCTAAGCGTCGTGCAAACGAAGCAAAATACATTCATGCAAATAATCAGATATTAGCAGGCCAGTTGGTTTGTAGGAGGCCAGTTGGTCTCTAGCTGTCCAGTTGGTCAGCTATCGACCAACGAGTCTGACCAGTTTGGGTGGACGTGCAGCCGACACCCAGTCGGTGTGCTGCTGTCCGATCGGCCTGCGGCAGGCCGACCGAGTCACACTTTTGGAGATTTTTGAAAACGCGTGATAGTCCTGGAATTAAATAATTAATTCGTATTATTTAAAAAAAAATCGCCATTTTAACATCCCATCATCAAAAAGAATATTAATACTGATTTTTACACATTCCTCATGAATAGCCTAGACGTAGTTAGTATGATATGCCATATTAAAAGATGGGATTGTACTTATTTTTTTCCATTTTCATGCGATCCAGGGTGAGCATCGGTCATGGATGCCCACCGTTCCTGTATATGTGCATTCATGGGTCAGATGGCCGGCCATGGCTCAATTTGAATCGAACACTCCATGCACAGGTGGCCGGCCATGGCCGCGACATCGACCCAGAAGTCGAAGGCCGTCGACATACGGCGTTCGGAGGGCGTGATAGTTTGATAGAGCTGGAGAACCTCGGCACAGAGTACATAGAGGAGCTTCTCTGCCTCTGATGACACTGTCTCCATCTGGTCCTCAAGTAAGCTTGCTATCCGCTCCGCCACACAGTTCGTTTGCCCTGGCAGGCCGCTTGCCATCGGCTCCCATCATTTTCTTGACGACCCCGAGGCAACTTCGTGATAGTGTCAAGAGTTCAGGAGATCGGATAACTGAGCGGATGTGCATGATTTAACTTTTGGGGTTGTGATGTGAGGATACAATTTAGTTGATCCATTCTCTTTTACTGCAGGATGAAGAAGTATAGCACATCTACGAGAGAAATGACAGGAATACAAACAATGGTTTGCGGCTGAGCGGGGGCTGGAATTGGTAATTACATGGATCTACTCCATTACAGGCTACTTGGTCGGTCACTTCACAGAAAAAAATGTGCTTTTCCAAATGTATGAAATTTCTGCTTATTCAAACGGTAAGCTATTCTGAATTCATCTCATTATGTCTGGTGTTCTTTTTCAGACTTACAGGGATGCTGCTAAATTGCCAAAAAAAAAAGTGTTACTACTACTGACACTTTTCTGTCTTTTCTTTTAAACTCATCTATCCATTTATTAGCATCGCTGTTTTACACCTCGATTTGCTCATCTGCAAAATATTGCACTGCTTACTCTGTATAAATCCAGTTTTGTGTGTATGATGTCTCAGATCTTATTCACTATGCACACGGGTCATCCATGGACCAATTAGGATGAATTGGTCCTAGATAAAGAAACGTGATATTAGTGTGATGAACAAGCTAAGAAGATTCCTGTGCAGCTATTCAAGTGGTATGAACTAAAACTCAGCTTCTTTTTTTTATTGATAGTCCAGTCCTGCATTACATAATAAATCTGCACACTTATTCTGTTATATTACTTTTGAAGTGATCTTACCTAATGAAGCTATATCGCGAGCTACATAAATGTTTAAATCCTTGGACTTTAATAATAGTGGGACACTCTTTCTGAAAGATTTAAGACCCAACTTATCAACCAGTATCCAGGGCATTCAAGAAAATATCGATAACATGTATATTTTAATTTTTGAGATTATTTTTCTGATGGTATAATAATAATAATAATTTTTGTATTGGATATCTTCACAAAATGCTTATGCAAAGATTTCCTGTGGAAAATACGGTACTTCATGTAGTTATTTTTGCCAAGTACCATCACTAACGGAGTATATACTTGCTACCCTTCATTATGCATAAAGCTAGCACGTCGTGGTGTGGATGCCAGATGCTAGGTGTGCTTTTCGACTTTGGTGTCGGCAGGTACTAGAGCTTCGAGGTGGTGCGCTATAATCTTCTTGGTTGCACATCTACATGTGACTTGGTGTGTGAAGTTCTAATCATGATCAGCGTAAACAATCACATAAATTTATGTTAAAAGAGGAAGAGCAGAAGCCGATGGAAATGAGAGGGATGAAATGAGGAAGAAGGTGTGCCCCTTCTTGTGCATGCTGAGGATAGGGAAGAAGATACAAAAAAAAATGCATAATGAGTATATAATCACCAAAACAATGGGCGAAGAAGATACAAAAAAGCAACATTGGTGTGACATTGCACGAAATATACACATTTATGAAAAAATGAACAAACTTTATTGAGGATGTATATTTTATTTTATTTGCCCATTTTACACAGTCTTAAGATATAAATGTTAGGTTGTTGTTTTCTATGCATATGATGTCGATTTTTATAATTTTATTAAAGAAAAACATTATTATTTCTGTATAAAATTTAAGTGAGATCCGTAGCAACGCATTTGACATTCAATCAGTGTCGTTGTTTGACCGATCAGAGTCTCCGGAGGAGGGATCTCAACAGGGGAGAAGCAAGAGTCATAGGGGCGAGTGCTCTCTGGACGGTGGCACGCGGAGTTACCCAGCCTTCCGGAACACTCCGCACGGTGACAGTGGGCTTACCGCTGCTTATCTGAATTATCTGGGCGCTGCGTTGTTACAATGAGTTGTGGTTGTCCTCTAGGAGTCGGATCCGGCTTATAAAGGCGGCGCCTGGATCTAGGGTTTACATGGAGAGTCCTAGCCGGATTACAGATAGCCTAGCTACGGCACAATCTTGCCGCGCACGTCACGGATCCGCCTTCCATACACGTCGTACGGATCCGCCCTCATGGCCTTGATGGATCCGGGTTACTCCTAAGGTCGGTCGGATCCGGCCTGCTGATCCCGGGCTGGACTTCTTCCTTCATGATCTACAGCAAAACTGGGCCGCCCCGATGGGCCACATGCCTCATCACTGTCTGTGGGCCACCCGGTTGCCGGATCTAGGCCGATGGTACACCCATGAAGTATACCCACCGTGGGGCCTGTGGCGTCTGGGGGTTTCGCCTGCAGTTTCCGTCTTGCTGGTCCATCATGATCTTCGGCAAACGTTGGTGCGGAGAACCTTGAAGAGCTCCAACTTTGCATTTTCTTCTTTTTTCCAACTTATAGCCGGAAAATGCTCCCATCCCGCGGGACTTCATCCATCGACGTTCCAAAGAACATTTCCAGGTTACTCCCTGCTCGAATGAGAGACAACTTATCTTCACGGAATTACCCGGAATCTTAAAAGACTCAAACGGTTCCGGAAATCCTTCATCTTCAGATCATACTTAACAACGGAAGTTCCACATTTCCCGCACACAACTTCCTCATTTCCCGCGCTAAATTTTCGCAGATGCAAATCTTCAGCCGGAATTTTCGGGAGTGCGTGGTTGAAGTTACCTCCACGTCGTTTTACCGCAGTTGACCTAAACACGTGTCATCCATCCAAACGGCGTGACCGTTCAGTTTCCACCGTTGGATCCGGATCCCGGAGCCCGAGCGTCTATAAATACTCCGCGCCCGGTAAAAATCCATCTTTTCACCCCCTCTCACTACACGGTTTTCTTCAAGGCTACCCGCCCGCGTATCTCATTCCGCGAGCTTCGCACGGTGGAATCCCGCGCGCCGCCGAACCAAGGCTCCCCTCGCGCCAAGATGCCCACGTTTGAACGAGGAGTTTGCTTCCGCCGCCGATTCGTGGTCACGTCGGACGCCAACGCCTCAACACCAACCTCATCTCCGCCGGAGCTCTGTCGAGCCACCGCGCCATTAGCGGTACGTCCGGCCTTGTAGAAGACAACCTAGTGTAGAAGATAGACTTAGTGATCCGGGTACCAACTTCAATGTATCTCCAGCTGAAGCATGCCACTCGAATCGTCACTTGGCACTGGTAGCTCTTCGAGTAGCCCGGATCCCAACCAAATAGAACCCATATGCCCGGACCCCATATCATTCCTGCCACCGTAGATGTTTCCTGGCATCGACTAGCTCAACCTTTTCCGCTCCAGCACCGCTCCAAAGCCGGATCCCTACTCCTCCAAGAGCTCCAAGAAGAACTCGAGGGACAAGCTCGGCTGGCACAGCAAAAGTGCAGGAAGTGGAAAACAAGAGGGCGCTCCAAGGCCCGGATCCGCGAAGGAGAACGGGGTCAATGGTGGCCTTGCGCCACTGACCGACGTGAGCTTAGAGGGAGTCTAATCCAGGGCATGATCTCCACACACCGGAGCCACTCCGTGACCCGACGTCCTGCCGTGGCCGAGAAATTGTCAGACCAAGGCTTGGGTGAACGCGGACTTTCACCCTTGTTCGGAATTTTTTCTCTCCATCCTCAACACCTACGGGCTCCAGCCCCACAACATTTGCCCAAATTCATACCTTCTCTTGTCCAACTTCGTGACTCTCTGCGAAGGACATCTTGGGATCCGGCCAGATGCAAGTTGTGGCAATTCTTTTTCCGGGTGAAGAAAGAAACCAAGGACAAAGCAATGGTGAACTGCGAAAGCATGACATTTATGCTCCGCCCTAACCGCATGTATCCTCCCCACGACTCGCATGAATCCGTCCGGCACTGGAATGCCGGATGGTTCTATGAGAAGAATGCTTCTGTTCCGAATGTCCACGAAGGCCTGCCCTAGTTTGTCAACGAACCTCCGGAAGAACTCGCAAGCTGGAGCTTCGTCCCTCCTCTCGCCCTGACCCCAACCTTGGAGAAGGCTGCTCGAAGAATCTCCTGGCTAGTCCACGACGGACTGACCGG